>CM063449.1:19930000-21180000 GCA_032191425.1 Lymantria dispar
ATATCTCGTCTCATTCTTACTTTTGCGTCAACGTACATGCGCGAAACATGTTTAATTTAAAGATAGAATAAATATTTGCTTCGAGTCTAAGTGTATTTAACGCCCTACAATATTGGGCGTTTTGAAAATCAGTTATCATAGATAGTTAGCCTTACCAAAAAGCTCCATGAGTGGAAATATATAATATATTATTTATTATATAACAAATGCCTTCAAAAACTGGATCAACAAATAATTAAAAAATGTAGACTTAATTCTTTTTTAAAGTTTGAATTCCAACATGTTTTTTGGTTGTAAATAATTTTAATCTTTGGATTTATTTTAAATACGTTCTCACTAATTCACATTATACACACACTTTATACACACACAATAAAATCATTATTTAATTATGCTCCTGATGATAAGAAACTAATAGAAATTAATTTGATAAGTAGTTTGTCGTTAAAACGAATTTATCTAATACTAGCAACCCGCCCTCGCTTCGCTTCGGTTTGTCGCTTTACCCGCGGCGTAGTTCCAGTTCCTGTGGGAATACCGGGATAAAATATAGCCTATGTTACTCCCTGATATTATCGCTTTCCATTGGTGAAAGAATTTTTGAAATCGGTTCGGTGGTTTAAGCGTGAAAGCGTTACAAACAAACAAATAAATAAACAAACAAACAAACAAACATCCTTACTTTCGCATTTATAATATTAGTATGGATAATTGAGTTTGAATTTTAATCAATAACCAATAGAAAATTCAAATTTCGTGAAGCACCCCTTCATGAAATTTGTTGCTTTGAATCGAATGTCGATTGCAAATTACTTTTTCGTCATTTATTATAATTGTCAAAAAAACAATGATTCAATAAAAATGCAAATATGCCCGTTTTGGTGATATTTAAACCGGACAAGTCTTTAAATTATGGATTACTTTTAATAGATATACCAGTTGGAATCTTACTTACAAAAAAATTTAATATGAAAAAAAAAAATAATGTTACTATAAAAAATATTACTTATAAAAAATCGGTACCAGTGGTCGGCCTAATGGCAATGGGAAGGAAAAGGATAGGTTATGGGGTCGCACGCTGCTAATCTACTTCCCTGGATATATCGGGCGGTAAGTGTCTAGACCACTTATTCATTCCAGCCTATCGCCGTCTACTCTAGGCTTCCCTCATGTTTAATATGAGGGGATAATGCCGTAATCGCCACGCTTGGCAGACAAGTTGGCCATCGCAGGTAGATGTTATACATTTCCCAGGAGAGAGCTGCTACCCACTCTCCTGTTTAACCCTTAGCTGATTTTTACGACTTCCACGGGCAAGTAAGGGATGGCGACAGTTGTATTCTTATGCCGTCGCCACACGGGTATAGTCTAGACTATAGCCTACTACAAAAAAAGCTATGTGTAAAAACTGTGAAAATAATAATTGCCTCACGTAGACACATATCTATTGGCAATACATTTCATCAGCATTGTCAATTTTGCAACTGTACCTATAGTAACCAATTTATCGCTCGCATTCTCTTCTTTGCGGGCGACGTTTTACCAAGTCTTCTATTAGATAGTGTTTACGCATTGTTTTGGATTATCTCAATGTGTAAGCTGATAGTGTGTAACTGGGCCACTCTTTATGAGCAGTCTATTATCTAACTGTATCCTGTACATACGACTATTCTGAATGATTGCATATCCAAATGGTAGTCTATAAATCGCCGGACGACCTTTCTTTTGACCAGCTCTTGTGATGATGGAGTCAGAATGCAACGATCACCTTCTCTTCTTGTTCCGTCAGTATCGGAAAAAGTGAAGAATCTCGGAACAGTCGACACTAAATAGAATTATAGCATGCAAGACCGCGTTAGCATTTCGCCTTCATATTTGAAGGAATCTTGTGCACATCTATACCAATAAATAAAATTGGAGTGTCTGTTTGTAATGTCAAAATAATAGACTTTTTTCATGTTCACACGGTTATTTGCACGACACCTATGCCTAAAATAGCAATTAAAAAATTTTTGTCTGTCTGTCTGTCTGTTTGTTCCGGGTAATCTTCAAAACGGCTGGACCGATTTCAAAAATTCTTTCACCAATGGAAAGCTATAATATCAGGGCGTAAACTAGGCTATATTTTATCCCATCCCGGTATTCCCAGGGGAACGGGAACTACGCGGGTAAAACCACTATAACCTATAACCGAAGCGAAACGAGGGCGATTTGCTAGTACATACATATAATCACACCTCTTTCCCATAGGGGTAGGCAGAGACCACTTCCTTCCACTTGCTACAATCTTGATATACCACTACACAACAGTGGTATATATGTATATGCGTTGATAAAAAGAAGAAAAGACCTAATTCATGGATCACTCATTTAGAAATCAATCAGTGGGTACACTGGTAATTAAAACCGAATCCTCATAGTCAACAAGCATATTTTATAGTTTTTATTATCATCATCATCCTGATCTTATCTTAGCTACTTGAGGTGAATGGAATCTTTACTCTATTTTCAATACAGATTCTTATCACGTTATGATCGGCTACCAATTTAACATCAACCCTTCTTGTGTAATTATTGATCAGACGCCATTAGTTGAAGTTGATCCTGATCGATTTAACTTTTTGACGTTACGAAACCCACAAGCAATGTAAGAATTGGCATTATCCGTAGTGCGACCACACAACAAACCATACAATTTATCTACACTAACATTATAAAGAGGAAATGTTGTATTTTTGTATGTTTGTTACGAACAAAGTCAAAAACTACTGGACGGATTTCGATAATTCTTACCATTAGAGTGCTACATTATCCCTGAGTAACTATTTTATCACGGTATTCCCACGGGAACGGAAACTACGAAGATAAGGCAACTGAAATTGAAGCGAAGTGAGGGCGGGCTGTTAGTTATTTATAGTATGCTAAAGATAAATACTTATTTATTGCATCTAAAGAAACATATGAATAAATATCCAAAGACAAAATAATATTACTTTTGGACATTATCACCAATAGAGTTTCTAATAAACAAATACAATTCAATTAGGAATATTTTGAAGTATAGTAATTTCCATAATAAATATTTTTTTCCGTTTGTTAATTTCGACTTCGGCTATATGTTATTAAGTATCATAATGGTCTGGCATCTGCACTAAGACCGCACGTAAACTAACTTTTCTCTTGATCAGCAAGGAGGAATAACCACGCCCACACAGAGAAAACATTTCTCTTATTAATTAGCTAGTATCTCTTTATTGCTGTCAGCGAATTTCGTTGGAATCGCTAAAGTAAAAGATATTCTTTTTTGTATTTGTGTTGTCCATGAGGTTATTGAATGAGAATACAAAGTATCACCATGCCATTCCTTTTTTTTTTGTAGAAACTACACGATGAGCTTGAAGTAAATGATAAGTAACTAAAAATAAATATGCAGTTATTTTAAGGATAACTGAAAACGAGACCACAGTGGCGATACGCAGACGGCGTAGTGATTAAGATAGTATCAGGGTTGCAAGTTCGATTCTCACGCAGAGCAATATTTTGTGAGAATTATAAGTTGTTGTTCTGAGTCTTGTTTTCGGTAATTACGTCTGTAAAGTTTTTTGCCATACAAGGATTATTTCCTTAGTGCTGCGTTGTTTAAAAAAAAACATTAGTGTTAAGGTTTGGTACATAGTCAGATTTCACTTGAGATTAACTCAAAAGATAAGTACATACATACTATGTTGCAAATTTTAATCACCCTGAAGTATCTCGGCTTGATTCAATCCGTAGGATCTTATTAAGTTCAAATCACAATAATGTGTGACAGTGTATAGGCTTTTATAATTTTGATATAACTCAAGTACATCACTTCAAAAAGGATCCATTAATTTCAGTTTCAGATGTTAATAATTGCAACAGTACCTACCATAAATATTCAAGTAGGTAAACGGGTGTAATTTACCTTTCTAATAATGTTAATAAATTATCAAGGTAAATCATTTTAATCACACTAGCTAAATATTTACTACCTCATTATATTTTATAATAATACATTTTTAGGTAATCAGTTGGATATTTATCATCATCATCATTTCGGTTCCTATACGTTCCACTGCTGGGCTCGAGCCTCCTTCATAATAGGAGGAAAAATTGACCTTACTATACTATGCTGGTCAGGCAGTATAGGGTTGTGTTTCGAGTTTTCCATCTCTTGCATAGATGTCATATGCGTAATATATGCCGTAGTCATCTTTTATCACACAAACGGGTATGAGAGGGAGTGGTGAATTGTATTCTTACACCGTTACCACACGGAACTGTGCTTATAATCTGAACATAGTGGATGATTTTATTTTAGGAAGATATTTGTATGAGATAAAGCTAGACCAAAGGTGATTACCACGCCAAATATGCAGTTACTACTAGGTCAAATATGTAGCAGAAAAATATTCAGAATTCTGTCAGTGTTTTGATGTTTATTTACGTCAAAGGAAAGAAATCGTTGACGCCAGTTTATTTTACAAACATACTTACATAATGACACCAAGCGTATTTGGCATAAAACTTCAGGTACTGGTATGACTTGGGTTGAGAAAATAATAATATGATAAGGAAGTTAGAATACAATTTATCGCTATCTATCCTGCCCATGGATGTCGTAAAAGACGATAAGGGATATAAAATGCATAAATATATATGCAAGAGAAGAAAAACTCGAAATAAAACCCTATAAGTAATATGGTATTAGGTCGTTCTTCCTCGGGTGACTGGACAGGGGAGTTAGTCTGTCATCCGCTGAGAGGCCGACCGCATGGCGAAGATAGACGTTGCCGAGGGGGAGACTTTGGTCGAGGAGAGGATACTTCTCAGGGGTATTCCGTTCGGCCGACCACTGACGACAAATTACCCTACACTGGTGATCGGCTCAACGACGAAGGCGACCGTTCGCTGACTGTAGCCCCGTACCCTCAAAAATAACGTCGTTCTCCCTCCTTTTATGATTATGCATTAAGATAACGTTAGCACATATTGTAACTGAGATGAATATTATTATATCGTATATATAGGTAAACGTCTCTTTATTAAGTTTCTACCTACTCCGTATAAGGAAAGAGCGATTATACTCACCAGACGATTCAAGCTCAAATCATTTATTATGTATAAGCCCTGCGGAGGCACTTAAATGCTGTCAATTTTATATTTTATCTAAAATTAATCCAATAATCTACCACTGAATCAGAACGCGGCTGTCACGGAGAAGATTTGTCAAGATACTCAAAGGGGACGTCATATATTTTAAATTATTTCTATTTATATAAAATTGAATACAACATGTTTAGTAAGTATAGCTCTAGTGTGAAACTATTTTAACCATGGTAAGATTTTTGGCAAAATATAATACAAAACTTTATGAACACATCTCATAAGCGACCACCAATCATGAGTTGAGCAGTTACTAGAACAGCCATCATTTGATTTATTACTTGATTTATAATTAGTCTTCTTTTCATTATATAAATATCAGATAGAATAGTCGACATTTAGGACAGCTGTTGAATTGCGATCTACAATTTCTAATACATGGTAACCAACCACAATGTTTAACAATGGCGTTAAATTGAGGTTTCGTCTCGGCTCATATACGTCCCACTGCTGGGCTCGAGTCTCCTGCATAATAGGAGGGAAATTGACCTCACTATACCATGCTAGTTGACTATACCAGACAGGTTGCTTTAGGGTTTTGTTTTGAGTTTTCCTTGTCTTGTATATATGTTATATACTTACTATATCCCTTAGGCGTTTTTTATGACACCCATGGGCAAGAAAGGAGGCATTGTATTCTTACTCCGTTACCACACAGAGGACCACACTGTCAACGGTCGTCTGTCTACAGCGGCGGGCCTGTCTGCCTGGGGTATTACCACACTTTTGGACAAAAATGACGTCTAATTAGTGACAATTTACTACTGCACTCCATTCGATGAGCGATGGTGCCCAACTATCACGAACCATCAGGTGTGCTATTTGCTCGTTTCTCGCTTATAGCAAAACAACATGGACTCTTTGTTAAAAAAAATAATTATATAGTATGTATTTAATTTATAATATATTTTATACTGTGATATACTGCGTAAGAAATGCTCTAAATTCATAATTTATATTCATTTAATATTCAAACTTTAAGATAAATTTTAATTATGTTTAATTTTTACTCCTACTGGTAATGATAGAGTGAAATAAATTTCGCAAAAGCAATTAGCCAACGACCACTAACTCAAAGGGCCAGACCACGAGAGACACCCCCGTCTATTAAAATTTGAAAGTTCGTTTTCGTAGATAAATTGCTTCTTGACTTTTACTATATTCAAAGTAAATACTTACTGTCCGTAATCTGGGTCCGCGTAAGTAAACACGTTTTGAGATGGATTTCACCATGCTCGGAGTTTACTCGTTAAGTAAAAAAATATGTAATTTTAGTTTCTGATTTCAAATTAAATATGTAATGATTACGGCGAGAAACAGTTATACATATATTTGGAACTAATTTAAAGAAATATGGGTTAGTAATTTTCATGTTTATTTATCAAATTAACTACGTCCACTGATGCGTATAGAGCTTACCTAAAGGGGTTGGAGATGCTATAATGGCCACGCCGCTGCTCTTTTTTTGAACAGACTGTGGTTTGCTTTCATTACATCCGGTTCATCGAGGCTATGGAAATAAACAGCGTGCAACTCCATAATTTACCATACAAGTACCTGTCTATCTTCATGTAGGCGCGCCACCGGCATCAGTTCCTTGTCTTCGCTGATCTGCTTATTCTTCTTGTAATTTCCTAGTCGATATTTACGACCAACATGGGAAAGTAATGTAAGGTGACATATTATATTCTTAAACCGTCACCACATACGGATTTTTTTATTTACATTGTGAATATAATGATATTAAAAATAAATATCGCGAATTGTGAGTCACCCTTCCCTAGTAAAGAAAAGTTCGGTGTTGAGTATGTCCAATTCATCACATAGTAGCGTGTACAATGTAAACAAAGCGTCTCGGCTGGCGTCTTGATGCCCGGGGATGTTTATCGGGGAGACTTGCGATGTATGCCGACGGGAACTCCACTTTAAATTTTTAAAGACTCGCTTAGATGTAAGTATTCCATATATCGTATAACTATTGTTTTTTATTCGTTTTAATAAAGTCGGTTAAAAAAGAGAGATTTCATGATTTATTTATATATCATTATTTATTAATTTATAATAAACTCATTTGCAAAAAAAACGGGCGGTTTTGATTTTCATTCATATTTAAAAAGATACAATACCAAAAAGGTTTCAATCGTTTGTACACGTTACTGGCCGGTTTTAAAAATGCTGTGGTATTTAAAAAAGTACGTTCTAAATTCAATTTTTCATTTGATGTTCATTTTTACAGAAAACCCCTTTTTATCCTACATTTTTGGCGCGAAGTTCCAGAAGTTAACATCGACTTTCATAACTTTTATTCAATTTTTATCGATTAATTTCATATCCTTGACTGTCAAAGCTTTATTTAATGCTGTTTGGCTGTATCAAAAATGGTAGATAAAGTGGTAAAAGCTACCAAAATTATCGCGCTGCTTGAAGAGGGTTGCAGCCAATGTTTCGTGGCTAGGAGGCTAAATGTTAGTCGCTCGACAGTCCAAAGGACCTGGCAGCGATATCAGGAGACTGGTTCCGTCGAGAGAAGGCCTGGTTCTGGAAGAAAACCATGTACCCAACCACGGGATGATCGTTTTCTTGTGAGTCGCGCATTGAGAAATCGCAAATCTTCGTATGTGGATCTTAAGAACAACCTCCAAGAAGTAAGAAATGTGCATATTAGTCTATGGACGGTCAGGAGGAGGCTTCTCGCTGCCAATATACGCAGTCACCGCCCGGCCCGCGGCCCCAAATTACTCCGTGAGCACAGAGTTCACAGGCTTAGGTTCGCTAGAAATTGTGAATCATGGACTCAAGACGATTGGAATAGGGTTTTGTTCTCTGATGAAGCCAGGATATCTCTGTTCGGTGAAGATCGACGTCGGCGAGTGCTAAGAAGACAAGGAGAACGCTTTGCAGAGGCATGTTTCGAAGAAATCACACCTTATGGTGGGGGCTCTGTTATGTTTTGGGCAGGAATAAATTCAATGGATCGTACAAAGTTAGTCTTCATTGAAAACGGCTCACTGACTGGGCATCGATACATAACGGAAGTTCTAATTTCTCATGCACAACCCGCATTGGCCGCTCTAGGTGAAGACTCGATTTTTATGGACGACAATGCTCGCGCCCACCGATCCCGCGATGTTAATGCGTATGTGCAAGAGGTCGGCATTCGTCGTTTGGATTGGCCAGCTCGAAGTCCCGACCTCAATCCCATAGAGCATGTCTGGGACGTTCTGAAACGGCGTGTGAGATCAGTACACCCGGCTCCGCAGACCATCAGAGAGCTGAAGAATGTGATTACTGCGGAGTGGGAACGTATTCCGCAAGCAAGTATCCGGGATATACTCGCTAGCAAGCCCAGACGAATTCAAGCTGTGATTTTAGCTAGAGGGGGTCACACTCGATACTAAACATTTATCTGCTTTTACTTTATTAAAGAAAAACAAACAAAAAAACTTTTTTATTTTTACTTCATGAGCATATGCACTACTAGCGAATATACACTACTAGCGAGGTTTAGCATTATTTCCCATAAATTGTATCTAAATTTTATGAAATACTGATGAAAACGATTATTTTCTTATTAATTTAGCAAATTGTGTGGATAAAACTACCTATAATTATCAAACAAAGAAATATTAACATTTGAAATGGTTCATTGCTTAGGTGCCCGTTTTTTTTGCAAATGAGTTTATATTGTACGAGTACTATATTAGTAGACGTGCCGGCGACTCTATCTACTAGGATAGTTGTTTTTAATTATTTAATCATAATTGTACCAAATGGCAAGAAATTTAATATAATTCGTGTACAAATTATTGGATTAAGAAAATGCCAAAAAATCCTAGTGATATAATTTTGTGTAATTCAAATAAAAAATAAATAAATGTAGGCATTAGTACTAGCCGCGTTACCTATAACTTAGTAAGTTATTGTGATTACCATAATTAAGTGTAACATACTTAACTTTAAAATATATCTACACTTTAATAACCGATCATAAGATAATGAGTTTTGCGCGGCACTTGGTAGAACTTCGTTTATCTGACACGGGATAATACAGGAACTTGCACGTAAACTACGTTCTGTTACGTTAACAATAAGTATTTTTTTTATTGCGGTTAGTGGCATACAAGCAAACAGCACACCTGATGGTGGACTTTTGCTTGGCCGCTGCCTATTGTGGAGAAAGTGAAGGGAGTGTGAATGTGTGCATAAAGGTTCGGTGATACTAAGGGCATCACGAAAACCTTGGACTTAAGGTTTTCTCGCTCACCAAATAAAGTGCAGTAACAAATTCCTACTAATGAGACGTCGATTTTCTGCGAGAGTGAGGCACTACCTCGGACAGACCAGCCCGTGGCCTTCCACTTACAGTTTTGTATTTTATAATACATTTGACATGGATAGCAGCTGAAATTATAATTTAATAATTGTTAGTATATTTCGGTTTGGTGGTAGCTATGACGTAAGTACCATTGATCTTGACATTGCTCGTGGGTATCGAAAAAAAACGATTTAGTGCTAAAGTAAATCTCGACCTGAGTCAAACTCCATCTAACTTCGTCAGGTCATCAATTATATTCTCAAGGAGACGTCGGGCAGGAGGCGGTCGGTCATAAAACTATTATCAAAACTTGCAATATGTACTGTGAAAGAAGAATGCTCATTGAGTCGACAACAAGTAATAGGATAAAAACAGGATGATTATGATGTCGATGATGATGGTGTTAGTAAATATTGTATACTAGTTACTCGCCCTTGCTTCGCTTCGGTTTCAGTCGCCTTACCCGCGTAGTATCGTATCCCAGTTCCGGTTCCCGTGGAAATACCGGAATAAAATAAAGCCTAGGTTACTCCCTGATATTATGGCTTTCCATTGGTGAAAGAATTTTTGAGATTGGTCCAGTAGTTTCGGCGCCTGTTCAGTACAAATAAACAAACAAATCTTTCCTCTTTATAATATTAGTATAGATAAAAGGAACCATCAGAATTGTCACAGTGGAGTTCATTAGCAATTATATTTATCTAACGCGGGTTGGGCACCGCGCCGCATCACTATCAGATCGGTCACACATCGCGATGTAATAAAATAACACTTCGGATGGCTACTTTCAAACTATATTCAATGATTAACGTTAACACAATTTTCTATTATAACTAATAATTACGTATGCCGACGGATAAATTAAGAGTTTGGGAAACGAGGTGAATTTGATACAACCTGGCAGCAACAATAACCGATCGCTCTCGAGTGTCGTTCCCAACTGAGTATTTAACGGACCGCTCTCAATAACGAAAGCTCGGTAATATTTCAAACGTTAACAGTCAAACGACAAACATCAGAAATCATTGCCAACGTTATATCGAACACACCCAAGTATAATAGTTGACGTTTCCGTAATCGATTGATTCTTAAAAACTATTAAGATATGGTGCTAGAGGTAGTGATGCTGCGACATATCTTTGTCTTTTTTCTTTAAAGACAACGCCCTGCGCTAAGGAAATAATCATTGTATTGCGGGGGACTTCACAAACATGTAATTAACGGTCACAAATTACACCCGGACTCAGGACAACAATTTATGGATCGCACAAAGTATTGTTCTGCATGGGATTCGAACCCGTGACCCTGCCACGGTAGGTTGGTATCTTAACCACTTTGCCATCTGTGCAGTCATGAGTTTAGGTAACTCTTAAATTGCTGCAATTACTAAAATTTATTTATTTGTTAATTTATTTTCTGATTGTATAACTTTTGATGAGTAACATTTTTCCTTACATCATCATTTCAGCCCACGTAGGTAAGTCCTACTGTTGGGCTCTAACACAATGGGAGGGAAATTGACTACTATACCGCGCTGGTCAGACGTGTTGTTATAGTGTTTTATGTCGAGTATTCCTTCTCCTGCATAGATATTATCTGCATATCATATGCCTTAGTCTTCTTTAACGACACCTACGGCGCAAGAGCGACGTGTTACTTGATATTCTTACTCTGTCACCACACGAAGGGAACCGTTACTACGTCTTAACTCTCTCTTGCTGGTTGCTGGATATTTTTGTGGGATTGATGGAAATGGTCTCCCATTTCCAATGAAATGTGTTACAGGAAACCGGGGAAGCGCACGCTATTTGATTTGACCAATGAACGCACGCGGTGACGAAGAGATGGCTGTGAGCCAACCTATTTCGCGTGAGGTTGGTATCACAACGTACTGTCGGCCAATATAGTGTACTAGCAACCCTCCCTCCGTTAACCTTCGCGTGGGAATACTGGGATAAAATATAGCCTATATTACTTCCTGATATTATAGCTTTCCATTGGTGAAAGAATCTTTGAAATTGGTTCGGTGGTTTAAGCATGAAAGCGTAACAAACAAACTTACTTTCGCATTTATAATATTAGTAAAGATCCTTGTATGTGTCGTGAAAGAGAAAGGAAAATACAGCGTTACCAACCATACGATTTAAATCGTGTGTACTTTTTCTTTCTTATTTTCAGAATTTAAGTTATTAGGTAATTTAATTTAAGGTATTTATCACAAACACCCACTTTGGGTTACATATATTTTCATACGTAGAATATTTACGATCAATAATATGACGAGTAAATTGACTTCTCATATTTTAATTCATCTCAATTTCATAGTATATGACAGATGTCACACAGCATATACTACTAAAATAAGGCTTGTTTTGACTTTGTATAAATTTGATTAAAATAATGTAACATTAAAAATCGTTTCTAAATATAGTGTCTCGTCTGCATTAGGCTTATTTACTTATACAGGTAACTTGAATGATTGTGAAGTGTACTTTAATTTCTGATGTTTTTTCAATATTTTTATTATTATTCTGCTCCACATTTTGGTAATGGCAATAGCTAGTACAAGAAATAAAATGAAAATTGTGCGTCAAAATGTATTACCAAATTTCTATAGCGGGAAGATATAAATCTCTGTAATAACGATGACTTCTTGGACGTGAGACATCTTAGTCCGCACAGGATCATGAACGCTGTAAAGTGTTCGAAACGTAGGGCAACCAGAAATCAAACACAAACGTGATAAAATCCATAAAATATATAGTTTTGTTTGCAACGTGCTTTAGGAGATAAATCCTGCTGGTCTTATTCTTGCACAAAATACAAGCGTCGTATTATCAGTTACACTTATATGTGGTTATATAAGGAATCCAGAGCCGATTTTTGTGCAAAGAGCAAGGGTCCTCAAAGAAACAAATATTTGCGGACTTACAGCGACCGCCTTTCTATATCCAAGTGATACTTGTATGTATGTACGAAAGCTTATTTATTTTATATATAAGACATTTTTATTTTTGGTACTTGTTTGTTTATAGTGAAATTAACTACGATAAAGAAAAAAATAAACTTGAGAAACCTACATAAATAGAATGAAGTGAATATTTTTATTTAACTACATAAACACATCTCTTACTTGCCCGTGGATGTCATTAAACTAGGGTTTATTTTTTTTTTTTGTTTTTGGTGAGAAAACAAGCAATCAGAGTACTGATGGTAAGTGATACTTCCGCTCATGGACCTATCTATAGTGGTATAGTAGGACAATTTCCTTGCTATTTCAGAGAAGACTTGAGCCCAGCAGTAAGTTGTGAATCAATGAGCGAAGATGGTGATGGCATGATAGTGCTGGTTTAGTTAAAAAAACAATTTGAATGTGTTACATATAATTATTAAAATATTTTAGGTGAAACAACAAACTACACAGAGCAGGCGGTTAGACGTAGAAATTATATTTTGAGTTTTATTTTTCTTGCAATGTAGTGTATTTCTTAGTCTATCGGAATCTACGCAGAAGGCGAATGTTAACTCCATCAAATCTGTATGTGCAGTAGTCTTTGTTTTCTTTTTGAATAAAATGTATAGGGGATGAAATTTTTACAAGGTGTCTGTAACTGTAAGGATTGAATGTGTTGCTTTTACTACAATAGCGAACCAACTAGTGCGAATACAAAGAATTTTATTGTGTTCTCTTGGTTAAAGTAAATTGCTACAAGTCCAATATACTCACTAATTAAAACTCGGGTTTTCTTTGTATGTCCGGCTATTGTTCTGCGAAGAACCAAGCGAAAGAATAAAAGTTCATTTAACTTTGAATCAAGTAGGCATATAATCTGCTACAAAAAACATTGTATAATAAATTGTTGAACTTATTAGTAGGCGACATAAATAGGTCATCTTCCTATAGAAGAAACTGTTCTTTATTTGTATGTTGGTTCATATAAATGTATATTTAATTGTTGCTTTGTGAAGAAACTTACACATATTAGCATACTTCTGTCCCCCGTCTGGCAACGGGATAATAAAACAATTATCGAAGTCCCTTGTTTGCCCGTATGACTCATAAAAATCAGCTAAGGCTTCACCAAGAGAGCGGGCAGCAGCTCTCTCCTGGAAAACTTATAATATCTCACTACGATAGCTAACTCGCCTGCGAAGTGTGGAGATTACGACCTTATCGACACATATGCGTGAGAGAGACGTACGTCCAGCAGTAGATAGCGAAAGGCTGAATAATGATGATAATTCTGTGAATATATTATCTTTATATATAAATTTCTTGTGTACATGTGCATGCCACTCAACTCCTCCTAAACGGCTGGACCGATATTGAAGAGTTTTTTTATGTCCTTGATTTTTTTTTTGAATTGGGGATTCGAGAATCGTTTAGACTCACAATTGGACGCGGTAGGTGGCGCTGCTAAGAATGCCGTTTATTTTATTTGAATAGAACAATGTCTGTTGAGTCAGCTAGTATTTTATAAACTACGCTTTGTTCACAATTTAAAATGCTCACGTTTTTCTTAGCTTTTTAATTGCTTGATACTTGTTTCTACATCATGTCGGGCTTTCATTAAGGAAATTAAATCTAACTTTTGTGGTTAAAATTGAGAACACCACATATTTTATTTAGTATTGCTAGTCTATTTATATGTTCATCAATAAAACATTATAAAATAGAAAGTGTTGCTCTCAAAATCTTTATTGCCCTAATCTATTCTAAATAACTTGTCTGACCAGCGTGTAGAAGGTAAATTTCACTCTTATTGTGGAAAGATTTGTATCAAATACTGAGATGAATGCAGGCTGAGAAGAAGAAAAAGATTATTATCTCCCATGACACCGAATAGAACCCTTTGTGACGATGAAGTAAAAATAAATAAAAATGGGATAACTTCCATCAAAAAATTTTAATATCAAAATAGTTTAACGCATGTTCCTTTTTTTTGGTATTGGAAAAAGGATATTAATCGCGAATAATAAGGCAAGTAAGGTATTTCACCATATAATTGATAATATGAATAATTGATAGTACGAAGTAATAAAGCTATTCAATTATAATACTTTTTTTTGTGCAATCTAGGATTCAAGTAAACCCGACATATTTTTGCATCCATGATATAAATATATAAGACTCTTATTATGTAAATGTATCTCTCCAAAATTAACGCTGGCGTGTATAAAATATTAGGTAGCGTAACAAAAAGTTAGCAAAACGTTCTCTTTGGGATACGTTATTATTTCAGCTTATGTTGTTATGAATACTGTACTTGGCCAGCGTAGGCATGGCGATTGTTCATATGCTGCGCTATTGTATAAAAAGTCAAGCCATGTCTAATTGGTGCTCTTTTAGTGAATAATTGCTGAATGTTGCTGTAGTATAATTTGAATTTTACTTAAATTACTATTCCACAGTAAAAGATATTCTTAATCTTATTTTCTAAATATAGATTTTTTATTCAAATCATTTGCATGAGACTGGACTACTCCACCCACATTTATTAGAGGATGTATGCAGATATCACTGTAAGAGAGCGTAAATTTGTAATAAAAGTTATTATCGTTATCATCATCATCATCACAGCTCATATATGTCCCATTGCTGGGCTGGAATCTCGTCCACAATAGGAGAGAAATTGACCTACCACAGCACGCTGGTCAGACGGGTTGCTATGGGGATTTATCATATCATATCCCTTAGTCGGTCGTCTTTTACAACATCTACGAGCAAAATAGGGAGTGGTGAATTGTATTCTTACTCCGTCACTACACGAATTTATCAGGTTTATCAAAGAAAATGTATCAGACAATGATAATGTCTAACAATGGAATGCTACGAAAGAAACAAAATATGTTATATAAATCAGCATTTATGACGGTTTAAACTTCTAGTGTAATAGTTTAAGACACTCATCATCAGGTACTCGTCTTCGTTACATCTGTGCCCATATAATATAAATCAATAGAAATGCATGAAAAATTGATGAGCAGTTTACTAAAGAAAACTAAGAAGTCGTCAAGTCAGCCAAGTGAAAGTAAGAAGTATATGATATCCACTTGCCTTAATGATAAATAGGCATGTATTTATGTATAAGGATACATGTATTAATTTAACAAGATATTAATTTTATCGCGTACGATCATAAAATATGTTAAAATATAACAAAAAGGAAATTCAATTCGACAAGTAAGTGCCAAATCTCGTGAGACGCTAAACAACCTCTATATTAAATTTAGAAATTCTTTTTCGGCATATAAATTGCTTCTTAACCTTGAATGTATTCAATAAATATACTGCCTAGGTCCTCGAAGACCGATAAATTTTAGATTGTATTTATTACTGGTATAAGTCTTGTAAATTTTAATATATATATATCACTATTATTATACACTATTATTATTAATCAGTCAATAATATAATTTTATTAGGTACATAATATTGTTAATTATACGTACAGACTAAAACTAAACGTTTACTCTGTGGCGGCTACGAATACTATCAACCCTTTTATTACTCGTGGATGTCGTAAAAGACTACTAAGAGCTGATCAAGAGCTTTACATCGATCTGAGCTAATTGCATCTGATGCCATCTTGTCCACAATAACATTCTCAAGGAGGTTTGCTATCAGAAAGGCGGGCGGTTATAAAATTATTGCTAAAATTGTTGCAGTAAATGTGATGGAAGCAAATTACATATTGCATGTACCCGAAGTAGTTGAGATAAAAGCAGGAAGATGGCTCGAAAAAAGTTAAACAGATTGTGAGATCATGGTATCACAAGAGGTCACTCCAAATGTATTAATATAAAATTACTACAAAAGGAAAACTGGCAATAAAATATTATGACAAACTATCACTACAATGTGGCATAGTCATCATCATTATCATTTTAACCTATCACCGTCCACTGCTGGACTTAGCCTCCCTCATGTTACGCCACAGAGTGCGGTTCTATGCCACCGGCATCCAACGATGCCCAGCAACTTTCACCAGGTCGTCGGTTCGTCGAGCAATGTGAGAAATTTCGCAGAGATATCCCGCGAATATCACGCTCCATAGCACGCTGAGCAACTTTGAGCTTGGTTATGAAGCCTACATTTAGGGACCACATTTCCGTGTCGTAAATTATCACTGGTAACACATACTGATAGTAGACTTGTGTTTTCAGACACTTAGGTATGTTGGACGAGAAGATCATCTTAAGGTTACCTAACGCTTCCCAACCGAGTTGGATTCGTCAGCTGTCCTCTTTCTCAAAATTGGATCTACCGAACTGGACTGTTTGTCCAAGGTAAACATAGTGATCGACAACTTCGAGAATCGTACTGCCAACTAGGACCAGTACAAGAATGACATGTGCATTTGTCATTACTTTCATCTTGTCCATGTTCATTCGTAAACCTACTAGTTGAGAGTTACCTCCTGAGTTCGTTGAGCATGGTGCCAAAGTTCTCTATGAATTCTGCCATAATGACGATCTCTAAATCGAAGGTGAGCGATGTATTCGCCGTTGATGTTGATAGCGAGTCCGGTTTAGAGCTTGAAGATATCTTCCAGTGGAGTGGTGAACAGTTTCGGAGAGATGACGTCTCCCCGTCTCACGCCTTTCTGCAACTGAATCGGTTTCGTGCTCTTATCCCGGATATGGACTGACATTGTGGCGTTCCTATACAAACACTTCAGCACTTCGATGCACATACTTCAGCACGATGGTCGAATTGGCACCGCTCAAGTTTCGACTGAATCAAAGGCTTTGTAGTCCATAAACGCTATACACAGAGGCCGATTGTACAATCCTGTGGCATACTAGATTACATATCATCATCATCATTTCAGCCCACATATCTTTCACTGTTGGGCTCGGGCCTCCTCCACAATGGGAGGGAATTTGACCTACTATACCGTACATGTCAGAGATATTATATGGTAAATAAAACTACTTTTACGGATTATATCGCGTTTGTATTTGATTTATGATTGCCCGACGTTTCGAACACTTTGCAGCATTCATGGTCACGGGCGGGCTAAGGTGTCTCACGTGCAACAAGTAATCGTTATTACAGACATTTATAATTATCTACCCGATACAAAAATTAGTTATAAATTTATTAAATTGTTACCCACATTTTAGTACAAATTTATTGCCAGTGTAAGAAGAAAATGATTCTATGTGAAAAAATTATATTGTTTATGGTTAGTAATTATTAAATTTGTAGCAATTATTGTTACAATTTGTTGATTTAAAACTAACAAAACTAATATACTACCACCGGATCGGAATGCGGCCACACTGAGAAAGATCCGGCAAGAAAACTCAGGAGACATGATGCTAAATTAATATTGATTTTTAATTTTAGATGCGGCTTACTTTGTCTTACTAAAAGGTTTTTGATTTATAAAATTATCTTTAACTATTATTATTGTGGGTCAAATCTATACAATAAATGCTCACAGTATCATGCAGTCTTGTGGTGGTCTCTTTGGATTTATTTTTAATTATGTTTATAACAGGATCCCAGCTTGATGGTAATACCCAGCCATCTTCTCTATTGAAATTTTTGTGTTTTTTTATTTCAATAGCCTCGCGTACCATTCTAGGCAGGTATCGGTGTTCCTTTGCGAGGACTTGAGGTTTATCAAACCTAATGTTATGGCGGGAGCGGTCCTGACTATGTTCACAGACTGCAGACTTAGTGCGACGGCGGTGCTTCACATCAGCTATGTGTTCTTTGACCCGAGTTCTTATGGATCTCTTTGTTTGCCCAATATAAGAGAGACCACAGTCACAGTCAAGTTTATAAACTCCTGCATCTTGTAGAGGGATCTGGCACTTGACAGGTGGTAAGAACTGACTTATCCTTTTGAGTGGCTTATAATAAGTTTTTATGGAAGCCCGTTTCAGGATCTGTATCGGGTAGATAATTATAAATGTCTGTAATAACGATTACTTGTTGGACGTGAGGCACCTTAGTCCGCCCGTGACCATGAATGCTGCAAAGTGTTCGAAACGTCGGGCAATCATAAATCAAATACAAACGCGATATAATCCGTAAAAGTAGTTTTATTTACAATGTGTAGTGCTCGCGTAAACATCAGATATCATCATATTATATGGTTTCATTTCGAGTTTTCCTTCTTTTGCACAGATGTTATGTGCTTATTACATCCCATAGTCGTCTTATACGATATCCACGCGCAAGATAGGGAGTGATAAATTGTATTCTTACTCCGTCACCACACGAAGATTACATATGGTCTTCTAATATACTATTCCTCTACTGACAGATTATCTTGCTATAATCTGTAAGATAGTTTGGGGTGATGACAGACCACCAAAGATATATAAAATCGGTATTCGCTCTTTGATTTTTTAAGTAGAGCTGAAAGTCGGAGCGGATATACCTAATAACACTTTAATCATAATACGCGTATTGTAACTAAAGTGTAATGTAACTTAAGTAACCTGTAGGACGTATCTTATTCTTTGGAGCACTATCCGTGTTACAGTAGGTATTTATATTTTATTTAAAGTACTTCGGTCTTATAACCAGGCTCAAAACTCAACGTGCTATAGATGGCGTTAAATTCAAGACTTGCCGTGATAACATTTGAAATACATAAATTCGTAGTAGGCTATATTGCTCATCGAATCGACAAACTTGGTTCTTAAGTGATGAGTATAAATTGGAACATGCAGTATAGCATGACTTACCAAATAGACTGACGACATCAAAAGTCGCAGAAAAATTATTGGACATATATGGGTTGTAAATTAAGAAAAATAAATAGAACTAGCGGACCCAACAGACGTTGTTCTGTGCAAATAAAATAAAAGGAATTCTCGTCGAAATCGACAGCAGCGCCACCTACCGGGTCTAATTGTGAATCTAAACCATTCTCGAATCCCCTTGAACACGTTCAAAAAATTTCATCAACATCGGTCCAGCCGTTTAGGAGTTCAGTGACATACACACGTACACAAGAAATATATGTATAAAGATTATAAAATTATTATTCCTTAAAATATATTTATAAATATGAAGAGTAGCATCACTAATGTTTCGCTGCTCATTATTCATCCAAAAGACTCTTCTGGTATGAAAAGGAGCAATTCTTGCGATAACAATTTGGATTTGTAGCATGACCGCTAAATAAATTATAAATACATTTAGCAACGTACATTTCGAACCATTTCTCTTCTTACTCGACTAGCCCATTTGCAGATCTCCAAACGGTGCCATTACTCAGCAATAAATTGGCATTTGCGCCGTCATACATAAATTACGCGGGCGTGCTGAAAACCAGTCCTCTTGTAGCCACTTTTTATATAAATGTAACTTCTTTAATCTTTACAATTGTAGACTAAAACTAAAAGTTTTTTTATCATAGTTGATACCTACGTATGTATACAGATCATTTTATGAGGTCAAAGAGCAAGTCTCTAGACAAAATTTATGTGCTTAATTCACTTCATTTCATCTTGATAGATTTATGTGTTTTCTTCAGGCGTGGCGTCTAATATCACTACTCCACTATCTGCGTCACTTAAAATACTAAAGATAAAATATTACTTTAACATATCCTTGACTCTCTATAGTATGTGATTTCGTATGAAATTTGTTTGTTTGTGGCAACAAAAGCCAACTAATTGGCAAAATGGCAACTGTATCAGTTTTGCATGGCCACAATTCGCACAAATGTCACAAAGCCGGCTAAATGTATTTCAAAGCAGCTTTGGGTAATTTAAACGAAATAAAATGGTTTACAAAATCGATTACGAAATGAGAAAGTATTGCTATTTGTTGATTTTATCAATAAATCTTTTATCCTATAGCAACACTTAGTAAAATATTATATTTTGTCGAGAGACATAATTAAATTAAGCGACGAGGGCAAAGACGACTAAGGGATATAATATGCATATTAAAACATCCATCCAAGTCAAACTAAACCCTATACCAACCCATCTGATCAGCGTGGTATTGTAGGTCAATTTCCCTTTACTTTTGCGGAGAAGGCTTGAGCAGTGGGACGTATACGAGTTAAGATCATCATCAACATCATCATTTCAGCCTATCGCCGTCCACTGTTGGACGTAGGCTTCCCTTATCTTACGCCACAAAATGCGGTCCTGTGCCGCCTGCATCAAACGACGCCCAGCAACTTACACTAGGTCGTCGGTCCACCTGGTGGGGGGGCATCATACACTGCGTCGTCCGATACGTGATCGCCACTCAAGAACCTTTCTTCCCCAGCGGTTGTCGGTTCGTCGAGCGATGTGGCCTGCACATTGCCACTTCAGCGTGCTAATTCTTAGTGCTATGTCGGTTATACCCGTTCTTCTACGGATTTCCGTATTCCGGATTCTATCTCGCAGAGAAATCTCGAGCCTAGCCCGCTCCATAGCACGCTGAACGACTTTGAGCCTTGTTATGAGGCCTACATTTAGGGACCATGTTTCCGTGCCGTAACTCATCACTGGTCGTAGACCTGTGTCTTTAGACATTGAGGTATATTGGACGAGAAGATCCTCTTAAGATAATTAAATAAATTATAACATATTGCTTATGTTTTAGGCATGTAAATATGTTGACATGACTTATGGGGATAGTATGTTAAATTAGTGATTCTTGTAGGGAGAAGGAGTGAATTGAAAGTGTCATCCCGCCTTTGTTTTTAGAGGGTGTTGAAGGATAATGATATTTCTGAGATCACAGAGGAAAAGAATCAAATCTAACTAGTTAGGAGTAAGATGGAATAGCAAGCAGTTAACGCAGGTTTAGTGCTTTATTGTTGCAATTAAATTCAAGGTCAGGTAAAAGTTGCGGTTAAGGTTCAGCTCAGAGCATTATTTTAGTTCGAAGAACTTGTTACATGAATTCTCTTTCAAATTTACAGTGAAATCGATAGTAAAACTTTGTCAATTTATATATAAGAAAACTTTCAATCTATTTGAATACTAAAAGCAGATCTTAATCGTTTCCATCAAAATCAAGAAATTGGTTCATGTGGCCTAATCAATCAATAGGCGAAAAGTGAAAATTCTTCGAGATAATACAAAATACTCTAGAATGTTAGAAAGTAACGTGGCATCTTGTGATCTTCCTTAGCGCTGCCGCGCTGTAGGGCTAGACAACCAGCCGAAGTAAGACATTTATTTGCGGATTATATAAAAGTCTACAGAACTTTAGATGTCATCTAAAGTAATAGTCAAGTTAAAACCTGTAGAATTATATATTGGTTTATATAAATCGCTGCTTTATTTCATTTTTACATAATTATACAGTTGGAGCGCTGGAACCGACAGCGCTAGGGGCATTTTATAGAAATCTTAGACATACAATTTTCCTCACGATGCTTTAACTTTTTAAATAAGCATTATATAAATTTACTGATTAATGAAAATATGTTTAATTTAGTGACGCCGTATTATTATAAATTTTCCTTTCTATAAGTATCATAAAAAATGGTTAAAAAATAAAACGATACAACACCACTGCGACAGGGTAAATATTCGAAATTGAATCCTATAAACCAGTTTTTCTGGGCAGAGAGTTGTAGTAGACATATTTTCTTCATTTGGACAATTTTCGTGGTCAACAGATGAGAGAGAACAACACATATGAGATGCGAAGAATAAGTTATAACATAACTTTAAAAAGTTTGCCAACTAATTGACACCTATTTTTCCTGATAGACTTTAACCCAATCTATTTACAACCCAACTTTTGATTCGATGACAGCTTTTTTTTCAATGATCCGCAACACTACATTCTTTTTCGGCCACTTTGTCTCCTGAGACACATTTTAGTCGCCATTTTTCCGTTATTTTAGTAGTGTTTATAGTGATTACGGACTTTAAGAACATGTTTCATCCATAATATGTAAATTAGCAGCATCAGTGTTCGATTCGATTAGCACATGAATTCGCACTGAAGGCGTTCAACTGTCATCAGTTTGGTCAAAAATCTAGGTTATAAACATCTCAGATTATATCTTCACTTACGATTAGGTGGACTGTAATCATGCGTTTACATGATCAACGCTACAACTACATAAATGTAATTAAAAATACTACTATTAAATGTAATTAAAAATACTTATTCTTCTCTGATAATTTGGAAGATCTTTGTTTATTAGCTTTGTACGTGTAAGCTCAATAAGTAAAAAGCAATTATCAAAACAATCACGTCGCATATAATAAAGGCACGTCCTCACATGAATCTTACGCGTCTTAAGTACTAATAATACTCATAAGCATGGCACTAATACCAGGTCATTAACACATCCCGATTGCTATTTGAAAGGGAGAAAAACTCCCCCTTCGCGAAGCATGACTCCTTGCGTCTTAAGGTCTCATTAACTCTCAAATATAACACACACTAAAACCTAAACATTCCGTATGCTTTTAAGAAATGCTGTAATGCTATTAATGCTTCTATGTTACGAAAGTGTAAATATTTTTTTATTATGTCTGTAAGTTTTGGCCTAAGTTTTATGCCTCTCTTTTGGGTATGTGAAAAGGTTTTATATTCTACCTGATCCACTCAGCCCTCCATTGATCGGCTTGTTGACATCCAGAGTTCAATATATGCTTCCATAAATTCGCTGATACCATAATCATGCTTGGCAAGCGGGTTGCTGTCCGAATAAGTTGGTTACATAGGATAGTGTTGCTGCCCATTAGAGATTCGGGAATACTAAAGGCATCACCAATATCCACCACACGCAAATACCCTTAGAAATTCGCTTCCAGCTCTTTCGCTTGTGTGTATGCGTGGGCGTGTGTGTATGCATGTATGCGTGTGTGTGTGTGCGTGTATGCGTATGTGTGTATCTGTCTCGGACCACACTGTAAAGATGTGCATTTTTGCATGTATACCTGGCGAAGATCAAGACTTTTTTTGGGCCACACAATGGCAAACTTTCAGCTATACTTTCTTCTTTTTTGCGAATGCAAACGCCCAAAGAAAGTGCAAAATAGGTAGATAGGCCTTTCTTTAATGAGTTCTTTCCCTTTGCCATTCAGTTTTTTAAATTCAAATTCTTCGAAGATAATGGATTGCGGCGAAAACAATCTAGCGATTTTGTTACAGTCACGGGTTAGAAAGAAAGCTGTGTTCACAGTGTCCCTTGTGGTATAACACATTGACGCCCGTCTCTGCCCCTCCAAATTAACCGAAACTACAGTTGCGAGTAATGGCAAGGTCGCGGTACTAACCGTTCTGTAGGTGTATGTAAAACAATAATATTAGAGCCAAGTTTTGTTTTTGTAGTAACTTAAGGTAAAAATTCAACCCCCACTCCCCTATGGTAGCTCGGTTAGCACAAACATATGCAGCATAACAAGGCAGCGTGCCTATTGGCCGGGACTCCCCCGTGCGACCTGAAGGCGGCAATGCTCACCGGTCTGTATCGGCGGGTGTCGGGGGTGCGAACGGTATGGTCTCTTTGAGGGAGCTGAGTTGGCGCGTCGACGCCCGCCGAGACGACATTGCCCGTTCGGTAGTCCAGCTGGAGAGGCCTCGGTTCGGTGTGCGGCCCGTCGAGGCCTTCCGGCCGGTGCTGGTGCAGTGGTTAGAGCGGCGGCACGGGGTGCTCTCCTTCCGACTGGTGCAGGTGTTGACGGGGCATGGTAGCTTCGCCAAATACCTGCACACGATCATTAGGAGGGAGAGTACACCATCCTGCCACCACTGCGATTGCGACGAGGACACGGCGCAGCATACGCTCGAGGTTTGTGTCGCTTGGGCAGAGCAGCATCGTGAACTCGTCGTAATCATCGGTGCCGACCTGACGCACAACGTCAGAAACTGGGACGCGGTCGCAGCCTTCTGCGAGGCAGTAGTCTCGGCGGAGCGCGTGCGCGAGGAGCATATCCTCGACGATACAACCCGTCGCCGGCAACTGGGGCGGCGCAGACGCGAATACCTGCGCCTGATGCCGCCCTAGCCGAGGCCGCGGGTGACTGGACCGGGGAATTAGGGGAATTAGTCTGTCACCCTTCGAGAGGTCGAAAGTTCTTTCGAGG
Organism: Lymantria dispar; assembly: GCA_032191425.1. Classification (NCBI taxonomy): domain Eukaryota; kingdom Metazoa; phylum Arthropoda; class Insecta; order Lepidoptera; family Erebidae; genus Lymantria; species Lymantria dispar. The sequence goes on from CM063449.1 coordinate 19,954,533, forward strand.
AAAGACCGACGTCCTCCCTGAGGGGGGGACGTCGGTCCCCAGACTGACTGGGACGTCAGTGCCCTGTCTGACTGATACGTCAGTCCCCCGTCTGACCGGACGTCCTCCGTCATCTGGGGGACGTCCGGTCGATGTCCGGACGTCGGAACAAAAAAATAACTGACCATGTTTATAGTTTTAATGTGTATTAAAAGGAAAGCCTCAGGTAGATTAACTGATAATGTAAATTACATAGCGCATTGTAGGTATGCATCTTTGCCTATATATATATATATATATATATAGGTCTTTACCTATGTAATTGCCGTTCTGCAGTACTGGCCATTTCAAATCAAAATAATTTTTGTTTGGCTAAGAATTCTAACATTCTAATTTAAAATTAATTTTATTTTAAAACATGTAATTCATTTTCCAAAAGTAGTCATGTTTATTGATTAGTGTTACGTTTTCATCGCATTTCAGTCTTTTTTGTCATCATGGATACGTTAAAAATTCGAGTAATTATGGAATATGAGTATCGTCGTGGCAACAACGCGGCACAAGCGGCACGCAACATCAACGAAGTTTACGGAGCTAACATTACAAACCAACGCACCGCCTGTTATTGGTTTGCTCGCTTCCATTCTGAAAATTTCGACCTGAAAAATGAACCTCGCGGTCGTCCGAAGACTTTGGTCGATAATGACGAACTAGAGGTGATTGTGGAAGACGATGATACACAATCTACGACTAAATTAGCAGCAGCTTTCGACGTTAGCGTCAAAACAATATTGGTCCATTTGCGTCAAATTGGCAAGGTAAGAAAGCTTGACAAATGGGTGCCCCACGAACTCAATAATCGCCAGCGCGAAGTACGCGTCGAGACATGCCTTGCATTGCTCAACAGACACACAAATGAAGGAATTTTGAAACGCATTGTTACTTGCAATGAAAAATGGATTCTGTTTGATAACCGCAAGCGCTCAGCAAATTAGTTGGATCCTGGTTCAGTACCTAAACAATGCCCTAAACGAAAACTTACCCCTAGAAAAGTGATGGTTACTGTTTGGTGGTCTAGCGCCGGTGTAATTCATCACAGCTTCTTATCAAACGGGGTGAGCATTACTGCAGATGTGTACTGTGAAAAACTGAACACAATGATGAAAAAGCTGGCACATCTTCAACCAGCATTGGTCAATCGCTCGTCTCCGCTGCTCCTGCACGACAATGCGCGACCTCATACTGCACAGCAGACGGTCTTCAAGTTGAAGTGTCATTCTCAGTGATTCCAAGGCGGCATTGGATACTGTTATCAATAACCTTTCCCTACATCCATTAGGTCTAAAAACTCGTGCCCATTTAAATGATTGTCTCTTCCAGCAAAAGGATATAGATCTATGCTGGATCAAATCCCACATTGGTCTGGAGGGTAATGAGAGAGCCGACGAACTAGCTAAATCTGCCGCTTTACAACAAAACATAATACCAACATATGACAAATACCCCATCTCCTATACAAGAAATCATATAAGAATTGGAATCAATTCTTATATGATTATATGATTATGAATAAATGAATGGAATAATAGATATACCAATACAAATACAGGCCAAGTCACCAAAATTTTCTTTCCTAATACAATAACCTCTCACAAAATCCTGAAATCAATTACTATAGACCAGATATTAACACAAGTCTTTACAGGACATGGTGGATTCTCTGCATATCTTTTTAGATTTAAACGTAAAGACAGCCCACAATGTATTTGTGGAACCGATGCTGAAGAAATCATCATACATATAATCACGGAATGCCCATTATACATACAGGACCGCTTCAATCTTGAACTAGAAACCGACACCACTATATCAGTAGACAACATACACAAATTAATATCAGATTATGACAACAGAACACCATTTATTAACTATTGTAAAAGGATCGCTACAAAAGCTATCAAAAGAAATAGCACAAGGACTTAATCTTGTTTATATTAATCTATTCGAATTCTTTTATTTTTAATTTTAATCAGATTAGGTCAGGTTAGAAGTTTCATATTTATACAAATGTTAACATATACCTTGTAATATATTCATCATAATATACCCTGTTATATATCAATTTTGTATTTTTCTTTCTTTCTTCTTTTTATACTTTATTAATTGTCTTAATAATAATGTTATAATATAGATGGTGCTAATTAATATCTAGATTGTTATCCTATACATATACTTGTCAATTGCTCTACTTTGCAATACTGTTATCTTATATATAAACCTTACTCAAAATATTATAATTACAAGTACATGTAATAAATTAACAATTATACTAATTTATATTTCTATCCCCATCTTAAACATATTTTATAATTAATTAACTTTTATCTCTATCTTTCTCCTTCTTCTATACTTTGTTGACTGAATCATATTCAATATCTTAACTTAGATATTACTAGCCATTGATAATTTTTTCCTAAAATTATAATTGTTAATCATTCTATTATAACAAGAAGTACTTGTAAGAAGCTAACATTAGTTCATATTAATTTACAATAGATGTTAAATACATGATTATAATTTATTTCTTATATCCTTTCCCTCATAATGTCCTATACTAAAAAAATGTCTTTAAAAAATAACAAAAAAAAAAAAAAATAATAAAAAAAAAAAAAATAAAAAAAAAAGCATATAAAGATATAAAAATACATAAATAAAAAAAAAAAAACTTAAATATCAATGTCTATTTTATTACCCTAATATACATCACACTTCAATGATCACCAAATCTCTACACCTCATTTTACACTAAAACTAAAACTAATATAACACATTAACATCATACTCTAACATCACTTGTTAATTCAATACCTTTTCAAATTTTCCTCCTACATTAATCTATCTTGCTACTAATCTATATGCTAATTAAGGTCTCTGATCATGTCAGAGGAGTCTTACTAGCCCAAGCCCCCAATGACTTGGAAACTAAACAAGGTCTTCAAGTTGCAAGAACTGGGGTTGGAAGCTCTCCGTCATCCGCCATACTCACCAGACCTTGCGCCTACAGAGTACCTACTTCTTTTTCCAGAATTCGGATAACTTTTTGGCGGGAAAGAAATTCAATACCCGAGAGACAGTACAAAATGCCTTTGAAGAATTTGTTGCTTCCCGTTCAGCTGATTTCTTTAAGAAGGGCATCAATAAACTGCCGCTGCGTTGGCAAAGATGCATTGATTGCATGGGTGATTACTTCGATTAATACAAATAAAAAATACATGAAATAAAATCGTTTAATTTTTTTCATACATAACGGCAATTTCATAGGTAAAGACCTAATATATATATATATTCTAGCCGATCCAACAGACCATATTCTGTTCAAATAAAATAAAAGGAATTCTCCTTGAAATCTATAGCAGCGCCACCTACCGAGTCCAATTGTAAATCTAAACCATTCTTAAATCCCCTTGAATACACAAAAAAAATTTCATCAACATTGGTCCAGCCCTTTAGGAGGAGTTCAGTAATATACACACTAGGGTGTTTCACTTAGTTAGGGGTAAAAAAAAAGTGTGATGTTTGTCCAGACTTTGCTCATTTTCCGAACCTCACTAGGCTTAGTAATGGATTTGCCAAATGAAAACCTAATCGGACTATGTTTAGAGGTTGCACAAATGGAAAGTGTGAGGGAAAAAATTTTAATTATCTTTAAATTCTCTATTATCTTAAATTTCAAAATTTTAATTATCTTTATTTCAAATTAGCACAACTTAATGGAAAGAAACAAAATACACGAAAATAAACAATCAAAATTACGTTTAAACACAATATTAACATCACAAAGAAAATATAAAAATATGTATAAAATGACGCATTTACTAATTTACCACATAAGCAGCCACCTCATCTTTTGTTCGCTTGATGACGCTTTTTCTGTGATGTTCGACGTCTCTCAGCAAGAATTGCTTCTGTTCTTCATCTTTGACCGAATCGTTGAATTTCTTAATCAAAGCTATTCCTCTTTCTGCAGTATCGTTGATAATTTGAGAGAATCGGCCAAGTCTTTGGTGGTACTGCTACAATATTCATTTTCGTTATGAATACCGACCAGTTCAAAGAATGAACTTGTTTTGCTAGTAATAAAGTCACAAATTGTTTTTTCTTCTAATTTTAGTGTTTTACCATCCACTCGTGTCATCTCTTTTTTCTTTGCAGGGGTTATTAAGCGTAGAAACATTTTTTTCTTTTTCTGTTTGAGAGATTCGTTCATCCAAAAAAGCTAATCCTTCATTAATTTCAGACAGATACCAGAGATGTCGCTTGGCCGCTGCGAGAGCACTTTTTTAACATTTATGTCAGGGTAACCGTTTAAAAGCTGTATCATATCCAAATCGTTCTTCGGAGCCCAGCGACTCACAATTGCTTCATGCCAAAATCGTACGTACATTAGACACACGAAATATCCTACTTGTTTCATACCACTGAGTTCTCTTTTTGTAATACCCGGAACGTTCAATAATTGTTGGGTAAACAAAACAATTTTTAGGGCATATATGGCCTTCGCCATCCACCTGGCTTGATGAAGTGCCCCTGGAGCCCTAAACTGAAAATCGTGCTGAGCCCATCCCCCAAGGTGTAATAGTGATAGCTGTAATAACTCCTTGCAATCTTCTCTAGGAAAATATCCATTTTTTAAGACGCCTTGGCGATAACTTATCATTCTTATACGTTGGTCTTATAAAGTACCTTGAACAGAATCTTCTTCATCTAACATAGTCATATACGCTGTTTTATCTAGTGAGTTCCATATAGTTTGGAACTTCCGAAAGATTTTAATGTCTGAACCACTTAAAGGCGCAGGATAACACTCGTCAAACACTCCTTTCAAGATGAGTTCATGGGTATGGTGACGGCAGGCTAACCACAGTAATGTTTGATTAAGATTATTTTCAATACGAACACATGCTCCTTGAGTAAGTCCTGTGTTAGATGCCGTAGTATCGAAGCAAATACCAATGATGTGGCGACGTAGATTAAATCGGTCCACCTCTTGAACAACAACTTTAGCCATCTCCTCGCCGGTGCCTTTAGAAGCAACTGGAACTACAAGTAAATGCTCAAAGCTTTTGCCAGTTACAAGAACTCTGTCTTCTAAAGTATTTAGCATAAGGCAACTGAAGGCAACAGTTTACTGTTCCAATGTAAAATTACAGGTGGAGGATTTTCAAATAAATTCTTTTCAATTTCTTTAGCCATTTGGCTTCTGTTAGCCACTCGAGCTCGGTACACGGTGGATGGCTAAATAGAAATGTCTGCAACATCATGACCAAGGCTTTTGGCTGCCGCAATAAAAGAAGTACTAGCTTGGCGATTGGAAAGTTGTTCTATCCCATGCAGCTGTAAGTGTCCGATCAAGAGGTCTAAGGATAATCTAGGAATAAGACGTGACATTTTCGATCGAGTGCCTCGGCGTCTTGGTGCAATGAATTCGTCCTCTTCGTCACTTGAAGAAGATGATGGATGTTGTTGTAATGTAGCTCTGGTGTTACTTTCTGAGATGTCTTTATAGTGTTTTTCCTTGTAAGCTTCCACTCATTCTTGTTTTTTAATTTTTTCTGTACTTTTTAACGCAAACTTTTTGTCTACACCACTCATTGACGAACTCATGCGATCCTCTCTCTGTAATGTAAGAAAATCTTTGTCCTTTTGTAATACGTCACTCCTGGTCATCACATTTTGGCTTTCTTATATGGGACTAATCCCACCACACATTCCCACCACTGTAACTCCTGTAAGCCAGGATCCACAATGGTCTCCGTATAAGACACTGAGGTTTGACCCTCAGGAAGTCCCGGGAGTCGCTTTTAATTGTCTTGGGACCCGCAACAAATTTAATTAGAAAAGAAAACAGGAGGAGCTGGAAAGATTCCACTTCCCTCCTATGCAAAGCGGGAGACATGAAGCAAAGTTGGCTGATAAGCCAGTAAATAAGAGTTTGTACAACTACGTGAAACGCAGCGGTACAGCACCACGGATTGGACAAAGCTTAATGGACCTATTTGTGAGCTTTAGGTTTGATTACAGTAATAGGTATGGCAAAAGCGCCTAAACGCACGGAAATTTTCTCGAGTTGCAACAAGATCCGAATAGTATACTATCCCAGACGTGACATGCATATTATCTAACATGACGTTCCGCTCGTTGCGCCAGAGAATGCACTCCCAAAGGATGTGATGAGCTGTTTGTTCAAAATTGGAGTTTGAGGTCGAACATTGACAAAATGGTGAATCTACTAGTGTAAAATAGAATAATTTACTTCTAAAATTCCCATGGCCTGTGAGGAATTGGGCTACATAGTGGTCAATTTCTAGCCAAGTTCTCTCCAAACGTTCACGAACAGATGGAAAGAATAGATATAGATGACGACCTTTTGTTGACGAATCCCATCTTGCCTGCCATTCGGTCAGGAGCTTATCGTTAACGACGGATTGCGGTGCAAAAAGTCTAGTAATTTTATTACGATCGCGTGGTAAAAGAAAATTGTTAGTCATGTTTTCCCTAGTGGAATAATACATGGACGCACGTTTTTGTATCTCTAAGTCGACCGGAAGTACACCTGCAAGTACTGGTAAGGCTTCGGTGCTAACTGTTCGGTATGCCTTACACAGAAATATTAGCGCTAATCGTTGACTCTGTAGTAACTTACGCCGAGCCGCGCCTATGGTAGTACGATCAGCCCAGGCTGGTGCACCATAACAGATACAGCCCAGATATGTGGCTGTATATATAATTTTAAGTGTGTTAAAACGAAGGCCCCAGGTGGAAGTTGAAATTCTGGTAAGCGCATAGAAATTTCGTTTGGCTTTTTCACCTACAGTTTTAATATGTTCAATGAACGAAAAATTTTTCTCTAGGACCAGGCCGAGGTAACATACTGACTCCTTCTTTTTAACTACAGTCTTTTTAACTACATTTTGGCTGGCAATATCGAATAACTTATCAAGATCTTCTTTCCATTTTTGCCGTTTGATGTTTGCTGCTTTCGAGTTTCTAGATTTCTCTTTCCCCAAACTTTGATATTCCTTATATAATTTTTGTATACCACTTCGAATATTTTCTTCTGTCTTAACCGGGATGTTAGCCTTTTTCCATACTTCTTGCAATTTTAATGATGAAATATGAAACTAATAACACTTGCTCTCTCGATGGAAGTCTAGCTCCCAAATATACTTCATAAGGCATTTTATCAATTAACCAAATTCAGCGTGTTTTACTCATTTTAAAGATTAGTTACGTAGGTACATATAATTATATTAAATTGTGGCACAAACGACTCTCAACTGCAAAAATATCGACTTGAAGTGACTACCCTCCGACATAAAAAAAATCTTTGTATGGGAATATTTTAATGATGTCGTGCAACCTCTAAATATTATTCGAATTCAATAATTTTTGGCATGTGAGCTTTGTACGTTACTGGGATCAAAAATTCAAGCAAAGCGGAATGAAAACCAAAAATTAAAAAAAATGAAACACCCTAATACACACGTACAGAAGAAATATTTATATAAAGATAATAATGTGCTGTGCTATCAGCCTATACCAACCCGCCTGATCAATGGTATATTAGGTCAGTTTTACTTCTATTATGGAGGTGGTACAAGCCCCGCAATGGGACGTATATAAGCTGAGCTGATGATAATAGCTATCAATGGGAGATTGACAGCGTTACTAACTTCTATAATATTGAAAATTAATGAGTACAAAGTATTATACGTAAAATACCAAAAAGTAAAACATTTCCAATAAGAATAGAAAATCAGAAGAAACAGCTATGCAATATGTATGTCGTAGGATGTTTCACGCATCGCTGCCTAAAGAATGAATGATCCGATTTCACTTTTGTCATTTCAACACAAAACAGCAACAGGAAATCATTATTATCGTCATATATATCCGGTGAATGATTCTTTAGAAAATTCGTCCACTTAGTCAAATCTCGGTAAGATATTCCAGCTTCAAAATTTGCTTAATACTTTAAACTGGTAATGAAGGCATTAAGGCGCGCTGAATGCATAACAAATGAGGTACCGCCGTAACCTCCTATAATTAGCTCCTTCATTGGCTACATATTTTAACTCGCTATGTAAAAATATAAAATACTTGAAACTGTTTCACTTTTATAAAGCTTTATCCTTTAGTATTACTTAGGGCCCTTCTGTGGCGACCACAGAGGGTCATGGCGGTCAGGGCCATTCGCGGATACCGCACGGTGGCGACGGAGGCAGCGTGCCTATTGGCCGGGACTCCCCCGTGGGACCTGGAGGCGGAGATGCTCGCCGGATTGTATCGGCGGGTGACGGGGGTGCGAGCGGCGGGCGGTGAGATCTCGTTAAGGGAGCTCACCGCGTGGCGCGTCGACGCCCGCCGAGACGTCATTGCCCGTTGGGCAGTCCGGCTGGAGAAGCCTCGGTTCGGGGTGCGAACCGTGGAGGCCTTCCGGCCGGTGCTGATGCAGTGGTTGGAAAGGCGGCACGGGGTGCTCTCCTTCCGACTAGTGCAGGTGTTGACGGGGCATGGGAGCTTCGCCAAATACCTGCACAAGGTCGTAAGGAGGGAGAGTACACCGTCCTGCCACCACTGCGATTGCGACGAGGACACGGCGCGCCACACGCTCGAGGCCTGCGCGGCTTGGGCAGTGCAGCGCCGTGAACTCGTCGCAATCATCGGTGCCATCGGTGCCGAATTGGGACGCGGTCGCAGCCTTCTGCGAGACAGTGATCTCGCAGTAGGAGGCGGCGGATCGTCTGCGCGGGGAGCGCAGCCTCGATGAGGAGATCCGCCGCCGACGACTGGGGCGGCGTAGGCGCAACTATCTGCGCCTCATGCCGCCCTAGCCGAGGCCGCGGGTGACGTGACCGGGGATTAGTCCGTCACCCGCCGAGAGGCCGACCGCGTGAGGAAAGACCGACGTCCTCCCCGAGGGGGGGACGTTGGTCGACGGGAGGGTACCCCGCGTAGGGGGTATTCCGTCGGGCCGACCACTGACGACAAGTAAACCTGCTCGGGTGGTCGGCCCAATGACGAAGGCGAGGTGGTTTTCGGGTGGGTTGCGGGAGTTACGTGCTTAAGCCCCTCTGTCGCCCCGGACGGAGTGGTGCGGAGGTGCGTCGACCGCAGCCCAGCCACAAAAAAAAAATCCTTTAGTATTACAGTTGTAATGTCTTTATTTCATAATTAGGGTTCTTATTTATATTAATGTTTTTAAATATTTGCTGTACTAGATCCTGCCCAATAAAAAACCTTAAAAAAGAAGCCAAGCTCGGTAGAAGCAACGCTCGAGGTTTTCAGTGTTAACTATAAAATAAATGTAAATATTAAGTGTAATATATATTAGGTCCTTACATATGAAATTGGCGTTTTGTACGGGAGGAATATAAAGTCATTTTTTTTTGTAAAATATATTTAATTAGTCAAAGTATGCACCGTTGTTATCTATGCACTTTTGCCATCTCATAGGTCATTGATCCCTTTACTACAAAAACCATGAGGGCGAGAATAATAAATAATCTCTTTAAAGGCAGTTTGGACTGCCGTATCGGAGTTGAATATTTTTCCTTGTAAAAAGTTGTCCAAATTCCGGAAAATATGGTAATCTGCCGGAACAAGATCCGGGGAGCACGGTGGATGTCGCAGACATTCCAATTGTAGTTCATTTAACTTAGTGGTTGTTTCTTGCGCAGTGTGTGGTTTAGCGTTGTCGTGAAGAAGCCACTGCTCGCCTAGAGCGATTGACCTATCCCGGTTGTTTAGAAGCTATACTCCGGCCGCTCTGAGTTTGCGTTCATGTCAATTGTCAATTCGTCATAACTAGTGATGTACAATAAATAACATTCATTATATTTAATAATGTTATTTATTGCATTCATTATGCATATTTATTCAATTCAATATAGATTTTGTTAAATTTATAGGAATTATTTCGCATGTTTTTTTTAAAAGTGCCTTCATCTTTTTTATGCTATATGGCGAAGAAGTATTATGGCCGGCTCCATAATCTTTAATTTGAGCCCAGATTAGCTCCATGGTATTGTACTGGCAGTGGAATCCGAAGAATGCAATAAGCGTTCGTCAGAGCCAGCTCATCTAAAACATAACGAACTAATGCCGGCTTATGGTCATTGACTAATTTCATCAACTCTGCTTTTAGTGTAGACATATTTTCGTCATTGCCACGTCTTTGCATCCACCGATTCCTCTTTTTATTAGCTTTGGTAGGTGCTTTATTTAATTGCACCGAATAATTAGGAGTGTTATCCGTTAACATAACTAAAGGCTCTGGGAGGCCAGGTAGCAACACATCCTGGAACCACTCCTTGAATGCAGTCGCATTCACTTCTTCGTGGTAGTCAGCAGTAGTTTTTGACTCAAAAACCAATAAACCGTTTTCCACAAAACCGTACTTCGCACAACCAGCGTGGCATATTATGAGTCGTGTTCCTTTACCCATTGGCACTTTCGACGATGATGCTTGAGTGTCATTTGTACAAGAACGAGAAAGCGTGTGGTTGGGGTTTAGACTTGTCTCGTCGATGAAAACAGTATTGTCCCAATTATCAATATTTTTCGCTTCTTTCAAAAAGTTAATTCTTTTTGAAATTATGTTATTCCTTTCTAAAAGAATTTTCCAGAAGAAACAAATGAGCTACTTTCAAAGATGCTAGAAGTGACGACCTATTAAGGTATTCGCTTCTGGGATAATAACTACTATATATATGCTTCCGTGTGATGACGGAATAATAATACAATTCACCAACCCCTTTGCTGCCCGTGGGTATCGTAAAAGACGATTAAGGGATTATAATATGCATACAACATCTAAGGAAAAGAAGGAAAATTTGAAATAAAACCATAGGGTTTTATTTCAAATTTTCACGCTAGTTAGATGTATTGGTATAGACCAATACATCTAACTAGCGTGGTGCAGTTGGTCAATTTCCCTCCCATTATGGAGGAGGCTCGAGCTCAGTAGTTGGTTGTTTATGAACTGTGGTGAGTGATGATGAATGAATGTGATTCCTTATAGCATCAGCCTCAAAGCTAACATTGTCTGTTATAGGTTCATTTCTGCATTTCCTTTTTTAGTGTTCGTAAAATATTTTCTCCAGTGCCCGAGGAGCCGAACTTCTCTGTATTAATATTTGTTATTGTCCGTTCGCTTACTTTAAGTGCCTGAGAGATGCGCTCTTGTATTGTTATAATTACGGGGTTCGCCATTTTGGCTTTCAAGCTCAAGGTAATATTGAAGCTTGATAATTAGTTCTCGTGTTTCACTTTTCAATATTTAACCGTGTTTCGGCATTATTATTTTGCACCGAAAGTGCAAATCAGTAATATAAGATACATAACGAAAGTCTAGATTAGCGCAGAGGCTGACCTCTTACTCACATAACGAGGAGAATCAGTCAAACAACATTAACAGTCACGAGAAAATACATATTGAGAAACACTGGAGAACGTAGTCTATGCTCGCGAGACGACAAGAAATGACTGTTTGTGACTGTCATAAAATGGCGGTCCCCACAACGCTATTACGGGTAGTAATTTTTCACTAGTAATATAAAGTAGTAAGTCATTTTATTTTTATTTTTTTTTAATAGATCTGATTGTTATCACGATATTTTTTTTCTTAAGTTTTGATTGGGCGTACCTTTGTCATATTACTAACTTTATTAAATAGTAAATACATTATATATTATAAAATAAAATTATAACGTTTTATTAATATTGTACCGAGAGATTATATTAAGATTATAAAAATATGCGATTACAATTGCCTCGTTATTTTGTCCCATCACTACAAAAACAAACATAAGACAAAACCTTGAAACAGTGCAGTTAGACATGTTTTGATTTTCAAAACTATTGTTTTTATATTTATTAATTGAGTAATTGTTAATAATTTTAGCTGAAAAATTAACACGTTTATTGTAAGTTGGCATAATTATTAAATTTTTGATGTTATTACTCGTTAATAAGGTAAATATAAGATATTTAAAATTGTGCCGTAAATAGTACGCCAGTTCAAAGTTACATCGCCCATTCTATCATGACCTGTCAGGAAGGCAATTTCTGAGCGGCCGGACTATAGTTCTTCCTTCATGGTTTGCAGTTACTGACAATAGATATCTGCCGTAATCGTTTGCCCAGATTTTAGAAAGCTGTAGAATAATAGCCTTTAATTCTTCATTTTCCTTCCACTTTGGTCGCCGGCCGTCCACGGGGTTGGTTTTGAAGGTCGAAATTTCCAGAGCGAAAACGTTGAAACCAACAACGTACCGTGCTTTCTTTTGCGACACCAGCGCCGTACACATCATTAATCCTTCGAGCTGTTTCTGCAGTACTGGTACCACGTGCAATGATTTGGAAAAAACAAATGAATGACTGTTTTCAAAACTCAAATGTACCAGCTAAATGAATTTATAAATTTGAATTTGGAATTCTTAACTAAAGAGGAGATATTTCAGATCAAAGTGTAAAGTACGACAACACGCTAATTTCATATCTAAGGACGTAATATATAGTTATCAATGGGTACCAATTCGTAACTGCGAATACGACTGGCAGACAAAGGCAACTTCGTACAATATTTAATAGTAGATATATACTTTTTAATACGTTCTATATTAGCTTCAGTTGTATTTAAAAATATAATAAAGTGTTCCAAGTCGATATTAATCTATTTTTACAGCCGTATCAATATGAAACTTTGCAAGGATTAGGGGACAATACAAGAGTTTAGTATTGATCTCATGGTATATTGGAGTAGATGTACCTATAGTTGAACTTAGCAATTATTGCTGTTTGAATTTTTGTTCGTGGCTCGTATAGAGAGGTTGGATGGAAAATTTACTAAGAAAAATTAGATAACATGCTTTAATAACATGGTAAACATATAAAATAAATACGTTTACTAGTATTAGTCCGTGTGTTTAAAATGCGCGTGCGTTAAAGTGCTTGTTGTTTGAAGGGCATATCACTGGAACTAGTAATTACAAAGCATGCTGTAGAAAGTTTTCTATAAAATAAGTTAGTAAGAAAAATAAATTAAAAGCAATAGACAAGCCCCCTCAGCTTCTTGACGAATCTTCTCGGTGGCGGTTGCGTTTCCATCCGGTGGTAAATTGTTGAATTAATTTAATTTAATTGTGTTAAAATTGACACTTACATGTTGTAAGACACTTACTCTTGGGGTTTATGCATAATATGCTTCATTGCATATGAGATAATGATGCATTTTAAACTTTTTTTTTTGAGGTGGGCTATGGTCATACCCGTCGCCCGTCTCAGACTGGGGCGACAGAGGGACGGCGCCCGGCTCCATAACCCACCGTAGCTCGTCGCCTTCGTCGTTGGGCCGACCACCAGTACCGAGTTCCTTGTCCTCCGTGGTGCATTTTATACTTGCCAATATGTTGGACGATAGTTATCTTAGGCAGTTATAATTTTGTGCCTTCTTTTAAATCCAATGATTATATAATTTATATTTTGTGGAGCGGATTTAAGGTGTGTATATTTTCAATTTCAGCAAGTGTCACTCGAGAACCTTTCTTCCCCAATGGTTGTCGGTTCAACTCGTACGTAACGAAATAATTTAAGTCACCCTCTATGTATATTTTGATTGTTGTTAATGCTGCCTCATTGTTGCAGGGCGTTAGGTATATTTGCGGCAGCACAATTGATCGATTTCACGTAATAATACGCAGGAGAGTGGCATCCTTACAAAACTCGCATGACAGTTTCGCATAATTAGTTTGTGTATATGACTGTCAAGCTATCATAATGATAGCTATATTTTAAATAGTAAGGTGATACTGAGAGTATAGTCTATAGATAAAATTAAGTATAATAATACAAATTATCCGAAACCGTATTGTTAGGTAGATTTTATAGCAATTATTATATTTAGAAACTAGCAACCCGCCCTCGCTTCGCTTCGGTTTTAGTCGTTTTACCCGCGTAGTTCCTGTTCCCGTGGGAATACCGGGATAAAATATATCCTAGTTTACGCCCTGATATTATAGCTTTCCATTGGTGAAAGAATTTTTGAAATCGGTCCAGCCGTTTTGTAGATTACCCGGAACAAACAGACAGACAGACAGACAAAATTTTTTTAATCTGTATTTTAGGCATAGGTGTCGTGTAAATAACGGTGTGAGCATGAAAAAAGTCTATTATTTTGACATTACAAACAGACACTCCAATTTTATTTATTGGTATAGATAATTTTTTTAATCATTTATTTCGTCTCAACTTATGTACGTCCGTCCCACTGCTAAACTCGAGCCTCCTCCAGAACAGGAGACAAAGTGACTTATTATATCACGTTGTTTAAATGGATTGATTGTAGGGTTTTTTGTCGAGTATTCCATCTCTTGCACAGATGTTACTTGCACATTATATCCTTTAGTCATCTTTTACAATATCCATGGACAAAATAGTGGTGAATTGTTTTTTTTTTATTGCCGATGGTGACAAACGAGCAGGCAGCACACCTCATGGTAAGTGATACTACCGCACATGGACCTTTGCAATACCAGGGTACAGCCAGGCCGTTGCCTACCGTGAAGAAAATGCTCTTCTTAAACCTCGTTTAAAGAAGGACATGTCATAGCGCTCTGTACACTTACTTCGCCGCCACACGCAAAGTATTTTTTTTAATAAGTATCATTTTACGTGATCTCGCATACGAAATATATCTGGTGATCCGTCTGCTTAAAATTAGGCCATGAATCCTACATGCATAGGGTTTTGAAGAACAATCTAAAAATAAGGTCTCTAATGAGAATATCTCTTCCTACACAACTGCCCCAGAATAGACTTGAACTGCCCTTGATCAATGTAAAAATAACGTTTGTTAGTGAAACCAATGATAGAAAATAAAATTTGATCGTTTGATGTTGTTTATTCGTACTATCATTTATGTTCATTACAATCGTAATATACCCATAAGCTATACAAGAAAGGAAGAAATATTGCGTAACTTTGCTATTAGGGAGTGAATATGGATGTATGTTTAGGGGTGTGGTGGAATGCGATGCCAGTTTCGCTATCGCAAGCCTAAGACAAAATGACCTAGAGTGGACTTCACAATCATTGTGCCTATACAAATTTAATTTCACCCCTTAACATATAGCTCCAGTGATTCCTTTCTTTAAGGCAAGCTGGAGCTAAAATTTCTGCAAAGATTATTGAGTTTTCACTCTAGCTAGCCATTGGAGTTGAATACAAGGTTGGCTGAATTGTTATTATAACTATAACCGATAATAAATTAGTTTCGTTCAAAAACTGATTCATTCAAACTTCTCTTGTTTATAAACAAATATTCCAGTACTTATCCAGCAGTTAGGTTCTTTTTATATTAGATAGAGTTGTAATACTTTGATCTCAGTATTTGTAGTTTTTTTTTTTTTTTTTTTTTATATATTCACGCCTTTTTCCCATAGGGGTAGGCAGAGTCCACTGCCCTCCACCTGCTACGATCTTTGACATATTCAGCGTAGCAAAGCGGTTCTCTGTGGGCCACTTTGTAGTTTACAATAAATAAATTATGTAATTCTATTTAGACCCGACGAGTGTCAAAGGAGTAAGTAATTTGCGACCTTTACCCTATTATAACTATAGCTTTTCTTGCACCTTTTCTAAAAGATCGTGGGAGGCGTCACTTTGCAGTGCCATAAGAGAAAAGTTAGTTAATACATAGGATGTATGGTACTACTGAGCATGGTCAATTCGAGACATGCTCAAATAGGAAGAAGGCAACCCTTTTTTTATGGGTGCGCTATGGTAAGCACACACACCGTCCGTTTCGTCCGGGGCGACAAAAGGACGGCGCGCGGGCCCATAACCCACTCGTACCCACGTCACCTTCGTCGTTGAGCCGACCACCAGTGCCGAGTTCCTTGTCCTCAGTGGTCGGCCCGACGCAATACCCTTTCCCTCAACGTCCCTGTCACGGGACGTCGGTTGCCGTCGCGAAGAAGGCAATCAAGTTCAAGATTTTATTTTTACGGTCGTGGAAGATAATCCTATGTTGTGTTTTTGAATACATTGTCTAATGACAGCAGAATACATAGAATGTAAGCATTATTTTAACATATGCTTCATTTATATTTGGCAAAAGATTTAATTTACTATAAGAAAATTGAGTTTAGAACATTTAATTCTAATAAGTCAATAGCATAGGAAAAGATTCATATTTTTTACTTTATTGTTTATTAAGCTGTAGGTTTTATTTATACTTCTAAAAGCATTATTTAAATTGAATGCAGACTGTATCGTGGAATCATCATCTCGGCTCATATATGTCCTCTACTGCTTTTTTTTTTGGGGATGGGCCATGGTCAGCTCACCCGCCGCCTGGCTACGTCTTTTTTTTTTTTTTTTTTATTGCCAACGGTGGCAAACGAGCAAGCAGCACACCTGATGGTAAGTGAAACTGTTGCACATGGACCTTTGCAATACCAGGGGTACAGCTAGGCCGCTGCCTACCGTGAAGGAAATACTCTTCTTAAACCTCGTTTAAAGAAGGACATGTCATAGCGCTCGGGAAACACAGCAGCAGGTAGTTCATTCCAGAGCTTGCACGTACGTGGGAGAAATGATCGCTGGAAACGTACAGTTGAAGACCATAACGTTTCCAGGTGAAATGGATGAACCCTGCTACGATGTCGAGTGGTACGTTGGTAGAATGGTGACGGTGGTACCAAGTCAAACAGTTCCTCGGAGCACTCCCCGTGAAAGAGTCGGTAGAGTACACAGAGTGACCCAAAGTCTCTCCGCTGCTCCAGCGACTCCAATCTGTCCGTAAGATTGGGATCCCCGACGATTCGAACAGCCCGTCTTTGCAGGGAGTCAAGTGGGTCTCGCTGATATTTGGGCGCACCTGCCCAGAGATGAGAGCAGTACTCCACATGAGGACGAACTTGTGCTTTGTATAGCACAAGACGCTGTCTCGGTGTGAAGTACCGCCTGGCTCTGTTCAGGACACCCAACTTTTTGCTTGCCAATTTGGCTTTGTCCTCCAAATGACTCCCAAACTGGACTTTGCTCGATATTTTGACGCCGAGAATCCCAATACTCTCAGAAATTGGGAGAGTTACTCCTTGGAACTGTGGCGCCTTGACAAACGGGTCCTTCTTTGCAGTGAACGCGCAAACTTGTGTCTTTGTGGGGTTGAACTGGACTAGGTTCCGTTCACCCCATTCCGAGGCCCGCCCCAGAGAGCGCTCGACTTCAGACACAAGTTGAACCCTTCTTTCCTGAGTACTCCGAGGGATATTCCGTTGCTCAGTGTACCGCTCATCACCCGTGCTGTCATCCGCATAGCAACGCATACTCTCGATAGAGAGCATGTCATTGATATGCAGGATAAACAACGTCGGGGAAAGCACCGAGCCTTGTGGTACACCAGCATTAATGGTCATGGTATCGGAGCAGGAGCCATCTACGACGACTTTTGTAGTCCGACCATCCAAAAAGCTGGCGATCCAATTACAGAGTCCCTCGGGGATTCGGGGATTCCGTCTGGGGTGACAGAGAAGCGGCGCGCGCCCTATGACCCACCCGTAGCACGTCGCCTTCGTCATTGGGCTGACCACCGGTGCAGAGTTCCTTATCGTCAGTGGTCGGCTCGAATGTCCCCCACTGGTAAGCTAGAACCTAAAATTTACCTACACACTATTCAGACGGTTTTATTTCGAGTTTTCATTCTCTTGTATAGCTATAATATGCATAATATATACCTTAGTCGTCTTTTACGATACTCACGGGGAAGATGGTGGTGAATGGTATTCTTATTTTATCATCATACGAGAAATTATATTGCATCGTATCTTACAAAAGATCATTAAAAGATTCAGATCTAAAGATATTCATTGACTTAGATGCAACGCTATATTATTCTGGTATTTAAGTTGCCCTGTCTAGTAAGTCCATTAATCAATTAAAGTGGTTTGCTATTGCAACACTGTTGGGTTGTATTGTGAATGTAATAGATATATGTTCGTCAGCCACTTTAATAATTGAAAACAATACTCGACTAAGATTCAAAATCAATTTGCTGTTGATTAGGAGATAGAATACACTTTCTAAGTGATGATTAATTTATATTAAATTTTCACTCTGTTGTGTCGATTTTGAATTACGATGAATTTTTTTTTCAATACGACGACGAAAGAGGGAATAATGATAAGAAAACGAAAAAATGACGTCAATAAAATACTGCGGGCGGGACTGAAACATTTTGCAAACATCTTAGAGGGTAAAAAAGTTGAACAAAACAAAAGAGTATTCCTCGATAATTTATTAGATGAGGCATGGAAGAAATGGATTCTGAAGTTGTATTTGATAAATTATATGTTGACGAGTAACTAAAGTTTTCATGAAATCAATGTATGTTACAAGTTAACAAACAGTATAAATCTAAGATAAATTATTTGTTTTTCTATTTTCAACTAATAGTCTTTAACCTAATTGTATTACGTATAACCTACTGTATCACGCTGATCAAACGTTGCTATAGGGTTTTATTTCCAGCTTTCTTTCTTGTAAAGTTGTTATATGCATATTATATCTCTTACTCATCTTTTACCACACCCACAGGTAAGAGAAGGGTGCGGGGTGGCGAATTGTATTCTATCTCTCTTACCACACAGAAGTCGGTTATTTATTCCTACAACCAGTCCTGTAGTTCTACAAAATTTTATATTTAAAATGAATAGATACAAGCTATATATAAATGTTGTTATAAGTTTTAGAGTCTGGCAGCGGTAAAATCTTGGTATTCGAAATCCGCCAGGTGGGTGAGGAAAATGCCCATGATAACGATAATTCCTTTAAATTACAGATATATGGATGTGGATGTATGGTGTAACCATCTGATATTACTCAAAACAGATGGGTGTTATACGCTCCGACAATCATGCTAGCTAATGTTCAGTAATATCTAAAAAGTAAAAAAGTATAACGTAATTTAGATAAAATATGTCATATGGTTTGCTGCTGAATATTGCAGTTATATTGCAAATAATATTGCACAGAAGTGAATTTGAAATTAGTACACCGTTCTAAAACTCATCATCGTCATCATCATCGCAGCCCACATACGTCCCACTGTTGGGCCCGAGCCTCCTCCACAATGGGAGGGAATTTGACCTACTATACCATGCTGGTCAGACATGTTGGTATAGGGTTTTATTTCGAGTTTTCCTTCTCTTGCACAGATGTTATGTGCACATTATATCGCATAGTCGTCTTATACGACATCGACGGGCAAGATAGGGAGTGGTGAATTATATTCTTACTCCGTCACCACACGGAAAACTCCATGAAATCAAATTTAATCTCATATTGGAGTGGATCCAAAACATATTTTCAACTTAAAATAATTGATATTATCAACTAAATTATCTTAATGCCAACTTTATTTATACTAAATTTGTTTAGTTATAGTGAATTGAAGTTTGGGCAGGCAAAAAAAAATCACTTACTAATATTAAAAAGGCAAAAGTGTGTGATGTATGTTTAACAGCTGAATTAATTTTGATAATGATATCTGATGTTTACGCGAGCACTACACATTGTAAATAAAACTACTTTTACGGATTATATCGCGTTGTATTTGATTTATGATTGCTCGACGTTTCGAACACTTTGCAGCATTCATGGTCACGGGCGGACTAAGGTGTCTCACGTCCAACAAGTAATCGTTATTACAGACATTTATAATTATCTACCCGATCATCGGCGGAACCTCGGGCAATCATAAATCAAATACAACGCGATATAATCCGTAAAAGTAGTTTTATTTATAACTAGCAATCCGCCCTCGCTTCGCTTCGGTTATAGGTTATAGTCGTTTTACCCGCGTAGTTCCCGTTCCCGTGGGAATACCGGGATAAAATATAGCCTAGTTTACGCCCTGATATTATAGCTTTCCATTGGTGAAAGAATTTTTTAAATCGGTCCAGCTGTTTTGAAGATTACCCGGAACAAACAGACAGACAGACAAAAATTTTTAATTGCTATTTTAGGCATAGGTGTCGTGCAAATAACCGTGTGAGCATGAAAAAAGCCTATTATTTTGACATAACAAACAGACACTCCAATTTTATTTATTGGTATAGATATAGATAAACCCCGCGGGGGGCACTTACATATTGTTTCTCTTTTATATTTTAACCTAAATTACTATCGGATCGGAACGCGACCACACAGAGAAGATCTGGCAAGAAATTCAGTGGGATTGTCTTCTTAAAGCAGATGTTGATGCTGATAACACTATGCAATACAAATACATGACTTATACAGAAGCTAATAGACACCTGATACACGTGTGTAACTGCAGCGCTCTCTAGTCTTTAGTGAAGGAAGGATCCCTTACGTGTGCAATCCTTCTCAATCACACAATAGGGAGAAGCGATTTATTGTATGTGATCTGGGTGAACTTACAATAATAATTCTATATGTATTTTCATAATTTTCTTAATAAGAATGTGTGTAATAACGGAATAAGAAAACAATTCACCACCCCTATCTTACCCGTGGGTATCGTAAAGGACTATTAATGGATACAATACGCATTTACCATCTATGTTAAAGAAGAAAAATTCTTAATAAAACCCTATGCCATCACGTGTAGCCAGCGTAATAACTATAGGTCAACATCTCTCCCATAGTGAAGGATACCCAACCCCATTAGTAGGAAGTCTATAGGCTAATGTGATGATGATGATTTTATTAATAGGTTCACCATTATGCTTTATCCATCATCCTTCACCTGGCTGGGAAAGCACAATGTTGCACAAATATATTTCCATGGAAAAGCGAGTACGTTTGGCAGGAGGATTGGCAATGGCAGGTAGTGTAATTATTTTCCCAGAAGAGCGCTGTGACCCATTCTCCTAGAAGATTGGTTTTTACTATGCCCCTAGAAAATTAAGGTGACATATTATATTTTTACTAACACACTATTTTTAAGTTGTCTTGAAATAATGACGAATGGCTAATAAGGAATTAAGGAAAGTAATGATTTCAGAATAATGAGTGCTGATACATTTGCAGTATACTTTTTCACTATAAACTTGTAAAGAGACTTAAGGAAGCTAGGCAGGACGCCCATCATTTAATACTATGCACTGAATCTGTACACCTGTATGCGATAGAGCATTGGCCAATGGTATAGTGCACCTATTCAGGCGACGTTTCTAAACGCCCAGAATGATGTTATTTCTATAGAGATCGTAGAACTATGTCGGTCAATGCTTTACATGCATACATTTTCACCTGAGATGGTGCATATAAAAGAGGCGGAAGAATCTCCTGTTAATCTCAAGAAAGACTAAGTGCCCAACAAAGAGGAACGGTCTTTAGACCCACTGATCTAATGGACTACTTATTAAAAATTTATCTAAGATCTAAAGACGATTGAATTTAGACAATATAGTTAAATACAATAAACAGCACGGTCTTTTAAGAGCTTGATTTATACCCAAGTCTTAGCAAAGTCATTTTATCAGCCCAGTGAAGACGGCTGTCCTCACTGGGCAGATCAAGTATCCTTAATTACGCTATTGGTATCATTTTTGGTTATTAAATGAGGTTTTATGCCAATTTGTTTTATTACCAAGCAAGTCCCTTCTTGAGAAATTGATTAAATTACTAGTTAATATAAGCTTTCTATTACCTAACTTTGATATTAGCCTGACTAATAATGATGCCAATCCGTGTTAAAAAATGCTACACTGGGACAGTGTAGCATTTTTTTTTTGTATTGTGGTGGAGACTTCTACCCAATAATCGGATTTATATAAGCTGAAAATGAATAAGAATAATATAATAAAAGAGTCAGTATACTATTGAGAATAAATTATTTAGTTCAACCACAAACTAAACAATGACAATAACCAATAGAGATCACAATTTCCAATTTATGATAGTAATAACCCCAATTTCTCTGGAACTAATTCTATAAAGTAATCGAGAAGGTTTGGCTGGTTTCCGTATCTTGTTTAATCTACATTCATTGCCCTCCCTCTCGTTAAACACCAATTTTGACGTGTTAATAGTCAAAGTTTATTTACGTTTACACCTAACGAACAAGCAAAATTAACGCATTGAAATTTGATTTGCAGTGTAATACCAATTCAATATATCAAGTATCCATACCATTTACAAATTGTTTCATAATTACTTAATGGTATTGGAAAATAATTTCTTAATTACTGAAATTGAGTATTTTAATAATATTAGCCGAGATTTCTATAATATTATTTATAATATCAGATATTTCACAAAAGTTCTTTTCCGTATATGTAGGTCTCATATATAAAAATGAAATATCACTCACTGATAGATTGACTCATCTCAAAATTTTCGAAATAATAGGTTTGATTTACTAGAAATTTTTCACAGATACTTTTTTCGCGTAGACGCGCTTATGAACGGATTCTACTCAAAATATTTTCGTCTGTTATAACAAATGATTTCATGTTTTTATAGCTTTTGCAATTGTAACCATTATTACTGTAACCATTGACATTTTAACCATTGCTATGCTAATAATTGCAATTGTAAATTTTGTTAAATAATTGTAGTTAAATTTCTAATATTTTCAATTATAATACTTAAGATATCTTTAAAATGAAATTAGAAATTAGAATTGACTGCAAATATGGCGTAGTGGTTAAGATACCGATCTATAGTGCCAGTATCAGTGGTTCGAATACCACAGAGTACATCATTTTGTGCGATCCACAAATTGTTGTTCCGAGTTTGGATGTAATTTGTGTCCGTTAATTATATTTTTGTAAAGTCCCCCGCAATATACGGATTATTTCCTTAGTGCAGGGCGTAGTCTCCATAAAAAAATATATCAAAAAAGCGTATAATTAATTGTATAAGAGGCTCACCATGTAATTTGAATTTTAAAATATTTATAGTCCACACAAACAAGTGCTAATTGTTATATCCTAGTAGTACAATATTAACATATTTGTTTACAATACACTAAAATACAATATTAACATAGACTTTCTATGTTCATTTGTGTGAATAATAATAGTATTAGAAAAGTAGAAAACTTGTTCATTTAAACTAATATTATTATGGAACATTGGTTAGACTAATTGGTATAATTATGACCTACTACTTCTCACAGCAAATAAAAGGGTTTGCACGACCATATACAAATATTAGCATGTCCGTCTGAACTCTTGTCTTCTATTACATATAATGCTTTTTTTATTGGTGTGGGCTATGGTCAGCGCACCTACTGCCCGGCTCCGTTCGAAGCGACTAAGGGGCGGCGCGCGGCCCCGTAACCCACCCGATAGCACGTCGCCTTCGTCGTCGGACCAACCACCAGTGCAGAGTTCCTTGACTTCAGTGGTCGGCCCGACGGAATACTCCGATGGAGTGCCCTCTCCCATCGACGTCTCCTTCCCGGAATGTCGGTCGCCGTCGCGAGGTCAGCCTCTCCGCGGGTGACGGACTAAATCCCTGGTCCGCTCACCCGCAGCCTCTGCTAGGGCGGCATCAGGCGCAGGTACACGCGCCTGCGCCACCCCAGTCGCCAGCGGAGGACCGTGGCCATGTGAAGGCGTTCCTCACGTGCACGGTCCGCCGCCTTCCGCCTACCGCGAGATAACGGCCTTGCAGAAAGCGGCAACGGCGTCCCAGTTCCTGACGCTGGCGAGCATCTCTCTAGCGATGGTCGACGAGTTCACGGCGTTGCCCAACCCACGCGGCACACACCTGGAGTGTGTGCTGCGCCGTGCCCTAGTCGCCATCGCAATAGTGGCAGGATGGTGTATTCTCCCTCCTCATGACCGAGTGCAGGTACTTGGCGAAGCAACCGTGTCCCGTTAACACCTACACTAGTCGGAAGGAAAGCACCCCGTGCCGCCACTCCAACTACTGCATCAGCACCGGCCGGAACGCCTCGACGGTCCTCGCACCGTCCACCAGCCGGACTGCCCAACGGGCAATGTCATCTCGGCGGCCGTCGACCCGTCAGACGGCAATCTCCCTAATTGAGATGATGCCGCCTTCGGCTCGCGTCTCCGACACCCGCCGATACAAACTGGCGAGCATCTCTGCCTCCAGATTGCTGCCTCCGCCGCCACCGTGCGTTACCTGCGTATGACCCTGACCGCCATGGCTCTCTGCAGATGCCACAAAACAGCTCTAAGACAAGTCAGTACACAGTAAGTAGACAGACAGACAAGTAAGACAGTCAAGGACCCCGCATACACCGGTGCGTCGCACAGGGCCATCGACCGGAAGACCCGCGCGTACAGCCGTCAACACGCAGCGCTGGGTCCGCCCACGTTTGGCATGAGCCAAAAGAGGAAGGACGCCGTGCCGACGAGCCGCGGAGCAAGTTGACGGAAATGCACCCGAAACCACCAATGCCCGTCAAGCACCACCCAAGTAACTCATATGGGTCTTGATATCGACCGAGTTGACGTTGATCGAGACGTTGACGGGAGGGGCCGTCCCGTATGGGACCCGTAGAACAAGTGGGCCTCCGTCTTGTCCAAGGCAGCCCTCAACCCCAGCGGCTCGATCCACCTGACGACCTCCTCGGTGCCGAGAGTCACCAGGCTTGCCGCCCCCTCTAGCGACCTAACACGGGCTGTAACGAGCGTATCGTTGGCGTAACAAATTACGCCCAATCCGGGCTCCCTTTCAACGCCCAGTCGTAGCCGATGTTCCACAGGGTGGGTCCGAAGACCGACCCCTGTGGGACACCGCACATCATGAGATTACATATGATGCTAGAGGACACGGTAACTTTAAGGTCCACCCATATTATTAAATCTTGTCATACGTAGATACAGTGACTACAAACTACTACTCAAAATATTTTACTTACAGTAACTTATAGTGAATATGTACTCCGAAAAAGGGGATATTAATTTTTCCCTTAAGTAATAAAGACCACCAAGAGGTTTAACAGCTGTTCTAAGTGAACATGGAAATAATATAGGTTCATTTGGATAGGATAATGAGGAAAAACCTCTTTTCTTTCTTCTTCTTGAGTCATGTAAGTCCTATTATTTGGCACAGATTAACTTCATAATGCGAGGGAAATTCGCTTATCATATCACTTTGCCGAGACGAGTTAATATAGAAATTCATTCAATCATGTCGTACTTTGATCCATAATGACATTTGTACTTGCAACTTGCAAGTTACTGGAAATTAATATTCAGAAAAAAAGATTATGGAGGAAATATGGCTTTATGCTATAAATACGATACGATATTAACCTTTACCAATATTTTTACTGATTCAGTCAATCGACCTTATATAAAATCGATGTCTTTATCATTTGAATAAAATTATATAAAAGAAATATATAAAAGATGGTTCCACTTAGCTTTAATTACCAAACATAAAAGCTTTTAGAACGCTTTCAATAGTGTAAACGAATCTTTTAAAAATATTTGCGTGCAAGCTATTCATTCTGTACTTATAAAAAGTGATTCATTAAGGCTCTAATTGAACATGATTCATTATTGGCTGTCTACCTATTTATTACTCGTCGTTGTAATACAAATTTAACGCATATTACACGGCAAAAATATTATTATTATTTATTTTTTTCTATACGGTGATGAGTAAATAATACATTCTCTTTCCCTTCTTATTGAAGTCGCAGAAACCAGCTACAGAGTCACGAAAAGTATGCTAGTAGTACTATTAACTGCTATCTTTAAGCCGCCTGCCAACATGGCGGTAACGGCGTTATCCTCTTAGGCCTTGTTGAATGATGGATGGGTACCTATCCCAACAGCCTGTAGACCACTCTGAAAATTTCTAGGTCATTTGCGTCCAACAGCTCTCTGCGCGACCTTTTTTCTTTGGTGTGATTTATGGTCAGCGCACTTGTTGCCGTCCATCTCTATCCGGGGGTGACAGAGGAACGGCGCTCGGCCCCATAATCTACCGTAGCTCCTTCGTCGCTAGGCCGATCACCGGTACTGAGTTCCTTATCCTCTGTGGTCGACCCGACCTCTGAAACCTTTAAGATGTCATCAGTCCATCTAGTTTCATTATACGCTGCGTCATCCGTTTCGTGGTCACCATTCAAGAGCCTTTCTTTCCCAACGATTGTCTATTCTACGAACCCTATAGTTTAATATTAGACGTCAATAGGCTGAGGAAAATATGTAATATTTTTTTTTTTTTTATATTTTAGGTATATAACTGATCAGTTGACGTAGTTGGTAGGTTACGTACGGTACATCTCTCATCAAGTGTCGTCAATATGGGGAATAATTTTTTTTAAGGATTATTTTTATTTTTTGACGTTTCGAACACTTTTCAGCGTTCACAGTTAAATCTCTGTAGTAACGCTAATTTGTTGAACGTGAGATCAATCTGAAATTATTCAAAACTTTTATACCAGTTTCCATTAAGGTTTTATATATACGGTAGTGGTTATCGAGGTCCATAGCATCCCTAACATTTTGTGGTTTTGCACTGCAATAAGGTAACAATCCTTGTATTGCGAGGACTTAACAAATATATAATTAACGTTACATCTCAGAACTACTACTCATTATATATACTATCATACTACTATCTCAGAACTACTCAGAACAACAATTTGTGGGTCGCATAAAATGTTGTCCTGTGTGGGATTCGAACCGACGACGGTAGACTGCAGGTGACTGATCGCCGCAGTCAATATTAATGTATAAATATCAATACAATTCCTTTTAACAGTACATACGCTGATCACAGTGGAATAAAATCTTTATTTTATTGTTATCCATATAGAAAAATAGCTTTAATAGCGTTTTCATATTTGAATAAAATGTAAACAAAGAAAGAAAAGCGGCTGATTTACATTTTTATAGGTACATTTACCATTTGAATATCACAAGTGGAAGTGTGATCGTGTGTACATACAACTGTAAGACAATAAATTTAGAATAAGTAAAACACGCGAGCTTCACGCGATCAAGTCGCAGAGGACAATAAATAACCTCATTTTGATCCGATCGTATATCGGCGAGTTGACATTTCATCGATAAAAGCAAACAAATGTGGATAGAGATTACACGGTTACATAACTGCAAACAAAGCGTATTTAAACTCGTTTTAAAAAGCGATTTGTACACATAGAATGAGGTAAATCCTTTTGCCGGTCTATTCAAGGATCAGTCAATGGCGCTGTCACAAGATCCTACCCGTTAGCCGTGTGTTAATAGGATCAAACCGGGCTTTATTTTGGGATATGTCCACGCGCTTTCGCCTAACTTATCGAATTTGCAAAGCGGCTTACACTTCATTAAACGTGTCTATCTGCGTATTGTCATACATTTAATGCAAGATAATATATTTATTTTATACAAGGCACTAAGACTATATAAGATCATTTATTCAGACAACCTGTATGTTAAAGAGCATGTCTTTTTGCAAAAAATTAAATTACATTTTTTTTTTAAATTACTATTTTAATTATTATCATCATCATCTTAACTCATACACGTCCCAATCTTGGGCTCAAGCCTTCCTAATAGGAGGGATTTGGGATACTATACCACCCCGGTTAGACACAAAAAATGCCCAACACAATATTCGAACTCGTGAACGTGAACGTTTGCATCATAATGCTGACTAATGAGGCAAATCTCAAAATGTTTTTAAATACGGCGCAGTATGTACGTTATTCACTGAAATTATAATGGTAATAAAAACAAATCCTTTCTAGTCTTGGTAGAAAATAGACGAAAAGCTCTTCTCGCTTAGTCTCCTAAATTATTAACCTTTGCGAGGGCGATACGGAGAAAGGTTCTGTCTTGTTTACGCATTAAGGGAGACAGGGAAGGGAACTTAATACCCTATATCACTGTCGGGGTAATACAAACTAGCAGGGTCGCAACCTTTTCCACTAAATTACGTATCGGCACATTGGATAATCTGAACTAAGTTGAATTACATTGCAGGGACGGCTCACTTTACTACAAGTGCAACGGATTATTGAAGCTTGAAGCTTTATTCAATTTTGATTTAAAAGGATTTTATTGCAGTACTTAAATAATTTAAGCGGTTTTAACTCTAAGTATCATTTTGTTTCACTTGAGGTTTAACAAATAAAGTAAATTTACAATTAATCTTGATATAGTCTTAGTACGTGAAGCAATTTGAAATATTTTTTTATCTATATTGATCCTGTTACATTATTAATTTATATAATTCTTAAAAATAAAGAGGGTATAATTTAAAATACGTCTATTATATACCATAGTATAAGATTGTCTTGGTATGGACACGTGATGAGGAGGGATGAAGGGCACGTGACGAGGAGGGTTGTCAATATGTTTGTGGATGGACGTAAAAATCGTGGCAGACCTAAAAAGAAATGGATGGATTGTGTGAATGAGGATATGCGTGTGAAAGTAGTGAGTGTAGATATGACGGCTGATAGAAGGCTATGGAAGGTAAAACATGTTGTGCCGACCCCACTTAGCGTGGGACGAGGGCAGGCAAATGATAATGATATACCATAGTATAAGATACTGTATCTATTAATTAACGACCTATGAATTGGTAAAAAACGTCTATTTATTTTGAACCAGGTTATTAGTCCGGTCAATTTAGACATTCGAAGGTGCATAAAATCCCAACAAGCTGAAAATCAGTAAAATTGTTCAAACCATAAATAATATTTATAAGTTCCCCATCATTCCCGTGTATGGAAAATTTTTTATTGCAGGTCAAAGGTCAAGAAAATGAGTTTTTCGTGATTTTCAGCAAAACGGCAAGTTTTATCATAAAAGTACTTTAGACAAAAATTGTAGATCATAAAATTATCTATATAAAATGTATCAATACTTTTTTCCTATGAGCCACTGTTTCTGAGATATAACGATTCAAAAAGTTATAACAGTTGTTATCGTCATAAAATGCATGAGTACGCCACGTATATATATCTCTAGAGTTGTTATATATTATAATATATATATATATATATATATATTATATATTATATGTTGAAATACTTTTCTATTGGTCATTGTAACTTATACTTAAAATATAAAATATGGCAGCTTCCATCCACCGTCTCTGTTGAAAGGTCGTCAGCATGGATACCAGCTCTTAATACTGCCTCGAGTCGTAAGGTGATGGTGTGCGTGGAGAGTGACGTGCCCAGCTTGGTATGTGATGGTGACGACACACGGAGTGACATGCCAACAACATCGCTTAACTCCGGTTGTGAAGTTTCGTCCGACGATTCCGTCGAAGACGATCGAGAGGCAAACACCTCCCCCGCACCCCTCATGGCTGTTTCGAGGCGCGCTGCTCGATATGCATCGCACAGTGCACGCCAGGGCCTCGCAGACGCCGCTGCGCACTCGACCTGATGATGAGCATCGGACATGCTCGAAACCCGGGTCGACGTAATCGATCTCAGCACGCGAGTGTTCTTGCCGTTTTAGATATTATAATATGGATCACGATAATTTCAATACTAAGATTTTTTTCTTACAAAAAGAAAAGAAACTTGAAAGCAGGGAAGACTCAGTATCGAACTGGAGCTGTATGGCTTTAGTAACTTGTCGATTTGCCAATAGAGCTATTTTTATTCTCGATGGCAGTCGCCTTTATATTCAAATTATATTTTTCATCATCTCAAAACATTAATAAAATGAGACTTTCTATAAGGAAACTTAGATAAATTTATCACCTTCATAACCTTCTATATACTAAGTGCATTTCATGTAAATTGTTTGTCCATTTCCGAGATACTGAATATAAACTAGAATTGCTCGTATAGATATTAGATAATATAATAACTAATATACTAACTACCAAATCTTAAATAAAACAAATTTATTGGTTCAGCAATATTTTGAAGATAAATTAAATAGTATAACACAATATAATACAATATAATCATCATGATAATCTACTGAAAATAATTTTAAAAGTTCATTAAACATTATCGCATAAGGTGTATAGGTTATAGGTAACATCTAATGCATAAATTATCAACTTATCTATGCCAAACTTACTTGGGCGTTTCCCCTTCGAACTATAATGTGTAAAGTGTGACATACGGGCCATCTCAAACCTCGTCTCGCTTTAATAATCTATCAGGTTCACAAAATCCTTGCAGCTATTTATACCTATAATAAAAATGAAAGAAATTTGCTCTTTTACAATACATACTTCTATACGTACGAACGTATGACTAATTTTATATTAGAAAATCTTTTATAACGTCTTGATAAGCTCTATCAAGCATATAAAATAAAAAGGGTCTGTGTTGCTGACACTGGTAGGTAGCGTATGTAAATTTATTTAAATTCATGGTTCTTTTTTGTTGGTGTTGGTAGCAAACGGAGCGTGTGTGTGTGTGTGTGTGTGTGTTATGGAGCGGGCTATGATCAGGATTTTTCTGCGAGATAGAATCCGGAATACGGAAATCCGCAGAAGAACGGGTGTAACCGACATAGCACGAAGAATTAGCACACTGAAGTCGCAATAGGCAGGCCACATCGCTCGACGAACCGACAACCGCTGGGACGACACAGTGTAGGATGCCCCATACTAAGTAGACCGACGACCTGGTAAAAGTCGCTGGGCGTCGTTGGTTGCAGGCGGCATAGGACCGCACTTTGTGGCGTAATATGAGGGAGGACTACGAGGTAGGGTGATAATAATAATAATAATATGAAACTCGGAGATACAATATAATAATATTACATATATAAATAAATTACAATAAGAGAATTTTTGTAGTATTTTCTGTGTGAGAGAGGTAAAATAAATATTATTATTATATTTGTATTAAAATAGTCCTTGTCCTCATTTAAAATAAACGGATACATTTCAACACGTTTATTGAAATATAATAATTTTTATTTGGTATGACAGAATATTTCATAGGCACTAAGGACTGTAGAAATAATAGAGATTTTTATTAGAAACACATGCATTAATGATTTCTAAATATAAATTTATTCTTTCATTTCTCACCAGTGTAGGGGTGTATTTCTCTCTCAGCTCTCCGAACGACCGTAACCTGCGAGTGCCACTTACCTGTTACAACTTGTTGAATTATTTATGAAACTATCCACATTATTGGATTGAAATATCACGGTCTTATGTGGCTTATATGCCATTAAAGTGACATCTAACCTAAATGTAATACAATTATTAGTAATAAATGGAATATGTTATAATAAAATGTAGGTATAAATCTCATTGAAGATGTAGATATAGGTATAGATGTATAGCAGTTTTGATAATTTTTGTTGAAATAAAGCTATTTTTGTTATTTTTATGCTTGACTTGTGGGCTAGAGATGCTAAGTTCTAGATTATTTTCAAGCCTTTGATTCCTATGGGCGTCGTAAAAACTAGCTGAGAGAGCACTGAGAGAAGGGGTAGCAGCGCTTTCTTAGGAAACTCATAAAACCAATTGCAGTCAACTCGCCTGCAAAGCGAGGGAATTACGACGGTCCTTGAGGGGAGGCTTGTATGCAACAGTCGACGCCTACCTATACTTTGAGGTGTAGAGCTCACAAATGTAATTAGAAAAAATATGGTTACCTTACATCTTCGCGTACGCCTTTGGGAATAGTATCAATCTGCAAAAATATAAGAAGTCCCCTGGAACGAAATTAAATTACTCACTATGACTTATTGTGTATGTTTAGAATAAAAATAAAAAATAAGAATAAAAAATTGTTTTTATAGAAGTTCGTTATTTTAGGCGACTGAAGAGCCTTAGTCGATTCTTATCAGCTGTCAAGTGCTACTTGCGTCTGCAGAATTTAAAAGTTTGCTAACTTGAATGTGACTCTCTTATATTGGCCAAACAAGGAGATTCATAAGAGCTCAGACAAAAGGACACAGCTGATCTGTAGTCTGCAGTCTGTGAACAGAGTCACGACTGTGTCCGCCATAACACTAGATTGGGTGGACCACAAATCCCCGTAATGGAACCTCGATACCTGTCTAGAATGATTCGCGAGATTATGGATATTAAGAAACATCCAAATTTCTATAGAGAAGTATCGGATCGGTTCGGATGTTTCTCAGTGTGGTCGCATATCAATCCTGTGTACTAGATTTATTAGGTTCATATTAGTAAATTATCATAATATAATACTTATCATAAATTAAAATTTAATATAAACTTACCAAAAACAATATAAAATTTTTCATATAGAATCATTTTCTTCTTATATGGGCAATAAATTTGTATCAAAGATGTGGGTCAAATTTAATAACTAATTCTGTAGCGTGTAGATATAAATCTCTGCAATAACGATGACTTGTTAGACGTGAGACACCTTAGTACGCCCGTGATCATGAAATCTAAAGTGTTCGAAAATTCGGACAATCAAAATAGTCCATTGAAAAGTTACATTTAGGGTTGCGTTTGTCAGAGAAGGCAATTTTATTGTTTAGATACGAAGGGAGGGTTAGTGTAAAGTTAAATGCAAGTTTGTGGGGTTGCAACCCTTGTCCCATGGCCGCCATCTTGGAAAAAGAGGTTCAAATGATTTTTACGGTTTGTCTGCCAAACTATAGGTCTCACAAAAAAATCTTTAGAATTTTTTATTGCGAATAAAATTATCTACATCTTTTATTCAGTAACTTTTAGTAGTAAAATAATAAATAAAAAAGTTAAAACGAAAATTCATAAAAATTTGAGAAAAAAATCTATATGTCGATAAAATTTTTCTAATCATTTTACAAAAATATGATATCAGACCATTTTTATAGACAGTGTTTTAAGAAAAAAAATTTGTTGAAAACATTTTGAAATTTATTTATTAGTAAAGCGCTTATTACACTACACGATATTCAGGGCCCTGAATCACTAGGGGTGCTGTACAACAGCTAAATAGTGAAACCTGTTTCACCTGTATCAGTTTTAACGAAATAACAGGTTCAGAAAACTTCCATACTGTTCCATATATATATATATATACCGTCTTATCCGACCAAATACCGAACACTCACGTGCCGAGGTATGCAACAAAGACCAAATAGCGTAACAATACATTTTATACCTTTAATTTTCATACGTAAAATTGCATTTATTGATAATAAAATAGAGTGATTTTTGTTTATAAGTAATTTTAACGGCTTGACGTTGCGGGAAACGAAGCGAGTGTTACTTTGAAATTTGAATTAAAAGTAAAGAATTTAATTTATTTATTGTTTTAGTTTGTTGTTTTACTAATAAAAACATCATACATTATAAAGTGCATATAACAGTGAAAAAAACTAAATATATCAAAAGTGTAAATAAACTGTAAATATAATCATTGTATATACAATCAATTTACTTTTAAATACATCTGCATTAATACAAATTTAATTAAAATAATAGTTTAATTATAACCTCTAATCGTAATTGCCCGACGTTTCGAACACTTTGCAGCATTCATGGTCACGGGTCAATGTGGGTCACAATTTAATAAATTTATAACTAATTTTCTGTATCGGGTAGATAATTATAAATGTCTGTAATAACGGTTACTTGTTGGACGTGAGACACCTTAGTCCGCCCGTGACCATGAATGCTGCAAAGTGTTCGAAACGTTGGGCAATCATAAATCAAATACAAACGCGATATAATCCGTAAAAGTAGTTTTATTTACAATGTGTAGTGCTCGCGTATTTAATTTGCAATGCGCGGTCGGCTTTCAGGCTGGCCGTCCGTTCCGCCAAGGACGCCAGTCGGCGGGAGATGCTGGAGAGTCTCGACCGTGACCCCTGGGGTCGCCTTTATGGTGCGGCGCTGAGTAAGCTCCGCGCACGGGGCCCGCCCCTCACCGAGACTCTCCAGCCCAGCCTCCTCACCCGGGTCATCGAGGACCTGTTCCCACGACGGGCGGAACACACGCCCCCGGTCATGGCGCCGCCAGACAATGACCGGGAGGGCGATGGTGGCAGTGTTCCGCTCATCACGGAACCGGAGATGGGGGCGGCGGTGGCGCGCATGCGCGGTAAATCCACCGCCCCCGGGCCCGACGGTATTCCAAACCGTGTGTTGGCCCTGGTCCTCGACCATCTGGGTCCCCGCTTCAGGGAGCTGTTCGACGCGTGTTTAGCGTCCGGGCGGTTCCCTGGGTACTGGAAGGAAAGGAGGCTGGTTCTCCTGCCGAAGCCGGGACGGCCTCCGGAGGCGCCATCGGCCTACAGGCCTATCGTGCTGCTCGATGATATGGGCAAGCTACTGGAGAGGATAGTAGCTGCCCGCATCGAGCGGCACCTCGTCGGCACGGGGCCCGATCTGTCGGACGCCCAGTTTGGGTTTAGGAGAGGTCGTTCGACGATCGAGGCCCTGTTGCGCCTGAGGGCCGTGGCGACTGAGGCCGTCACCGGCGGGGGAGTGCTGTTGGTGGTGTCCCTAGACATCGCCAACGCATTCAATAGTCTGCCATTCAGCTGCGTTAGGGAGGCGCTCCGTTACCACGGAGTTCCAGCTTACCTGAGGCGGTTGGTGGCAGACTATTTAGAGGGGCGCAGCGTCCTCTACGCCAACCGAGTAGGGGACGTTGTGCGAACGCCCATGACGTGCGGTGTTCCACAGGGGTCGGTCCTCGGACCCACCCTGTGGAACATCGGCTACGACTGGGCGTTGCGGGGGAGCCTCCCACCCGGGCTGGGCGTGATTTGTTACGCCAACGACACGCTTGTCACAGCCCGCGTTGGGACGCTACAAGAGGCGGTAAGCCTGGCGACCTCAGGCACCGAAGAGGTCGTCAGGCGGATCGAGGCGCTGGGGTTGAGGGTGGCCCTGGACAAGACGGAGGCCCTCTTGTTCCATGGGCCCCGTATGGACCCTCCCATCGGCGTTTCGATCACCGTCAATTCGGTTGGGATCAGCATCCAGGCCCATATGAAGTACTTGGGCCTGGTGCTCGACGGGCGATGGTGGTTTCGGGAGCATTTCCGCAGGCTCGTCCCGCGGCTCGTCGGCGTGGCGTCCGCCCTACAACGGCTGATGTCGAATGTGGGCGGACCGAGCGCGGCATGTCGACAGCTGTACGCGGGGGTCATCCGGTCGATGGCCCTGTACGGCGCAC
The DNA here is from genome assembly GCA_032191425.1 of Lymantria dispar. Classification (NCBI taxonomy): domain Eukaryota; kingdom Metazoa; phylum Arthropoda; class Insecta; order Lepidoptera; family Erebidae; genus Lymantria; species Lymantria dispar. The sequence continues at coordinate 19,989,640 of CM063449.1, forward strand.
CGTTGTGGGCGGGATCCATGACCGCCCGACTTAGGGCCCTTCTGTGGCGTCCACAGAAGGTCATGGCGGTCAGGATCATCCGCGGGTACCGCACGGTGGCGACGGAGACGGCGTGCCTATTGGCCGGGACTCCCCCGTGGGACCTGGAGGCGGAAATGCTCACCGACTTGTATCGGCGGGTGTCGGGGGTGCGCGGGGGGGGGGGGGTGGCCGGTGTTGTTTCCTTGAAGGAGCTCACCGCCTGGCGCGTCGACGCCCGCTGGGACGTCATCGCCCGTTGGGCAGACCGGCTGGAGAGGCCTCGATACGGTGTTTGGACCGTGGAGGCCTTCCGGCCGGTGCTGATGCAGTGGTTAGAAAGGCGGCACGGGGTGTTCTCCTTCCGACTCGTAAAGGTCTTGACGGGGCATGGATGCTTCGGCAAGTATCTGTACAGGGTCGCTAGGAGGGAGAGAACTCCGTCCTGCCACCACTGCGATTGCGACGAGGACACGGCGCAGCACACGCTCGAGGTCTGTGCCGCTTGGGCAGAGCCGCGTGAACTCGTCGCAATCATCGGTGCAGACCTGACGCTGCCGACCATCGCTAGGGAGATGCTCGGCAGCATCAGGAATTGGCACGCGGTGGCAGCCTTCTGCGAGGCAGTTATCTCGCAGAAGGAGGCGGCGGTTCGCGAGCGCGAGGAGCACAGCCTCGATGATGCGACCCACCGTCGGCGACTGGGGCGGCGCAGGCGGGAGTACCTGCGTGCAATGCCGCCCTAGCCGAGGCCGCGGGTGACGTGACCGTGGATTAGTCCGTCACCCGCCGAGAGGCCGACCGCGTGAGGAAAGACCGACGTCCTCCCCGAGGGGGGGACTACTAACTACTCTGTTCTCGGCCTTTTTGTTAAGCCAGACTGCGGCTCAGCATCTGGTTGGCTTTCCATGTTAAATGCTTGAGAGAGATCCGGTGAAAGAAGTGGCGTCAATGTCGGCGGTCCATCTTCAATTAATTTTGAGAGCTCCATTATGTTGCTGCAAGTCTCCTCAGAACAATGGAAGTACGCTGCAGAGCATTTCAGGTCTGCTTTTCGACATTCACACATCGCTCCACAGTTTCCTTTGCATCTTCAGAAAATTAATTTTAGCAGCTTAGGAGGAGATATGGAGCTCTGAACTGTATCAAAATTTTCACATTTTTGCAGCCCCAGTCTTCAGGATATTTATAATTAACATGACTGAAACTGATGGTAGACTCGACAGCTGTGAAAACTGTGGACTTAACTTTACACTAACCCTCCCTTCATACCTAAATAAATACAAATGCTAAAAAATTCGTAAAAATAGTTTCATTTCAAAACCAACATAAACAAATAAATAATTACACTTTGATGGTATTACATATTGATGCATGAGAGAGAATCACTTAATGAGAATGATTTTTAATTATATGATAACAAAACATTAATTATATTTTGTCATTAGAGAGGGAAACAAGCTTCAAAATGGCGTAGCTAATATTAAAATTGATGAAACATTATGGAAGATACTTAGAATAATAACGTATAGAAGGTAAGTTCACGCACAAAAAGTGAGGCATTTCAATTGGAGCCTAATGGAGCTTACTTGGAAACCAGGTAAACAACGTGAGATGGGCGGGAGCATTGTCACGTTCCTATAGGCTGGAGTGTGGTGTTAGACAGGGAGGTCTGACTTCCCCTACTCTCTTTAGCCTCTATGTAAATGACTTGATCGGCGAGCTCAGCGGCATTAAGGTTGGCTGTCACATAGACGGAGTTAGTGTAAATAATATTAGTTATGCCGATGACATGGTGCTGCTGAGTGCGTCGATCTGTGGACTGCGGAGGTTAATAGCATGTTGTGAACAGTATGCGATGTTACATGGACTGAAGTACAACTGTAATAAAAGTGAGTTCATGGTCTTTGGGGCTGGGGGTCAATATTCCAATCTTGTACCTCCTGTATACCTTAACGGTTCGCCGTTACAGAGAACTACTAAATTTAAATATCTTGGTCACATATTGACCCCTGACCTTAAGGACGATGAGGATATTGAACGAGAGCGGAGAGCGTTGTCTGTTCGGGCGAATATGCTGGCTCGCAGGTTTGCACACTGTACACTAGATGTTAAAATAATATTATTTCGTGCCTACTGTACAGCTTTTTACACATGCAGCCTGTGGGCGAGGTATACGCAAAGGTCATATAGCGCTCTTCGCGTTCAATATAATAATTCGTTCAGGGTGCTGGTGGGGCTGCCTCGCTACTGTAGCACATCGGGGATGTTCGCGCATGCGCATGTTAATTGCTTTTATTCAACAATGCGTAAGCGGTGTGCATCCCTGGTGCGCAGGGTGCGGGGCAGCGCCAACAGTATCCTGAATATGATATCGAACAGGCTGGATTGCATATATGTGGGGCGCTGCTGCGCCATCTCTCATGGGATGTTGCGGTAGTGACTGCACAGATGGCGTAGTGGTTAAGATAGCGACCTACAGCGCCAGTGTCGGGGGTTCGAATCCCACGCGGGACAACACTTTGTGCGATCCACAAATTGTTGTTCTGAGTCTGGATGTAATTTGTGTCCGTTAATTATATGTTTGTAAAGTCCCCCGCAATACAAGGATTATTTCCTTAGTGCAGGGTGTTGTCTTAAAAATAAAAAAAATAAAAAAAATCATGTGTAGACTGTAAGTAATTTTTTAATTTTAATTTAATGTAATATATATATATGTATTAATAATTGTTTTAATGTTAAGGTTTCATACTAACATAGATTTAAGTTTTACTAACTTTTTTGAGTCTTGGTTACTCGAATAAACAATATTATTATTATTATTATTACACCGGAACCGTTCCGTAATGTACAAGTCATTGTACTGCACGAATGTACGCAACTCTTATAAAATAAAAATGTAATTATGACGGTTTGTGCATTCAAATGGTGTCACAACACATTTGAAAAATGTAAAAAGATTATTAACATTACTTTTAAAGGTAATTCGGCGATTTATGTTAATAAAAACAAAATTTGATTTCATTATTTGTATAGTGGTATGCGTGTGCACGTGTGTAATCGTCTGCGCGCCATTAGTATTTTTAGACTCAAATTTTGAAAGTTCGAAGTATTGACACTATTTTTCTATACGTTATTATTTTAAGGGAAGATATTTAATAATACTAGTGGTCGCCCTGTGGTCGAAATTCGGCCATAATTCATTTTAATTAATTTTTCTACTACACAATTTTCTTTAATTTTATTTATGTATAATTGTAAATTGAGCAAGCTGTATTTCACTAATAACTAATATATAAGCACAAATCTTTAGACATTGTCATCATAATTATGATTGTTTGACATTTAGTTCGACCAGAGATTTTAACCGTAAACAAAAGTCTATAAGCGTTGCTACGCAACCCACTCACACAAAGGTGCGTGTGTGTGTGTAGCGATGGCGTTGTAGTGTGCGTAATACCTTTTTTAATGAGTTTAATGTATTTCTAATCCATTATTGTATAAAATTTAATTTTATGCACTTCTCCTCATTAGGTATATACTTCAACCGTGGCGAATTTCATACATGTCCGTCCACGTAATTTTCGTAAAAAGGGGTACAAAGTTTTCGCTTCACGTATTTATATATAGATTAAAAAATTACGCCTTTGAGTAACAACTGAAAATGTAGTGAAACGATGCACAAAGTGTGTCCGTGCATCTATCATATTAAATGTCATGAATACAATTGCCACTCAGGATAATTTTTTAATGGATAATTCTTAATTCACAAATAATTGCTCTGATTTTGTCTGTAATTTGTATCAGTGACTTGAATGAACGAGTTGACGTGAGTGAATCTATGTAAAGTCATGTGCGATATAAAATAAATATTATTAAAATTAATGTGAAATGTAATTTATAAAAATGGAACTTGATACCATAACATACTACCATTTAACTAATTTTACATATAATTAATTCTGAATTTATGCTAAACCACAGGATATCATTGGTCATTGATTAAAATTGGTCATTTGTAGACTTAGCTTAACTGCTTGGTTAGAAAGAAAGAAGCCATTTAATGCCCACAAATGACAAGGTAAAATAATTAACTTTTTTTTTAATTATACAATATTTGGCACTAAGGAAATGATTCTTTTATTGGAAGGAATTTTACAAAGATAAAATTAACGGACAAAAATATCACCTAAATCACACAAAGTATCGTCCCGAGTGGGATTAGAACCCACGATGCGTGGCATAGTAGATTTTAATTTTAACTATAACACAGACACTTAAAAATAAATAAAATACAACATGAACACGATATAAATAATAATACATTCTGTGTAACAATCACGTAACACACACCAGAAACCTGATTATTGTTTTTTTTTTTGCCATAGTCCCCCTCGACCGCACTGTCCGTCCGCAATGTCGTGATGGAGGCTTAATAATCACCCTACATCAGTTCAAGTATAGAATTTTTTGGCGTTATCAAACTTATGCCCTGTATGTATCAATTAGGAACCGGTGTGATTGACGTTGTTGATTTCGTTCAGTTCTTGCTTCTTATTATGCCGATTTCCGTTATTCTATTGGATTTTTCGATGTTTATTTCTGTACAACTATTTCACTGTACTTTGTGAAAGGGTAAAATATTTTACAATCTATTCATTTACTGTTATTTCGTACTACTTACAGCAAAAATTTACCCAAAAGTTTTACGACCGGCTGCTTGCTTGACGTTAATCCTCCTCGAGAATGTGATTTTGACCAGATGGTATCAGATAGAGTTAGTCCAAGTCAATGTAAAGGTTCTGGCCAATTTTTAAATATTTATTCATTCATATCAGTCCACATAAGTTTCACTGTTGAATTCGAGCCTCCTTCACAATATTGACAATTGACCTATTATACTGCGCTGGTCAAACGTGTTGATATAGGGTTTTATTTGGAATATTTCTTCTCTTGCATAGATATTATGTGCATATTATAATATACCCCTTAGTTAATTTACCACACCCACGGGTAACATAGAGAGTGTTTGCATTCTTACTCCGAATTATTTTCTTATTCCATTACCACCCGGACTATTTTCACTTAACGAGTGAGTAAAAGTCAGGAAGTTTCGTAAGTTAAATCCTATTTTCCTCTGCGTATGAAAAATGCTAAGCAAAAAAAATAGTTTTTCAAATAGAAATAGTAATAATAATAGTAATAAATCTATAACTATAGACCATAAGATGTCACTGACTGGTCATCTAGAGGTAGTCAAAGAATAAAGTTTTATCGTCCAATGTGTAAGAATACTTATTTCCGTTTATTACTCTTCGTCCAGTCATCTCTTAAGCTATTAAATTCGTTCGGAAACGTGACATAAAACGTTCGAATCGATTTCGCATAAACGATAGACGTGACGAACCAAAAAGTGTATGGCGTCTAATTTGATCCATGTCTAGTGAATTTTGTATGATACTGACGAGACAGACATGTTCGTAACAAAGTATGATAAATCTGTACAAATTTATAGCTGATTGTAGTACTTTTTCACGATCCGTATAATATTGGCCTCATATATTGATATTTGCGCAATATCTAATAATATTTCTTTTCATTGTGTCATTATGTAGCAAACTACATACATATGTGCAATACTATTAAGAATTTGACTAAGAAAAATATTATCATCATCATTCAGCCTTTCGCCGTCTAACACTGCACGTATGTGTAAAAAATCCTGTTTCGCCATTAAGTTTAGTTCTGCATCCAATGACGCCCAGCAACTTTTACCAGGTCATCTGGCTACCTAGTAGGGAGATGTTCTATATTGCGTAGTCCGACACATGGTCGCAACTTGAGAACAGATTGGCGGTTCATCAAGCGATATAGCTTACCAATTCCACTTCAGCATGCTAATTCTTCGTGCTATGTCGGTTACATCCGTTCTCCTACACATTTTTGATTCTAGGATTCTGCCTCGCAGAGAAATCCCGAGCATTGCCTGGTTCATCAAGCGATATGGCTTACCCATTCCACTTCAGCATGCTAATTCTTCGTACTATGTCGGTTACATTCGTTCTTCTACACATTTCTGTTTCTAGTATTCTGCCTCGCAGAGAAATCCCGAGCATAGCCTGCTCCATAGCATGCTGAGTGAGTTTGAGTTTGGTTATGAGACCTATATTTAGGGACCATATTTCCATGCCGTAAGTTATCATTAACAATATACATTAGTCGAAGACCTGTACTTTCAGACGTTGCGGAACGTTGGATGGGAACATCTTCTCAAGTTTTTCGAAGAAAAATATATTTATTAGTCAAATTATACATTTTACATATTGCGGAAGACACGTAAAGCAAGTAATTTCTATTATCCTTTCACACATTTTCTTATTTACTTTTTAATTTTATTTTTTTCTTGTTTAATAGAATTTAGAGTAAAGGGTCTGTGTGAAATAAGAATACAATACACCCCCTTCTTATTAGTCGTTTTTGTAAAAGATGAGTTAGGGATTATAATATACAGATAATATTTAGACAAGAGAAGGAACACTCGTAATAAAACTCTATACCAACCCGTATGACTAACGTAGTATAATATTTCTATTTCTCTCCCAATGTGGAGGGGCTCAAGCACCACTGTATTTGAGCTGTAATGATGATGATGAGGGTGTAAGTACGTAAATATTAACGATTTTAATTACTATTTAGGTATTTTAGCTCAATAGTAATTATTGCAAGCTTGTCAACGTTGCAACGAAAGTTTTAATTGTATTAAAGTTACGTGATAGTGCTAGGTTAGTGCTTCAGTTATATTAGTATACGGCGCTTAAAACGGAGATGACTCTGACATAATAGTGATAGCATTTGGAATGCATACAAACAATTCTCTACACGTCTTTAGAATTCTCGCCACCATACAAGGTGAAAAAATATTCAAATCATCAGACAACAAAATAATTGCATTGTAAATAAAACTACTTTTACGGATTTTATCGCGTCTGTATTTAATTTATGATTGTCCGACGTTTCGAACACTTTACGGCATTCATGGTCACGGGCTTGACTAAGATGTCTGACGTCCAAATAAGTTAACGTTAGTACAGATTTTTATAATTATCTACCCGCTACAAAAAATTAGTTATTTAATTTTGACCCACATTTTTGGTACAAATTTATTGCTCTGAAAATGATTGATGAAAATGATTTTATATGAAAAAAATATATTGTTTATGATTAGTAATTATTCAACATTAAAATTTGTAGTAATTATTATTGCGATTTGTTAATTTAAATTTAACAAAACTTTTGTTAGGTTTAAATTAAATTTATTAATTTGTAAAAGTAGTTTTATTTACAATAGGTATGTAGTGCTCGCGTAAACATCAGATAAAATAAATACAAATGTGGGTCAATAGTTAATAACTACTTTATGTATCGGGTAGATAATTATAAGTTTTCTGCAATAACGATGACTTGTTGGACGCGAGACATCTTAGTCCGCCCGTGACCATGAACGCTGCAAAGTGTTTGAAACGTCGGGCAATCAAAAATCAAATAGAAACGCGATAAAATCCGTAAAGTAGTTTTATTTAAAATAACACCAGAAATCATTAAATACAAATGTGACAAAATCCATAAAAATAGTTTTACAATAATATGTATAATATTCGGAAACATTAAGAAGCATTTCTATAGAGATAACAAATAACTATACCTTAGTCCCAATTTGATTTGAAATGAAATTAATCTGTCTTTTCACATTTTATTTTTATGTAATTCAGATAAATGATTACGACATTAGCTATAAAATTGGATTCTTAATAATTACATTAGCTTTACTTACGACTTCATTTACATTAAATGAAGATAAGTTTATAGAAATATTCGAGAACTGAAATTCAATTACAAAGTTTTGGCACGAGTGACCATCAGATTAAGGGCAGCCTTTAGATCGGAATTAATTAGCTCATGCAGATATTGTTGTAGCGAAGGACCCTCATCTTGAGGATTTATGTCCAGCTGAACGTAGAAACGTTGACAATTTGTTTACTCACTGATTAAGTACTTGTGTTCACACCAACAGATCTTTAGTTGAAATCCAAATTGTAACCATACTTCAATTTGCGTGCAAGCTTGAATATTTTTTTGCTGTAGTATAAATATTACATACATACACCTTCACCTGCAGCTGTTGTATATAATAATTAAGGAATTAACCTCGTGCATAACAGTACCTCGTTGGAAACAATCTATTTCAAACTGTTGTATGAAATTAGTATAATTATGTCTTTATCTTTTTGACGTGACAACGTCTTATAATTCGATGGAGCCGGCTGCACACACGAAAAAACATGACGTATGCGGCGTTACCTCGCTCTGAGGCGTTCCATTTAAAGCTTGATCCATACAAAATATCTATCAAACAAATAAAATTAAAATTTTCTTTTGAAAAATGAACCCATTCCATCAGTATTTTCTTATGACGTTGTCACGTTCAACTATCGTCAGTAAAACGACTTTACAGATAACCGATTTTTTTTTTATTATTTAGTGTGACAACCTGTCCGTCCGGAGCGAAAAAGATGGCATACGACACTTTAATCTGCCCTATACAACTATCATAATATAATTATCACACTCCATGTGGGCGTGCTATCAATATCAGTCCTTGTCATCGGTGGCCTGTTCGGCGGGTCACCCTTTCGAGTACTTTATCGAGTCCATGTTCCAGCATTTTTTGCCATCAGGCCTCGTCCTTACGCGGCAGCCGGCCTAAAATCTCCGGTCACATCACCCGCACCTAAGACTAAGGTGGCTTTAGGTGCAGGTACTAGCACCTACGTCGCATCTGTTATTACTAGATAAAATATTATCCAGCACTCAATTTTCGATGTAATGTATATACAATTTTGGGATTTGCAAACCACGTAGTAACGAGTAAAGAATATAAAATGTATCACGGTTCATTATTTTCTCATGGGAGTCTTAAATTGAGGTACCAAAAGAATGGGTATTGGTACTCTTCTTTAAAATTTAATACCAAATTCGATCATTAACTTACCAGCCAAGTAATGCAATTGTGGCATTATTCCTTTTAAAGAAGATCTTTATCAAATAATTGGTGCTGATATGCTAATGAGCAGAGCTGAAAATGGTTCATTATATATCTATGACATTAAAATCCGTGTGGAGGCAGGTAAGAATACAATTCACCAACCTTTTCTTATCTCCTAATCTTCTAAATACGACAAAGTGATGTCGATTATGCCACCTCATGAACTCATTTTATGATTGAAATAATTATCAACTTGAAATTATCTAACGGCTAGTATCGTTTGTGTATAATACGCTTATTTGAGTATGTATAATTAATGTCAATATTTTTAAATGATGGCTGTTGAACATGTTGATAGATTAACCGCCACTTACATATGTATGTTATATCTATGTATTTTATCATAATGACTCTTACATATTTGTTGTTATGCATGTATATTGTTACTTAGAAATATTGTCAACAAAATAAATAGGTCAATTATGATAAAACTTGTTAGGTATATGTTAAAATATATTGGTTAACTCTGATAAATAAAACAACTTCACGCCTGGTGGTAAGTTAAGAATACACAGTATCACCAATCCTTATTTAATTGTGGGTGTCCTAAAACTGATTGAGGGATCATTTGTTAAATATTCATTCTTTTAGGCAAATCATAATGGCGACCTTTGATCTGCTTGCTAAACGTGACGATAAAGGATTAATACCTTTGGACTAATGTCCAAGAGTGGATGTCAGTAGGCGGCTGAATGAATCAATGAAAAAATTTTGTAACACTAGTTAATAATCTCTGATGTTTACGCGAGTATTACATATTGTGAATTAAACTATTTTACGGATTTTATTGCGTTCGATATATCTATACCACATTCATCAGATATACTGGTATGGAGCACTCCTTAGAGTTTTGTTCTCTCTTGGAATAATGTATTTCCTTTGATCATTTTCTTTTCGTGATCACTCACGTTACAGGAAGAATACAAATTGTACTTTGTCATTACGTGGATTCGAAAGGCTTTTACTGCTTCTACCGTCGTCCTAAAATGTAAGTTATTTTAAAAACTCGATGCTGATATGCATAATCACTGACTTTATCTACCATTCGCTATAAGGTGGCGCAGGCGTAAGTTATTGCATCTAATGGTATGCCTACGTTAGACTGGACATGAATGCATCGACGATGGACTACCATCCGCAGAAAACCTATTGCGTTTGTCCGACATACAATGTACGCTGGAACATCGGTTAAGAAGTATATTGGTAAAGTTGATAGAAGCAGTTGAAATGCGAATCATGGTACCCCATGTTGCTCAGCTGTTTGATAGGTGGGATGCAGTCAGAGAATAGCAGCGAAAGTAAAAGAAAGTATACAGTACGATCTAGAAAAGCATTATGTTAGCGGGTGAAATGCCCAGGCATATCTAATACAACTTTTAACAATAATCAATAGCTAACTAAATACACTACGGTACTTAAACGTAAAAATATTATAATATTCTATGATATATTTAAACGAATATGAGGTGAAGTATATCATAAATCTTTCATCAAATCACGATTTGTTATAGGCTAGATATTAAACTTCGAGGAAGTAATTAAAGATTCTCTTATAAGGATATGATAAAGGAATATAATTATTTATGGACGGGAAATCAATACGATATTGATTCGGAAACATGACAAGCTATTATTGTTTCTGTTGGCTACCCCGTATTAAACATGACTTCGTTATTTTAACTCAATACATTTGTAAGTACCAGATTATTTATGTATGGTACTTGGTGATTTCATATGTTTATTAAGCTAGTAATCAAGTGTATTTAGCGAGTATCAAGCGCATTTTGATAACTATAATTACTAATAAATAGCACAGTTACAGTAACTATAAAATATTAAGAAATTTTTATTTTCCGTGTAGTGACGGAGTAAGAATACAATTTACCACTCCCTATCTTGCCCGTGGATGTCGTAAAAGACGACTTTGGAATATAAAATAAACAAAAAATCTGTGCAGGAGAAGAAAAACTCGAAATGAAACCCTATACCAACTTGTCTGACCAGCATAGTATAGTCAAATTCCCTCCCATTCTGCAGGAGGCCCGGGGCCAACAGTGGGACGTATGTGGGCTGCGATGATGATGATGAAGATAAAGGAAATTCTAAATGGTTTATTTTTAATCAATAAATAAGCGCCATATTTATAGGGAAGTTTCCTCCACAATCAAAGCGAAATTAATCTGCTATAGCTATTAGCGTGGCATAACCACGTATATCAAATTTTACATTATTTTCCTCTAAAGAAAAACCATATCTGCTTACATGCTTTAGTCGTCAAAAGCTTGACTGCATGGTTGACACAGTTCTTTTTAGCTCCATGCTTGTAAGACTCTCTTGTGTAAATCTTTTTTTTTTTTTTTTTTGGGTGGGCTATGGTAAGTGCACGCGTGGTCCAGTCCGTCCGGGGCGATGAAAGGACGGCGCGCGGGCCCATAACCCACCCGTACCTACGTCACCTTGTTGTTGGGCCGACCACCGGAGCAGATGTGACTTGTCGTCAGTGGTCGGCCCAACGGAATACCCTTTCGGGTAACCTCACCTCTCGACGTCCTGGAACGTCGGTCGCCATCGCGCGGTCAGCCTCTCTGCGGGTGACGGACAATTCCCCGGTCCGATGAGCCGCGGCCTCGGCTAGGGCGGCATTAGGCGCAGATACTCGCGCCTGCGCCGCCCGAGTCGCCGGCGGCGGAACGTGTAACCGAATAGGAGCTCTACTCGCACACGATCCGCCGCCTCCTTCGGTGAGATTACGGCCTCACAGAAGGTGGCGACCGCGTCCCAGTTCCTGACGCTGACGAGCATCTCCCTGGCGATGGTCGGCAGCGCCAGGTCGGCACCAATAATTGCGACGAGTTCACGGCGATTCCCCTTCCATGCAGCACACTCCTCGAGCGTGTGCTGCGTGGAAGGGAATCCTCGTCGCAACTGCAGTGGTGGCAGGACGGTGTGCTCTCCCTCCTGACAATCTTGTGCAGGTACTTTCCGAAGCAACCGTGCCCCGTCAGCACCTGCACCAGTCGGAAGGATAGCACCCCGTGCGTCCGCTCCAACCACTCCATCAGCACCGGCCGGAGGGCCTCGACGATCCTGACACCGTACCGAGGACTCTCCAGCCGGACTGCCCAACGGGCAATGACTTCTTGGCGGGCGTCGACCCGCCAGGTGGTAATCTCTTTGATGGAGACCATGCTGGGGCGGGCGCGCGTCTTCGACACCCGCCGATAAATTTCGGCGAGCATCTCCGCCTCCAGGTCCTACGGGGGAGTTCCGGCCAGGAGGCACGCTGCCTCCGTCGCCACCGTGCGGTAACCCCGTATGGCCCTGATCGCCATGACCCTCTGTGGTCGCCACAGGAGGGCCCTAAGACGGACGGTCAGGGACCCCGCCCACACCGGTGCGCCGTACAGGGCCATTGACCGGATCACCCCCACGTACAGCTGTCGGCACGGTAGCGCTGGGTCCGCCCATATTCGGCATCAGCCGCGAAAGGGCGGACGCCGCGCCGACAAGCCGGGGAATAAGTCGTTGGAGATGCTCCCGGAACCAAAAATGCCCGTCGAGCACCAGGCCCAAGTACTTCATGTGGGCCTGGATGCTGATGGTAACCGGCTTCACGGTGATCGAAGTGCCGGCGGGAGGCCCGGCGGTACGGAGGCCATGGAACAGAAGGGCCTCCGTCTTTTCCAGGGCTACCCTCAACCCCAGCGCTTCGATCCGCCTGACAATCTCCTCGGTGCCGAGAGTTGCCAGGCGTGCCGCCTCCTATCATAGAGAGCCATGGCAATCAGAATACTGCACGGCTTCTAACGAATCAGTTTACGCATTGGCCGGAATCCCTCCGTAGGACTTGACGGTCTTTATCCCGGATACAGGCTGAAATAGTGACGTTCCTATACAAACACTTCAGCACTTCGATATAACGATGGTCAATTTGGCACCTTTGAAGAGATTGTAGGGACTATCAAATTTCGACTGAATCAAAGGCTTTCTCATGGTCCACAAACGCTATAACACAAAGACCTATTACACTCATTGGTAATTAAATTTGATTATTTAAATATAAGTAGTTATATTAGAATAAATTAGATTATATTATACTAGCCAACCCAACAGACGTTGTTCTGTTCAAATAAAATAAAAGGAATTCTTGAAATCGAGTGCAGCGCCACCTATTGGTTCCAATTGTGAATCTAAATCATTCTCGAATCCTCTTGACTGAACTCCTCCTAAACAGCTGAACCAATGATTGGTTCAGCTGTTTAGGAGGAGTTCAGTGACTTACACACGTACACAAGAAATATTAAAGATTAATATTTAAATTAAAATTTTATTAAATCTAATTTAGATTAGTATAATATAACATCACGACTCTCTAAAATTATCATGAAAATTTAACTTGTTTTTAAATTCATTGACTAAAAAATTAGAAGGAATTAGTAATTCACTTAATCTTATAATAATTTGGACACAAAATTTCATGATTTTATTTCATTTCCGGCGTAGAATCACGTCAATCAATCAATCAAAAAGAGAAATTACTCTCGGACAGTTACTGGGAACAAGTATTTTAATATAACAAACGAAATAATTGGATTACTTCGAGATAATTGTATTTTTGTAGAAGGATTAATGATGTTATTTTTCACTGTGTATTTTAATAAATCTAATAAAGTTAGGATAGCTGAATTGAAGGCTAATAGATAGTTAGAAGTATAATACTTACGGTTGACCTTCATATTTTCAAACACGTGTAAAATTCTCGAGTCATATAAAACGTTAATCCCTTGGTGGACGAGAAGTCAGTATCATGATATATCACAACAGTATGATATCTGGTTTAATCATCATCTACATCATCATATCGGATCATACATGTCCCACTGCTGGGGTCGAGCATCCTTCATGGTGGTCAGACAAGTTGGTATAGGGTTTTGTTTCGAGTTTTCCTTCTCTTGCATAGATGTTATACGCTTACTATATTCCTTAGTTGTCTTTTACAACATCCACGGGTAAGATAGGGAGCGGTGAATTGTATAACTCCGTCACCACATCGAATATTTGGTTTAATACAACAGTATTATTATTCTCTTGGGTTGCGTACTTAAAATAGTAGTCACATTCAGGAGAGGTAATATATTGGTTACACTAAATACTCCAATATTTAGTGTTGGTCAGCGCATTGTAGGGGTTTAAGGGTACGCTATGGTCGCTCACGTCTCGGCCTTATTGCCTGGGGCGGCGGGATGGATGGCGAGCAACCCCATAAACTGCTGTACAGGTATCTCTCCATCTCTGCGTTCAAAGGCCGCTGATACCAGGTCAATGTTTTTGATGTTGGAGTTAATTTTAACGTGATAGGAGACTATAAAACTGGTGATGATTGTTCGCGACAAGTGTAAAATACCGTGATAGTGCTTAAAAACGAACTGTAACATAATAGTGAATTTTGAGAAAAAGTATAGTGATAAGAATACCGTGAAAATTAATAAATAAACAATGTGAGTAATGAACATTAAAGTAGATTAATTATACGTTATATTGTAGTAAAAATTGTGTTAAAATAGCCTATAACTGTTTTTTTTTTTTTTTTTGTGTGTCTTAGCCTCAGATGGCTGTGACAACTTTACCCGGACTGGTGGGTGAGCGCTGAGGGCTCTCAACCCGTTTAAAGTTTAGCGACCGATCCCGAGGGCACCCCCTGTGGGGTACGGACCTCGGCTCGGGCGGTCGCTGGCAAAGTGGGCACTCCCACGTTTATGACTTTAACGCGACACGTCTTCTTTCCCCGTCGGGGCGGGCGGTGGCGGTAACGTGGATATTTATTACTATTTATCAAGGCCTCGCGGGCTGTGTATACCTCAGTCTGGGCGAGAGTAATAGCGTCGTCGGGTTCGTCGAGTATTAGTCGCGGTTGTTTGATCGCGGACATTTTGGAGGGGATGTAAGAAGCCGCCCTTACCACTAATGGGTTTGGGTGTGTCGCGGCAGAGTCGAAGTAGCGGCGGGAGCACTGTTTCATGAATTGCCTGATGGTCGGCAAGCCAAGATCTATGTGAAGATCCACATTGCGCATGTACCACGGTGCTCCTGTCGCTCGGCGCATGAACCTATTCTGTAATGTTTGTAGCCGATGTAGCCTGTGTGGCTTCGCTTGTGTGAACACTACACTTGCATACGTCATGATAGGACGTATACAAGCGGTGTATAATCTAACTTTATTACGGAGAGATAGCTTAGACTTGACGTGTACTAAGCTGTGTAACCGTCCTAGCATTAAGGCTACGCGCGCGCGGACTAGCCCTATGTGAGGACCGAAGGTCAGTCGTCTGTCCAAGGTCACACCCAGATATTTGACCTCCCTTGTCCAGGGGATGGGTTGGTCGAACATCTTTATCTGTTGGAATTCAGCCATTGGGTGGCGGCGGTCTATCCCCTTATGGAATATGATCGCCTGGCTTTTGGTGGGGTTTATACCGATTCTCCATTTCCTAGTCTATTTCGCTAGGGCGGTAGCCGCAGTTTGGAGAGCGGTTATCACTGTTGTGGGGGATTGACCTGCATAGAAGATGGCAGTGTCGTCAGCGAATAATGCTGTTTGTATTTTACTATGTTGGGGTATGTCGCTGGTGAACAGCGAGAAGAGAATTCGAGAGAGCACCGATCCCTGGGGGACGCCGGCTTCTAGTGGGTGCGGTGCTGATAGAGTACCTTCCACTCCGTAGCGAAAGCTACGCTCGAGTAGGAAGTCCCTAACTATCATAACTAAGTAGTGGGGGATTTTAAGCTTTATTAACTTGAAAATAAGGCCGTTATGCCAGACTTTGTCAAACGCTTTTTCTACATCAAATAGAAGCATACCCGTATATAAACCGCGTTGCAGTTTATAACTTGTATACTCGACTATTCGATGTACTTGCTGAACGCAAGAGTGTTGCGTGCGAAAGCCGAACTGAATCGGCGGGATGAGGTTGTTTTCCTCAGCGCACTTTCTTAGCCTACTAAGTAGTACGCGCTCATAAATTTTACCTAAACTGTTTAATAGGCTAATCGGGCGATATGATGACGGTTCGGTACGTCGCTTGCCGGGTTTAGGTATACATTACCACGGCTTTTTTCCATTGTTTAGGAAATATGTAATTAACTAATGCGGCGTTAATAATTGCTGTTAATATTAATTATAATGAATGAGGAAAGAGTTTAATAACTCTGTTAGAAATACCGTCCGAACCGGGGGATTTCCTAGGGTGGAGACCTCTAACAATCGACTGAACCTCCTCCACTGTCGCTGTTGGTATAGGCTCTTGTGGCTCAGCGTCTGCGGTACGCGTACGCGATGTACATCGTTCCACTTCGCTGTTAACGGTGTCGGTGTGTCGCGTGTCTGTGTGTTGTGTACTCGACGTACATTGCTGCTCAAGGTCGGCCGCCAGACATTCAGACTTTTCATCGTCATCGAACGCCGGCGGTTGATTGGGGCGGTTTAAGGGTGGCATGATGGACACCGTATCCTTTTTGAAAGAACGGGCTAGCCGCCAGTAAGCCTGGTGCCAGTTCGCCAGTTCGCTTAAGGTGGCGTCCCATTCGTTTTGTCGAAACTCGTTTATAGCCGTTTTGACCGCCCTCTGCATTGACCGTATATGATAGCGGTTCGATTCGCAGGGGAAGCGGTCGTAGGCTCTTATGGCTGCGTTCTTACGCCTCAGTAGGTCGCGGATGTCAGCGGGTAAGCGCCCTCTACGATTGCTCGTGTCAGGCACTCTCCGTGAACAATCGTTAACTAACGATTGTACGTGACCGGTGAGGGCGTCGATCGCGGATTCGATGTCCTCTTTGTTGTTTAATGTACTACATACACTGTCAAGATGAGCCGACGAGGAGGGAGACTGGAGTTTAGCCTTCAGTCGCTCCCAGTCTGTGCACACTTTCTCAGTGGGGGGGAAGGGGGGTGAGGCCTGAGGGGCCGTATCGGGGGGCGAAGTCAATGACCACCGGGCGGTGATCCGAGTTAAGCTCGTGAATTACCTCTATTAGACATAAACGAAGGTTTATGTTCTTTAATAGGGCTATATATAATACGTCGGGCCTGTGCCCGACTGTGTGAGGGAAGTGAGTCGGCTCCATTGGGGCTATGATGTTGAACCCGAGCCGATCTGCGTAAGTCTCGAGGGCCAGTCCCCTGCGGTTGTTGGTGTGGCTATTCCACGACTTACTTTTGGCGTTTAGATCGCCTGCGATAATGACGGCGTCGCCGAGTTTTAAGAGAGCTTAGAGATCACTCTCAAGCAACTCTTTTGGTGTGTCCCCATTAGGAGGGGAAAGGTATACTGATGCTATGATCAGTGGCTGGTGACCGGTGAGGGCCAGCCGACAGACCGAGCCTTCAATGTACGTCATGGCGGGGGGATCTAGGGGTGTGCAGTGCAGTGACCTTTTGTAATAAATGAGAGTCCCACCTAGGGGAGAGCCGACCCTATCGTTGCGCACTAAATTGTAGTTTGCAATTTTAGGGTCTTTTAGATAGGGTTTGAGGAATGTCTCTTGGACTAGTAAAAGGTCAAGCTGCTGATCTTGTAGAAATGTACCTATTTCGTCTCTCTGACGAGAGAGACCGTTCGCGTTAAAAAACCCTACGCAGGGTGATCGTGTTTTGACTCTGCTTGGTGTGTACATATCCATCATTTAGGCTCTGAAGGAACCGAGGCTCTCAAGGACGGGTGAGAACCTCATGGCGACGTTGAGTAACGCGAGGCTGTTGCCTTCGTTTTTTCGCAGTTCCGCTGCGATTACGCGTATTTCAGATAAATTTATTATTGACGCGAATCTGGCCACTAGGTCTAGATCCGGGTCTAGACCGCTAGTGGCTGGCGCGTGTATGTGTATAGCTTTGCCTTGAGGAGGCTTAGGGAGGCCCGCGGGTGGCTGTTTTTGCCCAACGTTTGGCGGTTTATTGATGTTATTATTAATAGCGGCCTTTGCCGACGGTGTCGCGTTCGCGGGTGCCGGCGGGGTGGCTAATTTGGTGGGCAGGGGGGGGGTATTCCGCCCTGTTTTGAGTATTAACCTACGGGTTACGTGTGGGTTTCGGTGCCGGAAGGTACCTTTGTGGTGGGGGTGGTGGTGGTGGCCTCCTCATAACCGGCCGTGGTGCGCGTGGGCAGCCACGGTAGTTTGCGGGGTGCCCCACTTGCCCGCATAGTACACACGATGGTGGTGTAGTACTTGTAATCGGGTCATTGGCCTTGGGCCTGGCACAATCCGCCGTTGCGTGGTCCTCTAGGCACTTAACGCACCTAGGCCTCGCTTGGCAGTTACGCGCCGAGTGGCCGTATAGTTGGCACCGGTGGCATTGCGAGAGCATGCCCTTACGGTGTGGTGGTTCGACCACGATGCCGGAGAGTCCGCACACCGTGGTGGTGTTGAAAATATCCTTTCCCTCTTTAGAGAGGTCCAGGACGACCATTATAAGGTCGAAAGGTTGGCGTGTGTGTCCACGGATCATCCGGTGCACCTCGATCACCGGTAGTCCTTGTTGGGTTAGGTCCTCCTTGACCAGGTCGGTACCTAACTCGACTGGAACGTTGCGTATAACTACGCGAAGTTTTCGTTCCTCGGGGAAGGTGAAAGTGTGGTAAGGGATGTTTTGGCTACGTAACATAGCCGTTAGTTTGCGGTGGTCGTCCGATGTGGACAACTGCATCTTAATTCACTTAATGCACTTCTCCTTGTTTCTAATGACAAGGGGAGGTGGGGTGGGGGGGTTGTAGACCTTAGCCGGGGGCTGCTGTACAGCGGCCTGTGGCTTAGGGGACGGAGTGGGGGGGAGGTCGTCATTGGCGGCAGAAGTGCTCGCCTCGCCCAATTTGGCGGCCTTTCGCGCCTTTGAGCAGTTCTCACGTCCCCTTTTACGGGAACTGACCACAGTGTAATCGGAGTCCGCCGAGGTGGACTCGGACTCCGAACCAGCGGACGACGTCGCCGTGTCGGCGTTCTCGTCGTCGGTGGCTTCCTCCGTCTCCATCTCGTTGGACGGGATTGGTTCCTCGTCCGGGGAGGCGGGGGAGTCAAAATGCACCGGCCCGGATACGGGCTCGGTGTTCGCGTTCGCGGGGCGGTCGGGAATCATATTCCCTAGACGCCTTTTTAGGACGGCGTAGATCTCCTCGTCCGCGAGGAGGAATTCCCAGTTGGGAAGTGATGTGCCTTCCATAGTGGTTGGCTTAATGAGTTGGTTCGCGCTGTTTGTAAATACCTAACTCCCCGGGGGGAAAACCCGGGGATGTGTATTAGTGTTCCCTCCCAACCGAGTTAGGTCGGGAGGATGTACTTAAAAAACTAGATGTGCCCTAAGCTGTGAGTTACCCTTCGCCAATCTTATTGTGCGAATGGGGCCCTAGCTGCCCGAGTGGCGGGAAGGTATTCGGCCTGTGAGAGCCGGCACTCCCAAACTACACACTCGAGAATAGGAGAAGGAGGTGGAAGGGTGGGAAAGGTGATAGTCGGGGTAGACTAGGGATCACCCCCAAGGTCTACTGATCCGACCCCGTCCGAAGGTGCGCTTCGCCCTTAAGGGGCTCGGCAGGCGATTCGGGGCTTCGCCTCACCCGGCTTCGTTAACACCGTTAGGTTTCCGCCGGGGACCAATATAAACTTGGTTTTGCCCTGAAGGGGCCACTTGACTTTATCTGCTTAGACAGAAACAAATATCACTACCTGACCTTGCTTTGAACGCAGGCAGTTAGTGATATTCGTGAGCAATCCAATAGTTCGCCTCGAAAAAGGCGGGTTTGCACTGCCACTTACTCGTCCGTTAGCTGCGACGGTTGGAAAGCGCGCGAAAACAAAACGACAGCGTACGTGAGCGTACGTGTGACGTGAGCGGGAGAGCGCGGAGCGGCACGCAAGCGCACCGAGAGACGGACAAGCGCGGAATGTGTTCGCCTATAACTGTTTGTTTTTCTTAATTTATGTAAAAGCATAATTGTAGTCTTAGCGTTATAGTTAATTGTTCAATAAAATTATAGCACAAATCGGACGAATGCGACAACCGTTTACGCTAAAGCCTCGCGGCTCTCGTTACGGTAACACCTCAAGGTGCCTAAGCCTCTCGTTTAATGAACACATCGTAGCATAGACTACCGAAGACACCTAGCGGCGCGCGATGGAAGCTTGAAACCATAGTATGAATATGAAGAAATGGTATGAAGAAATAGCGAACTTCAAGCATTAACATTCAGGGGCTAAGCAGCAACGGTGTAATATTTGTCCGATGTGCAAGTTACTTCAAAATCGATCGTTTTATTTCTTCACTGAAGCCCGCCAGTAGGGAACCGAACCCGAAGATACAGTCCACACATACAGTCCACATAAACCACCGAACCAGCGACCAACCGGGACGTCAGCCGACTACAACACATTTGTCTGAAGGCCCGTCCCGCACAATGATGATGATTTTGGTAAATTTTGTAATCCTACTGACTCAACTTTTCAAATGCAAATTTAGGAAAGAGGATGTAAAACTATTCCATACCGGCTAAGTTTTTAATATTAGTTATGTTTATCATCATTATCATCATCGCAGCTCAAATATATCTCACCATTGGGCTCGAGCCTCCTCCACAATGGGAGGAAAATTGACCTACTATACCACGCTGGTCATCTTGGTATAGGGTTTATTTCAAGTTTTCCTTCTCCTACATAAATATAATATGCATATTACATACCTTAATCGTCTTTTATGACACCCAAGGGCAGGAAAAAGGGTAGTGAATGAATCTTACTACGTCGCTAAACGGAAGGTTAATGTTATACTTAAATGCTAAAAACTAAAACTTCTTGACTGCTATCATTTATATATAGTAACAAAATTAATGATAAGAAAATGAATAATTATAATATTAACAGTTAATTGTTGGCTATCTTAACAGTTTTGCAGTAATTATTATTAAGTTAACGATACAAAATTAATCAAGCCCAGTAATTAAGGGTGAGGTCGAATATTGCTGTTAACAATTACAGTTGATGTTCAGCGGACGTTTGTCATTACTCATCTTGTCTCGCGTAACAGCTAAGTAATTCTATTAAAATAGTTTTGGACGCAAATGTGCGGAGATTAAACGCTATAATCAAAACTGTTATAGCACGTTACGAGGTTTATTGCATGGTTTCACACAAGTTTATTGTTTAATTTAGTTAATATAATATATTCTTGATTGATGTAATACAAATACGTATGTATGAATGTTATTTATGTACATGCAATTACTGGTGCAGGCCAGCTTACACGAACGATCATGAATAAAAATAGTATAAATTTCAAAACAGGAATTTGCGCATGCAAATATGTATGTTAATAATCTAAGCATAAAAATGTCCGAATTTTACTATTTTGAAGTGAAAACTTCTATTGTTAGGTTTGAATCGACAGTAAATTCATGTAAGTTGCTATTAAGATGATGACGTGTGACACTGAAATCAGTCACAGTTTGGAGCAGCCTATAGACTGCACTTAAGTCAATGTCCATTGTTCATCACATCGCACATCAACATCAAATCCCCGGAGGACACAATGACGAGAATCGACTGTCTCACCAGTCATTTTAATCATCAATTTCTATTTTTTTTAAGGAGTCGATTTTTGTGATGCGCGGGGCTTTATAAACATATAATTAACTAAAACAACTTATATCTAGACTTTTTTTTGGGGATGGGTTACGGTCGGCGCACCCCTTGCCCGATTCCGTCCGGGGCGACAGAGGGGCGTAAGCACGCACACCCATAACTCAGCCATATAGCACGTCGCCTTCGTCGTTGGGTCGACCACTGGTGCAGGGTTCCTTGACTTCATTGGTCACTTATATTCAGACTTAGAACAACAACTTATGGATTGCACAAAGTGTGGTCCTGCGTGAGATTCAAACCTACGACACTGGCACTATAATCGCTATCTTTTCTCTTTTTTTTTTTGGGGGTGTGCTGCGGTCGGCGCACTTATCGCACCACTCCGTCCGGGGCGACAGAGGGGCGTAAGCACGCACACCCGCAACCCACCCGAACACTACGTCGTCTTCGTTGGGCCGACCACCGGAGCAGGGTTACTTGACATCAGTGGTCGGCCCGACGGAATACCCCTATTTGGAGTACCCTCGCATCGACCGACGTCCACCCCTCGGGGAGGACGTCGGTCGGCCTCTCTGCGGGTGACGGACTAACTCCCCGGTCACGTCATCCGCGGCCTCGGTTAGGGCGGCATGACGCGCAATAATCGGTATCTAAACCACACCCAAGTCATCATCATCATCATCATCATCATCTTGCTCTTATCCCAATTACTTGGGGTCGACGCAATATGTCATCTATTTTGACATATTGCAAAAAGTTTCGGCAATGACTTTTATGACCGGCCGCCTGCCTGACGTCAACCCTCCTTGGGAATGTAATCCTTGACCCAAATGGTACCAGATGGAGTTGGTCCGGGTCAATCTAGGGCTCTTAGTCGTCTTTTACGACACCCACGAGCAAAGCAAGGGTTGGTAGTATTCGAAGCCGCTACCACACAGCGTACCACACACCCAAGTATTAGCAATAAACGATCACTGTTGGGGCCTGCCAGACGACGTCCATTACCCGTTGAGATAGAAAAATTCAGCCATACGTGGTTATGACCGTTATCTCTTTGAAGAAAACCACACTCGCATGCGCTCCCTACAGACGATAATGAAATTTGCAGTAGCTGAAGTTTGTGAAATGAAGTGAAACGTCACTTTAAATGAACTAAAACCGACAAATCTAGTCTATTGGAAACTTCACTGATCTCTAAAGAAAGGCTTAAGGATGAGGAGAAATTTCATTGCCTGGGTGGCAACCTGGAGCACCAATGTATACCAAGTACTACATATCTCGATGCTGAATAACACGTTCATATCGATACGGAAGTTGTGAGGTGAGCCTCTCTCACACAGGTACCCTGTTTGTCTAAAACAGACAGGTGGGGACGACGACCATAATTAGCCTTCATCATCATCTCAGCCTATATATATCCCACTGATGGGTGCCGGCCTCCTCCATTATGGAAGGGTTATTGATCTACTATTCCACGCTGGTCAAACGTGTTGGAATAGGGTTTTGTTTCGAGTTATCCTTCTCTTGCACAGATGTTATATGCTTATTATATCCCTTAATTGTCTTTTACGACATCCACGGGCAAGATAGGGAGTGGTGAATTGTATTTTTACGCCGTCACCACATAGAATTAGCCTATTCCAGCAGTAACCAAAAGGTGTGGTTTCGATTGTCAAGAGCCGCCCAAGGAAAATCTGGATTCAGTGGCATCACCAATAAAGTTATTAAACTTATTCCAGAATGCGTATTATCGAACTGCATATTCTTACAGGGCCACAAAACAAAATCTTTCCTGCTCAATAGAAAGAAGGCGTACTAATAAAAATCCACAAATCTGTCAAGAAACGATCCTAACCTAGTAGTAACAGATTGATATGTCTTCTTAATGGTTATAGTTAAATAGGTATACGAGCGCGTAAAATATCATAGGTAAAAATGTTTTGTAAAAATGTTTTAAGGGTGCGCCTTACTACTTTCTGAAGCTTTGTAACTACTTCTTTTTTTTTCTAAACTTTGAATCGAAATTTCGAGCTTTATGTATATATACATTATGATAGAATTTAATTAATTTTGTTTTGAAGAAAAAGTTATAATATCAGGGAGTAACATAGGTAATATATTATTCCGGTATTCCCACGGAAACAGAAACTAAGCGGGTAACGCGACTGAAACCGAAGCGAAGCGAGGGCGGGCTGCTAGTGGTTAAGAAAAAGCTAGTGCTAGTTAGCTGCTAGTGTTTAAGAAAAAGTTAATTTTGTTTTGAAGAAGTTTTGTGTAGATAAACTGTAATAGTATAATATTACAAATCCATCCATCAATTATCGATGTCAAATGTTGGACATATTTGTGGACCTTTCCGCAAAGAGCCACGGTGAGCAGCGGACTGATTGGCAATTTTAGATGGTGTGATAAGTTTAATAAGAAGGTGATGCTCTCTTTTCTCTTGATGAGCCGACAGCCGGTTTTTACTACTTCTGCGATAAAACGGTATGCGATGCATACACAAGGTAATCCTTAAGTTGGTAATTCTTAATAGATATGATCTAACTATTGAAAAATATATTCGCAAACGAAGTTAACAAACTGTACATTCAAATACAGAAATGGGTTCTAAGGAATAACAGCTAAAATAATAGGTATACGTTGACAGATCCAACTTTATTAATTAGATACAATTTTAACATCAAAGGTAGGCTTGCAGAATAAACATAATACTTTATTATTAACTACGCCGAAACGAGGTGTTAAACAATTTTCGTCTAAATTTGACGGTGGGAATTGTGTGGGTTTAAAAGCAATTTAATAGGTATACACTATATGGTAGTTGATAACTTGCTATTTTGTTAGTATCCATGTATATAATATGATTATTTTGGATATAAATCGGCTTTAATATTATTTCATTTGTTAACATTGTGTTTTGTACAAATTATTTAAGAACAATATCAATATTTCAACATCTCAGAGCCTACTGCTGGGTTTGCAAATTATTTAAGAAACATATCAATGTTTCAACATCTCAGAGCCTACTGCTGGGTTTGAATTTCCTCTACAATACGAGGGAAAATTGAAATACTAAGTTGGTCAGAGCGGTGGTTTTATTTTAAAATTAATAATATTTAAAATGTTAATATTCCTTTACATTTTACATGTAAATAATGTTATAAGTATCAATTGTCGTGGGAATCGTAAAAGGCAACTATAATTACAAATCTTACAGATAACATCACTGCAAGAGAAGGGATACTCAAAATAAAGCCTTACCTATAGTAACTTATCTGACACTTGTGGTATAATACGTCAATTTCCTTCTCATTATAACTAAAACTTATGGGACGTATATGACTTGAAGGAACTTCGACTAAGACTACTAATCTATGTTAATTTGATTTGTACGTTGTTAATATTTTAATTTTAGCCGTGCAGTGACGGAGTAAGAATACAAGTCACCACTCCCTATCTTGCCCGTGGATGTCGTACAAGACGACTATGGGATATAATATGCACATAACATCAACTTGATACAAAACACTATATCAACATGTCTGACCAGCATAGTATAGTAGGTCAAATTCTGGAGGAGGCCCGAGCCCAACAGTGGGACGTATGTTGGATGCGATGATGATCATGAATATTATAATTTTATCCGTGTGATGACGGAGTACGAATAAAATTCACCACTCCCAATCTTGTTTGTGGATGTCGTGAAAAACAACTAGGAGTTTCTAAGGAGCATATAACACTATACAAGAGAAGGAAAACTCGAAACAAAAGGTAAGTAGGAGGCCTGACTCCAGCAGTGGGATATGTGTATATATATATATATATATATATATTTTACATTATATATATATATATATATATTTATATATATATTTTATATTTTACATTAAATAAATAACCCGTAGAATTACACTTTTTCCAAGATCCAATTTACATACAAGAGTCCGGCATTTAATAAAATTTACGAAGTCTAAATGACGCTAGATATGAAAGAAGCGTATTAATTTTTATTTGGCAGCTGTTATAACAATTATTTTGGAATAAGCTTTATCACAAAAAAATAATGATGTAAAAATTCGTGAAAAGCAGGAGACGCTGCAGATTCACGAGTCGAGTGGCACATCTGTTACCGGTCTGTTCGCTCCTCTGACTTGTAATAATGGAATTAACGAGCTGGTTATGAACAAACGGCGTCTTCATTTCCAGGGTCCCGTTTATTCGTCCTTTACCCTATTTCACTGCCACACCATTACACAGAATGAAATAATGGACTCAATATTGCGCTCATTTAAAAGGTCTGCTCCTCATTTAGTTAATATATCCCAAGGTGTTAATGATGGAATAATAAAGAAAACTGTTTGGAGACCAAATTATAATGAGAGGATGATATAACAAAGTTTTCTATCTAAATATTTTATGTGGGTATTTGCATCTAACATAACAACAATGAATTCATTTTATTAAGATAAGTAACAACATATTCTTTAAACAATTTTAATTTAAATATATTAGACTAGCAACCCGTCCTTCGGTTTCAGTCGCATTTTGTGCATTGTTCTCGGACAGGGCAAAATTTTATAAGGTTTTCCTGAAAGGAAAATTAGCCCGAGTTATTCTTTATATAGGCAGTTACCTGGTATTGAAACATTATCAATATCAGTCGAACCGTTTTCAAAATTACCCAGAACAAACAGACAGATAGACAGACAGGTATACGGACAGGTGGACAGACAGGCAGACAGATAGGCAGATAGGCAGACAAACAAGCAGATAGACGGGTAACCCACCAAGAGGCCGACTGCGTGAGGAAAGACCGACGTCCCCCCTCGGGGAGGACGTCGGTCAATGGGAGGGTACCCCTAAATAAGGGGTAATCCGTCGGGTTGACCACTGACGTCAAGTCACCCTGCTCCGATGGCCGGTCCAACGACGAAGGCGACGTGTCACGGGTTGGTTGCGGGTATGCGTGCTTACGCCTCTTTGTCTCCCCGGACGGAGTGGTGTGAGGAGTGCGCCGACCGCAACCCAAAAACAAAAAAAAATGATAGACAGATAGAGACAGGCAGGCAGAAAGGCAAAAAGACTGGCAGACAGAGAGCTAGAAGGACTCAAAATATTTAAGCCGGTTTTTAACCGTAGGTATCGTGCAAATAACAGTGTGAACATGAAAAACTTACTATTTTGACATTACAAACAGACACTTCAATTTTATTTATTTGTATAGATAAGTTGCACCAATAAAAGGTCACATATATAAAATAATGACTTACCTATAATAAGAACTATGTTTTTTTTTATTGCCAACGGTGGCAAACGAGCAAGCAGCACACCTGATGGTAAGTGATACTGCCGCACACCGTGAGGTACTTAGTTTACTTATTTGTTATCTATAGGTCAAAATATTTTCCGTGTGGTGACGGAGAGACAAATTACCACCCCCTCTTTTACCCGTGGGTATCGTAAAAGACGACTAAGGGATATAATATACATTTTTTTTATTACCGATGTTGACAAACTAGCAGGCAGCATACCTGATGGTAAATGATTCTGTCGCACATGGACCTTTGCAATACCAGGAGCACAGCCAGGCCGTTGCTTACCGTGAAGTATATACTCTTCTTAAACCTAGTTTAAAGAAGGACATGTCATAAACCCTACATAGAACATCTATGCAAGTGAAGGAAAACTTGAAATAAAACCCTATACCAACCTGTCTGACCAGCATGGTATAGTAAGGTCAATTTCCTTCCTAATGTGGAAGAGGCTCGAGCCCAACAGTGGGATGTATATGAGCTGAAATGATGGTAGGTCAAAATATAATAAAAAATAAACACATTCGACAAACAACATTAGATCTGCTTAACATATGGAAGCTTATGCAACCAAGTCTGATACTGCGATAGGCGCGAAGTTTAATTATAGAAATGCAAGAGAGCCGTCATGCGTTCTCTCTTATGGCTGATGGAAGAGCTTTTAGGACAAGAGTACGTCTGTTCCACCACACATAGAATGTACGTTCCAGCCACATATTAATCAGCAAAATGTTTTCTAAAAAACAAGACAGCAGCCTGCACTGAGGTAATATTCCTTGTACTGCGGGGGACTTTAAAAATATATAATTAACGGAAATAAATTACATCCAGACTCAGAACAATTTGCGGATCGCACAATTCGACCTAATTCGCAAAATTAGGCCCGACACTGGCATGGTAGGCCAGTCTCTGAATGTTAAGCACTACGCTACAGTTGTTCAGTACATTCATTCTTTTAGCTGTGTGTTCTCCACGGCAAAGTACCCGTGCGATAACGGTCGCCAATACAGGTCTCGCTTTCTTAAAAAGTCTTAAAAATAGGGTGAGTGGTCACCAGGACAGTGATCCAACTCTCTTATACAAGCTGGCCATTATGGCAATAAACTCTTCAATAAAAGACAGCGCCATACGGCATTCCATTAGAGTCTAAATTCAGCAATGAAAAGTTTAAATGATGGTTTTTGGAAGTCGGCTTTTTCGAATATATGCACTTAAAGGATCCGAACGTTTTAAAAGGTGAGATCACCACCTCAAGTTATGCCGAGATAGGCATTCTACTAGCGAATGTTTTCAAAATCAAATCTGTAGGAGTACTGCCGTGCTGATTCTGTTTAGTCTAAATCGTATACGATCTTTTTAGTCTATATTTAGAAGTCATTTTACGTTATTATTACGTCTCTCCAGCCAACTATTACGATGAGACCTGGCGTTATAATGCCTGCATGCGTCATCCTTCTGTCGCTATTGCGATGTACCTAAGTTACATGACATTATAAAGTTTAAGCTTTTAATTATAAATTGAACATCATCCTTTTTTTTTTGGGTGGATTACGGTCGGCACACTCTTCGCACCACTCCGTCCGGGGGCGACAGAGGGGCGTAAGCACGCATACCCGTAACCCACCCATGATACGTCGCCTTCGTCGTTGGCCCGACCACCAGAGCAGGGTGACTTGACGTCAGTGGAAATTGAACATCATCTACTGCCATCTTGCTACAGAAAGGTTTATATTATTTGAAAGTTCATCAATTTTTCGTAATGACAAATTAAGTTTACTTAGAGGTAAAGTATACTTTTGATAAAGCGCGCTTGGTCCACAACTAAATGAAATGTTCTTCTCACATGCTTTTGACCTTTTTTCTGTTTGAAAGATACCCGTATTTATGTTGAGCTTGTCATTACTATAGAATCAAGGAAACAAAAAACATCTCGCAAACGCGCCGCATCTGAAAGCTTTGGACGACTTAATCTAATTCCACTTCGTATTCCTCTCGTATCCTTAGAGATATCTTTATTAATACGGAATGATTTGAATTATCATATTTCTTTACCTTTTGCTAAAATTACTTTGTAATATGACAAACACTTGGCATAAACAGCTTTTGTAAATTCAAATTTATTTTGAAATGCTATCGTTAAGCTTAAGATGACAATAAAGTTTTCATAATCCTCTTTAGATATAATTCGAATAAAGTTACTGCGCAGTAATTTATCAGCTCGGTTATTAAACTGTGTGAAAATATATCTTGATTGTTGCGGTATCATTTGCATTGACATTTTTTAAATGAAACTCTTTTAGCATTTAAATTGACTGGTTTTACCTCGGAGCAATTTTCTTCGCTTAGTCCCTTTATGTGAGTGGCCTCTGCGCCACGTAATAGGTTTCTTAAAAGAAAATCGAGTTAAACAGGCGTGATTGACTTAATTGTGGAAAAGCTTTGTTTCCCAAGATTAAGGAATTTGCTTCGAAGGGTGAGCTAACTAGATTACATTATATCGTCATGCTTGAAAGTGTTAATACAATTGTATTTTTTATTATGTCCTTCGCATCAAATTAAAGAATACAGATCATTATGCACCAAATCTTTATTCTATTCTTCTGATTTAAAATGCCATAATCATTTGGAGTTGTTGTTAAAAATTTATGCCTTCATCAGTCAATCGACCTACTCAAGGTGGGTTAAATACCATAATGGTTTCGCTTAGCAGGTGAATTATCCCTAGCCAAGGCCGCGGGTGACGTGACCGGGGAATTAGTCCGTCACCCGCCGAGAGGCCGACCGCGTGAGGAAAGACCGACGTCCTCCCCGAGGGGGGGACGTCGGTCGATGGGAGGGTACCCCAAATAGGGAGTATTCCGTTGGGCCGACACTGACGTCAAGTCACCCTGCTCCGGTGGTTGGCCCAACAACGAAGGCGACGTGCATCGCGGGTGGGTTGCGGGTGTGCGTACTTACGCCCCTCTGTTGCCCCGGACGGAGTGGTGCGAGGAGTGCGCCGACTGTAACCCACCCCAAAAAAAAACAACAGGTGGATTATAGTTGGTGATATCTCTGGGCAGGAACGCTGAAACATTAATTAGACCTACTTGCTTTCCTGCAAAGACGTGCTGTTGGAATCGTCATTGACCCTAATCTCACGGCAAGGTTGGACTCGTTGAAGCGGCAAATAGACTGTTCACTGGGTTACTCTATGTACTCCACCGAATATTTCATGGGAAGTGCTTTGACGAACTGTTCGACTTGGTACCACCGTCACCGCTTTACCACTGTACCACTTAACACTGCAGTGTTCATTTTTTTCTGGAAACATGGTCGTTACCTGTACGTTTCCAGCTATCATTTCTCTCCACGTGTATCTTAGATATGTAATTAACTACCTGCTTCTGTATCTGTAGGTTTAGCAAGAGCACTTTCTTCACGGTAGGCAGCGGCCTAGCTGTGTCCTTGGTATTGCAAAGTTCTATGAGCAGCAAACTGGATTTTTACGAGATAGGTTTAGTTTGGGCATAATTCACAAAGGTGAATTATAGTAATGAGACAAGTTAATCTGAATTATTAGTATCATAATTTACATATAACGATTTGCATATTGTTGTTTTGCATATTCTCAACAACTAATAAATTAAAAATATTATAGCCGAATAAATATAATTATTAAAGCACGTTTGATTCAGAGTATAAAAAAAGTAATTAAGTTGCCTGTGTTGAGGAGTCTAGCATGATTTTTATTGCTTTTTGTATTGTATGTTGAGGCTATAAGAGTAGGCAAACATATAAAAGGCATGGAGGTAACAATTAATTGATAGATGGTCCTGCTATGTGTGTTCGCCAATCGAGCCTTTTTTTCCAAATGCTCTGAATGCTTAAGTTTGATACTTTTATCATTGTAACTATAAATTTTGTTTGCATTACTTTATATGCGTTTTATGCGCTACATTTAAATATTATCAAATATCAAAGAACTGGAATGGTTGAATACAATTTTGATGCAATGTTTAAAACGCATCACGACAGAGGAAAATTTAATTAGTTATTGTCAGGCCCTAAACGTCTCACTGTTCGACAAATTGCCTCTAGCAGAAACAAGAAATTGCAGGCCAGATGGTCCAGCCATATTCTTTTATATTATAGGAGAAAAATGGTTGTACTCAGATAGAAGGCCAATATACTGGAGCTTTCCGTGTAAAAAAAAAATATAACTCAACACTTCCTATCTTGCTGGTGGATGTCGTAAAAGACTACTAAGGGATATAATATGCATATAAGATATGTGTAAAACAGGGCAAATGCGAAATAAAACCCTATACCAACATGGTGGAGTAGGTCAATTTCTCTCCTATTGGGGAGGAGGGAAATTGACCTAGTGAGTGGGATATGTATGAGCTGAGACGAGACTACACTGGCGCTATTACTTACTATAAATATATATACCATTTAACATAAAAAGCAAAAAAGAGACATGTCCATTGAGTTTTTTGTTGGATCACTTTAGAGGTGCTTACCATTCCATCCATGGGTAGGTTATTGAATTAATATTAATACGTGAAGCAAAAACTTTGCATCCCTTTTTACGAAAATCACGCTGATGGACAACTATGAAATTTGTCACAATTAAAGAATATATTATGAAGAAATGAACAAAAATAAAATTTTATATAATAATGCATTATAAATACGTTAAGTTAATAAATAAAAATATGACCCACACTACTGTGCAATCGATACACACAGATGTATACAATTTTAATAATTTCTGTTTACGCGAGCATTACACATCTATACCAATAAATAAAATTGGAGTGTCTGTTTGTAATGTCAAAATAATAGGCTTTTTTCATGCTCACACGGTTATTTGCACGACACCTATGCCTAAAATAGCAATTAAAAAATTTTTGCCTGTCTGTCTGTCTGTCTGTTTATTCCGGGTAATCTTCAAAACGGCTGGACCGATTTCAAAAATTCTTTCACCAATGGAAAGCTATAATATCAGGGCGTAAACTACGCTATATTTTATCCCGGTATTCCCACGGGAACGGGAACTACACGGGTAAAACGACTATAACCTATAACCGAAGCGAAGCGAGGGCGGATTGCTAGTTTTAAATAAAACTACTTTACGGATTTTATCACATTTGTATTAGATTTTTGAATGTCCGATGCTTCGTACACTTTACAGCCTTCATGGTCACGGGCGAACTAAGATGTTTGCCGTCCAACTCTCCATTGTTATTACTGAGATTTATAATTATCTACCCGCTGCAGAAATTAGTTATTAAATTTTCATCCACATTTTGGTAGAAATTTATTACCAGCATGAGAACAAAATGATTCTCTATGAAAAAAAAAAATACATTGTTTACGGTTAGTAATGATTAAACATAAAATTGGTAGTAATAATTGTAACAATTTATTAATTTAAAACCTAACAAATCTAGTGTACTACCACTGGATCGGAACGCGGCTACACTGAGAAAGATCCGGCAAAATACTCAGGAGATATGATGCTAAATTATTATTAATTTTTATTTTTAAAACTTTGACTTACTAAAAGGTTTTTGATTTATAAAATTATGTTTAACTATTATTATTGTGGGTCAAATCTATACAGTAAGTGCTTACGGCGTTTTGGCGTCCTGTGGTGGTGGTCTTTTTGGATTTACTTGTAATTATATTTATAACTAGCAACCCGCCCTCGCTTCGCTTCGGTTATAGGTTATAGTCGTTTTACCCGCGTAGTTCCCGTTCCCGTGGGAATACCGGGATAAAATATAGCCTAGTTTACGCCCTGATATTATAGCTTTCCATTGGTGAAAGAATTTTTGAAATCGGTCCAGCCGTTTTGAAGATTACCCGGAACAAACAGACAGACAGACAGACAGACAGACAGACAGACAGACAAAAATTTTTTAATTGCTATTTTAGGCATAGGTGTCGTGCAAATAACCATGTGAGCATGAAAAAAGCTTATTATTTTGACATTACAAACAGACACTCCAATTTTATTTATTGACTAGCAACCCACCCTCGCTTCGCTTCGGTTTTAGGTTATAGTCGTTTTACCCGCGTAGTTCCCGTTCCCGTGGGAATACCGGGATAAAATATAGCCTAGTTTACGCCCTGATATTATAGCTTTCCATTGGTGAAAGATTTTTTGAAATCGGTCCAGCCGTTTTGAAGATTACCCGGAACAAACAGACAGACAGACAGACAAAAATTTTTTAATTGCTATTTTAGGCATAGGTGTCGTGCAAATAACCGTGTGAGCATGAAAAAAGCCTATTATTTTGACATTACAAACAGACACTCCAATTTTATTTATTGGTATATATTTTTATTTTTAAAACCTTTGACTTACTAAAAGGTTTTTGATTTATAAAATTATGTTTAACTATTATTATTGTGGGTCAAATCTATACAGTAAGTGCTTACGGCGTTTTGGCGTCCTGTGGTGGTGGTCTTTTTGGATTTACTTGTAATTATATTTATAACAAGATCCCAGCTTGATGGTAAAAACCAGCCATCTTCTCTAATGATTTTGTTTTTGTGTTTTTTGATGGGAACTATCCTACTAAAATAATCCTACTCCTTTACAATCATATTAAGGTCAGCTTTCAGAAGAGTGATGCAAAGTGATGATACTATTTTAGACTATAATAGAGCCTCCTTATTTTGATAGTCATAGATGCTTATGACGGCGGGAATTGTCAGTTTAACGTGCTCTTTGAGGCATAGATTTTACATGGATTTTTTTAATATTTACGCAAAATATTATCATAACTGGTCCAGCCACCTTGAAGATCACTCGGAACAAACAGATAGATAAAGAATGATTAAGCATGGTTTTAAGCATAGTTATCTTGTCAATAACCGTGTGAGCACGAATAAATCTATTTTAACATTCTAAACAATTTTTTTTTATCAAAATTTTTCTAAACGGACATTATTTGTCTAGATGATAAAATGGATTATAATGTTTTATTTTATATACTTAGTTTGGCCAGAAATACTGTTACAATTAAAAATAAGCAAAATATTACATTTGAATTTGGAATTGGTAATTTTTATTTGACTGTTCATAGTGTTTTCTCATTTTAGCGCCAACACATTGTACAATATTTTGCGATATTAAAATGGTGTAGGGTTATACAGAGAACCGAATCGCTGTGATTGCATTACACAAAGTAGGTATGGAACCAAATGTAATTTTTAAAAGTCTCCATACACTTGGTATTAGTAAAATACTTGTGTACCTTTATATTAGTAGTGAGTCGTCGACGATTTTACAGTCGACGCAACGAGACCGTTTATCGTCGATGATAAACTAGTTGAAAAAACAGTCTAATTTTCGACTAGTTTACGTCGTCAACGCTTAGACAAGACGAGACGTTTAGTTTATATTATGACGTACGTTGATCGTCCATTGGTAAAGGACAACGAAATTTCAACGAATTTTATTAGACAACAGTTTAATTGTACAATATACATTGACGCTTCAATATCTAATGATAGTCCCATCACATGATAGCAGAGTTCAATGAATTGCAATCAATTTATCTATGCGTTATGATTTCGGCTCGACTCGCGCCTACGGGCGGTGAGGTTTGCGGGGCGTGTAAAGAGCGTAGCGAGCCATGAGAGCGCGCGCGCATCGCGTCGTCCAAGTTCGGGCCGATTCGGGCGCTTTCGAATACTCGCAAGTCGTCGTCGTCGTCGCGTTCGTGTCATTCATTGATGCGGCGACCGATTTGCGAAGCCGTTCATACATAAACATGTTTATCAGTCAACTATAAACTAGTTTATTAGTTCACGGCAAAGAAACAGTCGAAAAAAACTGTTCGTTTATTCAACGACCACCACTACTTTATATTAATAGGACAATGAGACTTCCTCTTTTTGTGACAGAAAAAGATCTGGCCGTGCACGTAGTGTTCATACGAAAAAGGTGGTCGAAGCAGTAAGGGAAAGAATTCGAAGAAATCCTGTCCGAAAGAAACAGATTTT
Source organism: Lymantria dispar (assembly GCA_032191425.1). Taxonomy (NCBI): domain Eukaryota; kingdom Metazoa; phylum Arthropoda; class Insecta; order Lepidoptera; family Erebidae; genus Lymantria; species Lymantria dispar. Next base: position 20,024,698 of record CM063449.1, read on the forward strand.
ATCTCGGGAAATGAAGAACTATGTCGCCTATTTTAAAAGATGACTTAGGACTTGCAGCCTATAAGAAATGAACTGGTCATTTCTTAACTGATAATTAAAAAAAAAATAGGGTGGTAAAATCGAAACAACTACTGAAGCGGTACGCAGACATAACAGAAGAATTTTGTTTACGGATGAGAAAATTTTAACAATTGAGCAACATTTTAAGAAACAAAATGACCGTATTTATGGCCAAAGCTCTAGGGAAGCTTCTCAATTATTCGATAGAGTGTAACGTGGGCATTATCCGACTTCAGTGATGGTTTGGTGGGATTTTTAGCTATGAAGGAATGACTGAGTGTTATTTGCAATAGAAAAAAAATTTCTTTGTTACAGTATTTACGGCAAGGCTAGATATGGGCATTAGCTATGTTAACAGTTTCGCTTATTATAAGTTAAATGCAACTATTTTGTTTCAGTTATTTTATAGTCCCGTGCACGAACGTACAATATTTTCTTATACTATTAACTTATTTTTGTAAGATTAGGATCCATTTTCTTTTTGTCAAAATTTAATGCCTAACTCTGTAGCTGGTAAATATAAATCTCTATAATAACGATGACTTGTAGGACATGAGATACTTTAATCCTCCTGTGAGCAAAACGCTGAAATCTGTTCGACATGACGAGACATCATAAGTCAAAATACAAACACGATAAAATGTGTAAAAATAGTTTTTTTTTTCAATTATCAAATTCAACCATTGGGCCACTTTTACTTTTAATTAATAATCAGATAATAAACTAATTTGGATGGAACCCTAGAGTAACTAGAATAACATCATCATCTCAGCTTCTATATATCCCACTGCTGACTCCATAACTCACGGTATACTATCCTGTCGTCATTGGGCTGACAACTACTATCGAATCCTTGAAATCAGTGGCTGGCCCAGCGCGTTTTTCGGGTATCATCCCCCGTGAACACCCCGGCAGTAACCAACAGTACCACCAGGCGTCGCCCTTGCCCGGTCAGCCTCTCTGCAGGTGACAGACTGTTCCCCAGTCCTGTGGCGGCATCGGCTACGACGGCATCAGGCGCAAGTGTCTTCGCCAGCGCCGCCCCAGATGCTGGCAGTGAGTGTGTCAGCAGGAACCATCTTGGCCTTGAACCACTCCGTCGCTTAATTCGCGGGACTACTGCCTCGAAGAAAGCGGTGACCGTGTTCCAGTTTTTGATTCGGTCGAGCATCGCCTTATCGACGATCGCCAGCATCAAGTTGGTTATACCCCTTAGTCATATATATATTCTTAGCTTCTGCTCACGACGTCGTCCGCGTGGAATAGTTACTTTGGGCTAACGCTAACTTTAACCCGCGACTTTGTTTACGTAGAAACGCGAAATTATAACCATTTCCGTAGCGCACGCAACAGACGCTGTTAAAAGGAAAAAGAAAACCGATTTTGAAGCATTTTTCATTGGTGCTCCGTTCCTATTAGTTTTAGCGTGGTAATATATAACCTTCCTCGATAAATGGGCTATCTAACACTGAAAGAATTTTTCATATCGGACTAGTAATTCCTTAGATTAGCGCGTTCAAACAAACAAACTCTTCAGCCTTATATATGAGTATAGATATATATACTTGTGGAGAAGAAACAGGGGGTGACTTGTATTCTTACTCCATCACCACACTATTGTAAGACCACACTGTTGACTTTGACAGTTGTCTGTCTTCAGCCGCGGACCGGTCCGTTCGGGGTAGTACTAGGAATGTGACTTGGAGGGGATAAAATCGATTAATAAATAATCTAATTTTCTTTTTTTAAATAAATCGATTTTAAAAATTGATTATCGTATTGGTATCCAATGATACCAATCCGATATCTTGTCTATCAGTACATGGTAATTGTGCAAGATAGGATTTATATTACGAGACATGACGAACGTGGCATATGATAACAGTTTACCTTTGTGATATCGGACAGTGACTTAACCTTCGAGATTCGATATAATCGCTTAATTCATTCATTTATTTTGTCTTCTGTGTTCACTTTCTATTTTTAACACGCTTTTATTAGTTTCACCTGTATGTATGTATCTATATATGGAACGGAATCTTTGAACGACATTTTGCTTCACTTTGAACGAACAGATTTTATTTAAACTTTGCACACTTGTCAAAGGCCTATGACAATGCAATAATGCGATCAAAATAACCGAATATTTTGATTAGATTCGTCAGGATTTGAAAATTTCTAATCATATCCTTTGTATAAGAGCAAGAGAGACAGACAGAGATGGTACCTCATCGTTCAATTTTTTTTACTTCAAGTGGATTAATTTTGTCACTTACCCCGAAGCCTGCAGCTATCTCTGAAGTGCTTTGTGATGAATCCGCTTCCACAATAGCCTTTAATTCTTCATTTTTCACTTTGGTCTCCGGCCGTCCACGGGGTTCGCTCTGAAGGTCGAAATTTCCAGAACGAAAACGTTTAAAACTAAAAACGCACTATGCTTTCTTTTGCGACACCAGTGCCGTACACATCATTAATCCTTCGAGCTGTTGCTGCAGCACTGGTGCCACGGTAGAACTCGTACTCGTAAATATACTGATATTTCATGTTTTCCATTGTGCGGTAATAAGCGACGCCAAAGAAAAAATAATGAGGAGAAAACAAATGAACGACTCTTTTCAAAACTCAAACCTACCAGCTAAATGAATTTATAAATTTGAATTTGGAATTCTTAACCAAAGAGGAGATATTTCAGATCGAAGTGGCCAGTACGACAAAACGCTAATTTCATATGTAAGAGTCTAATCTCTATTGATGGCTATCAGTGCGGGTAACAGGTGAGAGAGCTCATCGCACATTCGATTGGCGTTAGAGATCTAAGTCTGTTCCTTGGCATTATAAACAATAAGAGTAAAGAATGTTTTCCAAAAAATAATAAAAGTGAAAACATCCCACGAATTAATTAGAAATGATAAATAATGTCACTAACACAAAGGATGGATGTACTGGTTGGTTGACAAATATTGCGTTCAGAAATAGAGATATTAAGCTAGGTTAAAAAATAACTGATTATCATCAATGATAAATGATTACGTAGATATATTGAAATTACCTAAACACGTAAGAAAGTACCTAAAGAAAGTTCTGCAGCACTAAAATTTTTTTACGTGGATCTAAGTTTACTCCGTAAATAAATTTCTATATCTAAGTATCTCAAAGTGAATATACTAAATAAATTTCTGAATGCACCTATAAAATATTTGACAGGTAGGGACAGTTTGTATCTCTTTAAACTTTACTTGGACTTCTATTAACATTTGAAAACTAATATTAGGCAAATTGGTTCAGCTGTTCTCGAGTTCTTGTGAGACTAACACACGTCAATTAATATTTTGTATATAGATCTACCTATACCTCATAAATATAGCTTGATCTCTGTGACAGATGTCAAGGACACCGACGAAGTAAGTTTGAACGAGCGGCATGTTTACAATATTATTTTCTTATTGTTTTTATTGGATTATCCCGAATGAAAAACTTATTAATAATAATAATAATAATAACAATATACTTTGCCAAGAACAGAAAGGGTGCAAAAAAAACAGTCAAGGCTGCAAAGAGCAACTCATTATAGATTCCGTAGCTATGAAACATGCCATCATCAAGAAAAAAAATATCAATACAATGTATGTGGATTATAAAAATACATTCGACTCAGTACCCCACACTTTGCTCCTGTACGTCATCCAGCAATACAAAATCCATCCACATATTACAAATTTTCTTAAACACTCTATGCGACTCTGGTCAACCATAATTAAAACAATAGAATGCTCTAGCATAGCTACACCAGAAATCCCAATACGACGCGGTATCTTTCACGGAGATGCCCTAAGTCCTTTATGGTTCTGTTTGGCCCTTAATCCTCTATCTCACTTACTTAACAAATCCAATCTCGGTTACACTATTACTACATCACACAAACGAACAACACTTACACATCTCATGTACATGGACGACATAAAACTATACAGCGACTCTACACAAACACTACACCGCCTCGCAGATATTACACAATCGTTCTCAAACGATGTCCGCATGGAATTTAGGATAGATAAGTGCAAAACATTCTCTGTTACAAATGGAAAAATTACCCAAAACAGTTATATATTAGATACAGGTCAAACTATCGAACCTTTAGAATTTAATACTTTTTACAAATACTTAGGTTTCAATCAAGCACGACAAATTGAACAAACTGAGACAAAAAAATCTTTAAAATTAAACTTCAGACACCGACTTAATATTCTATTTCGATCTCAACTCAATTCGCGGAACCTGAATAAAGCCATCAATAGCTACGCAATCCCTATTCTCACATACTCGTTTGGTATAATAAACTGGACTCAGAGTGATCTCCTCAACTTACAGCGCATTATTAATACCCCACTAACAGCCCATCGAAAACACCACCCAAGATCCTGTGTGCAAAGAATGACGCTTCCACGAGATGAAGGAGGCCGAGGTATTGTAGATATAATGAATTTACACAACAAACAAATATCATCTTTGAGAAATTATTTCCACCAACATTCCGACGATAACACTCTCTGTAAAACAGTATCACTTACCGACAGACATCTCACTCCACTGAATCTTGCAGATCGAAATCCCCAGCGAAAGGAACGGATTAATATAAAGGATAAAATTACGATATGGCAAAAGAAATAATTACACGGAAGGCACCGTCAAGACCTGCAGCTACCATATGTCGACAAAGTAGAGTCGAACGCCTGATTGCGGCGCGGCGAGCTATTTCCTGAAACGGAAGCTTTCATGATGGCCATCCAAGATCAAGTGATTGACACCCGAAATTACCAAAAACACATAATACGCGCACCTAATCTTCCAACAGATACATGTTAACAGACACTGCCACTTAAGTTCTGAGACAAATCCTTAGCACAAAGCGATTACAAACACCGCCACGACCAAGTAGCCTCTATTGTACACTAACACCTTGCACATAAATACAACTTTATACAAAAATATAAACCCAACAACATTCTAGAAAATAATAGATATAGATTATATTGGGACAGAACCATTATTACTGACAAGACCATACATTTCAATAGACCTGATATCACATTGTTTGAAAAAGAAAATAAAATTGCACATCTAATTGACATAGCCGTACCAAACACATATAATATTCAATCAACTATATCTGAGAAACTTTCAAAATATCAAGAATTGGCAATAGAGCTAAAGCGTCAATGGCATGCGGAAACCATACACATAGTCCCCATAGTTCTCTCAGCTACCGGAATAATACCAAAGAGTTTACAACGTAGTTTAAGCCTTTTGCAGATGCCACAGCATGCAGTTCATATCATTCAGAAAGCAGTTATACTCAACACTTGCCGACTTACTCGTAAATTTCTCACCACATCATCTATTTCAGCCACTCACACAATATGTTAACACGTAATCATGCTTGGCTATGGCCCGTACGATTAGTTTAATGTCACCCCTTAAAAGGAAGAAATACATATCAAAATAAAATAAAATAATAATAATAATAATAAGCCTTTTTATTTCTTATCATACAATAGTTGGTAGTTATAATATTACAGTGAAATAAAACAAATGGATTTTTGTATTAATAAGTTAGCTTAAATTATGTTAGTCCTAATATAAGTTATGTTTTAAAATGTTATAGTATAGTGTTATGCTATAGTATGTACAGTTGTTATGTATTGATAAGAACCCCTAATTGGGTAAAGGCCTCCTCCAAAGATGCCCATTTTTGTCGGTCTTGTGCTATAGAGTACCAGTTCTCGCCAGCTGATCTTTTCAGATCATCTTCCCAGCGGGCCAAGGGTCTCCCCTTCCCCCTCTTGCCTGATGGTCCTTTCCACTGGGTAACTCGTGTGGTCCACCTCCTGTCAGATATTCTCGCTACATGGCCAGCCCAATGTCATTTCAGCCTTTGAGCAAAGGTCAAAGCATTTGTCACTTTAGTGATGGCTCTTATCTTCGTGTGTCTAATTTTGTCCATTTTCCTTATGTTTAACATGCTTCGCTCTAAACCTCTTTGACATATATTAATTTTATTCATAACTTCTGTAGAGAATTTCCAGGTCTAGCTTCCGTAAGTTAAACTTGGTAGTAGACATGAGTTCATAACTTTAGCTTTGAGAGTTATTGGTAAGTTACTTTTAAATATTTCTTTTAGACTGCAATATTTATTCCAGGTTTGTTGGACCCTTCTCTCTATTTCTAAAATGTTGCTGTTTTTCTCGAAACTTATTCTTTTACCCAGGTAGATGTAATTTTCCACGTATTCTAAAGGGTTACCCTTGATAGTTATAAGTCTTATTCGTGTATTAGTCATTATCTTAGTCTTCGTTAGATTAATTTCCACACCAACCGTCGCACTCGCTTGTTGTAGCGATTCTATCATGTATTGCATCTCATTGACTGTCTCTGATAGAAGTATGAGGTCATCGGCGAATCTCAGATGATTTAAGTAGGAGCCTTTTATATAGAGTCCTGTTTTACTCCAATCCAACGTGTTCATGATGTTTTCGAGAATGGCTATGAAAATAGTGGGTGAGAGCAGGTCCCCTTGTCTTACTCCTCTTTCTATATGGAGGGTGGGGCCCGAGGTTTCGAGCTTTATTCTTCCTTTGTTGTTATAATATATACTTTTAATCACATTTATGTATTTATCTGGTACTTCTTGTTCTTTTAAACTTTCCCTGTGTTTCCATGTGTGTAACCGAATCGAAAGCTTTTTGATAATCAACAAAGGTTATGTAAAGAGGTCTCTGAAGCTCCTGATATTTCTCAATAATTAACTCCATGGTGTGGATGTGGTCGATAGTAGAGTACCCTCTTCTGAAGCCTGCTTGTTCTACAGGTTGTCTTGCTTGTATTATCGGGCTTAGTCTATTATTCATAATCGATGAGAAAAGTTTATATATATTTGGCAACAAACTAATTGGTCTATAGTTGTTGATATTTTTTGGATCGCCTTTTTTATATATATGTATGATATCTGCTTCAGACCATTCTTTAGGCGTTTCAGAACTTTGAAGTATAGAGTTAAACAATTTAGTTAATGGTTCTGCCAAATTTTGGTGAACGTATTTTAGTGATTCATTGGTGACGTAGTCAGAACCAGGGCTTTTTTCGAATTTCAGTTTCTTTATTGAGTTTATTACTTCGATTTCGTGGATTGGTTGAATAGAGTGGCAGTCTGCAGTTTCTGTTTCCGTTTTGTTAGTGGTTGTTCGTGTTTTGTCTCTGTAGAGTTTCTTGTAGAATTCAGTTGCTGTACGGACTATATCCGTTCGATTATAGAGGGCTTTATTAACAGTTTGCAGTCCTTCTATCCAAGATCGATTTGTCCTAAGTTCTTTGTACGCTCTTTTTGAACCGTAAAGCTGAAGTTGTTTCTCTATTGTTTCTTGTCTATATTTTGCATAGTCTCTCTTAATGTATTTATTAACCAGTTTGTATAGTGCGGAGAGTTCATTTTTTAATGAGCGTGTTTTATTTTTTGTTCTTTGTAGGTCTTGTCTTCTATTTAGTAATTTTAGCGTGTGTTCTTGTAATATTTTATGTTTTTTATTATCTTCTACATTTGCTTTAGCAAGAATCAAACTTTGTTGGATGGCCTTTTTTATTTTGTTGTAGGAGAATTGCACTGACTCTTGGCTGACGGATTGACTTGATACCTCCAAAAGTAAGTTTGATAGATTTTCTTTGTATTTTGTTATTTCATTTTTGTTTTTGAGTTCGCTTGTTTTGTTATTTGTGAAGTTGGTCCTGTCTTTCTTTTGTGTGGTAAGCTTAATTTTACACCTGATAGGGCGGTGGTCTGATGTGTAATTTAGGTTGAAAACGTCTATACTTTGGAACAATTTTGGTTGATTTGAAAGAATGTAATCAATCTCGTTCTTGTACTGTCCGTTTGGTGATCTCCAAGTCCATCGCCGGTTTGGTTTTTTCTTGAAACAGGTATTTATAATTGTTAGCTCATGTTCTAGCGCAAAGTTTATAAGGTGACCTCTATTGTTTCTTTCGCCGTTTCCGTATTGTTTCATAGCCAGATATTCGTTTTTCCTGGGGGCTCCCACTTTTGCGTTGAAGTCTCCCATTAGGATATTATGTGTATGTGCTGTTTCGAGGGCTTTTCCTATGGTCTTATAAAACTCATCAATTTCGTGTTCGTTTGCTGTTTCTGTAGGTGCGTATACTTGTATTATTGATATCTTGTTACCTTCAATATTCATATTGAGAGTTGCTACTCGCTCCGTTGTTCCTATAAAGCTTTCTATATTGTTTTTCAGCAATTTTTGTATTATAAATCCCACCCCATATTTACCGGATGTCGATCCCATGTAGCAGAGTATAAAGGTGCTGTATTCTTCTATTTTGTTGCCCTGTCGTCTAACTTCTGATATTCCTATGATATCATATTTAATTTTACTTATACACTCTTCCAGTTCTAGTAGTCGGTCGTATGATGACAGGGTTCTGACGTTGTATGTCAGAATATTTAATTGATGATTTAACTTTGTGAGGTTTTGCGACGTTTTTAAGATTGAAGGTTGTTGAAGGTTGTATATTCTTGGAGGGTTTTGGTCATCATCTTCCACGGTGACCAACTGGGTTGGAAGATTTTTTTTGTTTTTTATTGAGGTTTGTTTATTTTTGGTATTTGTGTGAAGAGAGGGGGTTAGTTGCTATGCATTTTTATTCGTTGTATTTTTATTTGTCAAGAAGTTCAACATGCTTGGTTTTATAACTCCTTCGGTGACGCTATTTGACCTTGAGACCTTGATTTTTGAGCAAGACTGTTGTTGTTTATTCTTTTTTATTTTATTTTCTTGTATATTAATATTTTCTGGAGATATTGAGAGATTTCTTTTATTTGCTGTGTTCCTATTTTTATCAAGTAATATAAGTTTATCATACTTTATTATGGCAGTGTTCCCTTTTTCTCTCTCAATTTTTATTTGTTCTTGTAATTCTTTTCTTTTATTTAATACATAACGCGGATAGTCTTCTTTTACGTAATATGTTGTGTCTTTCAGAGTATATTTTTGTTTAAATATAGCGATTTTCAATCCAAGATTAGAAAAAGTGACGACAATTGGTCTAGATCTTTCCCCTTTTCTTCCAATCCTCTTTATTTCCTGTATTTCTCTTCGTTCAATAGTTAAATTAAAGAATGATTTAATAAATTCAATCAAAATATTTTCTAAGTTTAAGTATGAGGTCACTTTCTCTTCTATTCCGAAAAATACAATATTTCTTTGTCTTGCTTGTTTTTCCAAGAAATAAAGGCGTTTCTCTTGGTTTTCTACTTTTATTTGGAGGTTGTCATATTTTTCTTCTAATATTCTAAATTTTTCTTCCATAATATTATTTATATTTTGTGTTACTTGTTCAGTCACTTTTTCGCCACTTTTTTATATGGTGAGTTTTTGTTCATCCAGCTCTTTTTGGATATGACGAAGTGCATTCATAATGTCCTCCATAATTTGTGATATTGATTTTGAATATAAATATATCAATGTTATTTATATTACTGGTAGAAACTACTAAAAACTACTAAAAACTAAACTACTAAAAACTTATTAACTGTGTGAAAATTAATTTTTAACCCAAGATATTGACGGCTTATTCAAAATAACTCCTTAATGAATGAATGGATTTTATCCCGGTTCAACGTCTTACCACGTTTGAAGACTTTTACTTAACGCTTATAAAACTAAGTGGACAAAGTTTACTCTTTCTTAAACTTCCACACCTATTAATCTATCATCAATCGTCGGTGACCTGAAAAAGTTTGATAACTTATAACCTTCTTTTGATATTGATGATATTATTATATAACATGAAAATATAATGTGATTTTATTGAAAGATGAATATACTTTTATTCGACGCTATCTTTTTATACCAGTTTCAACGTTGTCAGGTCAAGTGATATCTTAAGTTTCGAGCAAAGGTGGCTCGCACTGTGTGAATAACCATACAAACCATTTCAAGTAACTTTTGACCTCTTCATATCAAACCTATTTAAAACATCATCATCAGCATCATCCCTGCTCTTATTCCGATTACTTGGGTCGACTCAATATATACTCTTCTTTCATACATATTGTCAAAGTCATTGATAACAGTTTTATATCCGGCCGTCTGCCTAATGCCTACCCAACTTGGGAATGTATTTGTTGCCCAGATGGCATCGTATGGAGTTGGCCCAGGTTTATGTAAATCTGTGGTGCATGTGAAAACGGTCCCATGACATCGTTGTAGGCGAGCGACAGGAACAACATGTGGTTTTTAGCCCGTAGTGGCGCTAATAATAAATCAGCATTGAGCCCGGCATACCCCATCTATCAAAGATGGACATGCGTAAAAATTGCATTGCGCGAAAAAATAAATAAAAAAAGGTTTATGTAAATATTTACAGTCTCTTAGTCGCCCATGGGTAGTCTAAAGGTTGGTAGTTTAAGTAGCCACTATCACACAGCATAGTATCACTATAAAAGTATGTCATAATTGTCATACTTTATATCACCAAAAGTGTGAAAATTTGAAATCACACATGTTTTACAGCCCTCTCAATAGCTTAGTAAACCAATTTCACTCTCTGTTGTTTAATAACCTCTAGCGTAATAGTCGAAAGTATATGGGATACTGTTTTCTTTCGCCACAAAAGGTTCCTTAGCAGTTTTCACTTAGTAGACGGTGTGACAAACTACCGGAGGTCGTGGCTGTGTTCTATGATTCAATGATTTTTTTTTTTGTGGGTGGGCTGCGGTCGGCGCGCCTCCGCACCACTCCGTCCGGGGCGACAGAGGGGCTTAAGCACGTAACTCCCGCAACTCACCCGAAAACCACGTCGCCTGCGTCGTTGGGCCGACCACCGGAGCAGGGTTACTTGACATCAGTGGTCGGCCCGACGGAATACCCCCTATTGGGGTACCCTCCCATCGACCGACGTCCCCCCCTCGGGGAGGACGTCGGTCTTTCCTCACGCGGTCGGCCTCTCGGCGGGTGACGGACTAATCCCCGGTTACGTCACCCGCGGCCTCGGCTAGGGCGGCATGAGGGGCAGGTAGTTGCGCCTGCGCCGCCCCAGTCGCCGGCGGCGGATCTCCTCATCGAGGCTGCGCTCCTCACGCAGGCGATTCGCCGCCTCCTTCCGCGAGATCACTGTCTCGCAGAAGGCTGCGACCGCGTCCCAATTCCCGACGCTGTCGACCATCGCCCTAGCGATAGCCGGCAGCGTCAGGTCTGTACCGATGATTGCGACGAGTTCACAGCACTGCACTGCCCAAGCCGCGCAGGCCTCGAGTGTATGGCGCGCCGTGTCCTCGTCGCAATCGCAGTGGTGGCAATACGGTGTACTCTCCCTCCTAACGACCTTGTGCAGGTATTTGGCGAAGCACCCATGCCCTGTCAAAACCTGCACCAGTCGGAAGGAGAGCACCCCGTGCCGCCTTTCCAACCACTGCATCAGCACCGGCCGGAAGGCCTCCACGGTTCGCACCCCGAACCGAGGCCTCTCCAGCCGGACTGCCCAACGGGCAATGACGTCTCGAAAATAATTCTATGATAGGATGAACGTACGAATGAACGGCTTCCGGTCATCTCCTTTGGAAGGTATATTTTAGACTAACTTTTACGAAGAGTGCCAGCGGATTTCAAAAATTTTTTTAAGTCGAGGGATTTGTTATATTGAGGCTCTTTATATTAAGGTTACATTTTGTAATATGATGTAATTTAACTATAAAGTTACGTAACGATGGTTAATATAGTGGTATAGAGAAAACATATTTGGTGTTGATGAAGCCTTAACCTTAGCTAGTAATAATTCTCTATTCGCACCGTTTTTAAGGAATAATCTTTTTCTCACAAATTAAATCAAGATCTGAAATGAAATCTATTTATATTTTGTTTCAGATTTTGATTTAATCAAAAATATGATTATTTTGAATTCTAACAAAATCTAACTGATTTCTTAAATAATACAAAACAATGTAAATTATATTACTAGTGAAACTCAATAAGAACAAAAACAAAAATTGCTATAATGGATGTAGTTCCTAAGAAGTACAATAGAAAGGTATTAGATACATAAGTACAACGACCCAACGTAAAGTTTACTTCTTACGTTAAAGTATTCTAGCCATTGAAGCTAATAATTAACAACGTAAGATGGTTTTATGTTGCATTGGCCTAGCATATTTGTCTTCCGTATGGTGACGAAGTAAGATACAATTGGGTGGCCCCTATTTTGCCCGTGGATATCATAAAAAACAACTAAGGGATATAATAAGAATATAAAATCTATGCAAGAGAATGCAATTCGATATAAAACCCCATACCAACCATCCTGATAAGCATAGTATATTAGGTTAATTTCCTTCCCGCTATGGACGAGGTTTAAGTCCAGTAGTGGATAAGCTGAGATAGTAATAAACAGATTTGTGAACTTCAATATAATACAAAATAATTTAAAATTGAGAAGATTTAAGGTTTGTTAACTATAAAAATTTTAATTATAATTCTTGAGTCAATAGACAAAATTTTATTGTCTCCTGCTGGACGTAAAGCTCCCTCATAGATTGCCATAAATCGCAGTCCTGTTCTGTTTGCATCCAAGGACTCCCAAAAACATTTGCCAAGTCGTCGATCTATCAGGTAACAACACACTATGTTGTCCGACCTGGTCGCCATTCGATAATCTTTCTCGTCCAGCAACTATCGGTTCGTCGAGTTACATGTTTCGTCTATCTAATCATTGAAAAACGTGATATTATTTGTTTTAGAGCTTAGTATAAATAATTAGAAATTGTTGATATATTTTGATTAGATAAATCTAATTAAAATGTATCAATAATTTCTAGATACATGTTAACAATATTTAATAATATTAGATAGTAAGCACCGCAGCTTCGCTTACATTATTAGCGATTTTAGGAACATTCCTTTATTCCTGCATAAAAAGGTATCCATACCATACTTTTATGTATCACTGTAAAATAAACATAAAATTTCAAAACAATGGGTAGAATAGTTCCTGTAAAATAGAGTGACAAACAAACTAATTCCCATTCACAAATTATTTATAATATTAGTGATAATAATTAACAATTGAAATAATTTTCATTCGTTCTTCGGTCAATTATTGACGTTTTTAAGCACATAACAATATCAAACTTAACTCTTCAACACGATGGACTTAATATTTCCACTCGGAATCAAGGTATTCAGACGCAATTATGTTCACTCAACCAATGCGTTCTCTCTTCACCCGTTGCGATTAAGCGATTCAATTTTCGAAGTGGCAAATATTAATGAAGAGTATCATTTTTACGTGTATTTTACTCGTTTAGGAACAAATAATGTAATATTAACTGAACAGATAGCAAAATATGTGTAGCTAAATTGCTCGAGAGTGTCGTAATCGTAATTCTATCTGATGTTGTCTGGTCAACGATTATTTTCCTAAGGAGAGTTGACGTCACGCAGGCGGCTGGTCATGAAACTATTGCCAATAACTTTTGCCATATGTACGATGGAAGAGGAGTAGGTATGTATTGCGTCAACCTCAACTAATTAGGATAAAAGCTGGATGATGTTTGAGATAGAATAATAGGATAAGTAATCCATTGAAGCTAAGAGTTTTGAGCTGAATTCCCACCTAGACATATTCTTTACGCGATTTATAAATGGTTATTCTCTGTCTGGATACGTTTTGTGTTCGTTAGTTAAATAGATAAACTCCTCTGCAACAAAAGTATAAATCCTTGTGGAACATAAATATTATTTCTTAACTATTCCCCTAGGTTAGGGGACCGCCCGCTGTGCTTTTGTCACCACGGATGGAACGGACGCTGCGCCTTCCATTAGTGCTTGCTTAGTTTGCCCAAAAAAAAAGGTTTTTACAATATCCCCTTCTTTGGAGGACAGGTTACACTCCACCTTCCCGTGTGGCAATCCATAACCTGTCGTATTATCCTTTATCATCATCTGAGCGGGCCACCTGTCTATGTAATATTCTAATAAATTTCTTTTAAGAAATAACATAACATCTATAATATAAAAATGAATCGCTGAATGTGTTGCTAAGCACAAATCTCGAGAACAGCTGAACCGATTTCGCTAATTCTTTTTTTAGAATATTCCTTAAAGTACAAGGATGGTTCGTAGGCTGTGAAAAATTTCAAAAATTGCTTATAAAGGTCTAAAAGCTTACTACTTTTGTATACTCCCATACAAATGATTCGTAATAATATTTAAGAGTCAATTTGAACTTTAATACCATACCATAAAGTTCAAGCATTAGTGCAGAGGATCCGGGCAGGCAAAATAATTGAGTGACGTTAGTATCGTATATATATTGAGGTCAAACACAGAATTTTAGATGTTTTATAATTTTTATTTTTTGACATAATGTAATTGTTGACTTATTAACTTTCTTTTTTTAACTTACTAGCTGACCCGGTGTCCCAAATAAATAATAAAAAACTAAAAAAATAAAGAATCGAGTGTTAGGCGGTACGAAATTCGCCGGGTCAGCTACTAGTTTTATAAAAGTTCCTTCTCGTGTGTAAGTGCGCTTTGAGCAACTACGAGTGAAACATATGTCGTTATTAATTTTTAACCCTGACGCAAAAAAGGAGCATTATAAACTTGACGTTGATATCTGTCATTTAAAAGCCACTTTCCTTGCGGTGGTTTTTAGCTGATGATGGTTTTTAGATGTTCTGTTAATATCGGTCCAGCAGTATAAGAGTATCATCTCCAAAATTGTGTAATGGCGTATAATTAGTCGATTAAGTGCTTCATGCGCCAGTTTATCGTTAAATGACAATTAATTGATAATGTCCGTTGAAGAGAACACAATACTTTTCTTATTGTTTTAGTTTATGTCGGGGGTAATTCAACATTTTCAATTTCATCTATAATGATTTGTGGTAACAGCTACGAATACTACTACTTACACGTTAAATTGCTCATGAGTATCGTTTTTATGACGATTTAGATAATGTATTTCAAATATTAACAACAATGAAATGTTTTATCATTATAAGTATATAAATTCTGTTGTTCATTAAATTTGTGTGTTGTTTATATCTTCTTATACACTATTTAAGATACCCTTCCATATACACTTGCCGTGTGGTGACGGTGTAAGAATACCCTATCTTGCCCGTGTATATCGTAAAAGACGACTATGCGATATAATATACACATCACATCTGCGCAAGAAAAGGAAAACTCGAAATGAAACCCTATACCAACATGTCTGATCAGCATGGTATAGTAGGCCGCGGGTGATCGGACCGGCGACTTTAGTCCGTCACCCGCAGAGAGGCTGACTGCGCGACGGCGACTGACGTCCCGGGAGAGGGACGTCGAGAGGTGAGTGTACTTGAAAGGGTATTCCGTCGGATCGACCACTGAGGATCAGCACTGGTGGTCGGCCCAGCGACGAAGGCGATGGGTACGGGTGGGTTATGGGCCCGCGCGTCATCCTTTCGTCGCCTTGGAAGGAATGGACGGTGTGTGCGCTTACCATAGCCCACCCATAAAAAAAAGCATGGTACAGTAGGTCAATATTCCCTTACACTGTGGAGGAAGCCCGAGCTCAACAGTAGGACGTATGTGGGCTGCGATGATGATTAAATTTTAGTTTTAAGTATTTTAAATGTTAATTTCTATTAAAAAACAGCCACACTGTTCATTATCGCTATCCTATTCAGACACATGTAAATTACATATTTCATTCCTACTCACTGAATCTATTACGGTGATTTTCAAAGTTTTTATATATTGTATATATTAGATTAATTTTTCAAAGTTTTGTATATTATATAAATGAATGTTCGATCAAATCAATAATTTAGAGTAAGTTTTTTTTTATTATTGCGAACGGTGGCAAGCGAACAAGCAGCACATCTGATGGTAAGTGAAACTGCTGCACATGGACCTTTGCAATACCAGGGGCATAGCCAGGCCGTTGCTTACCGTGAAGAGAATACTCTTCTTATACCTCGTTTAAAGAAGGACATGTCATAGCGCTCGGGAAACACAGCAGCAGGTAGTTCATTCCAGAGCTTGTATGTACATGTGAGAAATGATCGCTGGAAACGTACAGTTGAAGACCATAACGTTTCCAGGTGAAATGGATGAACCCTGATGCGATGTCGAGTGGTACGTTGGTAGAATGGTGACGGTGGTACCAAGTCAAACAGTTCCTCGGAGCACTCTCCGTAAAAGAGTTGGTAGAGTACACAGAGTGACCCAAAGTCTCTCCGCTGCTCCAGCCACTCCAATCTGTCCTTAAGATTGGGATGTAGTGCGTCACTCAGCGAGTTGAGTGCGGTCGAAACCTGGTTATTTCGTCAAATACCTGTACACGGTTGCAAGGAGAGACAAGCATCGTCTTGCGTCTATTGCGATTGTAGTGATGCAGCATACGTTAGAGGTCTACGTGACCTGGACAGCCCACTTTTTATGATATTTGTTACTTTAATTAGAAACCAATTTAAAACACCACCGTAATATCCAATCTCCTATTCCATGACATATGTCATAGGCTTATATAATTTGCATAAATTGAAACGTACTGAAACATCTATTTATTTATTTTTACTGAAGAGTATTTGCGTTCCGTTTGAACACAAGGGCATAGGGTTATTTTTTTCCATTCAAATATTGTTACGGGATTTCACTCCTTTTAGGCTTAGATCCCGTAAAATGCTTTCTTAATAAATTTATACCTGTTAAAAAAAAGAAACTACTATCAAGAGTCATGTTTCTAACTTGAATAGTTTCGGTTCGGCATTAGTAAGTCAGTCAACCAGCTTCTTTATTTGGAGAGAAATAAAGGGTAAATGTTGTTAATTCAGATTATTCAGATATTCTTTTTTAGGTCTTAACAATACGAAAGACACTCTCTAGTACTTATTTATTCTAATTTTTAATTCAATACGAAATCGTGTAAATGTATTAAAGCAAAATTTAATCTTCTATTCATTCCCTAAGGGAATAAAAATTGACAAATACTGAAACATGTTTTTATTTATTTTACTGTAGAGTATTTGTGCTAAATAGAAAGGCAATTGATGATTTTTTTTTCTCCCCATGCAAACTTTGCTACTGCGTTTTACTTTATTTAGAATTGAATTTTGTGTAATCCTTTCTTGGTAAATCCCTACGTCACAAAGAAATTACGGTTAAAATTTCATGTAGTTTGGGATTAGCGTTGATTAGTCAGTCATCCAGCGTCCTTATATTTTATATAATATATAGAGGATAGATAATATAGATATAGATAGATTAGAGAAGGAAAATTAACTCGACATAAAACCCTATGCCAACACATCTGAAGAGTGCGGTATTAGTAGGTCAATTTGCCTTTCATTATAGAGGAGGTTCGAGCCCAAAATCGTGACTTATGTGGGCTGAGATGAGATGATGAATAGATAGATAGAGGTAAATAGAAATAATGATGTGTATTATAACTAAACTATTATAGATTTAGCAAAGTCATTGTTTGCTAAAGGACAGGCCTATGTAGCTCTCAGAAGAGTCAAGCGCTTTGGTTCATAATAAATTACTTCTCCTCATGAGGATTTATTTATTAATGTATCTAATAAGATAGATTAATAAATCTTTCCAAGTCCTCTTAATTTCTGAGAGAAGACAATTTAATACTCGGTTTAGTTTCTTAATTCAAATATACTTTGCAAATAAAGCAACATCATAACGGCACCAATATATTTAAAGAAAAGAAATTAAACATTAAAACCATATAAAATAAGATTTTCAGGACACAGGATTAAACAAGTGGTAGGACCACACCGTCGACAATGGTCTGTCTACAGCCGCGGGGTGGCCCGTCTGGAGTATGGACCACACTCTCGCAGAAAATAGACGTCTGAGTAGTAGCAATTTGTTACTGCGCTTCGTTCGGTGAGCGAGGGAGCCGGCAGTCCAACTTTCTGAGCTGTTTGCGTGCAGTGGGTTTTGGTGAAGCTTTTAGTAACACCGAACCTCGTGCTATGCAATCACACTCCCTTCATTTTCTTCACGGTAGGCAGCAGCCTAGCAAAGGTCCATGACTGGCAACATCGCTTACCATCAGGTGTACTGTCTGCTCGTTTGCCACTATTTGCAAAAAAAAGTTCACTAACTAAAACTTTCTTTACACTCTTAATAAATTATATACTTTTTTTTTTCTTAGGGTGGGCTGCGATCGGCGCGCTCGTCGCACCACTCCGTCCGGGGCGACAGAGGGGCGTAAGCACGCAATGTAGGATGGCGTGTGGAGATTAGCCACCCTACAATTGTGTTGTAGTCGGCGCAGGTAGGTGCGAGAAGAAGGCGAAGAAGAACGAAGAGAGTTATTTCTAAGACTGACGATTTATTTACATTTCATAAATTATGTACAATAAATTGATAATAGAACTAGTGACGACCGTACAAGTGTGCGAGCTAATATCGTTTGTCGACTGAATGAATAGACTCTTGACGCGGACTATGGGTGAGCGCTGAGGGCTATCAACCCGGAGAAAAGTATGCTAAGCGACATCGCCCAAGGGCTCCCCCTGTGGGGAACGGACCTCGGCTTGGGGCGTCGCTGGAGGCAAAGTGGGCGTGCCCACGTTTTTAGTAGTGACTTTTGCGCGGCGCGGTTTCGCACCTCGACCGCGAGGGCGGAACCGCGGATATTTATTTGTTAAGGCCTCGCGGGCCGTGTAGGCTCTTTGTTGAGCGAGTGTGATATTGTCGTCCTCTTCATCGAGGACGTGACGAGGACGTCGGATGGATGAGATTTTGGAGGGTCTATAGGAAGCCGCCCCAACCACTAGTTGGTTGGGGTGTGTCATGGCAGAGTCAAAGTAGCTCTGAGAGCACCGTTTCATAAACTGCTTGATGGTCGGCAGTTCGAGGTCGATGTGGAGATCGACGTTTCGTATGAACCACGATGCTCCTGTAGCTCGGCGCATGAAACGATTTTGTAGTGTCTGTAGCCTGTGGATCCTGTGTGGCTTAACATGCGCGAACACCACGCTGGCATAGGTCATGATAGGCCGTATGCAGGTGGTGTATAGTCGGATTTTGCTACTCAGGGGCATACGCGACCTAGAGTTGAGTAGACAGTGGAGACGGCCCATCACAAAGGCTGCCCGTGCGCGGACTTGCTTTATGTGAGGGGCGAAGCTGAGTCGATCGTCAAGGGTCACACCCAAGTATTTGGCCTGCCTGGTCCAAGTGACCGGCTTGTTGAAAATTTTAAGGAGGGGAATGCTATCGATAGAGTAGGAACGGGCAGTTCGTCTAGTAAACATGACCGCCTGACTCTTCTCGGGGTTGATTTCTAATCTCCATTTCCTAAACCAATTAGCTAGGGCGGTAACCGCTGTTTGGAGAGTCTTGGTTACTGTTGTCGGGGATCTACCAGCACAAAAGAGTGCGGTGTCATCAGCGTAAAGCGCTTTATGTACCCGGTTGAATTTGGGCATATCGCTAGTGTATAGCGTGAAGAGAAATGGGGAGAGGACCGACCCCTGAGGGACGCCGGCTTTGATAGGGTGGGAGGTCGACAACGTCCCTTCCACCCTGTAGCGAAAGCTGCGATGACTTAAGTAGTCATGTATAATGAGAATTAAGTAGTGAGGGATCTTGAGGAGATAGAGTTTGTAGATTAGGCCTTCATGCCAAACCTTGTCGAATGCTTTCGCTACGTCTAGGAATAATACACCCGTATATCTGTTCATGATGAACTGACTACTTGTGTATTCTACCAAGCGGTGAACTTGTTGTACGCAGCTATGTTTAGCTCGGAAACCAAACTGTGCGTCGTGAACGAGGTTGTTAGCCTCGGCGAATGTACGTAGTCTACTGAGAACTATTCGTTCGTAGATCTTACCTAGACCTTTTAGTAGACTAATCGGGCGGTAACTACTGGGTTCGGTACGGCGCTTGCCGGGTTTGTGGATTCCTATTATCACGGCCTCTTTCCATTGCGCGGGAAAGATGTTATTATTTAGTGCTGCATTGAAGATGCAGCACAACAGGACTATCAAGTGGGCGGGGAATAATTTAATGACTTTATTTGAGATTCCGTCCGAACCTGGGGCTTTTCTGGTTTTAAGACCCCTGACTAATGATTCGACCTCATCGGTGGTTACTACTGGGATAGGCTGATCGGGGTTGTCGTTTCGTAACGTGCGTGAGAGAGTGGTACGACGTTCTACTTCGTCGGCGATGAAGCGGTGATTCGCGGCGTCGGGGTGTAGTGTACTCTGCGTACACTGAAGATCCAAGCAGTCGGCCAGGCATTCTGACTTTTCGTAGTCCATAAACGTGGTCCATAACGGTGGCTGGTTGGGTCTGGTGAGAGGAGGGAGAGTGGACACGATGTCTTTTTTGAGTGAGCGGGAAAGCTGCCAAAAGGCTGTGTGAGAGGGCTCTAGCTCCTCGAGCATGGCGTCCCATTTGCTCTGTCTCAATTCATTAATAGCTTGTTTAACCTCCCTCTGGAGTGACCGTAGGCGGGTACGGTTGTCCTCCGTGGGGTAGCGGTCATAAGCGCGTGTCGCGGCGTTTTTACGTCTTAACAAGTCACGGACGTCGTCTGGCAGGCGCCATTTACGATCGCTCGTATCTGGTACCGGCCGCGAGCAGTTGTCCATTATCGACTGCACGTGACTTGTAAGCGACTCGATCGCCTGAGAGGTATGTTCCTTAGACGTAATGTCATTGGGAATTTGATCAAGGTGGACCGACGAGATTGACTTGAGATTTTTCTCTAGCCGTGCCCAGTCAGTCGCTATCTTGATCTTTTCGTCCGGCCTGAGGGGCCGGGGGTGCGGGAGGCTAATTCCAGAGTCACCGGGTGGTGATCTGAGTCTAACTCGTGTTGAACTTCTATTGAACATAAACGAAGGTTTATGTTTTTGAGAAGAAAGATATCGAGTATGTCCGGCCTGTGCGAAACGTTAAAGGGGAAGTGTGTCGGCTCTATGGGCGCTATGACATCAAATCCCAGTCTGTCAGAGAATAGCTCTAAAGTCTTGCCCCTCTTATTGGAACTTTGACAGCTCCAAGAGGTGTTCTTGGCGTTAAGGTCACCGCCAATGATGACGGCGCCTCCCAATTCTAGCAAGGCTTTTAGATCTTTTTCAACCAACTGTTTCGAATGTTCTCTATTGGGAGAGAGATATGCGGATACAAGGGTGATAGGCTGATGGCCTGAGAGGGCTAGCCTGCAAATTGAAGCTTCAATGTACATCAGAGGGGGCGGATCCACAGGTGTGCAATGCAGCGACCTTTTGTAGTAAATGAGCGTTCCACCCATTGGTGAGGTTGTCCTATCATTGCGAACTATATTATAGTTCACGATTCTAGGGTCCCTGTTGAATGGTTTTAAGAACGTTTCTTGTACTAACAAGATGTCGAGCTGGTGTTCCCGAAGGAATGTGCCTACTTCATCCCTCTGTTGGGTAAGGCTATTAGCATTGAATGTCCCTACTTTGAGGTGTCTGGGTTTAACTCTGCCGGGAGTGTACCTATCCATTTTAGTTGAATTTAAGTGAGCCTAGACGCTCTAACGTGGGGGCGAATTTGATCGCTATATTAAGGAGGGCGAGGTTGTTTCCCCTCGTTCTTTCTAAGATTTCCGGATTTCCGCGAAATTGATTTGAGCCGCGAAGTTGGCCACCAGGGCTAGATCTGGATCTAGTCCTTGGGGGGCTTTTGGGGGCGCGCTTTTAGCGACGATGATGGGAAGGGGGGCGCCCTGAGGGGGCTTGGGATTACCACCGGTGGGCTGGTTTGCCCCGATTATTGGTGGTTTGGGCTGAGATGGTGCGGGTGGGGCAGCGGGCTGCCTGTTGGGCAGGGTTGGGAAAGCCTCCTTACTGGTTAGCAGGGGGCGAGCCCACGCATTGTGGGTTGGTCAGGGGGCTGGGACGAAGGTCTTGTTATAATACAAGGCCTTGCCGTTTGAGTTGGGTTGGCGAACTAGTCTTCTCGGCGCTCTTGGGCAGCCGCGATAGTTAGACGGGTGGCCGTATTCTCCACAGAGAACACATGCTGGTGGCTCTTTGCAGAGGGAGATGTCTTTTGGCCGTTCACACTGAGAGGTGTGATGGTCACCTAGGCACTTGACACACCTAGGACAGGCGAAGCAGTTCTTGGACGAGTGTCCATACATTTGGCACTTGTGGCACTGTGCCAAGTTGCCATTTTTGTGTGGGGGCTCTACTGAGACCCCGGATAGACCACATATGGCCTTGATTTTGAAAATGCCTTTACCCTCAGGGGTATTTGCTAGGCAGACCAATATCATATTGAGAGAATAACGACCCTTGCCTCGGATCATCCGATGTACTTCTACAACCGGCAGATCCTGGGCTTTAAGAGATTCTAAGATCTCTTTGGTGTCAATTTCCCTCGGGACATTGCGTATTACTGCACGCAGAAGTTTGGCTTCGGGGAGGGTGTATGTATGGTAGGGAATCTGTTGATTCCCTAGCATGCTTGACACGGTGCGGTGATCAGCTGACGAGTGAAGGTCCACTCGTATGCCTTGGGGGGTGGATTTCGCAGATTTGTACGAAATCCTGTTGGTGTTTAGCCACGTGGAGATGGCTAGCCACTTCTCCTTATCCCTAATGTATAGGGGCGGCGGAGCCAGTGGTTTTTTGACCATCTGTGGGGCGACGGTGTTGCTGTCCGTAGTGGATGGGACAGAGATTGGGGCTGTCTGCGAGACGACTGGGAGGGCCGAGGCGGTCGTAGCGGTCGTTTCAGACGGGATTGTGGCTGGAGTTATGGCCGATTCGGTTGGCTTGATTTTAGGGGCCTTAGAGGGGGCCTCTTTGTTGGCTTTTGCCTTCTTAGTACGCTTACGGGAGTGAACTTCGATGAAGGAGGCCTCATTGGGCGAATCTTCCGACTCGGAGGAAGATGAAGCTGAGGCTGAGGAGGGGACCGATTCCGTATCCATCGCCGTGCCGGTGGCCGGTAATTCCGGTTTGAACGGCAGGACGGTGGAGTGAGCGCGTAGGGGTTGCGGTGGGAGAATAGTTATCGCTCCAAAATGTTGAGCGATGTAAGCTTTTATTTCGGGGATCGTCAAAAGGGCGTCGATAGTGATAGTTTTTTCCGCCATCGTGGGTTGGCGGGAAAAACGTTCGCAGGAATGTGTCCTATGGCCCGGGTGGGGTAAACCCTGGGTTGTATGTAGTGTGTCCCCCTCCCAACCGGGTGCAGGTCCGGGAGGATGTGTACTTAACTAATGTGCCCTAAGCTTGTACTCCTTCGCCAATCTTAATGTGCGATAGGTTCCTAGCTGCTCGGGCCGTTAGGCCTTCGCAGAAAAATGATGAAAAGCCGTTGATTAGGTCCGACTAGGAGATCCTCCAAGGCCGGATGCTCTAACCCCTTCCGATTGTTAGCTCTGCAGTGAAGGGGCTCGGCAGGCAAATCGGGGCCTTGCCTCACCCGGCTTCGTTGACACCGTGAGGTTTCCGCCGGAGACCAAACAATATGGTTTTCTGCCCTGAGGGGGCCAAAATTGGTTGACTTTTTATCTACCAACGGTAGAAATCTGCACTCGACGTCTTGAGAAAGTCGACTCGTGCAGTTGGGATCCGGCAACACCTGCGTTCAAACAGCGAAACTGCCACAGACAACCGTATACACGGCCACCCGGAGTGGGCCACTGAACGGCCACAGACGTCAACAAAATGGCGGTGCGACAGGACGTGACGCGGGGTACGCTGCGAGAGCGAGCGAGACGGAGCGAGATCGCACGACCGCAGGGGGCGAGTGCGGGGAGAGCGCGGCAATGAAGAGCAACGAGGCGTACGTCCGTACGCTACGGGTCTCCGACGCGGAATGGGAATGAATAGACATAATGATTTCTGATGTTTACGCGAGTATTATACATTTTAAATAAAACTACTTTACGGATTTTATCGCGTTTGTATTTGATTTTTGATTACCCGACGTTTCGAACACTTTACAGCGTTCATGATCACGGGTGGACTAAGATGTCTCACGTCCAACAAGTCATTGTTACTGCAGAAAATTTATAATTATCTACCCGATACAGAAATTAGTTATTAAATATTGACCTACATTTTGATACAAAATTTATTGCCAGTGTAAGAAGAAAATGCTTCTATATGAAAAAATTATATTGTTTATGGTTAGTAATAATTAAACATTAAAATTAATAGTAATTATATTTAAAAACTAAGTAATAATCTAGTATACTACCACCGGATCGGAACACGGTCACACTGAGAAAGATCCGGCAAGAAAACTCAGGTAACATGATGCTAAATTAAAGTTAATTTTGAAGGCGGCTTACTTTATGTTACTAAAAGGTTTTAATTTATAAAATTATCTTTAGTTATTATTATTGTGGGTCAAATCTATACAATATGAGCTCACGGTGTCTTGCAGTCTTGTGGTGGTCTTTTTGGATTTGTTTTTAATAATGTTTATAACAGGATCCCAGCTTGATGGTAACACCCAGCCATCCTCTCTATTGAAATTTTTGTGTTTTTTAATCTCAATAGCCTCGCGTACCATTCTAGGCAGGTATCGGTGTTCTTTTGCGAGGATTTGTGGTTTATCAAACCTGATGTTATGGTGGGCGCGGTCCTGACTATGTTCACAGACTGCAGACCTAGTGTCCCGGCGGTGCTTCACATCGGCTATGTGTTCTTTGATCCGAGTTCTTATGGATCTCTTTGTTTGTCCAATGTAAGAGAGACCACAGTCACAGTCAAGTTTATATACTCTTGCATCTTGTAAAGGGATCTGGCACTTGACAGGTGGTAAGAATTGGCTAATCCTCTTCAGTGGCTTAAAATAAGTTTTAATGGAAGAGCGTTTCAGGATGTAGCCAATCTTGTCAGTGACTCCTTTGACGTAAGGTAGTATTGCAGGAAGGCGCTCAACTGTGGTGTGGTGTGGTACCATGCGTCAAACCACCTAAATTATATGGGTTGCCCAAGATACACAAATGAAATGCACCACTGCGACCAATAGTAAGGCAGATCGACACGCCGACTTATAAATTAGCACAGAAGGTTGCGAAAGTCCTCTCCCAACTCCTGGGGACACACTAGTGCATTTGTGAAAGACTCTTACCATTTTGTCAGTGAAATTAAAGATCTACATCTCGCTGACAATGAAACTATGGTCAGTTTTGATGTTACATCACTCTTCACCTCTCTACCTATGGAGGATTGCATCAAAACCATATCTAAGAAGCTATCTGACAATAATATGCCATTGGGATATGCGGAACTGTTACGTCAATGCCTAACAACTGGCTATTTAATGTGGAATGATGACTTCTACAAGCAAGTAGATGGAGTGGCTATGGGCTCGCCGGTCTCCCTTGTCGTTGCCGATATATTCATGGAGGACTTCGAGGAGACGGCTTTATCAAGCTCACTTGTCACACCCAGGTTCTACAACCGGTACGTCTACGTGACACTTTCAAAATATTACCCACAGACAAAATAACCATATTCCTAAACCATCTTAACTCCATTAATCCATAAATTCAATTCACTATGGAACTGGAGTCAAATAACTCTTTAGCCTTCTTAGACATTTTGGTTATACGTAACCCTAATAACACCTTGAGTCATACAGTGTATCGTAAGGCAACACATACAGACAGATACTTGAATGGTGATTCTCATCATCCCCCTTCACAGTTAGCTACCGTGTGTAAATCTTTGTTGCAGAGAGCACGAGGAATCTGTGACGATGAACACCTGGCTGGGGAGCTGCAGCATGTCAAGCAGGTGCTACGTGCAAACAAGCTGCCAGTTCCTCGCCCCCGTCGCAGAGACCGAGTGAAACCACCCACAGTTGAGCGCCTTCCTGCAATACTACCTTACGTCAAAGGAGTCACTGACAAGATTGGCTACATCCTGAAACGCTCTTCCATTAAAACTTATTTTAAGCCACTGAAGAGGATTAGCCAATTCTTACCACCTGTCAAGTGCCAGATCCCTTTACAAGATGCAGGAGTATATAAACTTGACTGTGACTGTGGTCTCTCTTACATTGGACAAACAAAGAGATCCATAAGAACTCGGATCAAAGAACACATAGCCGATGTGAAGCACCGCCGGGACACTAGGTCTGCAGTCTGTGAACATAGTCAGGACCGCGCCCACCATAACATCAGCTTTGATAAACCACAAATCCTCGCAAAAGAACACCGATACCTGCCTAGAATGGTACGCGAGGCTATTGAGATTAAAAAACACAAAAATTTAAATAGAGAGGATGGCTGGGTGTTACCATCAAGCTGGGATCCTGTTATAAACATTATTAAAAAGAAATCCAAAAAGACCACCACAAGACTGCAAGACACCGTGAGCTCATATTGTATAGATTTGACCCACAATAATAATAACTAAAGATAATTTTATAAATTAAAACCTTTTAGTAACATAAAGTAAGCCGCCTTCAAAATTAACTTTAATTTAGCATCATGTTACCTGAGTTTTCTTGCCGGATCTTTCTCAGTGTGACCGTGTACCGATCCGGTGGTAGTATACTAGATTATTACTTAGTTTTTAAATATAATTACTATTAATTTTAATGTTTAATTATTACTAACCATAAACAATATAATTTTTTCATATAGAAGCATTTTCTTCTTACACTGGCAATAAATTTTGTATCAAAATGTGGGTCAATATTTAATAACTAATTTCTGTATCGGGTAGATAATTATAAATTTTCTGCAGTAACAATGACTTGTTGGACGTGAGACATCTTAGTCCACCCGTGATCATGAACGCTGTAAAGTGTTCGAAACGTCGGGTAATCAAAAATCAAATACAAACGCGATAAAATCCGTAAAGTAGTTTTATTTAAAATGAATAGACATTTTTTTTTTTTTTTTTGCGTGTACAGCTGTTGGCCGCAGATGGCCTTGACAGCTTGACGCGGACTATGGGTGAGCGCTGAGGGCTCTCAACCCGGAAATGAATAGACAGCAAAAGGCGGTATATATATACTAGAATTCAGTCTGTGTGTGGTCCGAATGTGCACATGTACCACACAGGTTCAACGCAGATGCGAACGCAGGTGTCAGGTGTGAAAGCCAGCTGCGTCGCACATCTGTCAGCTGTGCACGCCAGCTGCCTTGCACCTGTGTCTTCTTGTATGGGCTAATCTTCATTAGCGAAGCGGATTGCTGCGCATTGTTGGGTTGCGGTCCAAGTTATCTTAGTGGCGGATAGTCGCCACACGCAACACTCGCAACCACGTCGCCTTCGTCGTTGGGCCGACCACCGGAGCAGGGTTACTTGTCATCAGTGGTCGGCCCGACGCAATACCCCCTACGTGGGGTACCCTCCCATCGACCGACGTCCCCCCCTCGAGGAGAACGTCGGTCTTTCCTCACGCGGTCGGCCTCTCGGCCGGTGACGGACTAATCCCCGGTCACGTCACCCGCGGCCTCGGCTAGGGTGGCATGAGGCGCAGGTAGTCGCGCCTACGCCACCTCAGTCGCCGGCGGCGGACCGTCTCATCGAGGCTGCGCTCCTCGCGCAGGCGATCCGCCGCCTCCTTCCGTGAGATCACTGTCTCGCAGAAGGCTGCGACCGCGTCCCAATTCCCGACGCTGTCGACCATCGCCCTAGCGATAGCCGGCAGCGTCAGGTCGGCACCGATGATTGCGACGAGTTCACAGCGCTGCACTGCCCAAGCCGCGCAGGCCTCGAGCGTATGGCGCACCGTATCCTCGTCGCAATCGCAGTGGTGGCAGGACGGTGTACTCTCCCTCCTAACAACTTTGTGCAGGTATTTGGCGAAGCACCCATGCCCCGTCAAAACCTGCACTAATCGGAAGGAGAGCACCCCGTGCCGCCTTTCCAACCACTGCATCAGCACCGGCCGGAAGGCTTCCACGGTCCGCACCCCAAACCGAGGCCTCTCCAGCCGGACTGCCCAACGGGCAATGACGTCTACGCGGGCGTCGTCGCGCCAGGCGGTGAGCTCCCTTAACGAGATCACACCGCCCTCCGCTCGCACCCCCGTCACCCGCCGATACAATACGGCGAGCATTTCCGCCTCCAGGTCCCACGGGGGAGAGTCCCGGCCAACAGGCACGCTGCTTCCGTCGCCACCATGCAGTATCCGCGGATGGCCCTGACCGCCATGACCCTCTGTGGTCGCCACAGAAGGGCCCTAAGTCGGACGGTCATGGACCCCGCCCACACCGGTGCGCCGTACAGGGCCATCGACCGGATTACAGGGCCATCGACTGGATTAATAAATTATACTTATACTAAAAGATTTAACTAACGATAAGACTATACACACTCTTTCGTTGGTCGATAAAACAGTATTTATTGAAATGTGATAATGTAAGCATGTATGTATTTCATATAACATTTTGATAAGGAATATAAATGTACCCCGATTTTAAAGTTAGACAGTCTTTGCGTGATTATACGCTTTGGTAACCCTCTTGAGCAATGCTCAATGAGAAAGACACACTTTATCTTTTTCTCTTATAAATAATACGTAATCATTTGTTTGATTAG
The DNA here is from genome assembly GCA_032191425.1 of Lymantria dispar. Lineage (NCBI taxonomy): Eukaryota > Metazoa > Arthropoda > Insecta > Lepidoptera > Erebidae > Lymantria > Lymantria dispar. Next base: position 20,053,346 of record CM063449.1, read on the forward strand.
ATACAAATTAATTTTGAGTATATATTTGTAGTGTATTATAGATAAATAGGTGATTCGGTAGTAAGCTAGTGTGTGCTAACAAATTAATCATTCTTACAAAAATGTTCAACGATGACATGTTTGTTTATGGAAATCAAAATGTACAAATACCCGCTCATATTAATTTCGGCAAATTTATGCTTGATCGAACCAGACCCCATGGTGATAAAATAGCATTAGTGAGTAAATACTTATTTATTTTTGTGTACTGAGATATTTTTTTGGCAATCGATTTGAGTATCTTCTTTGAAACTATGTAATCATATCGTATTCACGGGTATTCTAATTTGATCATATGTGGTCAATATATAGGGTTACAACACGAGGAGGTTTAAACTATCGATAAAATTTTAAGAAGCAATCTGTGATAATTAATGATGATTTTATATTCTTATGTGAGAGAATATCTATATCAATAAATAAAATTGATCTGATACAGTCACGCGCAGCCTCAGCTTTTTTTTTTGGGGTGGGTTGCGGTCGGCGCACTCCTCGCACAACTCCGTCCGGGGCGACAGAGGGGTGTAAGCTCGCACACCCGCAACCCACCCGAACACCACGTCGCCTTCGTCGTTGAACCGACCACCGGAGCAGGGTTACTTGACGTCAGTGGTCACCCCGACGGAATACCCCCTGAGGAGTAGCCTCCCATCGACCCTCATCGTCCCTCCTCGCGCGGTCGGCCGCCGAGGTGACAGACTAATTCCCCGGTCACGTCACCCGCGGCCACACGCAGCCTCAGCTAGGGTGGCATCAGGCGCAGGTAAACTATATCTAACTTAAAATCACATCTCATTACTTTTTATTATACATACCTACTCCCATCTTTACAAATGGGACAAAATTTTATAAGTTTTAAAGACATTGCATAAAACCTGTTAGAAATTTAGTTCTTTAATATCATAAAAGAGCAAATAATATTTTAATATAATAATAATCAGGAACACGGCGTAACTGGTAGTACAGTAACATACAAGGCGCTAATACAATATGCCGTTAACATGTCCGTCGCTTTGACGAAGCTGGGAGTAAGGCGCGGTGACGTTGTGGGAGTGGGATCCGAAAGCCGCGGTGAACTCGTTGGCACAAGCCTTGGTGTTATTCTCACTGGAGCAACATATACTCCTTATGCATTAAAGAGCGGTCAAGGTGAGAGAAATAACAATGATAGCTATTCGTATTAGAAAACTAAGAAGTTTGACTTACCAGGTCTTTGTGATCAGTTCCATATCATCCTGTGATATTAAGATCACCAACCCACTAAGGATGAAGAGTCTTGTGCGTATTAATTACGGATTATGTGTATAAATTTTTTTAATGGAAGGAAAGATAGGACGCCAGCTACTTTTCCACGGTTAATTAATATATTGCTTACCACAATGGCATAGAAGGAATACGGGATAGTATCAAGGTGGAATAGAAGATAAGGAAGTCTTCTTACTGTCACGTGATGAACACCTTCCCTCGTAAACTTACAATTTTACGTAGACCTTCGAAAAATTATTCAACACGTGTTTCGTTTTTGAACTATATCCTTAAGACTGTTCGGCTTCAAATGCGCCTTTGAAAGTAGTGAGTCTCTTTTCTTTTTTCCATTTTAAAATAATAATGGATTGCCGCCATGCATTGCCTAATTTAATCTTTTACACTATTTTTGTTTCGGAACTTGTACCAGAAAGGGAGATTAATTGGATTGTGACACTGTGTTATTATCTGCTATACCTAGACTTAGGACAATTCATAATATAAATCGTAGACCCAGACCTTCATCAGTATATTCCATTGAGCAGCCTAAGTTTTAATTAACTTTATATAACTTGATCTCTCAGTTCATATACGTCTCAAGCCTACTCCACAATAGGAAGGCGATTGATCTCTTACGCCACGCTTGTCAGACGATTTAGTATCGGGTCTTATTTTGAGTTTCTCTCCTCTCGCTAACTCCATTTGGTATAGTCAGGTCAACAATTACATTCCCCAGGAGAGTTGATGTCAGCCTGACGGCTGGTCATAAAAATATTGCCTATAACGTTTATAATATGTAATATGAAAACAGAGTACATATTGATTCGACCTCAAGTAGTTGGTATAAGAGCAGGGTTGTGATGATAACAATAATCATCTATGCAGACAACCCCAAAATAAAACCCTATAGGTACTACCCCATCTGACCAGCATGGTATAATAGATTATTTTCCTTTATATTGAGGAGGAAACTCGAGCCCATTAGTGGGGCGCATTTAAGCTGAGAAGATGATGATGTTTATGATCAATGTAAGAAAGATTGAATAAGCTACTTGGATGAGAGAAATTAGTGATAGAAAAGGTCTACGTGACACAGGACACGCTGCATATCACATCGAGGAACCAGATATGTCAGTTTAGAAGTAATCTTTGCACTAAACGTTTCCAAAACAAACGTTATCGACAATTGGCAATTATGATTGGCCGCCTGCCTGATGTCAATGCTCCTTGGAAATACTGGTAGTATTTGTAGCTGTTACCAGACAGTATGCATAAATGTTATCTTTATATTGTATCTCTTAGTTGTCTACTACGACACCGATAGGTAAGATGGACGGTGGTGAATTGTATTTTTTGGTCACCACATAGAAAACCTAAATCTTATTTAATGGATGGTATGATCAAGACTACCTTTGAATTTCTTTTGCATAAATACCATTAATAGTCATGTGCGGTATATTTTAACATATATTGACATTAATGTTATGAGTTTCTGAGAAGAACTCTGCTGTCCATTATATTTATGCTGTCTTAGCCGGTTTTTAACTCCCACGGATGTGTGACACGTTATAAAGAACATATGGGCTAAATTTGTTGAACAATTGCTTCTTCATTTCTCGCCTTTAAATTTTACTAAACAGTCAAATTGTATATACATTATACATTGTTTGTGAATTATGCCAACACATATCTAAAATCATTATAAGCTGCAACGTGACTTAATATTCTGGGTCTTATCTAAGTAATAAACATGGTAGGCTTAATATTAAACTAAATAAAGATTATTTATTTAGATAATGCGTTTAATCTGATATAATATTTAACAGGAATTTATACGAAATTGATATCATAATTGTGAATGGGTTCTCTATTTAACGAACAGTCTGGTAATTATTTGAAAATTTTCAGCTATACTGAAACACATGTTGAATTTAACAAAACCGAGCTACATCATATGCTCAAGCCAGTTTTGGAACAAATACAATGATATTGTAAAAGAACTCGATGGCATTAAAAACATCATAACACTAGACGATAATGTAGAATCCGTAACATCAATAAGTACATTGATCGCAAGTGATGTTGATGTTAATAAATTTGAACCGACCGAAGTTCGAGGGCAGTCTGATACGGCATGTATATTATATTCTTCTGGTACTACGGGATTATCAAAAGGTGTACAATTGACACATTTGAATTGCATTCTTAACAGTCTGCCTGATCAGTGAGTATAAACATATTAGTAGGATTATTAAATTATATATATATTTTTTTTTTGTAATATTTTCCGTGTGGTGACGGAGTAAGAATACAATTCACCACCCCCCTCTTACCCGTGGGTGTTGTAAGAGATGACTAAAAGATTATAATATGCATACAACATCTATGCAAGAAAAGAAAAACTCGATACAAAACCCTATGCCAACACGTCTGACCAGGGTTCTATAGTAGGTCAATTTCGCGACACGTGATAAGACTTGAGTGTTTTAAGTTTGTACCACGCGGATAAATTCCAATAAATTTACAATTAACAAATAATTAATTAAATTAACAATTGAATTTTAACAAAGTATTTTTTATTTTTATTATTGTAAATCTGAATAGTTTAGTTACTCGAGCGTGACAATTTCAAACATGTAATCTATTTCATAACGAATTTAATGTTTGCGCGAGTATTACACATTATAAACTGAATCATTTTTATGGATTTTATCGCGTTTTTATTTGTTTTTTTGGTTGCCCAATTCATGGTCATGAACAATGATCGCTGAAAAACGAAAACGTCCGGCAATCAAAAATCTTATAAAACGCGATAAAAGCCGTAAAAGCAGTTTTAATCTAATTTATTCAACACGTCTAACAAATTGTTTCTTAAGTTTTTAACATTATATTTTAGATTTATGGATGAGTCTCTGCAAACGGCGCTCATTATGGGAGAATGGTATCACAACTATGATTGTTTTATGACATACAAATTTCTTGCTATGGGCAGAAAAGTTATATATTTATCTACTAATAAAAATAGTGAAGTTGTATTAACTAACATTTTAAAATGTGTCAGTAACTTAAAAGTAAGTATCTAATAGACGTTTATTTAATTTATAAATTATACAAACATAATTTCATAAAAAACATCTATACAAAACAAAAAAGTCAGATGGATTTACAAACACATTCTGTGAAGCCTAACTTTCTGAGGGTGTTTGGTGAGTTTTGGTGATGCCTTTAGTTTCATCGAACTTCATTTCACGCATTTACACTTATTTCACTCTCTTCATGGTAGGCAGCGGCCTAGCAAATGGCCATGAGCGGCAGCAACGCTTACCATCAGGGTACTCGTTTACCACTGATTGTAATTAAAAAAAGTAAGCCGTCGCTCTGGACGCCTGGCAGATGTGAAACATCGAAATTATTTGTACAAGTATATATGTATAAAAGAATAGATTACGACAGAACTAATATGGCAAGAAGTATTGAATAAAATAATACGATTTCGATTATTATTCGAAATATTAAACAGCAATAAAATTAATCCGCCGCAGAGCCATATCGCTCCTTCTCCCTCACACACTTGTACGTAGTTCAAAGGGATCGGCTAAGAAAGTGTGATCTAGGAAATACAAATAGCGACATCTATCGAGCCACTAAGTACTAGTATCGAAGGACAATAATTAGTATCAATTGAAAAGTATCGATACTTAACAATCGAATCGTTTTGAAAGCATTGAGTACTTTTCATAGAGCCTATCGGATAATTTCTTGCCGGGATTGTTTGTGATGAGCTTTTTTGATGTGAAACATCTATAGGTGAGGGTGACCGCGATCGTCGCGTGGCGTTTAACACCACGCCTCGCGGTCTGCTCTTAATTAACTACAATTTTTTTTTTGATGTGAAACATCTATAGGCGAGGGTGACCGCGATCGTCGCGTGGCGTTTAACGCCACGCTTCGCAGTCCGCTCTAAATTAATTATAAAATAAATATCTGGACACATATCTACATTTTTGTAACGAAACCAAGGTGCGATTTAAAATTTTGTACAACGCCATCTAGTGAACTCAAAGTTGTTACCTATAAAGTTGTTACCTAAGTGATGGTAAAATGTAAAATTACTCGGCAGGAATATAATGCCATGTCACATTACTTCGCGCTATTCCGACTCAAGAAGCACTGTTTCGACTTGATAAGTCTATAGCGTTTGAATGAAATCTAACCGATTGGGTAAAAATTGAGTTCAAATGGGTCAAATACATGAAAAAGTGCCATGTAGAAATTAGAAGATTGAATTAGCGACATCTATCGAGCCTAGCCTAAATGTCAACTACAAAATATATTTTATTAAGAAATCTCTAATCCTATGATTATAATCAGACAAGCTATCTAAATTATTTTATCGTCATGGGGTACCTCGTTAAGTCTACAAATTTTAAATGAAATCTAACTCTTTAAAGTGGGTCAAAATACAATTCTTAGGAGTCGGTAACATATAAAATAATAAATATACAGCTGAAACTAATACAAAGCCTATAAAAAACGGTGGTCCAGTTTTCGTACGTGAAAATAAGGTAGGTATGGTATACTTGGCGACTGGGGCGGCGTAGGCGCAACTACCTGCGCCTCATGCCACCCTAGCCGAGGCCGCGGGTGACGTGACCGGGGATTTTAGTCCGTCACCCGCCGAGAGGCCGACCGCGTGAGGAAAGACCGACGTCCTCCCCGAGGGGGGGACGTCGGACGATGAGAGGGTACCCCAATAGGGGGTATTCTATCGAGCCGACCACTGATGTCAAGTAACCCTGCTCCGGTGGTCGGCCCAACGACGAAGGCGACGTGGTTTTCGGGTGGGTTGCGGGAGTTGCGTGCTTAAGCCCCTCTGTCGCCGCCCCGGACGGAGTGGTGCGGAGGCGCGCCGACCGCAGCCCACGCACAAAAATAGAAAAAAAAAAAGCTATGGTATACTTATGTTAAGAAGTTAGAAAATTATACATTATTTTATAGAACAAGTACATACGCATAAAAGAACATATTACGACAGGTATTAATATAGCATAAAGTATTAAGAAAAATAAAGTTACGATTCTTTTCCAGAAAATGATGTTTTTTGTTTTTTATTCAATAAACATTTATTTTCATTAGAATACATTATAGGTAACAATTTACTTTGAGTTCACTAGATGGCATTGTACAAAATTTTAAATCGCACCATGGTTTCGTTACAAAAATGTAGATATGTGTCCAGATATTTATTTTGTAGTTAATTAAGAGCGGACCGCGAAGCGTGGTGTTAAACACCACGTGACTATCGTGGTCACCCTCGCCTATAGATGTTTCACATCAAAAAATAAAGAAGTCTCGAGCTCAAAATTAGAATGCTTACGATCTGAGATGACAAACTAATTAATATGTATATGTCTTCAGCCATCGACGTCTACCGTTGGATGTGGATTTCCTCACAAAATGGCTGCTTACTTGACAGGCGGACAACAATCGTAGTTGGTCAGTTGAGTTTCCTAGCAAAGCGCTGCTACCCTTTCATTAAATCGTTTTTTATAACTATTAGGAGATAGTCAGGAATGGCAACATGTAGTATTGGTAACATATTTATAGCATTGGGTACATTTAAATTGCATTTAAATTACATATCCATTATTTGCCTACGGTAACATAAATGGGGTCAGCACACTCTCTGCTTCTTATAAAAATGATGTAAGACAAACAGGGCAGGATGTATCTACCTAATTTTGGTTAAGTTTGTCTGAGGCAGCCTCTCCGATGTCAACCCTCTTTAAACACGCAATCATTGACTAGAAAATTCTTGGAATATTGAGACGGATTAGTGCTCTAGTAAGAGTTCTTAGTAAGTTATACAATACCTATGCATAACATTAAGGTTGGCAATATGCAAAGCCATATGGTATAAACTCTAGATAATAGTAATAGTAATTTATTGCCAAAATAGAATGTACAAATCACTTAATACAGTTATTTACATTACAACATCTCTTGCTTAAGTGTTAGGTATCCGGTGAGGCCCAAACTAGATGTTAGTCTGTAAATATATTACTCATTTTATTTTAAATATTCGTCCAAAATTGTATTAATAATACGAAAATTATTCATCACTTTTATGTCGTTACAGATCAATATTACATTTTTTATACCTTTTATTATTATTAAATTATTAAAACAAAAGGATTTGGAATCATTTAATCTTGATTCTTTGAAAATTATATACTCGAGGGGAGCATTTTTACATTCCAAGGCAATTGAACAAGTTCAAAAACTGTAAGTTTATATATATTAAATAGAAATTATAATAACAATTATTTGACAATTACTAACTATGCATTTTTTATTACCGTCACCATACGGAAATTATTATACATGTATATTATTATTATGTGAGAATATAATTCATCACTCCCTATCTTACCCGTGGATGTCGTAAAAGACGACTAAGGGATATAATAAGCATATAACATCTATGTAAGTGAAGAAAAACTCGAAACAAAACCCTATTCCAACACGTTTGATCAGCGTGGAATAGTAGTCACTTGCCATTCTACTATGGAGGAGGCTTGAGCCCAACAGTGGGACATAGATAGGCTGAGATGATGATGATGAATTATAAATGTATAAATTATTATTTTCTTGGTCAGTCTATATGATCACATTATTGTTTTTCCCGTCATCTTTTTCTTCACACACTCACACATACTTTAATAGAGAGTTAAAATTAAACGTGAAGTCAATATAGATACGTTCGATTAGTCATGTAAGACAGACTCTTATTATATTATTAACCGACTTCAAAAAATGAGGAGGCTCTCATATTTAACTGTGAGGTTTTTTTTAACACGTACCTACATTACGCGTTCATTCTCCAATAATTATGGACCGATTTTGATGATTTTCTTTTTGTTGAGCAGATTATATTTCATACATATAAGTTTCATCAAGAACGGACTAGTTGTTTTTGAATTATCCTTAATAATGCGTATTTGATTCATCTCGACTTCATTGCTTTGATGTCGGTGTTTATTTGTTAAAATTTTGTATTAATGATAACATAATAAGAACCCTCTTCTACAGTATACTTTTGCTAAAACCCTTCGGATTATCCGATTTCTAATTTTATCATATAATTATTAATTACTAAATGTTAATAAGATACTTGAAAAGATACAACTCTAATCCAATTACTGATAAAGACGACCGTTGCATATATGTATTTTTTACAATAAACATATTTTACATTTTTCTGTAGATACTCAAATATCAGGTTTGTCTGCCAAGGATATGGAATGACTGAAGCTGGAGAATTAACCACAGAAATGTTAGGACCAAAAGGCCCTAAATCTGGTAGTGTTGGTGTGGCGTCGCCTGGCATCACTATTAAAGTACATATGTATAAAGTTTTATTATTTTATAAGCTTGATCTTTCATTTGATAATATAAATTTATGAGTTACATAAATATGATCGTCTAGGTTTTAAATTGTTATGATTCACGTTGAAACGTGTAAATTAATATTACGATGTCTACTTAGATTATATTAAGATTTGTTTTTAACAGCCGACGGAAAAAGAGGGGTGTTATTAGTTTGATGTCGATGTCTCTCTGAATGTGTGTATGTGTGCGTCTGTGGCATCGTAGCTCTCAAACGGATCGACCGATTCCGATGCTGTTCTTTTTCTTCTTTTTTGAAAGCCAGTTTCCTGGCGGTGGTTCTTAGCTATGTTTGGTTAATATCGGTCCAGCAATGTAAGAATTTCAGCTCTTTTCCAAAATGATGTAATGGCGTAGGATTACTCAATAAGGTGTTTCACGCATACTAGTGTAATCGTTAAATGACAATTTATTGATAATTCTTGTTCGGGGTTATTCAAAATTTTCAATTTTACTGATTATCCATTATTTATTAAAGACAGTGAAACCAAATTCTTATGCAATGCATTTTGGAAATCAATTTCAATGTATATTGGAAATTACAATAAAACATTGGAATTGATTTCAAAAATATAAGATTTTGAGGCGAGAGATCTGTTTAGTTATTATTGTTCTACTATTTTATTATTTCTTTCTCTAGTTTCTCCTGTAATGCTAGGTAAATTGGCCGGAAAACTTCATGTCAAGCCTCCTATTGAATGTGATATAAACCATGAGGTTTTATTTCGATGTGTCCGATGATGTCATGTGCACTTATGATATCCGATTACAACTTATATGAAATCCCTTCGTAGGAAAGTGATGGTAACACGTTGTATTTTTAGTCTATCACCATAGCATAAATAGTTTAATATACCTAACATTTGCTTATAAAGAAGAATTATTGCCATAGTGAAACCTATTATTGAACCTACCTTTCTATTATAACACAAAATTGTTCAAGGAAATTGGATAATATTATACAGTTACATGGCTTCATGGTGCTATTCGTATTTTAATATGCTATTGATTATTTATACGCAGGTGGTGGATCCAGTAACTCGTGTAACGCTGGGGCCAAATCAAAATGGTGAAATATGTATAAGGGGTCCAGTCTTAATGAAAGGTTATATCGGTATTGAGCGATCAACTCTCTTGGATGAACAAGGTTTCCTTAATACGGGCGACCTCGGATATTACGACGACGATAACTACTTCTTTATAGTAGGAAGATTGAAAGACCTTATTAGTTACGGAGGATATGATGTGAGTATAAATATTTTTAACCGACTTCAAAAAAGGAGGAGGTTTCTCAATTCGATATATGTTTTTGTTATATTCGTATATATGTTTTTTATGATTGTTCATGGATAACTTCGTCGTTTATGAACCGATTTTGATTATTCTTTTTTTTTGTTGGAAAGGGTATACTGCCCAAATGGTACCATGAATTTTATCAAAATCGGACAAGCTGTTTTTGAAAAATAAACAAAAATCTAAAAATTTATCTACATTGTCTAAATTATTGAAGGCGGTTTCTTTTTTTGCGAAAAATTATCATGAATAAGAATGGAGTTGAAAGAAGACGGTGAATTTTTTTGTATAAATTTTATTGTATACTAGCTGTAGACTCTTTTCTGTTCTACAATTAAAATAGAATTGACATTAATTTGGTCATAACAGGCTAATTAATGATTACTTAACTATTCAATTGACCAAGAACTTATTTTAGTTTGAAAGTTTCAGAAAACTATTACTTCAAATTAAAATTGTCCTTAATTCAAGTTAAGCAACTGTATTATTATATTTTGGGTCTTTATGAACAAATATTAATTGTTAATATCTTAATTACTGAGATTTAGAATTAACCTTCCGTGTGGTGACGGAGTAAGAATACAATTCACCATATATATATATATCAAAACCATATTCAAAATAGGGGACTATTTTACCCGTGGGTGATCGTAAGAGACGACTAAGGGATATAAAACGCATATAACACCTATGCGAGAGAATGAAAACTCGAAATAAAACCCTATACCAACACGTCTGACCAGCGTGGTATAGTAGGTCAATTACCCTTCCATTATGGAGGAGGCCAAAGCCCAATATTAGGACGTATATGGGCTGAGATGATGATGATGAGAATTAACCATACTAGTGTATATGTAGCTACATACATTTTTTCACTAGTAAATACTTTTTTATAAGTAACCTATCAAATTAAATGCTCTTTCGTGAGGTGATAATGATAATACAATTCACCATCACTTCTCTTACTGGCTATCGTAAAAGACGACTAAGGGGTATTATATGTAGATAACATCTATGCAAGAGAAGGAAAACTAGTAATAAAACCCTATGACAGAACATCTAACCAGCGTGGAATAGTAGATAAATTTCCTTCCCACTGTTGAGGAGGCTCAAGCCCAACAGTGGGACTTATGTGGGCTGAGATGGTGATGATTAAATGCTAAATCTTAATAATTTAAATAAAAGGGTTGTATCATCATTTAATATAATTATAACTGAAAAGCTACAAGTCAATTGATGTGTATACGTTACCCGATAACTGGCGCATGTAAAGACGAAGCGCATGTAACGACAAAAGACGAGTGAGAAATTGGTTGTCAGAACGGATTTTTGTGTGGGTTCGAAGCCTACAATCCGGCAATGATTTGTCGCTTGTAAATAAGTTTTATAGTTTTATTTAAGTTTTTATTATTTAAAATATACAATCAAAACTATGAATTATTAGATGTCGCCTCTGGAATTGGAAACTATACTGCAATTACATCCAGGAGTAAGTGAGGCTGGAGTAGTCGCAAAACCCGATCCAGACTATGATGAAATTCCAGCAGCTTTTGTAGTGAAACAACCTGGAGTTGAAGTAACTGAAAAAGAACTGGAAGATTATGTATCTCTACAGGTAAGAATTGGACTTTAAACAATAACGTTTATCAGATATAAACCGTTTATTATTATTTCAGCATTATAGGTACGTTAAATTTTATTTAATTACCAGGCAATTGCCGCGGTGTTCTCGTAGCCATAGGAATTTCCTCCCCGAGAGGGGGGGACGTCGGTCGATGGGAGGGTACCCCAAGTAGGGGGTATTCCGTCGGGCCGACCACTGACGACAAGTTAACTCTGCTCCGGTGGTCGGCCCAACGACGAAGGCGACGTGGTTTTCGGGTGGGTTGCGGGAGTTGCGTGCTTAAGCCCCTCTGTCGCCCCGGACGGAGTGGTGCGGAGGCGCGCTGACCGCAGCCCACCCACAAAAAAAACCCATAGGATTTAGGGAATGAAATTAAACCTATATTACTCACTGATAATGTAACTTTTCATAGATGAAAAAAAGAAAATAAAATTAGTTCAGTGATTTAGACGTGAAAGCGTGACAAATAAACAAATGAACTCACTATTGTATTTATTAGTTAGGATTTATACTCGGAATAAAATTCTTACCTAAGCCGTTTAGTTAACAAGGAATATATGGGCTAGAATGAAGGAGGTTCGTATCAAGGAATAAAACGTGGACAAAAAACCATAGTAATAATAGTGTTAGGTAATAATTGTTATGGGAGGGTACCCCAATAAGGGGGTATTCCGTCGGGCCGACCACTGACGACAAGTTAACGCTGCTCCAGTGGTCGGCCCAACGACGAAGGCGACGTGGTTTTTGGGTGGGTCGCGGGAGTTGCGTGCTTAAGCACCTCTGTCGCCCCGGACGGAGTGGTGCGGAGGCGCGCCGACCGCGGCCCACCCACAAAAAGAAAAAAAAAAAAAAGGTAATAATTGTTAATACAGGATTAATATTTTAGTGAAAATACCCAAAATATATGTAGGATACCGTGCACTGTTCACCAGATCGATCTCACAACTTTCGGAGGTTAGTATTATAGTAGTATTAACCGTATAGTATTAAATTCTAATATTATGTTATAGACGTGCATTCTTACTATCATTTGCTTTAACTACGAAATAAAACATTGTGATAAAAACCTGTATAATTGAAAGTTTTGAAATTATTCTCAATTAATTGTGCTTGCTGGTTTGCTTGCATTGATCTCTTACATAATTATGAGATTTATATTCTTTTAATCCTAGATTACTCTATATGTATATTAAGAAAGGTTTTTTTTTGTCGTGGGTTGCGGTCGGCGCACTCCTCGCACCACTCCGTCCGGGGCGACAGAGGGGCGTAAGCACGCACACCCGCTACCCACCCGAACACCACGTCGCCGCGTCGCCTTCGTCGTTGGACTGACCACCGGAGCAGGGTTACTTGTCATCAGTGGTCGGCCCGATACAATACCCAACCCCCCCCCCCCCCCCCCTTGGGGTACCCTCCCATCGACCGACTGGACAACTTCCCAACTGAGCTATTGTCACTCTTATTAAGAGATGTCTAGTAATAAATTGGTGAAAACCGCTATTATTATGAAGTTATTTTTTCTGATTCGTGTATAGACAGACGAAAAAATAATTTTTTTTTTGCTTGTATTGCTCTAATGATGATTTTATCTAAAATCATCATGAGAGCAATACAAGCAAAAAAAAATTTTTCGTATTGCTTCAATATACATATATAATGTAATAGACAACTTAATTATAGAAAACGAATAAAATTCATACCTTCAAGAGCAAGTTTAGACAACCCGTCATTTTCTAGCTGTCTTGAAAATATATTATAGTCAATATCGGGGTATTAGTGACATAAAAATAGTATTGATTCGTACGGTCCAATCTTAGAATAATGTGGAATAATGTGAAATATTTACATTATGGAAATGATATGGCAGTCAAAGACAGATGATATAATTTCATTTCAGAATTAGAAATTATTTTACTCTATAACAAATGAAATCATATTTGGTTCAGACAAATAAATAAGATAGTGATCCATAATAGAACGGACATAAGAATAAAATAATTGATTCATATCTACAAAAATGGTATATATTATTCTTTTAAATGGAGATAAAGAAGAGAGACACCTCATTTCTTACGGTTAATCAACATACCTCAAGAAATGCGGCTTGCAATGTTTCGCCTCTGAGCGAGGCTTTCTCAGGACAGTTCAGCTTCAAATGCATGTCAATGATAGTGAGAGATTAAGCACTATGTAGCTCTCCTCGAGCCTTATTTTGTATCATCATCATCACAGCGCATATACGTCCCACTGCTGGGCTGAGCTTCCTCCACAATGGAAGGGATGTTGACAAACTGTACCACGCTAGTCATACGGGCTGGTGTACGGTTTTACATCTAGGTTTCATTCTCTTGCATAGATTATATATGCATATTTATATCCTTCAGTCATCTTTTACGACATCCACGGTATAGATAGGGAGTGGCGATTTGTATTCTTGCTCCGTCACCACAGGGATAGAATTACGGATTGAATATATATCAGTGAAAAAATTACTTAATTGTATTTTTAACCCAGCGCTTTATTTTCCAGGTCCCACCATATATGTATTTAAGAGGTGGAGTAAAATTTATTGATGAAATTCCGAAGAATACTAGAGGTAAAATTTTGCGTCGTAAATTACAGGAGATGTTTTGATATGCTTATAACATTCAGTTTGTCAACATATATGACGTAACGTGTATGAATATAAATTACTTATAATGTATACTTTAAGCGTCTAAATCCGGTAAAATGTAAAAATAAAACATTTTTTCTTTCTATTTGTTATTTTATTTTGATAAATAATTTATTTAAAATCTATGACAATATATTCATACGTTGGGCTCGGGCCTGCCGCACAATGAGAGGGAATTTGACCTATTATACTATGCTGGTCAGACATGTTGGTATAGGGTTTAATTTCCAGTTTTCCTTCTCTTGTACAGATGTTATGTGCGTATTATATGCCTTATAGTCCATAAAATATAGCTTGATCTCTGACAGATGTCAACGAAACCAACGAAGTAAGTTTGAACGAGCGACATGTCAAGAATTTCATTTTGTATTAAATATATTTTCATTCTTTTTGTGCCAGTTTTATTGCAACTGAATTGCAATCTTATATATATAAAAGAAAGTCGTGTTAGTTACACTATTTATAACTCAAGAACGACTGAACCGATTTGGCTGAAAATTGGTGGGAAGGTAGCTTAGAACCAGGAGACGGACATAGGATACTTTTATCCCGTTCAATTGCATTCCCGTGGGACGTGACATAAAACGTCAAAGAGAATAGAAGTCACTATGAAACGTGTTATAACAAAAACGCATTTGATATGTAATAACAAAACGCAAATGATAGCTAAACATAATTTTGTCTATGGTTAAGTACGGTTGAAAATTTGATAATTATAATTTTGTCAGAAATCAATAATCAGTAATTTGTGTTCTCTTTGAATCATCATTAACAATGCCGCGACCAAGACGATTGAATCTTTCCCGACAAAGCCGTAATGGTTCTTCTATTAGAGACTATATTTTCGGAAATTGAGAAAATACATTTACGAAAAAAAATTATGGCGGTACAAAGTTTGCCGGGTCAGCTAGTATATTATAAATATAAAAATATTAATATTCATGCCTAAAATGTACCTCGTAAGTACTGAATACCTACTAAACATTTTATACATAAATGACGCTTACGCACGTACAAGATCATACTGGACTGAAAATAAAAAAGAGATGGGACAGTCGATATACGTAAATCGATAACCCATCTTTATTAAATTATTCATAAAAGAAATAAACCCAATACAGTACCTATATAATACTTTCAACATAAATTGCATGGACAGGAGAGTCAATACAGATTAACAAGACAGAAAATAAAAGATTTTTACAAAAATATTATGAATTATTCAAATATTATGAATTATCAAATCATTATGGATTATATTTGACTCAATGTCTATAAAAATAAACAAATATTTAAATGTAGATAGTAACTTAAACAACTAAAAATCTAATACTAAATGTAATATCATTTATTTAAATTAATTTTAATTTTTTTAAGAATAAGTGAAAAATGACTAGGTCTAAAATAGTAATCATCATCACAGCTCATATATGACCCACTGTTAGGCTTGAGCCTCCTCCACAATAGGAGGGAAGTTGACCTCACTATACCATGCTGGTCAGGCAGGTTGGTATAGGGTTTTATTTCGAGTTTTCCTTGTCTTACGTAGATGTTATAT
Organism: Lymantria dispar; assembly: GCA_032191425.1. NCBI lineage: Eukaryota > Metazoa > Arthropoda > Insecta > Lepidoptera > Erebidae > Lymantria > Lymantria dispar. The sequence goes on from CM063449.1 coordinate 20,069,228, forward strand.
GCGTATTATATCCCTTAGTCGTCTTTTACGACATCCACGATTAAGATTTGGAGTGGTGAATGGTATTCTTACTCCGTCATCACACGGAAATAAATAGTAATTAAATTATTTGTAAAACCTATTGTACATATCTACTGCCGGACGAGCCACCAAAGACTCGTGTCTAGTAGCCCGTCCATGTAGCGATAAAGAGGTATATGTACTACAGGTATTGAGTTACATGCCGCTGCTTCCGTCAACCCTGTCTCCAAAATAAAAAAAAAACCAAGCTCATATCTGATACATCTATACAAACAACGCAACTAGTCATACTTAGTAATAAATATATAGATACTTAAAATATACAATTTAAGTCCTATCATTTGATGCCCAACATGCCACTGTACAAAAAAGTTTGTCTTCTAGATCTCGTTCGTTATTTCAGTGTGACGACATTTTTGTGTGATGACCGATTAATAATGATATATGTCGCCACCCCTTACTTTTCTGTAGGAGCCGTAAAACCTGTTGAGTGCTCAAGGAAAACGGGCAGCAGAAATCTTGTACGAAATGTAATATGACATCATACTGCGAACGCCAACCCGCGTGCGAAGTCCGGCGATTACGCATAATTCATAATATCTGGTTGACTGAGCTTCGCTCGGAATTATTGTCGAATTTATTTAGATATACCTATATTAATAAAAAATAAATAATGAAAAATATATAAAAAATTACAAAAAGAGAATAATAATAACACCGAGATTCAATCCAACGCTGTTTGAATGCCAAAACGAAACGAAAAGAAAACTGGACAACTTCCCAACTGAGCTATCGTAACTCATGACGTTGACAACGATATTTGAAATCATATTCTTTTAAAATTTAATGTCATTGTATTGTTTTGCTAAAAACACGGACAAAACAACATTTTCTATAAATAAAACCTAGCTAGATCGATTTTTTGGACCCGAAACCTCTAGTATGCCAAGTTTCAACAAAATCGTTGGAGTCTTTTCCGAGATCCTGAATATATATATAGGTATATATACAAGATTTGCTCGTTTAAAGATATAAGATCAAACAAAATAGTTATAAAACCTGGGAAGGCGTTTGTCCAGCAGCGGATAGCGAAAAACTAATGCTGCGATGGAGTGTAGTATGTTTGAAAAAGAATTATTGTATACACTAAGTCATACCGGTTCTAATAATGAGATTTCAAGTTGTGTGGGTAGTGCAAATTAGATTTGAATAATATTCTACGTATAATATAGCCTAATTAAATTTACTCGCTTTGCAACTCTGCTTCAATTCAATGAATAAAACTGAGACCAAACATCTTCTATATATATATATATATATATATATATATATATATATATATATATACCGATGTCTCAGAGAATGGGACAACTGATCAAACGGGAGTTAGGTAATGGTGGTAGGAACCCATAACAAAAATCTGAATTAAAAATATCGAATAGAAACGTATAATGAATTAGAGATATGTAAAGTTTTCAATTTGGATACCCCCTATCTTGTCCACGGGTGTTGTAAAAGGCGATTAGTAGAAAAGGGATGTAATACACATATAATAATAACGTGGCTCATTAAGTCAATTACCCTAATATTGTGGAGGAGGTTCAAACCCAGCTATATGACATGTAGAGGCTGAGATGAAAAGTGTAATGGTAAATAAGGTTAGATTAAAAAATATAGGTCCACTAGCTATCTCTGCCTGTTTGCGTAGCATATTGTATAATATTATATTGTTTATTTTATTGAATTTATTTAATATAAAAATTCTTCCATTAGGTAAAAAGCAATTGGTGAATTGTATAAACTTGTATAAAACCTCATTTGCCCGTCGAGATCGTAAAAGACGATTAAGGGAAATAATATGCATATAATATCTATGAGACAGCAGGAAAACTCGAAAATAAGCTTAAATTTGACTGTTATATAGGAGGCTCGAGGACAACAGTAAAATGTATATGACTTGATAGGTTGATTTATAAAAATACGCTAATATCATTTGTATTAAAATTTCATCTTAATAAATTAAACATGGTTGCAATAAAACAAAGCAGCAAAAGAAAAATCTTTAAAAACTCATAAGCTTATAAAGCAAATGTATTAATATTTTAATTTGTTGTATAATGAAAGATGGATAATTTATGAAGGTTCATAACATGCTTATGTGGGGAAGGAAAAGTTCCACGGCTTTGAAAGCGTTAGTAAGACATGTTAAATCCGAGGTATTATGGCAGCTTAGTAGATTTATTTTATTACGTTTATTCAATGGTCGGGTCGGACTATGATGACCGTCCGTTTAGAGGCTATTTAGTTAATTAAATTTTACATGAATGGGCGCCTCTACGTACAGTGTAATGTTTATCAAGAAGACTTCGGTAGAATGGTTAGACCCATAGCTATTAACATACACTCTTAGCTTGTTATAACACTTCAATTACACTAATTGGTGTGCTATTTTGTTTTTATTAGAATAAAGAAAAATAAATCGGACTATAATACAATTATTCGGTATTTTAGTCTATCGAATATAGTGATATTCTTAAATATTTTAGTTACTTATTTATCATTATCATTATCATCATCATCATCTCAACATATATAGTATATATATATTTCACTATTAGACTCAAGTTTTCTCCATATTAGGAGGGGAAGGAAACTTCATACTGGTTAAAAAGGTATAGGGTTTATTCCGAATTTTCCTTCCCTTGCATAGATGTTATATTCATTTTAATATGACCTTACTTAATACCCTTACTCGTCTCTTACGACACCCACAGATAAGAAAGGAGATGTTGGATTGCATTCTTCCGTCATCACACAAAAAATTACCTTATAAATTAAAGGTAATCGTCATTAGTAAGTTTGATAGGAAAGGTTAGAAACACGAGCATATCTTAGCATATATATATGGTAATGTGAGTTATCGATATGAATTTAGATGGATTTATGAATGCGGCAGGTCTAAAAGGAGATGGATTAATTATATAAATGATAAAAGTAAGAAAGGACCTGGTGCAGAAATAATGGTTGACTGAAATCTATGGAAGCTAGGCACATATTATGCCAATCTCTCTTAGTGTGAGATGAGAATAGGCTAGTGATGATGAATCTTTATTAGTCATTTTGTCAATGAATATTGAACCTTTACATAAATAACTAGCAACCTGCTCTCGTTTCGCTTCGGTTTCAGTCATATTACCTGTGTAGTTTCTGTTCCCGTGGGAATACCAACATAAAATATAGCCTATGTTACTCCCTGATATTATAGCTTTTTATTGGTGAAAGAATTTCTGAAATCGGTCCAGTAGTTTCGGAGCCTATTCAATTCAAACAAACAAACAAACAAACAAATCTTTGTTCTTTATAATATTAGTATAGATTGATAACAAATATATTGGCCAGACTGATACAAGATTTTGTATTACGCTTTTTTTTGGGGCAGCGCATGGTTTGGGCTCACCCCACCCAATCTGTTCGGGGTGACAGATGAGCGACGTGCGGCCCCATAACCTACCTTATTCCTTCCCCATCGCCATTGGACCGACTGCTAGTACCGATTTCTTGATCTCCGCGACCGGTCCGGAGGAGGCTCATATATGTACATAGTCAAATATCAAGCTTATGTTTGCATTTTACGATGCCGGTATCAGCTAATGAAAAAGTATAATATTCTCTTTGTTATTATATTGATAATCTTGCTTTGCCCCGCCTTTTAAAATTTTCAATATCTTTATAAAAAATTTTTATAAGGTTTTTCTGAAAAATATTAACTTAGTTACTCCTTATATACACTCTCCCTGGTAGTAAAGTATTATCAAAATTATTCCAACTGTTTTGAAGATTACCCGAAGCAAGCAGACAGATTAACAAACAATGTTTAAACTAGTTTTTAAACATAGGTATCGTATCAAAAACAGCATGAGCATGAAAATAATCCATTATTTTGACATTATACAGACCCTTCAATTATATTTATTTGTGTACATGATAATACTTGACTACATAGAAAGTGGAGCGGTGTGGGTATTAACCGCTCTTGTCGAATGTTATGGATTCAATTTTGATACAGAAAAATTCTTTGTGTCATATACAAACGATAGTTTCGAGTCTAGGAGTTTCGGGGAAGGTTAATGTGAAGGTTTACATTATACTATGAAACCCACACATGGATTACCATATAGGGATATTATAATTGTATTTTTTAATTGCCTATGCTACTCTATATTACACGTATTATTATTATTCCAGTTTTAAAAATAGTCAATTAGAGAAAAGAAAATCTTATTTCGTGATATTTTATGCTGTACAAATTCTCAGGATTGAGTAAATCACGTTTCTTGGTATATATTTTCGCATAAGAAACCTGACCGACAGATCATTGGACCTATTCTCGAAAAGTGGCTGGCGCTAGGTAAATTGCTTTGAGGTAAAGCCGTCAATTTACAGAGATGAAAGAGATTTATTTATGAAATTGTCAATGGGAACGGCTATACTAGATTTTGTGACATGAAACTTTTTTATACGGTGATAATACTGGGTACGGTTACGTTGTAAGTATACTTTGTTTTGTTACATTCATTATTTTAGTCTCTTTTTTGTTTTGACAGGCAGATAAACATCATCTGATCACTCCTTGCTATGGTGTTTTGTTTTTGAGCACCGGTTGTCTCGTAATTTACTTTTCTTGGTACGTTTAATGGCCTACTTACTCATAGAATAATCTCCTGTTGAACTTACGCAATAAGCTTTATAGGTATGAACATAATTCTTCGTGATATGACGGAGTAAGAATACAAATCACCATCCCTCTCTTGCTCAAAGCTATCTTGAAAGACGACTAAGCGATATGAAATACTGGTGTCATCTATGCAAGAGAAGGAAAACTCGTAATAAAACCCTATACCAATATATCTGAGCAGCGTGACCTAGTATATAGAAGGCCAATTTCTCTTCCATTGTGGAGGCAGTTTGAGCCCAGTGGGATTTATGTGGCCTGCGACGACGATGATGATGATGTATGAACATTTTCCCTCTTTTTTTTGGTGGTAGTTTATGGTCTGGTCTATAACTTACCGTATTCTCTCCTTATCGCCATTGCACCGTTCACTGATACCGATTCCTTGACATCTGTGGTCAGTCCGGTGGACACCCTTTCTACTGCCCTCCCCTTGAACGCCCCGGTAATAAGGCTGTATAGCCGGGGCGTCGCCCTCTCGCGGTCGGCCTCTATATGGATGGCTAACGGCTATATGGACGAGCTAATCTCCGGTCCGTCCAGATGGGCATTCTCGCTCTAAGCCGTCTACTATTTAAGCGAAATGCCACTGCCCCCAACCTGCCTTTTCGACATCCACTGAAGTATGTAGTGTAGTACTTCTTGCTCATTACTCTCTGTAGTCCTAACGATGTAGCTATAATTTAGACATTCCATGTCGCCGCCCACGCCGATGGCCAGAGCTGTTGGTTGAAACACCTTTTGTTGATGATTATTATGCTTAATCTTGTCTTATTTATCTTTCCTTTTTCAAATACATTTCATTATTATTTCCAAATTTAAAAATAAACGTATACCTTACATTTTATAAATATTTTTGAATATTGTTATAATAGTATCTAAAAAGTGTAATATTATATTCCACAATGATCCTTATAAGATCCCATTCGTTCCGGCATAGTAAAATAAAGGCATTTCTTGCCTATTACGCAGATTTTCCAATTTTATGTTGGACTTATATAGACTGACTAGCTTTACACTTATTTTTAAATATATAAGATAATGTATATTCGAAATAGCCTTAAATGTTACGTATTGTGTAGGCATGTGTAGTAGTATAAATAGGTATGATTTGGGCGAACGCTTCAATGGTACGTAGTAGGTACAAAGGCGACTCGTCAACGGTCATCGGCCGATCAGCTGCTTTAAAGCGAAGTTTTCTTGCTTATGCGAACGTAATCATTGACTTATTCAATTTCTAATGAACATTTAACAAAGTACGAATGTGTTGCAGATTAAGTATCATTGACATTATACATTTCACTCAGGTTTCCACGAAAAAGCGAATTGAAAAGTTTACATGTCTCTAATTCATTAACGAATGGATGTATTTATTTTAAATTTTTTTTCATGGGTTCCTACCAACATTGCCTAGCTCCCGTTTGTCCAGTTGCCCATAACCTGATATAACCTGTATATTGAATTTACCCTTAATAATATTTTTTTTATAATCACACTATTGATCTCTATTTCCACCTTTATTGTTAAATTAAAGACGTAAATAAAGGTTGATAAAATGTTCAAGCTACCATCCGAAGTTCAACATGATAGTCTCTAAACCTACTTCTATTTATAATCTACTGTTCCCATGCTCGTTAATTAGAATTAATTGGCAAAAAACTCAAAATAATAACTCGAATCAGATAATCGTCCCTCATTTACGACACTAAACCAACGAAGCACTGCCTAACAAATGTTAAACACTTGATGTAAAGAAAACCTATTAGTAACAAGCATTTGTCTCATTATGAAGTAATTTTCAACAAAAGATAAGAAATTATGATAATTTTATCACACTGAATTAATAAAGATGTCCCCGAGTAGTACAGAGAAATACAAATGAATTATATTACGGCGTATAAAGCTTTCAGCCACTTTCTAACGGTGCAATGTTTCTACTAACTATATTATTTCCATCGTGAAGCTAAAAAGTTTGTTTGAGCTCACTAATTCTAAAAAAAACTAGCAGTCCTATTTGAAACCTTTCAGGAAAACTGTTTATAAAAAAGGTTATAGAATAAAATGATAAATGTAAATCACATTTATAATTCTTGAGATGTTGGGTAGGTTCGATTACAGTGAACCGCTTGATGATCAATAGGTGAATTTTATTGTAAAAAAAAAATACCTATTTTTATGCAAGACGTCTAGGCAATCTTTTTTAATAAATATGTATGCCTAGTTATTTATTATCTGAAGCTATGTAGTAGGTCATAATAGTTCTAACACCCAGTATAATTGAGTTTGCTTTACATCTTCTTATGTTTGCATCTTATTTTTATATAATATACGTTATTTGTCAGTACAGTTAAGCAGGTGGGTGATAATAGAACTACAAGTAAAGTTATCAGGAATTAGACAGATACTTTTATATGTGAGATAAAATAGTTTGCAGGATACTATGTTTTTTTTATTAGTTTCTAAGCAGTATCTTCAGCCTGCCTGAATGTAAGGTTTTTAATTACAAATGCTGATCATCAAAACTATTTTTAAACTCTCATGGTCTTAGGGAGACGCTCAAAATTATTGAAAACTAGCAACTCGACCTCGCTTCGCTTCGGTTTCAGTCGCCTTACCCACGTAGTTCCTGTTCCCGTAGGAACATCGGGAAAAATATAGCCTATGTTACTGTTTGATATTATAGCTTTTCATTGGTGAAAGAATTTTTGAAATCGGTTCAGTGGTTTAAGTGTGTAAGTGTAACAAACAAACAAATAAATTAACTTTCGCATATATAATATTAGTAAGGATATTAAAAAACAAACAATAAAATTCGTAAAAATAGTTTTATTTTAAATGTATAATGTTCATTTAAATATCAGTTATCATTTAGTGAAAACTTCCTTAGGCACGCTCTGCACTTTTTTGTGGGTATTGATTGAGAATTAACCGTTACGCTCAGCCATGTAACAACGCTTTTTCAAGTAGAGTCGGCTCTTGTCAACTAAGGAAGCATTTAAAACTGTGATAGAAACGATAATTAGTTAGAGCAAACTTTGTCAAATTAAATAGTGAAAATTAATATAGACTTATCTTTAGCCATTCTTCCACAGTTCCTCTATAATAATTCAAAATATTAATACAATTGTTAAACTTTTCTTTAAATAAATGTAAAAGAGAAATACCACGCCCTGTTTTAATTTTTTACAATATGTATATTAACTTAGTTGTATATAAAATGTAATTTTATATAATTACGCTATTTCAACATTTCCCTCAAACGTTGACGCAATATTTTCCCCCTAGGATTTCTCGGCATTTCTTCAATAAACTTTATACCACCTCTTAATTGCATAAACGGCGGTACCTGAAAAATTAAACAACATTACGGACCTTTACGCAGTCAATGAACATTCTCGTTTTGTTAATTAGATTGCACGTTAATTTGTCTAGCTCAGCTCTAAGTGAGATAAATGTCTAGTATAATAATCCATTATTATATTATAATAGTTAACTTTGTTCGATCTGGCGTCATATTATTTTTACAAAGTATTGTAAGTATGTAAATAAATATGTTATTTTGGCACTATTTAAATGGTAGGAAGGAAGGGAGACCCGCCACTTACCCACGGTAATCAATATACCGCACACCATAATAGAAGGAATACGGAATAGGATTAAGGTGGACTGAGAAATAAGAAAATCTTACTCTCACGTGATGAGCACTTTCCAGAACATTAACTTGATGTTTGCCGCAGAGCTGATGCGCATTTGAAGCCGAACCGTCGTCGTGAGGATGGCTCGTTTCGAGGCGAAACACGTGTCGAATAAATATTCGAAGTTCTGCGGTAAATTGCAAGTTGATGTTCTGGAAGGTGCTCATCATGTGAGAGGGAAAGTGGTGGGTCTGCCTTCCTTCCATTTCCGAATAATAATGGAATTCCGCCATGTATTGCCCGATTCAATGAATATTTAAATATTCAGTTTGCATTAAGGAATTTAAGTTTTTGTGGATTTTACAATAAAGAAATAATGGACACATATTATACCTACATAGATATCTATATATTATTCAAGAAATTATGCTGCTTGAATAACAAACCAACAATACTTGACACAATAGCTCAGTGCCTACAGCATTGTTCAAAAGTATAGTCACAGCTTTTGATTTTTTTATCACCACGCTAATGGCTTGAAAATACATGTTCGCCCGCTTTGGTATCATTTTAAAAAACATTTTTCTTACATTCCCTAGATTGCGTACCATTTACTATTGGATGAAATATAATTATCAAAGGCTAAATTACTAGTTTATAAGATGTGTTGTTTTGAAGTTTTATTCATTTTTGAGAAATTTTTGACTCTATTATTGGCTGATAAAAAAATTATCGTGATGGTTAGCGTATTAGAAATTAACTTTGTACTACTAAGCATTTATTAATATTTCTATTAATATACAGTTATAAAGTATTTATGAAATTTATATATTGAACACAATTCAAAACTGAGTATGCGTGCTACTGCTACGTATTTGAGTCATTGGCCGTATATAATATTTTTCATTACTTATGGTTGCAAGTTCCGTGTGGTGACGGAGTAAGAATACAATTCACCACTCCCTATCTTGCCCGTGGATGTCGTAAAAGACGACTATGGGACATAATATGCACATAACATCTGTGTTAGAAAAGGCAAACTCGAAATGAAACCCTATACTAACATGTTTAATTAGCATGGTATAGTAGGTTAAATTCCCTCCCATTGTGGAGGAGGCCCGGGCCCAACAGTGGGGAGTATATGGGCTGCGATGATGATGATGGTTGCAAACAAGCAATCAACTTGAATTGATAGTTTCATCAATAACTTCCATTTATGAACGTCAGCAAAATTAAGACTGGAGATAGGCTGCCGCCTACATGACAAACCATCGTGTCGCATATTACTTACCAAGTTCCGTGTGGTGACGGTAAGAATACAATTCACCACCCCTATATAGATCATAGGTGTACTAAAAGACGTTTAAGGGATTTATGTAGATAAAATCTATCAAGAGATAGAAACCATGGAAGGGAACCTTATACTAACACATCTGACCAGCGTAGGTCAATTTCTCTTTAATTTTGGAGGAGGCTCGAGCCTAGCAGTAGGACGTGTATGAGCTGAAATGTTCAATCAATGAATGATTAGTTTCCAACACAATTTTGTTGTATTTTATCTGCTAAAAGTAGAATCCATTTATCCATGGTATTCACTATTGAATATAGATTTTTATAATGAAGTATAAAGTCACAATCGTGACGGTTAGAATCGGGTATTTTAAGTTTCCCAGTAGAGAAGTGTAGCCCTATCTCCTTGATACTCTCAGCCGGTTTTTAAAACTTCCACGATACAAGATGGGGTAAAGACACACTGAATTACAAACCTGTCACCGAATGTGAAATAAAACTATGTATTACCAAAGCACTATGTTTCCCATTCAATACTAATAGAAAATCGATTATGAAACTAATTATAGTTACTAAATATCGCTAGATCGGCATTAAACATGTAACAATTGGATTTCTTTGTATAAGTGAGTCCTTTTGTTAGTTGGGCTTTTTTTTGGCAGACGTAATATCGTTAAGCTGCCAAGAGGTTGGACTGAAAGAATACTGGACAACATAAAGGTTGTCGACCTGTTTATATATTACGGCTCAACGAGACCACTTTATTAGGGACTGTATAAAATATTGATGTTTAACTTATTCTTCTTTGCAGTAATATAAAAAGAACTATACTTATATTACTACTACAGTAGAAATTTTCTATATATCATACTACCGTTATCCCATTTATTTGAAGTCGACGAAATATTTACTTTTCTTCTATCGTATAAATTTCGTCTCGATCACCGTCCGATCGGTTGACATCAGCATCCGGGCCCATATGAGGTACTTGGGCCTGGTGCTCGACGGGCAATGGTGGTTCCGGGAGCATTTCCGCAGGCTCGCTCCGCGGCTCGTCGGCGCGGCGTCCGCCCTATCGTGGCTAATGCCGAACGTGGGCGGACCGAGCGCTACGTGCCGACGGCTGTACACGGGGGTCATCCGGTCGATGGCCCTGTACGGCGCACCGGTGTGGGCGGGGTCCTTGACCGTCCGACTTAGGGCCCTTCTGTGGCGACCACAGAGGGTCATGGCGGTCAGGGCCATCCGCGGATACCGCACGGTGGCGACGGAGGCAGCGTGCCTATTGGCCGGGACTCCCCCGTGGGACCTGGAGGCGGAAATGCTCGCCGAGTTGTATCGGCGGGTGTCGGGGGTGCGCGGGGAGGGCGGTGTGATCTCGTTAAGGGATCTCACCGCCTGGCGCGTTGACGCCCGCCGAGACGTCATTGCCCGTTGGGCAGTCCGGCTGGAGAGGCCTCGGTTCGGGGTGCGAACCGTGGAGGCCTTCCGGCCGGTGCTGATGCAGTGGTTGGAAAGGCGGCACGGGGTGCTCTCCTTCCGACTAGTGCAGGTGTTGACGGGGCACGGGAGCTTCGCCAAATACCTGCACAGGGTCGTAAGGAGGGAGAGTACACCGTCCTGCCACCACTGCGATTGTGACGAGGACACGGCGCGCCACACGCTCGAGGCCTGCGCGGCTTGGGCAGTGCAGCGCCGTGAACTCGTCGCAATCATCGGTGCCGACCTGACGCTGCCGGCCATCGCTAGGGCTATGGTCGACAGCGTCAGGAACTGGGACGCGGTCGCAGCCTTCTGCGAGACAGTGATCTCGCAGAAGGAGGCGGCGGATCGTCTGCGCGTGGAGCGCAGCCTCGATGAGGAGATCCGCCGCCGGCGACTGGGGCGGCGCAGGCGCAACTATCTGCGCCTCATGCCGCCCTAGCCGAGGCCGCGGGTGACGTGACCGGGGATTAGTCCGTCACCCGCCGAGAGGCCGACCGCGTGAGGAAAGACCGACGTCCTCCCCGAGGGGGGGACGTCGGTCGATGGGAGGGTACCCCGCGTAGGGGGTATTCCGTCGGGCCGACCACTGACGACAAGTAAACCTGCTCCGGTGGTCGGCCCAATGACGAAGGCGAGGTGGTTTTCGGGTGGGTTGCGGGAGTTGCGTGCTTAAGCCCCTCTGTCGCCCCGGACGGAGTGGTGCGGAGGCGCGCCGACCGCGACCCACCCAAAAAAAAAAAAAAAAAAAAAAAAAAAATCGTATAAATTTCAAAGTTTTGACATTATTTTATGACAGGCTAATCTGACCTACCTTTTTTTAGGGGTGCGCAATGATTAGCGCACTCGTCGTCCGACTCCATTCGGGCGACAGAGGGGCGGCGCGCGGCCCCATGACCCACCCATAGCACGTCGCCTTCGTCATTGGGCCGAGCACTGGTGCAGAGTTCCTTATCATCAGTGGTCGGCCCGACGGAATACCCCAGTTGTGGGGTGCCCTCGACGACATCAGTTGGAGTTGACCCAGATTGATGTAAAACTCTTTTGTAGTCGTCTTTATTCGCATAATTAATATAAGATTCGTGTGGTGATGGAGTAAGAATACAATTCACCACTCCCAAGTATCTTATGAGTGGATGTCGTAGAAGACGACTAAGCGATATAATATACATATAGCATCAGTGCAAGTGAAGGAAAACTCGAATAAAACCCTATACCAACATGTCTGATCAGCATAGTATAGTACTGTCCTCTTATTGGGGAGGAGGCTCAAGCCTAGCAGTAGGACGGGTACGAGTTGAGACGACAATGTAAGGGTTGGTAGTATTCGTAGCCGCCACCATACAGCATGGAAAATAATATATCTTATATAAAAACATAGTAAAAAGCAATGTGATGATGGTTTAAGACTAAAATATGTCCAAGAGTTGAAGTCAATAGGCCGCAGGATAAATGGATATATAGATATCCATTCATCCTGTGGCCTATTGACTTCAACTCTTGGACATATTTTATATGCTGTCATGCTGTTTTGATCAATAATGTCTTTCCATATCAGTCTCGTTTTTCATTATCTCTTTTTTTTCAGTGGAATCAGCAGTTATATATTTCTACTAGCAACCCACCCTCGCTTCGCTTCGGTTATAGGTTATAGTCGTTTTACCCGCGTAGTTCCCGTTCCCGTGGGAATACCGGGATAAAATATAGCCTAATTTACGCCCTGATATTATAGCTTTCCATTGGTGAAAGAATTTTTGAAATCGGTCCAGCCGTTTTGAAGATTACCCGGAACAAACAGACAGACAGACAGACAAAATTTTTTTAATTGCTATTTTAGGCATAGGTGTCGTGCAAATAAACGTGTGAGCATGAAAAAAGCCTATTATTTTGACATTACAAACAGACACTCCAATTTTATTTATTGGTATAGATATGTAATTTCTGATAAATAATTTTAAGATCGTGACTTTAATTCCTAAATTAAAAGTAGAAAAGGAGATAATAAAAGAGATAGCGCATTTTACCTATGCATGTCAAACCCGAGTGCTGCAGCCACGTTGTACTGATTACAACAGACTAACACAATAAACTGGACATAACGAAATTTTGTACCTTTACTGCTGACTATTAAACAGTTCCCTTGTCTGTAGTCAGTTTGAGTTATGTGACCGTGCTATTAAAATATTCGGAATGTGATCAAAAAATTGGTAGCATCCACAAGGATATCACCATGGTTGTTCAACCTATTTATGAATAATTTCTTAACTGATTTAACGATGCATAATGCTTTTGAAAGAAAAGGAACGAAAATTAATGTAAAGAAGACGAAAGTTATGGTATTTGAAAGGGAAGAAAGTATAACGCATTACAAGATACGTACAGAAGCGAAAATATTAAAACAAGTGCAAATGATTGTATATTTGAGATCTACTTTTACGAGAGATGGAAAATGTGAAAGTGATATTGAAAGAAGAGTGTGTAAGGGAAATGTGGTGAATAGTGCTTTACGAACATTTATGGGCAGCTAGAGTCTCTAGGAAGGCTCGCCTGGCTGTGTATAGGGGCGTGCTGTACCAACCCTATGGAAGTGAGAGCTGGGTGTGGGAGAAGAAGCACGAAAGTAGAATAAATGCTGTGGAAATGAGAGAGCTGAGGAGCATGATTGATGTGAAATTGAGTGATAGAAATAAGAACAGAGTGAACAGATAATGTTGTGGTATGAAAGTAGATGTAGTGACAAGGATTAAGAAGGGTATGTTAAGTTGGCTTGGCCATGTAGAGAGAATGAATGAAAGCAGATTGACAAGGAGAATTTATAGGGCGAATATGGATGGAAGTGTTGGAAGGGGGAAGCCCAAAACATCCGCCTGGGACGTCCGTTACACTATCAAATCGGGGACTTATTCTTAAGGAAGGCCAGATTAAAAGTATCCTAAACCGAAGAACATGCATGAGGTGATTAATGAATGTGGAGGAGGCGAGAGTGGTATTTCAAGATCGTGGCAAGTGGAGAGAAGTGGTCTCTGCCTACCCCTATGGGAAAGAGGGGTGAATGTATGTATGTATAAAATACCGCGTCTATATGACTCATGAATAGATCCTACAGTTGTTGGGGACTATCCCGGAGTGCTGTAGTAATATTAAGAACAAAATTGTGAGAATATAAAAAAATTAAATTTATTATTGAATAGTTTCCTTATCGGGGATCAACTTTAATAAGGACAAGGGCTTTAGATAATGACTTAAATACATAAACACGAAATATGGAGAAAAGCAAATAATTTTAAATATTTAATCGTTAATACAAACTCGAAATGAAACCCTATACCAATATGTCTGACCAGCATGATATAGTAGGTCAAATGCCCTCTCATTATGGAAGAGGTACGAGTCCAATAATGGGACGTATGTGGGCTGCGATGATGATGATGATGATGATGATGCTATAAGTTATAGCTTATGACAATTGATATTCAAACAGAAACAAAGTGAAAAGTAATATCAAAACACCAGGTTCAATTTCCATTTGAGTACAAGTTTATTTTTTAAATCTATGTATGCATTTTTTCACTAAAATTGATAACATGTTTGCTAAGAATAGATCATTCTATGACTTCTACTTTCAGACTTGTCCCTACTGATCGATCTAAATGGGTCACCCAATGTAGATTCTTAGTCCATCGTATTAATTGACTATAAATGAGTAATTAAAAACAATGACGATATACTTGGCTAATATAATAAATGCTTGTGCTGTAAATTTAGTCTTACCTCCGCTGCAACATAATCCATTAAATCCTTTTCAGTTATTTCGACTTCAGATTGTTTCACAACGAAGGCGGTTGGTTCTTCCCCATAATCGGGCACCGGTCTACCGACTACACCCGCCTCACGTACACCTGGGTGCAATTGTAGAATAGTTTCCAACTCCAATGGAGCTACCTTAAATCCAAAATTAGATTTTAGTACGCCTATTGTGAACAATCGTGGAACACCTTAACGATAAGAAAGATCTTATGTAGTCGAGGTAGAGGTATCATATTTGATCGTAATTACCATTTAATTTAAGTATCCAAATGTGAAAGGTATAAAACATAATTCCTTATTGTTTTTTTTATTTAAGGGTCATTTAAAAAGAAACACAGGACATACTAAATAAAACATCCAGCTAATAAATCCTTGTATCGTAGGAGATTTCACAAGCGTACAATCAATACTCAAATCGTATGAAAATGTATCTTTCATTGGAATGAAATACATGGTACTGCTCTACTAAGTTGCAAATATTTTTTTATTAGATTATTACATCATCATCATTTCAGCCCATCACCGTCCACTGCTGGACGTAGGCCTCCTTCATGTTACGACACAGAGTGCGGTCCTGTGCCGACTACATCCAACGACGCCCAGAAACTTTCACCAGGTCGTTGGTACACCTAGTGGGGAGTGTCTTACACTGCGTCGTCCGCCGTACGTGGTCGCCACTCGAAAACCCAGCGATTGTCGGTCCGTCGAGCGATGTGGCTTGCCCATTGTCACTTCAGCGTGCAAATTCTTCGTGCTATGTCGGTTACACCCGTTTTTTCTGTGGATTTTAGTATTTTGGATTCTATCTCGCAGAAAAATGCCATACATAGCCTGCTCCATAGCACCCTGAGGGACTATGAGCTTGGTTATGAGGCCTACATTTAGGGACCACGTTTTCGTGCGGAAAGTCATCACTGGTTGTCAGCACTGGTTGTTAATAAACACTGGTCGTGGACCTGTGTTTTCAGACACAGAGGTATGTTGGATGAAAAGATCCTCTAAGTTTCCCCAACGAAAAATTATTACATCATTTATGCAATAACTTACTTATAGGATAGTAGAAATCAAATACGATTGTGATAATACAATTCTCTTTCTTGGTTTTGATTGTCATAAAAGAGTACTAACGGGTAGGTATAACATTTTTGGGTCGGCCACGGATGTAAAGAAATCGGTGCCATTGATTGGCTCAATGGTACCATAGCATACCAAAAAATAACATTTAGATAATATATATGAGAAGGAAATCTTCCGTGGTATAATACGTTAATTTTCTTCCCGTT
Source organism: Lymantria dispar (assembly GCA_032191425.1). Classification (NCBI taxonomy): domain Eukaryota; kingdom Metazoa; phylum Arthropoda; class Insecta; order Lepidoptera; family Erebidae; genus Lymantria; species Lymantria dispar. Next base: position 20,085,478 of record CM063449.1, read on the forward strand.
TTGGAGGAGTCTCGAGCCTATCACTGAGCCGTTTGTGATCTGAGTCGAGGTCGAGAAAAATCAATGGAGACAGGGTGGTTTTTAATTTAGGCTCTGTAGTTTCTTCTTTTATGTGGACGTTAAAACGTTGTTTTGATCCATATCAAATCAAACCAAATCATTTATTCTACGTAGGCCCTTTAAGGGCACTTACATATTGTCAAATTTCACAACGTTTGAATACAATACAATAATCTACCACCGGATCGGAACGCGGCCACAAACCGAGAAGATCCGCCAATAAACTCAGCGGGCAGTCATTTTTTTTTAATCTTTTAAATATACATACTTTTATGTTTCGTACAACATATATGGTATTAGCTCCAGTGTGATGCCCTTCGAAATTGTATATATGTATAAATTTTCAAAATTTAGTACAATGTAAAAAAAAAATTAAAGAAAGGAAGAAAATATGGCTGGACTTGATCCCACAAGCAGCACCTGATCACGAGTTAACTACTAGAGCAGCCATCACTCTCCTCAACTAAATTAGAGGGAAGGGAGCGACCCGCCCCATATAGCTACCGCAAGCAGAACCTTATTCGGTGAACGTCATGCTCACAAACCATAAATAAAAATATAAAATGAACTACAACTACTACTATACTATAAAAAACTACTACTATAAAATAAACTACGAACTATAGCAGGTATGCTAAAAAAGATCAAAACCAAAATTCGACGGGCAAAACACGCTACGCTGTACAATCACAAAAGTAAGAATAAAAAAAAAGAAAAACAATAAAAAAAAAAACCTGTGAATTCATACAACAAGTTAGGAGTACCATAAAGCTGTAACAATTACAATAACATTAATTGCTGAATGAGGAGCTGCTCATAACCACTCTGTATTATCATCTAATTAATCCAAAATTTTGTAATAGCTTTTGCTACAAAGTCTACTCTTAATAGCTTTTTTAAACATGTTAATTGGCATGTCTCGGATATTTTTATGTAGTTTATTGTAAAAACGTATACATTGCCCCATGAAAGACCTACTAATTCTTTGTAGACGAGTAGTATGAATTACTAGATTATTCTTATTCCTAGTGTTTACATGATGAATGTTACTGTACTTTTCAAATTTTCAAAATTCTTTTTTACATACAAAAGATTTTCGAATATGAATTGTGATACAACAGTTAGAATGTTTATCCGTCTGAACTTTTCCCGAAGTGAAGCTCTTGGGCCTAAATTATAAATAGCGAGGACAGCCCGTTTTTGGAGAACAAAGATGGTATTCAAATCCGCGGCGCATCCCCAAAGTAGTATGCCATAGGACATAAGGCTGTGAAAATAAGAGCAATAAACTATTCTAGCCGTTTCAATGTCAGTTAACATTTGAATTTTCTTTACAGCATAAGCCGCTGAGCTAAGTTTATTTGACAAGTTTTCCATATGAGGCCCCCCACTGAAGTTTCGCATCTATGGAGATACCTAAAAAACCGTGGACTCCACTAGGTCTAGGGCCACACCATCCGTTTGAACATTGGTTTCCACTTGTCTCACATTAGATAGTTTTACATATTATTTCAATGTTAGAGGTCAATATTATATGAGAACATGTTTTTTTGTGCAAATTGGGACTATGGATTAATCCGTCATTGATAGGGTGGCTGACCGTACGTGGTGACAACGTTCCAGTGCTTTGATGCGGGAATGTCGAGGGTGATGAGGAACTCGGAGAGGTAAACTATCGCTTGGTTCTGATGACTCGCTCAATTGGCGGAGAGGGTTGGGCGAGGGTAAATGGTAGGTTATAGAGCCCCGTCTGATTTCCATCAATGTGGAGGGTCTGAGTTGAGTATAACCTACCAGAAAAAGGACGATGATGCTAATATTATGCGATTTTAATTGCGATTTAATTGTGCTGTGTGGTAGCGGCTTCGAATACTACCAACCCTTGCTTTGCTCGTGGGTGTCGTAAAAGACGACTAAGAGCCCTAGATTGACCCGGACCAACTCCATCTGGTACCATTTGGGTCAACGATTACATTCCCAAGGAGGGTTGATGTCAGGCAGGCGGCCGGTCATAAAAGTCATTGCCGAAACTTTTGCAATATGTCAAAACAGATGACATATTGCGTCGACCCCAAGTAATTGGGATAAGAGCAAGATGATGATGATGAATTGCCTTAAGTATTCTTTCGTCCCGTATTTTTCATTTTACAGTATTAAAATGATATGGTCCGTCAGAAAATATCTACTAAAGATTAACTTTAATGTACGTTTTATAGCAGTGATTTTATATAATGAAATAATATTCCTCGTGTTTATTTTTAGTAATTAAATTTATATGGTCATTAAATTCAAAAGCGTAACGAATAGGCCACTGGTTAATTAGTGGTTTCACTTTAATAATGCCTGAACTAACTTCTAATTAGTCTCAAAGAGGTAAATGTTGTGTCATTTTGTTAGTTTGTATTTACATATATAGTCAGCTAGCCTATACGAGTTTTAGTTTACGTAAATTTCGTGCAAATTAACAGAAAAAGGGCACAGAGTAGACATAATTAGTGGGGACCAAGTCTAAGGTTCCTTACTGCGATTTCTTTATTATTATAGTTAACGTTGTGTGACTTGGCCGTTGAACATTCTTTATACGTTAGTGGGTACAAGTCAAATTTGTTTACACGTAATGTTACGTCTGTTGTAACTACCTATGTTTGTTAAGCGTGATAATAGCCCATACTGGTATTGGTAATTGGACGCTAGTGTCTCATTTTAGGCTGTTGTTGATTGTTCAACACATGCATTCAGCATTGACAATGCTGACTTCTGCTTTCTTCTTTTTGGAGCATCAAATCGACCACCGATCTAATATAAAATAGATGTACAGACGGACTTCTATCAATGATTAGAAGTCCGTCTGTACTGGAAATAATTTTTTATACTGTTTGTTTCAGGCTCGCCTACACATAAGTATTATTGAAATACGCAGCTTTATTAAGCTTACAGTTGACTGGTTATTGAATCAACGTTTTCCAAGTGGCAATTTTCCATCGTCAACGAGTAGCGGTTCTGGCGACAGATTGGTGCAATGGTGTCATGGAGCACCTGGTTTTGTACCCTTTTGTACCTTTCAACGGCCAAGTCACACAACATTAACTATAATAATAAAGAAATCGCAGTAAGGAACCTTAGACTTGGCACGACTTTGTCTAGATTTCATTACTTTTTAGAGATAAATAAGTAGCTCCATCGAGACTTGGCTAGTTTTTACAGAATGTTTTTGGTGGGATTTCACTTCTTTTTGTAGAAACGTGGGCAAATCGATTTATTTTATTAGATTTTCTTATTTGACACATTTTTTTTTTCTTTTTAGGAGTAGTTTTTTTAATATTACAAATCTTTCTTTTCTTTTTTTCTTTTCTGATTCTTGTACAGTAGCAACAGTTTTTCGTAGTGTCCATTCGCGTTCATTATTTATTCTTTTAGACGGTTTAATTTCTGAAAGATCGGCGCGGTATTTACGTCTAAGCCGGTTGTATTCAGTGATCGCTGAAGCTTGAGCTTTTATACTCTTGAAGTCAACATTTATGAGGTGCACCCCATGAAGATTGGTTACTTGTGAAAGCGCCACGTAGACTTGGCCACAAGAGAATATGGAGGTGCCAATGTTAATGAGGGCATTTTTTAAGAATTATATTTTGACCAAATTTTGAGCGAAATTAATTAATATTTTAGTGTAATTTGTTTATTTAATTATTTAATTTGTGTAATGTTCGAGTAGAATAAAGTTAATCGTTCGACTATTTCTTCTTGTAAACTTGTAAATATAAGTATAAAAGCCAGTCTAGTCTTATCCAGAGTTTTCCTTTAATTTTATTTATATGCATATTAAAAGCAGAAGGCGAGGCATTTGCCCAGTAGTGGGAAGCAATAGGCTAGATTAAATTACAAGATGTGTCCCACTACGCTGGATTTTTGCAATGCCAGACGATTTCTTTATGTACCAATGGGGGCATTACCATATCTCTAATACAGCTGAGATATGTTGCGGGTTCTTCATCAGATGCTTCAGACCTTCGATTTTTGACATCAAATGAAGAAGCAAACAAAGTTGAATATTTTTTGTAAAGGTGGTATGTCGATCTTTAATAGTTTGGTTGGGCTCTTGTGTTTTCAAATAAGGGTCACCAGGTACTTCAGATCTTCGATTATCCTAGTTTTTATAGTTTTCCCTTTATATGGCCATTAAACCCTAACTCTGTACCAAATTTCAGCTCTCTGAGTTTATGGGAAGTACTAGTTCTATTTTGATGATCATGAGTGAGTGAGTGTCATAAATGCGAAACTTTGCTTTCGCTTAACTTCGGAACTAAATGACCTACAGACTTGATTTTTTTTATTTTAAGTGTGATTTTATAGCTTACTAGATGACGCAAATTTCTACGTTCTGTTCTTATCCAGAGGTTCTCTAAGAGGGGCCTGAAAATGCGCCGAAATGGTTCCAGTAAAGGATGGTACGGCAGTGTTTGCTTCGCGCTCGACTTGGCGGGGGCACTCCCGTGCCCCCCGATATTATTTTTATGCTTGTATATGACTGAAATCCTCTAAACAGCTTTTAATAGCAAAAATGTGTGTGTGTTTAAGTGTATACCTACCAGGTACCCGTTTAGATTAACAATTGAATTCGATGTATTGATGGGCAAAGGTACACTGCGAGAAGGACTTCGCTCGCTGATCGAGTCAGTGATGGTGGCGGACAATGTGAGTAATCAGAATTCTCTACAACAGTTTACCTGTATTATCCAGCAAGATGATGGAACTTTTGGCCATAATCGAAGCGAAAGGCTGTGCAAATTTCTCCTCCTTCCAGCACTTGGGGAACCGTCAAGATACTAAACATGCATTGAAGAATCCACCAAAGAATGGCTGTAGCTAGTCGAGTGTTAGAATTAACATTCGAACGTATTCATTTATTAAAAATATGTGTGTGCTTTATGATCTAACTTCAGAGAAATTCAACTTTAACTAGTTCAAAATATATTATTCAATATTTTTAGCGACTAGGTGAAGCTGGGGCGTAAAAGTAGCTATTTTTTACGTGCTATAAACGCCGCTTAAAATACACTTGAAATTTATTTTTTTACTAAAAGTGTTAATTAATTAGCAGAAAGTTGCATAAACTTGCAATATTTATAATTAGGCTCGTGCAATTCAAATGACGTCATAATATTATAACTTGAATTATTCTTTTCTCAAGAATGAATCAAATACTACGGCTTTGAGTTCAATGTTTTGTTTTTTTTAGCGAAAAGTAGTAACAGGGATTACAATTAATCATTGCTAACTTCTTGAAAATAACATGACTTGTTACCGGGGATGAAGACTGCGCTCATCGCATTTATTCTTCTACCCCGGCAGGCTGTCATACTGCCATATTGTCAGCTCTGTTTAATTTAAAGAGCCCAAGCCTTCCCGAGAGCGACATGTACGGAACGTGCAAATTTATAAAGTACTAGCTGAAGCAAAAGCTGCCATAAAAATCTAAAAAATATATATATTTCCTTTAAATCAATTGCAACGCCATCTACTGGGTTTAGTGGTTCATCAAGGTTGATCGAGCCGTTAGGGAGGCGTTCACTCACATACAGACGTACAAAAGAATTATATACATAGAGATATTTTATAGAACAGTTATTATTTACAATTGTAATTGAAATAAAACTATTTTTACGGTTTTTATTCCGTTAAACTAAATTGTTAATTTCCCGACGATTCAAATACTTTTCTGAGTCAAGAGAAGACTAAGGTGTCTCCAACAATTATTATAAATATAAATATCTGTAATAACGATGACTTGTTGAATGTAAGACAGGACGTCTTCCGTCTTCCAGCGACCATGTATAGTGAAAAATATTCCAAATATCGTTAAATTAAAATCAAATATTAAGGCGATAAAATCCATAATACTTTTAATATTTCTCACCTTGTATCCGTCGTATACAATAATCTCCTTCAAACGTTCAACTATGTAAAAATATTTATCATCATCGTAGTAACCCAGATCTCCTGTTTTGAAAAAACCTTGTTCATCCGAGTATGTTGATGGATCAATTCCAATGTAACCTTTCATGAAAACTGGACCTCGTAGACATATTTCACCACGTTGATTTGGACCCAAAGTTTGACGAGTCGTCGCATCTACAACCTGTAAGGAAAATTTACATAGTAAAAATATAGTAGTAGTTTACTATGTGTTCTATCCATGAAGTAAGAATGACAAGTATCTTCAAACGTTTGCTACGGGATATTGTAAAGGAATCATTACGGTAAATTAGCTGATAATACCAGGGAAGATGGTCCCGTGTAGTGACTGAGTAAGAATACAATTCAACACTTCCTTTCTTGTCCATGGGTGTCGTAAACGACGATTAAGAGATTAAAATACGCAGATAACATCTATAAAAAAGAGGGTAAACGAAGTAAAACCCTTATACCAACCCATCTAAGTAGCGTAGTTATAGTAAATCAATTTTCCTCTCAGCTGTGATGATGATAATGATGATGAAAGAAGAGAAATTGAACTAAAACCGTATACCAAGTCTTCTGATAAATGTAGACCAGAAACTAATTTTTACCTTTTCGTAGAAGGGAAATGGACTTATTAGTGAGCGTAAGATGTATTCTCTAATGAATATGAGTGAAGACGAAGGCATGATAGTTTAAAATTGATATTATTACCCCATGCGGTGAATGGGGAATATAATGTATCACCCCTATATAATGTTGTCGTAAGAGATGATTAAGGAAAATAAGCAGATAATACGAGAGAAGAAAAATTGAACAAAAGCTTACGCGTAATGCGTAAAATCATATTATTAGTATAATGAATTATATTCTAACTAGGTCATTATACAAAAGCACATAGCATAATCGCTGATCAATATTGCATTATATAAATAAATCAATTACTATTTAATAAAAACATTTAGGAGTTTTGGTGTATGGTATCTGAAAGGGTAATCCATCTGTCTGGCCTTGGACGTCAAGGATTCAGTATTAGTGGTCGACTTAATGGCAACAGGGAGAGAATATGGCGGGTTACGACGGAATAGACGGCGTGCGTCTACTATTAAAATTACTAGGAGTGCATTTAAAGTTTTTTGACATGTCATACAAATCCCACTGCTGAGCTTCATCCCCAACAAGACGGAAATTCACCTACTATACCATGCTAGTCAGACATGTTGGAACAGGATTAATTTCGAGTTTGCCTCCTCATATATAGATGTTTTATGCATATTAAATCCTTAAGTTGCCTTTTACGATATTCGAGGCAGGGATATTATAGGGAGTGGTTAATTGTATTTTTACTCCGTCACTACACGGCAAGTGATCATTATCATCACAGGTCATATACGTCACACTGCTGAGCTCGAGCCTTTTCCACTACGGGAGGGAAATTGATTTACTACGCTGGTTAGGTGGGTATAGGGTTTTATTTCGAGTTTTCCCCCTCCTGCATAGATGCCATATGCATATTTTATTCCTTAGTCGTTTTTTACGACACCCACGGGCAAGAGAGGGGGTGGTGCATTGTATTCTTACTCCGTCACTACACGACAAGTATTTAAGAGTAATTTTCTAACATGTATTTATTTTAAATTTCTATCCTATATACAAAATGGTACTATTAATTTGGTTGAAATTGTTGTTTTTAGAAAGGCGTTTTAAGAAAAAATAATATGTACCTAGTGTTATCTCGTCTTAAATCTTTGAGCTACATATTAATTCTTCAAAACTAATAAGGTATTGAAAAAAGCGTTACTTATCTATTATAACAACGTTCAATAAAAATCCGGGCGAAACATAATTGCATCAGAACTTTATACGATGTCATATTATGATATTATCCGAATATATCTCATTTATTTTAATACATCTAAGCAATATACAGATTGAAAATAGTATGGTATAGTAGATATAAGAGGCTTATAATCATTTCATTACGTCATCTTCTTCCCAACTTTTATTATTCCCAATTGTGTTTGCTTCAACTCTCAAGACTAAGCCGATTAATATCTACAAGATCAATAAAATTAGCACTTTGTTTTCTTCACCAGGCTTGTTAAATATATTCATTGATTTACTCATGTAATACTATCTAAGTCATATAAGGCTTGGAATTATGCCTGATGGCAATAAGCTAGTTGCTTATTATTCACACATATAGATTCAAAATATTACTGCTACTTAGTCCATATACGTATTTAAAGATATCATATACATGTGGTTCACTAAAACAAGCTATGTATAATAATATCAATACCACTCACATATACCGGGTTGAGAGCCATCAGCGCTCACCTATAGTCCGGGCTAAGCTGTGAAAGCCATCTGCGGCTAACAGCTATACAAACACAAAAAAAAAACCGATCGCATCTGCTTGATCGATCAAATAAACTGTTTTTTTTTTTTGAGATCTTTAGCGGTGAAGTTCTGTTTTGTGTTTTATAACAATCATAAGGGAAACTAACCTAAACTTTTATCTAAAAAATATAGGAGATTAATAAAAATAATATATACCCATATTTTCCGTGTGGTGATGGAGTAAGAATACAATTCACCACCCTCTCTCTTGCCCGTGGGCGTCATAAAAGGCGACAAAGGGATATCTTGTGCATATAACAACAATGCAGACGAAGAAAACATTGAAATAAAACCTTATACCAACCTGCCTGATCAGCGTAGTATAGTAGGTCAATTTCCCTCCCAATATGGAGGAGGCTGGAGCCAAGTAGTGGGACGTATATGAGCTGTGATGATTTATGAATGCTTATGTAATATTTTATGTTAAACATATCTATTTATGTGCTGTCTGATGGCGGGTATGATTACTTATTATATCATTCACCATTTCAGCCTATCGCCGTCCACTGCTGGATGTAACCACAAAATGTGGTCCTGTCCCGCTTGCATCCAACGACGCCCAGCAACTTTCACTAGGTCGTCGGTCCACCTAGTGGAGGTGCGTCCTACACTGCGTCGTCCGATACGTGGTCGCCACTCGAGAACCTTTCTTCCCAAGCGGTTGTCGGTTCGTCGAGCGATGTGGCGTACCCATTGCCACTTCAGCGTGCTATTTCTTCGTGGTATGTCGGTTACACCCGTTCTTCTGCGGATTTCCATATGCCGGATTCTAACACGCAGAGAAATCCCGAGCATAGCCCGCTCCATAGTACGCTGAGCGATTTTGAGCCTTGTTATGAGGCCTACATTTAGGGACCATGTTTCCGTGCCGTAAGTCATCACTACACACACAACAACACTAACATACCCTAGTCGTAGACCTGTGTTTTCAGACACTGAGGTATGTTAGACGAGAAGATCCTCTTAAGTTTCCCGGGTACCATTACTACTAATCCTTATATTGTTCATAGGACGACTAAGAGCTAATGCTAAAAATATAAGTATCGATCTGGGCAAACATGGGCCATACGATATCTAGTTAATCATTCCCCAAGAAGGGTTGACGTCAGGTCGCGCTTAAAATATTTCTAACATGTTTGCAATATATACGAGGGAGTACATATTGCGATAACGATGACTCAATGAAATATTTAGATTTTATAAATATTTATACTATTCTTTCTAGTTTTCCATGTGGTGACGGAGTAACAATACAAATCACCACTCTCTCTCTCTTGCCCGCGGAAGTCGTAAAAGATGACTAAGGGATATAATATGCTTATAACATCTATGCAAGATAACTCTGCATAAGGAAAACTCGAAATAAAACTCTATAACAATCTGTCTGACCAACGTGGTATAGTAAGGTTAATTTCCCTCCTATTATAGAGTAGGCTCGAGCTCAACAGTGGGACGCACATATATGGGCTGAGAGATGACGATGATTCTTTCTAGTTTAGGTTACTAATTAATAACTGTGCAAATTACAAAACACATATTCTCTAGAAAAAATAAATTTAAAATACATACTTTCAGAGTTATGCCAGGTGAAGCCATACCAACACTCCCTGATTTAGGACCTTTCAAGCCCCAACTCTCTGAGGTCAGTTCTCCAGCTTCAGTCATTCCATAGCCTTGCAAGATGTATTTGAGATTAGGAAATCTAACAAAATAAAAAGTGTTTGATTAAAAGGGTGCTGTAAAGTAAATACGACAATATTTGAGGTTTCTAACCACCGGCCAGATTCATCTATAATACCCGTAAAAGATATCAACGACTACAGTAAGTTTTCCACTAACTCTTAAATTTCTAGAGGGTGTCGTAAAATATAACTAAGAGTTGATCTGGGATAACTCCATCTAATGCTGCCAGGTCAGTAATTATATGCCCAAGGAGAGTTGTCAGGCGGACGGCCGATCATAAAACTATTATCAAAACTTTTACCATGAGCGAAAAACATATTAAGTCAACTCCAAGTAATTGGGAGAAGACCAAGATAATGATAATAACTATAGTAAGATTTCAGACTTTCTTCCCTTAGATTTCTACTTTTCTTCTTATTTATGCAAAAATAATACGTTCTACAACAAACTGTCTACTCCTTGCTTTTATATTTCAGAAAGACTTTTTCTTCATATTTTATTCCTTTAAAGTTATAGATTTTTTTTCCGTAATGACACAAGGTGATAATATTATTATAATTCTTTCTTATGTATAAAAAAAAAGATTATTACAAACGCTTTTCACCTTTGTATCAAATTAAAGTATTTGATACTTTAGGTATATGTAAAATTTGTTTGTCGCAACATCTGCAAGCAATTTCTAGGAATCTGTCCCAAATAGTTCATAAAAACAAGTTGGCATACCCGAATTCGGCGTTATATCCGGAGTCGCTATTGCCGAATGTATTTCCTACAAAAGGATGCTTTAAATTCTAGGGACGTAAGTTCGGCGTCGCTATAACAGAAAAGTCGTTACAACCGAGGTCGTTATAAATGAAATCCACTGTACTTATAACCAAGAGAAGGCAGACTGGAAATAAAATCCTATATCAACATGTCTGACTAGCGTGGTATAGTATACCAATACCTCTCTTATTATGAAGGAGATTCGAGCCCAGCATTGGGATGCTTTAATAGTTATAATTAAATGTGAATTTTTATGTATCGAAGTTAAGCTGTTATTCATTACATTTGAAGCATTGCTTTAAAGATCTTTACTTGAAAGGGCATTCCTTCGGGCTGGCCATGGACATTAAGAAACTCGGTACCAGTGGACGGCCCGAACGGACGGACGAAGGTGGATTACGGTGAGTTATAGGGCTTGTTGAGACTTCCCCTTAATAAGAAAACTTCGCCTTAATCACCAGTGCTGCCATCTACGTCCAATGCAATTGGGCGTGTAATTTAAATCGAAGAGAAAAAACGTTCTTCATTCCCTACTCTTACTACGTTGCGATCACACATTTATTATACTCACGCATTTAATACAATTGTAATTTTAGTCAAATAATAATCATTAAATAAATCAAAGTCTCGACAATCATTTATACCTACCTCATAAGAACTATTATCAATAGGGCTGATTATAGGGTTATATACAGATTGCGTGCATCCAGACCATAGCACGCTCAAAAAAATATTCTTCAACTATTAGATTTAAAATGTCAGTCACTGATTGGATATGACAATAATTATTGAATCATTATACTGCTGTTCTTTATCCAATTAACAAGGATTTCATAATCGTGGAATTATTGTGATATAAACTTAGTAACATATAATAAGCATTGTAAATTAATAACGTTGAGGCTTATGAAGTATTATAGATTTTGTTTTAGCATATGAACCAAGCTCACGATACTAGTAAAGTTTGCTACGAATATAAGAAGACATTTATTAATGTATCAACCTGAGTTTTGCTGCCGTAAATCTATTCCTCTGAGAGAGGATATATGTCCTTTACGTATGTACGTGCTTACCAAGCATTGGCTTTGGCGTATTACACATGTCAATGTACATTGAAATAACTTACCTACGTTTTACCTTGTCCATTGTCTTGTTGTGCAATGGTGATGATCTTGAATATATAACCTTAAGCGAATCAACATTAAATTTTTCTGTCATATCCACTTTCGATAAATAACTAACAAAAGATGGTACTACAAAGGCTATGTTGATCTGTAATAACGAAATTGTATTATAATAATGCAAAATTGAAGCAAAGGAAACAATGAAAACAATATTTTGAATAGTGATTGATTAGGTTGTGTATAAAGAGCTGTAAAGGTTTTGTGTAATCTCCCTGTCGGTTTTAATATTTAATGCTGATATTGTGGTCGTCTAATAAATGTAAAGCAATAGAAATTATTTTAGGAGTAGAAGGAAAAGGGGTGTTCATGTCGGAATAAGAATAGAGTTCATTAACTTCTTTCTTGGCCGTATTTGTCATAAAGACGACGATGTAATATGCAGATAACATCTTGAAACAAGAGAAAGAAAAATTCAATACCATCTAATCTGATCAGCATGGTTTTGGGGTAATTTTTTTCCTATTGTGAAGGAGGCTGGAACGCAGTAATTAAATACCTATATGACTGGAAATGGGTATCCCAGTCATATGTTGCTGTATACAACACACAAATATTTTAATAATAGCAATGACATAGACCTGAGTGTTTTCAGAATGATTTCGTTGTTACTACGGAACCTTCTGGATAAACTGACAAAGCGTGTGAACGTGGTCTATTTGACCCTTGAAAACAACCTATAGTCGTGGTTCAAGAGTGAGAGAAATAGGTGATATAAAGGAGTTAAACCGTAGAAAATCCATAGTTCTATAAAATAGTGCTTGTTTATTAAGAGACTCTGCGACTGTTTAAGACAAGCTATGTAATGCATTTTTTTATGGTGGGCTACGGTCAGCACACCCGCCGCCCAGCTTCATCCGGAGCGACAGAGGGGCGGCGCGTGACCTCGTAACCCACCCATAGCACGTCGCCTACGTCTAAATTCTGATAATATCTATAAATTTTGTGGTAAGCTATAATAACCGTTTTAATATTACGTGTTTAAAATTATATGAAAATTGCATATGAATTTATATTATTAATGTTTTATATTAATATTGTACTTACGTGACAATTATCTATACATTTCAAAAATGCATTTGGTACAGCTTCATCTATGTATATAATTTTCCTTCCCATAGCAAGAAATTTATATGTCATAAAAGTGTCATAATTGTGATACCATTCTCCGAAAACAAAACATGTTTGTAGAGATTCATCAGAAAAACTAAAATGTTAATACAAATAATAGTATTCAGCACGTAAGGTTATTGATTTTTTTTTTCTACGTTTAACGAAATTTCTCACACGTTAACGGATTAAGTATACAATGTGTCTTTTCGTATTTTTTGTAGGATTTATAAAAAAAGGTTGAGAAATCGTCAGTATACTCTTCTGAAAAATTTAATAACATCATACCAGCGTGACCAATAAAGAACAAATCCCGTTAGTTATTAAAACCAATTTTCATGACAAGAGCAACAGCACTTACCTAGGAAACTCAAAACACAGATTTTATTTATTTATTTATTTTAATTATTTATTTTAAAGGAAACTGACAGCTAAAAGAATTACATTAATGACTTAATTAGCAACATAAAGCCATTTATGAGTCTCCACATATAACAGTTTCATTTTTTTTTCTTTTTAAAACACATAACTCTTTCAATACTTAAATATAAAAATATTTGAGTAACAAAATAACAAGTACTTAAAGTTAACTCCATATAACAAAATAATTCCTTGTCCTGTTAACACACTACGATACAAAAACTGATTATTGAACTGCAAAATAGTAATTCTAAAAACAAAATAATGAGAAAAAAATGCATTAATAATGATGTATTAAATTGATGTGAAAAAATAAAATCAGAGATTTATTGAAATAAGTCTGTTCCTCAGTGAAGGAATGCTTGTGTTAAAGATATCTATGTCGTTACTACGCATTATTTGGTTAAAACTTTGACAAGAACGATACAGAAAACTATTTTGGCGATAATTCGTGGCAGTTCGGTTAGCTGAGAAGAAGGAAGCCGAACGCAAGGAATGACTAGGGCAATATATATTTAATTTAAGTAGAAGCTCTGGACAGTCAAGAGACGTTGATGTTACAATTCGTGTTAGAAACAATATATCAGAATATTTGACGACGTTTTTCTAATTTTAAGAAGTGATGTTTTTGACAGGATATATTATAATCACAAAAATTTGAGTTCGTGCGGTAGTTAATGTATCTGATAATTTTTTTTGCACACTTTTAATCCTGATGTAAATGTCATATCTTGGATTCCATATTTGCGAAGCATATTCCAAATGGGGTCTGACGTAAGAAGAAAAGAGAATTTTTATTGTTTTAGCTTGCTTAAAATCTTTAGACATCCTCATAATATAACCAAGACTTTTGGAAGCCTTTTTGACTATAAATGCAATATGCTTATCAAAAATTAGCTTTTAATCGTGCAAAACGCCCAAATCCGTAACTTCATCAACTTGGAGTAAAATTTGATTTTTTAAAAAGTAGTCGAATAATATAGGATATTTCTTTTTTGTATAAGTAATACTGGAACACTTACTAGGGTTAAGTTCAAGTTGATTCTCAACGCAATAGACATCTAATCTATAAAGATCCTCTTGCAATGCTTGAGCATCATTAATATTTGTAATTTGTTTAAATATCTTCATATCGTCGGCAAAATTTAAAATTTGTCCATTTACATAGAAAACAGCTTTCAATGTCTGATATAAAGATAAGAAACAGAAGAGGTAGCGAGTAGCGAGCCTTGCGGTACACCACTCGGAACACTCATCCATTTAGACATATAGTTACCGAGGACAACAGCTTGACTTCTATTATCAATATACGAAGCGAACCATCGGAGCAAGTCACCATGAATACCTGCGCTTTTTAATTTCGCTATTAAAATTTTGTGATTTATTCGGTCAAATGCCTTGCAGTAATCAGTATAAATAACGTCAACTTGCTGACCACCCTCAATAGAGTTAGTTAAAAACCCATTAAATAAGGTAAGATTAGTAGTAGTTGATCGGCCTCTAATGAATCCATGTTGAGACTGAGGTAATTTATGTTTAATTACGTCATAAACCTGGTCATACACTATTTTTTCAAAAACCTTGGCTAATATCGGTAATTTAGAGATAGGGCGATAGTTCTCAATTTTATGCTTCGGCCCTTTTTTATGAACTGATTTGACATCATCAATCAACGAGGGCAGGCACTCGAGCTTATTAGCCATCTGATTCAGCTTGCTTAATATGGATTCCAAGTGGTCTTCCTTGGGACGTACTTCCAGTCGGTGTGATGATGTTCGACAAGCATTGCACTCGGACCCCTCGGCCACTCAAGCCGCCGGGGGGTCTGCGTCGCATTCTGCGGCGTCATCCCTGACGGCGGCCCTGATCGTCACGCCCTCCCCCCGAAGGTTCGGAAGCGCCCCCTGCACAAGGGTGACAGTTCCTCATCCGATTTGGAGGGGAGCGGAGGCATAATGCCTCCTCCTAAGGTGGTGGCCTCACACAGGGGGTGCGGAGGGCGTGGGCCAGCGGGAGCGGCGAGAACCTGGACTCCTTTGCCGGTAATCTAGGAGCGAGAGATTGAGGCTCGCAAGCGGGCCAACGAAGCAGCAGCCGCGAGAATGATGAGGGTGTTGAAAGACATCCCTCCCATTGGCGCCGCGGCTGCTGAGCCCGCTGTGACTAGCGACGCCCCACCTACTAATATGGCCACCCTGCAGGCCGAAAATGCCCACCTTGTGGCAAGGTTTCAGGCCTGCAGGAAAAGAACAGGGCCTTGGAGAAGGAGTTGTCGACGGTGCAGAAGGCGAACAGCCAGCGGGCCAAACAAATGGCTGACTTGCGGCGCCAGGTCGCACAGCTAGCGGGGACTGCGCCGTCGACAAGCGCTGGCATTGTCGCTGCCCCAACCATCCCCGTCCCGGGAGGCTCAGCCGGTAGCACCAATTTCGTTGCCCGCAGTGGATGGCGTGCCGGACCAAGCCATGCGCGCCATAATTGAGGTTGTCGGCAAGGTGCTCGACGCACGCATGGGGGCTCTGGAGGCGAGACTGCCTCCGGAACCCCGTCTCCGACCGCCGCTTGCTGCGGACAAGCCACAGGCCATGGCGTCAGCCCCTGCCGCATTACCCTGCCAGGGCGTGCGCGTAGGGAGCCACGCTACGGCCGTTACTGGGCCGAAGCCGAAGGGGCCCGCCGCAAAGAAGAAGGCGGCACCGGCTCCTGCTAAGACCGGACCTAAGCCGCCGCCTGCAACTGCGCCACCGGTGGCGGCCAGTGCAACCGCGACCGCGACTGCTGCGCATGGACATCCTGCTGCGTCCGAAGAGGGCTGGCAGACGGCCGAGCGCAGTAGGAAAAGTCGTGGCCAGAAAAGGAGAGCGGAGGCCAAAAACTACGCAAAAACCTCCGCTCCCAACGCAGGATCCGGAAAGAAGAGGTCGCACAAGAGGCTCCGGCCGCCGCAGTCAGCCGCGGTGGTGATCACCGTACTGCCTGAGGTGGCCGAAAATGGCCTCAGCTATGAGGTCGTCTTACGTCGCACCCGGCGAGAGCTAGACGTCTCTGATATCGGAGACGTCGAAGCCAGGACCCACAAGGCCCGGACAGGGGCTCTTATTTTAGAGTTCCCTAGGACCAAGGGCGCCAAGACGGCCGGTAGCATGGCGGCCAAGTTGCGTCCGTCAAGTGCGCAGAACTGCGCGTCGCGGGTCTGGACGACTCCGTGACGGTGGATGACATCCGGGAGGCCATCGTCTTGAAAACTGGGTGTCCCGTGGCCATCGTCTGAATTGGCGCCATCCGCCCTGGTCCGGGTGGCGTCAGTGCTGCCTGGGTGCAGTGCCCGGTGGAGTCGGCCAAGCAATTGGCCGGCTCAGACAGGCTCCTCGTGGGCTGGAGCTCGGTGCGGGTGACCGTGCTGGAGTCCCGGCCTGCGAGGTGCTACAAGTGCATGGCAGTCGGACACACTCGGCCGACATGCACTAACTGCTTTGACTGCAGCGATCTCTGTTTCCGCTGCGGTTAACCCGGGCACAAGGCGGCATCGTGCGCCGCCACTCCCCACTGCCCCGCGTGTGCGGTGGGCAATAGGCCTGCCGCGGCGGAATGGGGATAGCGTACGCTATTTGGTGTTTACTTCTCCCCTAACAGGAGCGCGACAGATTTCGGGGCCTCCCTCACCATCCTGGGGGCCTCGATACTTTTAGGAGTTACTTTTAGGAGTGGTAGGACCACACTGTCGACAGTTATCTGTCTACAGCCGCGGGCCGGTCCGTCCGGGGCAGTACCATGCTCTCGCAGAAAATCGACGTCTGAGTAGTAGCAATTTGTTACTGCGCTTCGTTCGGTGAGCGAGAGAGCCGGAAGCCCAACTTTCTGAGGGTGATTGCGTGTGGAGGGTTTTGGTGGTGCCCTTGGTATCACCGAGCCTCAATGCACGCATTCACACTCCCTTCGCGGTAGGCAACGGCCTTGTAAAGGTCCATGAGCGGCAGCAACACTTACCATCAGGTGTACTGTTTGCTCGTTTGCCACCGTTTGCATAAAAAAAAAAAAAAAAAAATACGGCGACTAGCACCGCGCCAAGTCTTCGTTATGGGGGACTTCAACGCCAAGTCAAGGGCGTGAGGGTCCTCCAGGATGGACGACCGTGGGCGGGCGGTCGAAGAGTGGGCGGCGGCATTGGGCCTCTGTTTGCTGAACAGGAGCTCGGTGCAAACGTGCGTGCCGGAGCAGGACGGGTCGATAGTACTTGTCGTTCGCTACCCCTAATGTCGCAGCACGTGTGAGGAGCTGGTGCGTCCAGGAGGAGGTCGAGACCCTATTCGACCACAGAAACATATGGATAGAGGTCTCCCGGACCCTCCTGCAGCCCAGCAGGGGTCACACGGTGGACGGAGCTCCAGCGTTACCGCGGTGGGCTGTGGGTCGATTGGATCGGGACCTATTGGCGGAGGCAGCCATTGTTTAGTCGTAGCTGTCCTCACCGCCCCGGCGGACGGGTGGACGCCGAGGTTGGCCGCATCCGCAGTGCGTTAACGCAGATCTGTGATGTGGCCATGCCCCATGTGCGGCGTCTGCCCCCGAAGAAAGCGGTCCCCTGGTGGTCCCGAGAATTGGCGGATCTCCAGGCCGCGTGCATACGTGCCCGGAGGTCCTACACCCGCAGCCGAGTGCGTCACCGCGACGCTGAGCGGGAGGGCCAGCTGCACGAGGCTTACCGCAGTGCGCGGTCTGTCCGTACCGCCAAGGACATCAGTCGGCGAGAGATGCTGGACAGTCTCGAGCGTGACCCCTGGGGTCGCCCCTATCTCGCGGCGCTTACCATGCTCCGCGGACGGGGCTCACCGAGACTTTTCAGCACGTATGCGAGCCAAATCCACTACCCTCTGGGCTCGACGGTGTGCCCAACCGTGTGCTGGTCCTAGTCCTCGAGCACCTGGTACCACGCCTCAGGGGACTGTTCGACGCTTGTTTGGCATCCGGGAAGTTCCCTGGGTGCTGGAAGGAGGGGAGGCTGGTACTCCTGCCGAAGCCGGGACGATCTCCCGAGTCGCCTCAGCCTACAGGCCCATCTTGCTGCTCGGTGATGCGGGCAAGCTGCTGGAGAGGGTTCTGGTTGCCCGCATCGAGCGGCACCTCGTCGGGTTCGGGCCCGATCTGTCGGACGCCCAGTTTGGTTTTAGGAGAGGTTCGACGATCGCGGCCCTGCTGCGCCTGAGGGCCGTGATGGCGGAGGCCGTCGCCGGAAGAGGAGTGCTGTTGTCGGTATCCCTGGACATCGCCAACGCCTTCAACAGTCTGCCATTCAGCTGCATCGGGGAGGCGTTGCGGTATCACGGGGCGCCCATGTACCTGAAGCGGCTGGTGGCAGACTACATAGTGGGGCGCAGCGTCCTGTACGTTAACCGAGTAGGGGACCGAGGGGGGGGGGGGGAGAGGAAGGCTCCCACCCGGGCTGGGCGTAATTTGCTACGCTGACGATACGCTCGTCACAGTCCGGGGTGGGACGCTAGAGGAGGCGGCACGTCTGGCAACTCTCGACACCGAGGAGATTGTCAGGCGTATCGAAGCGCTGGGATTGAGGGTAGCCCTGGATAGGACGGAGGCCCTCTTATTGCATGGCCTCCGTACCACCGGGCCTCCTACCAGCGCTTCGATCAACGTGAATTCAGTTACCATCAGCATCCAAGCCCACATGAAGTACTTGGGCCTGGTGCTCGACGGACATTGGTGGTTCCGGGAGCATTTCCGTCGACTTGTTCCCCGGCTTATCGACGCGGCGACCGCCATTTCGGGGGTGATTTGGTCGATGGCCCTGTACGACGCACCGGTGTGGGCGGGGTCCGAGGTGTGTGCCGCGTGGGCGGGGACGCACCGTAACTGGCAACATGTGATTCTGGCAACAACCTTCTTCCAAGATCTAGAAACAGCTTTCAGTTTTAGTTTATCCTCTTTGGTATTATGATCTCGACAGCTAGCCTTTTGCATTTTTCCAATTTTGGCACGTAGACTTATTCTGGCGTGCAGCATATTCCAGGTTTTATTAAACTAAGGACAGCTGCTAGCGCCAATAGTCTAGTGTAGTAATTTAGTGTTGAGGATGAATAGTTCCACCCCGGTTATGGGAAAATAAAACGAGTATATATCATATTGCATAGCAGTGTCGATAAATACCTATACACGTATGTTACACCGTTGCTTAGCTTTAAGAATAAAGTCAGAACACTAAATAGAGTGTGATTTACGTTGTGACTCAATAGAGTTTAGATTGATGAAATATAAACTTGAGTATAAATTTAGGTATTTATTTATTCCTTAATGTTTTGAAGAAGAAGAATTTAAGTTATATCTTAACAACGATGGGGATCTATAGTGAGAATAGTTGACTGGTAAGATGTACTGTCTCCGGTAGATGGACATACTTTAATAGACATACTTCCTATAACATTGCTTTCAATATTGTTACACATCGGCCTACCGTCCTTTAGGGTAAATGTACGAGTAAATGTTCAGGCCGGGCACGGATATTAAGGAAGCGCCATCAGTGAAGGGCCCAATAGCGATGGAGAGGGAACACGGTGGGTTATGGGGCCCCACGTCAACTTTTCGTTCTCCCTGGCAAAATAGACGAGGTGTGTCCAGACTATAGGCTGCCAGAAAAAGAAGGCCAAATGCGCGGCACTATACTTTTCCTTGACACTTTATAAATATATAATTTTATTTTCTATAATTTCAATTCTGCACTCAATTAAAATATATAAATTGTATTTCGATCTAATACTTACTCATTTGGCAGACTATTAAGGATGCAATTTAAATGTGTCAGCTGTACACCTTTCGGCATTCCCGTGGTGCCCGAGGAATACAAAATGAATGCCGTGTCAATTTGTCCCTGAACTTGTAGCGGCTCAAACTTGTTTACGTCCACATCTTTCGTAACTAATGTTTTAATTGATATTATGGAATCTATAGAATCATCTAATGTTATGAATATCTCTATGCAGTCAAATTCTTTTAATATATCATTATATGTATTCCAAAAATGATTGGAACATATGAAGTATTTTGGTTTTGTTATAGTTATTTTATGTTTTAATGGTGCTGAAAATAACAAACAGAATGAATTATTATGTAATTAGTAAATACTGGATTATGTACAGTTGTTGCATAATACAGTAGGTACGTATAAAAGACTATGTTGCATGAATTTTAAAGTACAGTGGACCCTCGGTATTCCAACAAACGTTTTGCACGGTAGTGTCAAACTATCGAATTTGTCAGATTATAGAGTACTGCCTAAGACCCCTTATAGTCCAGATTTTTTTACAAAAGAGTATCTTATAATCTGACAGGTATGCATACGTAATATACCTACAATGAATAGACTATAAACCATGAAGCACCCTAGGCCGTACCGCTATTACGTGTCGACCAATTCAAACTAGGGATGTGAAAAAATAATCGATTTTTATAAAGATCGATTATTAATCGATTATTTTTTTTGTAATAATCGATTTTTAAAATCGATTATGAAGATGAGAAAAATCGATTATTAATCGATTTTTCTAAAATCGATTAATTTTTTTAAAATCAATTATTAATCGATTTTTCTCATTTTCGTAATTCGTTGAAAAGGTCATCAGGATTGTTTCAGGTGTGTTTTCATACTATATTACAAAAAAAAGTTCACAAATAAAGCTTACATTTCCTAAAAAAAAAGGTCATCACAATCCTGTTGGCAGAAAAAAATCGATTATTTTTTTTTAAATAATCGATTACTTTAAAATCGATTTATTTTAACGAAGGAAAAATCGATTAGTTTCCCTCCAGGTCACATCCCTAATTCAAACTAAGCAATCGGAATTAAAACAAAAGAACAATGGTGGTGGGGCATACAAGTTTTAACGTGTTCAATTATGCATTACTTACTTTAGCAAAGATTGACAAAATAATATAAAAATATTCATTAATATTAGACATGTCGGATTACAAGAGGCGCCGGATTAGACAGGGGCCGTATTACCGCGGGTCCACTGTAGTATCATAAAAATAATCTAACATAACAAATAAAACGTAATATAAGTAGTTTATCTATCCTCCAACATCATTTCTTTTAACCGTAATTTATAAAACGTCACATAAAATATATGGGGCGTTTAAAAAATGTGGTGGAAGAAAGATATTTGGTCTCACCTCGACCGCTCTTTAAATCATAGGGGGTATACGTCGCTCCAGTGAACACGATTGCAAGTACCGTTGGAACAAATTCATTGCGTTTTTCCGATCCTACTGCAACAATGTCGCCTCGTCCCACCCCCAGCTTTGTCAAAGCAACTGACATATTGACGGCATATTGCGTGAATTGCTTGTATGTTAGTGTTTCACGTGTTTCGAAGTGTTCCTGAATATATTTATTTTCTAAGTTTTGATTTTATATATACCTAAATTATAAAATAAAAATACAATATGTGTTTATAGGCGTTTAGAAAAGCCACTACCAGAAAAATATTAAGGTCCGTTTATTTGCTTAAGAAATTTGAAGTCGTTAAAATGTAGCAGTCCATAGGAGCATTGCCATAATATTTTTTGTCATAATTTTTTATAAGATTTAAAAAAGTTAAAATCGGAAATACACAAATACAGAAATGTCTTGTGGAATAAAAAAATAAAGAGTAAAATATACGCATACCAACGCTATTTCGTCATTTTTCAGCCGCAATCGGTCCAAAATATATTTGCCGAAGTTCAAATGGGCTGGTACTTCTACATCCTGGTCTCCATAAATATATAAGTCATCGCTGTACATTTTTGTATAAAATCTTTGGGCTTCTTGTCGCTCAGGCTAAAATATTAGTTACTGATTCTTATGACTGTTCCAACTATTATATATGCAATTTCATTGAATTATGTTTTCAAAGTCACTAATAACGGATTGCACTAGATAAAGAAGCGTATCGACTATGTCGTATTGCAGCTGGGCCAAATTTATAATACCAATAATAAGCAGTTGTTACTAATGATGCTTAGTCACGAAGAAACTGTAATGTGAATTTTAATAGATGGTTATTCTTATAATACAGTCAATAAGTGCCTTTAACACTAATTAATAATAATTGATATGTCAATGTACCCTTAAATAATGCTTCATTGACCATTAATATTAATTTAATATTTATTTATCAGTTTTATATACCTAGTCGCTTTATAAATAAGAGATCGTATATTTATTTTAATGTCATGAGTTAAAGATAACAGTTTTCTTATCGTTTTTATGTTTATAAGTTTAATAAGTTTATATAATGATGAATTTGTAGTAAGATCTCGAAAATGTGAAGTCTCGTATTCGATTCTAGGTACAAATTATGTGCTATATTCTTTTTTATATTTTTTTTTGCTGTTACATGAAGCAGATGAGCCCTTTCCTTCAATGTGGTTGAGATGATTATTAGATGAGATTGACATATGTGTGTCTTTATTATTTTGCTCGTTTTTAGCCAATACGCTCATTGAAAAAATAATAATAATAATCATCATCCCAATATTCTATTTTTTTCTTTTTATGCTTGTTTATAGGTAGTTAGAAGTAGCAAGTAGACATTTAAATAAAGATAAATCTTAATCCATTATTTTCAAATGATGTACTCTTCAATAAAGATAAACAAAAACATCTCTCAGGATGTAAATTTTAATCATCTCAGAGTGTCCAAATAGGTTTAAAGAAGTTGGTTGAGTGACTGCAAAGCTAAGCCAATACTATTGAAATAGAAACATGAAATATTTATTGACAGTAGACTTTTTGTGACGTAGAGATTCACTATGAAAAGATTTTATGAAATTCAATCCTCATGGGGGAAAAGTTTGTATGGAAAGAAAAATATAACCGTTGTCTTCAAATTAAGCACAAATACGCTGCAGTAAAAGAAAATAAACACATGTTTCAACATTTATCAGCTTTCATCCTCCAAGGTTGTAGTATAATATAATTTGATATTTTTCATACTATAACACAAATAATCATATTTAACGGAGTCTCGCAGTAATATGAATCAGATAAGACAGCAATGGTTCTGACTTGAACAGCTCTACGGGACTTGTTCCAAATTAAGTTACACCAGCAGTCTGGCTATTCTTGCAGCAGGCTTGCTAACAGTGACACTTTTACATGATTTTTATTAGGGTTTCGTATCCAAAGGGTGAAACGGGACCCTATTACTTCTGCTGTCGGTCCATCCGTCTGTCTGTCACCAGGCTGTATCTCAAGAACCGCGATAGCTAGACAGTTGAATTTTTACGAATTATGTATTTCTGTTGCCTCTATAACAACAAATACTAAAAACAAAATAAAATAAATACTTAAGGGGTCTTCAATACAACAAACGCGATTTTTTTGCCCTTTTTATAGATAATAGTACGGAACGCTTCGTGCGTTACTCCAGCTCGCACTCAGCCGGTTTTTGAATTATCACAATATATTTGTGATAATCTTCTCTCTAAGGGTGTAACAGGGAGTGTATTTTGGTTTGATATTTATCACTCTACAACACTAATAATGTAAATAATTTAAACTTACGTTCTGCCAACAGTTAGATAATTCTTGCACCGAGAGGTAATAGAGTGAATACAGTGTATAAAGTGTCTGTTAACCTTTTTATATTCAGGCTTTCGCCGTTCACTGTTGAATGTAGTCCTTCGCCATAAATGAGGGGATAATAAATGAGGGTGTGTATGCATGTGTGCATGCGCGCGTGCGCGTACTCGTGCGCGTGTATGTACGTACATACACGTGCGCGTATGTGTATGCGTGTGCGCGTGCGTTTGTGTGTGCGTGTGCATGTGCGTGAACCTACTTATGTACAGTAACTTTAAATTACTTAAGCATCATGCACTTTGTATTTACAGAGTATCAAACACTAGCAATTGTGTACATCGTGTGTTTTGTCCCTGCAAGTACATTGTTTTTCACCCACCTACTACACCCTAATAATTAATACAGGTCTCTTAGGATAGAGCTGCATATTATAGTTTTATTGGATATTATTTCTATTACACAGAAAGTTATACGTTTTGAGGATACTAACCCATTTTGGTATTTAATTCGGTTCCCAACTTTGCAGGCCGGAAAAGCGATAGCTCTTTTAAATATAGCAGAGAAAGTATCTATTTTCGGATTCAGATTGCACATGCACGCGATAGAAGGAAATTTGTGATTTTGCTTTTGATTGTGCAGAGTTTAAAAAATAATATAATGGTTATTTATTCATAGTAATTTCGCATGATAGTTTTTGTCCCGAGTTTTTTCCTCTTACTAAGCAAGTAATTTGCAAATAGTATGTATAACGGCTGTAAAATACTCATTTAATTTATTCAGTGTCTGCATTGCTGAGGTGTCACGTTTGCAAATCTATACAAGTTTAATTGCTTTTTTCATATCACGAACCGTCTTTATAATTTGTCATGTTTTCCTAATTGCCTTTTGGAATATATTGAGATTCGCCTGATAATATCGTTTTATCACATTTAAAAATAGAAATACAAGTACTTCTATATATTTATATAAGATTATTTATCTCAAATCGTGAAGGTCAGCAAATGAATAAACATGTGTTGCTCTGTTAATAAAGATTTTTTGTTAATACACTTTCACAATAACTAAAAAACACGTAAGTAATCACAGTTAACGAAACTCTTACCTGTTAATAAAGAAACGACATTTAAAATTTATAGTTCCATATGTCGTTTACTTCACAATATCAAATCACTTCGTTTTATTTAAAATATGAGACACATAACTTCGCCAACAAACCTAGATCCACTAATTACTACAGATAAAGTATGACAGTACAAACGTAGCCACTACAGATTGCGTTATGCGCGGCAAAATTCAAAATTAAAGGAATACTACAAAAATTTCTTTACATTTATAATATTTCATCATCAGCATCATCATTTCGGCCACTTCTGGACGCGTAGGCCTCTCTTACGTTTCGCTACAGGGTACATTTTTGTGGCGCCTGCATCCAACGACACGTCGATAGTCGAGAATCTTTCTTAACCAGTAGCCGTCGGTTCGTCGAACGATGTGGTCTGTTTATTGCCACTTCAGCGTGCTGATTCTTCGTGCTATGTCGGTAACACTCGGTCTTCTACGGATTTCTTATGATATTTATTTGGTAAGAATATAATACTGTAGTGACAGTGGTGACAGGCGGTTGTCGTAGGAGACGACTAAGAGATACAATACGCATATAACATCTATTTAAGAGAAGAAAAACTCTAATATTTATTGAATGCGTCTATCCTTCACTGCATTGTCCAATGATTTTTTTGTCTAATGCTTAGTCATCATCACTCGAGCACTATTCACAAGCACTCTCACAGCAGTTATAGATTAATCGTGCAATGTGGCGTCCCTATTGC
The DNA here is from genome assembly GCA_032191425.1 of Lymantria dispar. Taxonomy (NCBI): domain Eukaryota; kingdom Metazoa; phylum Arthropoda; class Insecta; order Lepidoptera; family Erebidae; genus Lymantria; species Lymantria dispar. The sequence goes on from CM063449.1 coordinate 20,111,457, forward strand.
TTCAGTTCTCTAATTCTTCATGCCATGTCAAATACACTCATTATTTTACAGATTTTCGTGTTTACAGATTCTATCTTGCAGGTACCTATATTTAGGTCACGTTATAGTAGGTACGCGGAGTGTCTTTGAGTCCAGTTTTGTGGTCGATATTAAGAGACCATGTATCCGTGGCATAAGTCATCACTGGTATTACACAATGGTCATAAGCAAGTTGTATTGTGGTATATTGTATGAGAAGATCCTCCAAAGTTTCAGCTGACCTGGCTCGAAATTAGCTATATTGTTATATATTGTTTCTTTATTTTTTAAACAACACCCTACAATAAGGCAATAATTATTGTGTTGCGGGGGACTTTACAAACATATAATTAACGGAAAAAAATACATTCAGACCCAGAACAACAATTTGTAGATCGCACAAAGTGTTGTCCTGCATGGAATTCGAACCCAGGACACCAGCACAGTAGGTTGGTATCTTAACCACTACACGATCTGTGCAGTCGAATTTATTTCGCCTGGTTAAATATAATGATCGACATGTTCGAGAATTGCAACGTCAACGAGGATCGACATTGCAATGAAATGGGTATTTGACATGTTAAATATCGAAAGTCATGACATTCATCGTGTTTATGTTAATAATTTGTAAACCCATTTCTTATAATGAGTGCGTTGAGAATGTTAGCTGTCGATGATTTCTACCATAATGACAATATCTACAAATCGAAGGTGAATAATGTTTCGTCGTTTATATTGACGACGAGTCAGGTCTTTGAAGACATCTTCCGATAATGTAGTGGTAATCCGTTTCAGAGAGATAACTTTACCCTATCTCACACCTTTCTATAGTTGGATGGGTTTCGTACTCTTATTTCAAATGCGGATTGACACTATTGCGTTTCTATATGAACACTTTATGACTTCGATATTACGACAATTGATTTAGTACTGCTGAAGGCATAGAGCTTTTGTCACTAATCGATTTTAAGTATTTTATATACATACGTGTGCGTGTGGAGCACCGACAAGAGCGGGCTACTGGAGTCGTACGCCGATCAACTAGCGAGATGCTGCTGATATTTACAAAATGTAATAACACAAGCGATGTAAAATACTTTTATCGAAGCTATTTACAATTTTTCTTTTATATTTTCTTGATACTTTTATAAAATTGTGCGTATGCGCAAACGATACAACCTTCCCGTCCGATAGCCGAAGCAGCACTAACTAAAGCGGATAGGGGGGAAGCGAAGCGGCTCTAAGGTGGACGAAGCGCGGATGAATTTAAGTATTTCCTTTATATTATCAAAACCAATATACATTTAAAAAAAGTAAAATGTATAGGTTATAGGAAACATGAAGTTTTATTAATTTTCATAATTTTTTAAACTTTTGTGAAGTATTTACGCTGTACTATGGGTTTATTTTTTCATTAAAAGGTAATTTTGGATTTTTTTTCTATAGAGGAAATTACAAGTGATCATGTTTTTTAAATGTATAATCTATAGAGTCAATACGTAAGTATCGTATATAAGAATTACACGACTAATGCGTTGGAAATAAGGATACAGTAAGGGATCAAACGAACGCATTTTTTTTTTAATTTCCTCGGTGCCCCCTTAAAGACTTTCCTATAATCCACAAACGCTATCTACAAAGGCTGATTGGTCTTCTGTCTAACCTGCTAAAGCTTGTGAATGTGTTCTATGATACTGTCGCTGTTTTAGTGATATGAAATTTTAGTGATAATGTTCAAGCAGTTAAAATTCATCGAGTTAATAAACACTGATGCATTAAATATGAAATCAAAAGAAGTCTAACATCTCTAAATCAAACACCTTAAACCATTGTGTGCTATGCTATAAACTCAAACACCTTATATCACCGTGTGCCAAGCCGTTTAAACAGTATGAATGGCCGAAGATATACAAACTGAATGACTCGTTGCGACAAATTGTAAGTCAGATCGACACAACGACTTAAAAATTAGCTCAGATGGTTGCCAAGGGTTTCTTAAAGCTCTGAGAACACTAGAGAATTTGTAAAAGATTTTAAATATTTTATGAGTGAAATGAACCACCTATATCTCGCTGACAATCAATCTATGCTCTTTTTGAATGTCGCATTACTTTTCAACTATAGTCTAACTTTTTATTAGCTGCAGTAAAATGACGTTTTGTGGGTTGCCGGTTTTTGAAGAAAAATAAATAGGGATGTAGCTAAATGAGTGAATCATAAATGAATAATCAGTTTGGTTTTTTTTTGAGATTTAATATTAAGTTGTAATGTATTTTTTTAACCTATTATTATTACTATACTAGAGGATTGATCTTTTTTAGTGGAAGTATAGGGAGGTACATTCAAAATGAAACAAAAACGTCATAATAATGTTATTTAATTAATCTTTTTCGAAATCACTGTCGCTGTCGCTTTCGGTCACACTAATAACAAATCTATCAGTCACTTCATCTATAATATGATCGAGGTGGCACATTTTATCTTCTCTTTAATAGTGTGAGACACACAGTCACTCCACTTAGCCGGTGTCACTTTCTTGATTCCTTCTTGGAATAAAGTTTTCACTTCTTGCATTTTATACGTTTTATTATTGTTTGCGACGTGACTCTTTACCTGCGCCCTTACCAACTCAATGGGGTTCAATTCACAGTGATAAGGGGGCAGTCTTAAAAGTGTGATACCTTTTTGTGCAGCCATCTCGTCTACGGCATATTTCTCAGTATGATTTTGTTGTTTCACAATATCTATGAGAGTGGCCTTGACCATATTTTGTTCAAACGCAATATTTTTAGTAGTCAGCCACTCTTGAATTCGTGCTTTCGTCCACGACATCTTCGGGATTGTTTCGATCTTCCGAGAGTGATAGGGCGCATTGTCCATTACGACTACTGCATTCGGCTTGAGTTTAGGTAGAATACCGCCGAACCAATCCTCGAAACACTCATGGTAGTCTTCTGTACCTTTCTTTGCTTCAAACATAAGAAGTCCGTCGACCAGGAAGCCTTCTTCTCCGCCTATGTGACTAATTATGAGTCGTTTGCCCTTTCCTGTAAGATTTTTTAATCCCGTAGTCAGGCCATCTAAAAATGCCTGTCGAGAAGATTTAATACTTCCGTCAATCCAGGTTATTTTTGTAGTATGACCTGAAAAGAACAAAAAAGAATCATAAGTTTCGACATCAAAACAAAAAGGGAACAAATAGAAGAAACTAACAGTTGACACGTACCAGCGTTGACCCAGGTCTCGTCTTGATAATATATGTATTTTCCCTCCCTACGATATTGTTTAATTAAACGCAGGTAGCGCTGGCGCCATGATATGATATCTTGTCTATCAATAAGCACACTCTTGCGTGATCGAGTAGCGAATTCGAAATTAAGATGCTTCATAATTTTTCTCAATGTCTCTTTCGAGAAGTTGGGCAATCCTGGGTCATCATTTACAACTTGCAGCACCTAAAAATGATTAAAGTTATTACCTAATTGGTTAAGATTACACATGGGATGGGAGAAAACATACATAACGTATAATAAAAAGATGAGTGACGACATGTGTAAACTAACTTTTGCGATGGTGGGTATTTCATTTCCATGAAAGAACTGATGTACAATTCGTCTAACAGCAGTGAATGTGAAATCATCAAGTTTATCTTTAAATGTAAGTTTTGGGCCCGTTTTTTCGGGAGGTTTTGGTGATTCGCTGTCGTTCTCCTTGTGCTCCTTTAAAACGGAATAAACTGTGCGGACGGATATTCCCAAGACTTCAGCCACCTTGTTAACGCATTCACTTGTTTTTGGAACTTGATTGTTTGATTCTGAAGATTTCACTTCAAACACATATTTGTAAACGTTTTGGACCCAAAGTTTTTCAGTTGCACTTAGAGCTACACGTGGCCTTTTTTTCTTAGGAGATAAAAATGTGTCTCCATCTTGCGATGTGCTCGGCAGAGCATCCATGTCTTCAATGTATCAAACAAAAAAAAACTAACACGATAAACGAAAACAAGTAATGAAAAACAAACACAACGTAACATAAGTTTAACAATAATGATAACAAAAACAACGCGCAGTGGACAAATCAAAGTTATTCATGCACTCAAAACAGAAGTATGAAGCCGAATGAGCGAATGACAACCGAAACAAAATGGCGGTCAAGCGTCATCGTAGCACCGTAACCAAAAACCAGTACTACCAACTCGAGAGAGCGTTTTCTTGAGTGTTACCTTGTATATGTCTAAAAGGATCAACGTTTATACAGCCTTTTATTTACATTAATATTAAATAGAATTTAGTATGATCATTATGAGTCAGCTATGGAACGATAAGATATTCTGTAAACTTTTGTGAACTGAATCACATCCCTATTGAGATTAGGCTGTCAACATTATTTTACGGAATGACATTTAGAAACGTCATTTTACTGCAGCTAATAAAAAGTTAGACTTTAGTATATATATAATATCTTATTTGACAATAAGAGCTCTTAGACTGCTGTTAACCGCTTAACAACTGTTAATTTATTGTGGAATGACGATTTTACAGGCAAATAGATGGAGTGGCTATGGGCTCGGTAGCCTCTTTCCTTGTCGTTGATATATTCATGGAGGACTTGGTGGAAACTGCTCTAAGAACCTCACTGGTCACGTCTAGCTGCAAATGATGCAAGCGATCCATAGGTCTCATTCACCTTAATACCATCAGAAAAAGTATCTATATTCCTATACCACCGTAATTCCAACAATCCAAAAGATCAACTCACAATGAAATTGGAGTCAGCTTTTTTAGATGTTGATGCTATTCATAAGGGTTATGGTTTCGCTTTTAATTTAACTTTATTGTGTCAGCAGTAGTAAATCAGATATAGGTGTTGTTAAATCGAACTTTGAGCTGTGAAGAGGCATAATTTTGATGTCACTTTTTTCATCATGTTGTTGGAAATAAAAGCATTCTCCTGAAAACTGAAAATAGTTTGTTTTGAAGTGCTATGCTCTATATATTGTGTCAGGCACTTTTATCAAATTGCAAAATATTACTTGATTGTATTAATGGGCAGTAATAGTCATTAATGAACTCAATTGCAGTCGACAGAGATACCCGCGTGCTCTCCTTCTGGTGTCGATCACTGTAGCTGCATGACTATGTGCTCCTGGTACTTCTTGACAATTAAACTTATTAATCTATTATTTTAATTGAAATTATATCTCAAAATTAACACCAGATTTTAATTAACCGCAACTTTTTCAATAATTTTATCTTTTTTTTTTTTTTTTTTTTTGTGGGTGTTCTGCGGTCGGCGCGCCTCCGCACCACTCCGTCCGGGGCGACAGAGGGGCTTAAGCACGCAACTCCCGCAACCCACCCGAAAACCACCTCGCCTTCGTCATTGGGCCGACCACCGGAGCAGGTTTACTTGTCGTCAGTGGTCGGCCCGACGGAATACCCCCTACGTGGGGTACCCTCCCATCGACCGACGTCCCCCCCTAGGGGAGGACGTCGGTCTTTCCTCACGCGGTCGGCCTCTCGGCGGGTGACGGACTAATCCCCGGTCACGTCACCCGCGGCCTCGGCTAGGGCGGCATGAGGCGCAGGTAGTTGCGCCTGCGCCGCCCCAGTCGCCGGCGGCGGATCTCCTCATCGAGGCTGCGCTCCACGCGCAGACGATCCGCCGCCTCCTTCTGCGAGATCACTGTCTCGCAGAAGGCTGCGACCGCGTCCCAATTCCCGACCTGACGCTGCCGGCCATCGCTAGGGCGATGGTCGACAGCGTCAGGTCGGCACCGATGATTGCGACGAGTTCACGGCGCTGCGTGGCCTAAGCCGCGCAAGCCTCGAGCGTGTGGCGCGCCGTGTCCTCGTCGCAATCGCAGTGGTGGCAGGACGGTGTACTCTCCCTCCTTACGACCTTGTGCAGGTATTTGGCGAAGCTCCCGTGCCCCGTCAACACCTGCACTAGTCGGAAGGAGAGCACCCCGTGCCGCCTTTCCAACCACTGTATCAGCACCGGCCGGAAGGCCTCCACAGTTCGCACCCCGAACCGAGGCCTCTCCAGCCGGACTACCCAACGGGCAATGACGTCTCGGCGGGCGTCGACGCGCCAGGCGGTGAGCTCCCTTAACGAGATCTCACCGCCCTCCGCTCACAACCCCGTCACCCGCCGATACAATCCGGCGAGCATCTCCGCCTCCAGGTCCCACGGGGGAGTCCCGGCCAATAGGCACGCTGCCTCCGTCGCCACCGTGCGGTATCCGCGGATGGCCCTGACCGCCATGACCCTCTGTGGTCGCCACAGAAGGGCCCTAAGTCGGACGGTCAAGGACCCCGCCTACACCGGTGCGCCGTACAGGGCCATCGACCGGATGACCCCCGTGTACAGCCGTCGGCACGTAGCGCTCGGTCCGCCCACGTTTGGCATAAGCCACGATAGGGCGGACGCCGCACCGACGAGCCGCGGAGCGAGCCTGCGGAAATGCTCCCGGAACCACCATTGCCCGTCGAGCACCAGGCCCAAGTACCTCATATGGGCCCGGATGCTGATGTCAACGGACGGTGATCGAGACGCCGATGGGAGGGCTCATAAGGCGCCCATGAAACAAGAGGGCCTCCGTCTTGTCCAGGGCGACCCTCAACCCCAGCGCCTCGATCCGCCTGATGACCTCTTCGATTCCATGGTCGCCAGGCTTACCGCCTCTTCTAGCGTCCCACCGCGGGCTGTGACGAGCGTGTCGTCGGCGTAACAAATTACGCCCAGCCCGGGCGGGAGGCTCCCCCGCAACGCCCAGTCGTAGCCCATGTTCCACAGGGTGGGTCCGAGGACCGACCCCTGTGGGACACCGCAGGTCATGGGCGTTCGCACAACGTCCCCTGCTCGGTTGGTACAGAGGACGCTGCGCCCCACCAAATAGTCTGCCACTAGCCGCCTCAGGTAAGCTGGCACTCCCTGATACCGGAGCGCCTCCCTGATGCAGCTGAATGGCAGACTATTGAATGCGTTGGCGATATAATTTTATCACTAAACCTACCAAGCGCAATCAAATGACCGTTTTTGGAAAGTTCGTTTAAAAATTTTCGTGTATAATGTTACTGTATTATCATGTAACTTATTGACTTTTCCTAAAACATACATGCAACCCATTTTTCAATATTTACAACTTTCTTTATTGTAGACTTTACGAAAAAATTGACAGAATGTCTAGTCTACTACGAACGGTCATTTGACCGTTTGAAAAAATTATGTTATTTATGACTATATTCTGCAGCAAACGCACTCCTGAAATTATTTTACGAGTTTACAATGTAATTGTGGATCCACAGTAGCAATAAAAAGCGTGATAAGAACAAATGAGAGTTCTTTATACAATAGTACAGTCTGGCGATCTGAAGCATCAAGATGGTGTAAGTCATAAACATCAACATGGTATAAGTGATAGTAAGTAAGCATCAAGTGATGGTATAATGATAGGTATAATGATATAATGATAGTAAGTAATATAGGTATAATGATAGTAAGTAAGCATCAACAACAACAACAAGGTATAACGATCGTAAGTAAGCATCAACATGGTATAAGTGATAGTTTCGACAAAGTCAACAGAGCTAACAATATTTTATGGTATGAATTACATTTGTTTTTTTTTTACTTTTGGCCTCAATGTATTTAGCCCCGTTTCATTTATATTTTTATATTTTCGGTTTTACTTTATCATTTGCATATTTTTCTCCAAATACGCTCGAGGAATATCAATTTATTAAAGAAAATAAATAACGTTGACCAGGTTTGTTCAAAGGATGATCAAGAGGTTTCTGTTCTCTAATATGATACAGTAGAAAATAATTGTGACTTATTTTATAGCGATACGGGCGAAGAGAATATTTCAAATATACGAAGTAGACAAAAAAGAAAGAGATTTACAGTTAGTTCCGAAAGTGAAAATGAGGAAGAGCTTGAAACTGCTATGAATGGAATTGTTTGGAAAAAATAAAAGAAGGCTCTAATCGTTGAAGAGCACCGGTTTATAATATTTTCAAAAAAATATCAGGTCCGACAGGGTACGCTAAACGAAATATTACAAAGGGCAGAGTTGAGTCAGCATGTGCCTTGATTATTAATCATGATATGATTGAACGTGTAAGAAAATATACGGAATTAGAGGCATTTAGAGTGTTAGAAATGAAATAGAATGTATTTAAAGAAACGATGGGTGAAGAAATAACGAGACAAGAATTTTTATTTCAATTGGCAGAAGAGCTTGGGATCGCATATCAGAAGGAGAGAGAACTAAACAAGGAAAGTTCATCAAAAACAGTAATAAACACTGCTACAGATTCTTTTGTACGGAAATCTAGTCAAATAAGATATTGTAAAATAATAAGACTAAACAAAATTTATGAAAAATATAAAAAATACGAATGTGGAAAATGTGCAATACGAAATGCTGTAATTTGTAAAAATTGTGCGGAAAATATAATAAGTAAATAAAACTTTCTAAATAGAAAAACGAGGAGTGGCTTTTAATTGTAGTACAAAAAAATATCTTGTTTACTATGCAATTGGCTAAAATCTCTTGCTATATTTTAAAGCGGTCATTTGACCGCTCATGGTAGGATTAGGTATATATGAAATGTCGGTATGTTTAGGGTTATGATAAACCTGAAAATAAAAACGAATTGACAGCTAAAAGTCTAGAGTTAGAAAAATTTAGCGTTATACGATATAATGTTTTTAAAAATAATGACAGTTTGGCAGCCACAATTCGAAAATTTTATACAAATAGGAGCGAGCTATGTTCGATATTTCTCTATGAGATAGAATTAGAAATACGGAAGTGCGCAGAATAACGGACGTAACCGACCTAGCACGAAGAATTAGCGCGCTGAAATGGGAATGCGCAGACCACTTCGTCCAAAATTAAACGTTGCATTAACGACATTCAGCCACAATCGTGCAGAGAGGTCAAAGAAAATTTTGGCCAAGAAGGTGTATCAGCAAAACGGTAGAAGCCATTTGCTCCTTGTGTTATTCCATAAATAACTCTTTCTTATATAATGTATGATTCAATAAATAAAAATATGTATCTAGAGACTTAAAACTGTGTGTTCTATTTAAATCATAACTTGCGTTAATTTTGAGATACTATAAATATAAAGGACAACGTATACTTTTGGGTTAAGAGAGGAACTGATTCTACCTTCAGTGAAAATAGTTACCCATACCGTTATTGTCTCGCTATTATTTAAACTTTTTCGTATTATTTGCGGAACATTGTTTTTTTTTAAGTAACTGCTATACTGTTTCTAATCATTTAGTGATGAGAAACTTTGTGGATAATATTTGGTAAACTCTATGAAAATATTTGTGTTATAATCGTAGAAGGGCGAACAGTGCTATAAGAGAGCCCGCACACTTACAATTGCAAGTTGGACGACTATCGTACAACTAAATTGCGTACATTTACAATTTAGTTGGCCAACTTTATTTAATTGGTTACACGCCGCAGACTTGATTATTATTATCAAAACTCACGTACGTCACATTGCTGGTATCAAGCCTACTTCACTGGAATAAAATTGACCCACTATACCACGCTAGTTAGACGTGTTGCTAGCTTTTGCCCGCGACTTTGTCCGTAGGAATCATGAAACGTCGTATCATCGTGCTTTAAATAGCAATTATATTTCTTTTATTAGTATTAATTACACTAGCGCCACGAGATTATATCAGTAGCACTTTAATAAGCGTACCATAACAACACTGTATACATAGACTGCACAGATGGCGTAGTGGTTAAGGTACCGACTTACAGTGCCAGTGTCTCGGGTGCGAATCCCGCACAGGATAACACTTTGTGCGATCCACAAATTGTTGTTCTGAGTCTGGATGTGATTTGTGTCCGTTAATTATATGTTTGTAGTCCCCCGCAACACAAGGATTAATTTCCTTAGTGCAGGGTGTTGTTGTCTTTTAATACTAATAATAATATCATTACGATTAAAAACAACTCATATGTCGTAAAAAGGCTTTTCCTCCGTGTCTAGAAATGTAACATTCTAGAACTTAAGCGGATGAGATTGATCCATCCTTAATATATACGACACGACGTGTGTCTTCTTCCCTTTCGTTCTGGCCTTCTCAACCAAATGGACGCGTGACCTCCAAGAACCAAGTTGGGAAGCCTCGTACCCTTTTGGACCTCGTGAACATAACTGGCCGGGTAGCAAGAGACTCGGCGTCTGTTCAGGAGATTATTCCGTGAACTACTGTGTGGATATGGGGCGTTTACTGGTGAGCAAATAAATATGATCCATCATTCCATCTTTATTTTCCCTTTTTAGTACTTTTGTGATGGTAACCACGTTTTTCCACCGACAGATTTATTTCACCGCCATGTGCTGTTTCATTTGTGCCCGCAGCAAGTACATGTTGTGACATTTCAGCGACAAATTTAATAAACGTTGTTTGTGTTAATATTAGAGGTTAAAGAATGAAATTTCCGTTTCGTATTGATAAATTAAAACTATTTTTTTTGTTCATAAAACAGATTTCTTTAATCAAAGTATATACCCTCATTATCTATACATTTCTGCCATCTAATTAGAAGATCATTTAAACCTTTACGATAGAATTCTGGGGTCCTGGACCCCACAAACTGTATGAATAACTTTATATTATTTGTGGAGTACTAGTAAATTTTTGCCGTGAAATAAATTGTCCAAATCGCGGAAAAATGGTAATCGGTTGGGGCGAGGTCTGGCGAGTACTGAGGATGACGTATGATTTCTAACTGCAGGTCTTGTAGTGTTAAAATAGTTTCTCGAGGAGTATAAGCACTTGCATTATCATGGAGCAATGGTGAAGATTGATTGACAAGTCGGGGCTGTTTTGGTGCGAGTTTTGCCATTATTGTTCCGAGTTCTGCACAGTAGATATCTGCGATTATTGCTTGATCAGATCTGAGGAAGCTGAAGTGAATTACACCATGAAGTGACCACCAAACAGTTACCATCACCTTTCTATGGGTAAGCTTCACTTTAGGGCATTGATATGGCGTTTGACCTGGGGTCAGCCATTACGTTGTTCACTTGCGATATCATAAAGAATCCAATTTTGAACCGGAGTTTGGACCGGAGTTGGGAGTGTTCATCACACGTCACAATTCGGTCCAAACTCCCTTCATTCCTATACCGGTTTGACAGGATAAGGTAAGCTTCAATGCGTGCTGCTCTCTGCAGATCAGTCAATCACGAGGCACCCATTTTAAAAGCTTTTATTTAACTTGCCCTGTTAGTATGTTAGTATGGGACAAATCTTGCCAGTTAAATTAGAACCACTTCCTGTCGTTAGATGAGGTTGAAATTTGGTTTACTTACGTAACTTCGGTGACAATGCAATAATATGGTATCATGAAGCTGGTGTCAAGATGGCGTCGTAAGGTGGCCATAGGAACTCCTAAACTAAACAAGATAAAAATGTCGAGTTTGGACTCGTTTGAATAGTCGTGACAAGCACCTTTTCTCCGTTTAAGAGCATTTAAACAAAAGCTTGCTTTTGATTTTTTTTTTTTTTAATTAATATTTTATTTCAAGTTTCTTTATTGTACCGATTTGGTGCAAATGGGTCATTATTGTAGGTATGCTAACGCAAACTACCCAATCTATTCCGCTAATTCCTTGGTAGTTTGACTCGGATCGGCTTCCACCATCACCTTCAGTTCATTGTTATATACCTTACAAGCTGGTCTTCCTCGTGGTTCATTCTTCAAGTCCCAGTTTCTACTACGAAAGCGGTTAATGCGGTGCGTTCGTTAGTCGTATCCTATCGGAATTCGTATTCGAAAATTACTCTGATTTTCGCCATATCCATGTCACTTCAATAACTGAATGTAAAAACAATTGAACGTCGAACGATCAAATGTCACACATTTTTTAAATTTAGAATGTTATAGTTTTCATTTGAAAAGTTTCAGTTTGATATCTGACACCATGCAGGTTTAATTTTAATTCAAAGTGGCTAGTATGTTAAAACCGCAACTTAATATTTGAACCCCTATTATGTGTGCGACACAGGACCGTTCCGAGTGGCATTCTCGTGGGGAGGCCGATACCCAGCAGTGGACGTCTATAGACTGGTGGATGGTGTTAATATAACATCACTTCCGACTGAAGGTTTGTGTACGTGGTTAGATCTACTTTGTGTTATTCTATATTAACAGTTCTCTCGAACCACATAAATTTGCCGGGCTGGGCGTGATTTGTTACGCCGACGACACGCTCGTCACAGCCCGCGGTGGGACGCTAGAAGAGGCGGTAAGCCTGGCGACCTATGGCACCGAAGAGGTCGTCAGGTGGATCGAGGCGCTGGGGTTGAGGGTCGCCCTGGACAAGACGGAGGCCCTCTTGTTCCATGGGCGCCTTATGAGCCCTCCTATCGGCGTCTCGATCACCGTCCACTCGGTTGACATCAGCAGCCGGGCCCATATGAGGTACTTGGGCCTGGTGCTCGACGGGCAATGGTGGTTCCGGGAGTATTTCCGCAGGCTCGCTCCACGGCTCGTCGGTGCAGTGTCCGCCCTATTGTGGCTTATGCCGAACGTGGGCGGACCGAGCGCTACGTGCCGACGGCTGTACGCGGGGGTCATCCGGTCGATGGCCCTGTACGGCGCACCGGTGTGGGCGGGGTCCTTGACCGTATGACTTAGGGCTCTTCTGTGGCGACCACAGAGGGTCACGGCGGTCAGGGCCATCCGCGGATACCGCACGGTGGCGACGGAGTCAGCGTGCCTATTGGTCGGGACTCCTCCGTGGGACCTGGAGGCGGAAATGCTCGCCGAGTTGTATCGGCGGATGTCGGGGGTGCGCGGGGAGGGCGGTGTTGTTTCCTTGAGGGAGCTCACCGCCTGGCGTGTCGACGCCCGCCGAGACGTCATTGCTCGTTGGGCAGTCCGGCTGGAGAGGCCTCGGTTCGGGGTGCGAATCATGGAGGCCTTTCGGCCGGTGCTGATGCAGTGGTTGGAAAGGCGGCACAGGGTGCTCTCCTTCCGACTAGTGCAGGTGTTGACGGGGCATGGGAGCTTCGCCAAATACCTGCACAAGGTCGTAAGGAGGGAAAGTACATCGTCCTGCCACCACTGCGATTGCGACGAGGACACGGCGCAGCATACGCTCGAGGCCTGCGCCGCTTGGGCCACGCAGCGCCGTGAACTCGTCGCAATCATCGGTGCCGACCTGACGCTGCCGGCCATCGTTAGGGCATTGGTCGACAGCGTGGGGAATCGGGACGCGGTCGCAGCCTTCTGCGAGACAGTGATCTCGCAGAAGGAGGCGGCGGATCGCCTGCGCGAGGAGCGCAGCCTCGATGAGGAGATCCGCCGCCGGCAAATGGGGCGGTGCAGGCGCAACTACCTGCGCCTCATGCCGCCCTAGCCGAGGCCGCGGATGACGTGACCGGGGATTAGTCCGTCACCCGCCGAGAGGCCGACCGCGTAAGGAAAAACCGACGTCCTCCCCGAGGGGGGAGGGGGACATTGGTCGATGGGAGGGTATACCCCCTCGTAGGGGGTATTCCGTCGGGCCGACCACTGACGACAAGTTAACTCTGCTCTGGTGGTCGGCCCAACGACGAAGGCGAGGTGGTTTTCGGGTGGATTGCGGGAGTTGCGTGCTTAAGCCCCTCTGTCGCCCCGGACGGAGTGGTGCGGAGGCGAGCCGACCGCAGCCCACCCACAAAAAAAAAAAAAAACCACGTAAATTTTCTTTAATTACACCTCTGACATGACCACTATTTTGTGTATGTGACAACTAGATTATAATATAATTGATACCTTGATTTTTATTGTGTCTTATAACCTAAATTATCAAGGAGTTCTATTACCTGCAATGTAAGTATTCCAATAAGCTTTTGACTTAATAGTTTAATAGGATCTATCATAATCTATAATCTATCATAATTTATTATCTACCTATCATAATCTAATATCTATCTATCTTAATAGTATCTATTGAGATAATTCAAGGGCACATTTAAAGTGGTAGGACCACACTGTTGACATTTGTCTGTCTACAGCCACGGGCCTGGCCGTCCGGGATTGTCCCACACTCTCGCAGAGAATCGACACAGTATAGTCATCTATCAGTAATGTATCTCGGCCGTAACCTTGAATTAAATGCCTACATCCATGCGGTATGTAAACATGTGATAGGGCTGCCCGCCTCCAGCATTTTAATTACATCTTCTTATATAAACAAATAAAATACTTTGTGAATTGAATAGGAAGTGTTCAATAAGAATGCGTGTTGATTTTTGATTGGTAGTTTTAATTAAAAAAAAAACATGTTTATATTTAAATAACAAAATCTAGTAACAGACAGACGGTCAAATTATGTTTTTCTAGTACTATTCGTACACACAGTACAATAGACATCTGTTATTATCTATACCAATAAATAAAATTGGAGTGTCTGTTTGTAATGTCAAAATAATAGGCTTTTTTCATGCTCACACGGTTATTTGCACGATACCTATGCCTAAAATAGCAATTAAAAAATTTTTGTCTGTCTGTCTGTCTGTCTATCTGTCTGTCTATCTGTCTGTCTGTTTGTTCTGGGTAATCTTCAAAACGGCTGGACCGATTTCAAAAATTCTTTCACCAATGGAAAGCTATAATATCAGGGCGTAAACTAGGCTATATTTTATCCCGGTATTCCCACGGGAACGGGAACTACGCGGGTAAAACGACTATAACCTATAACCGAAGCGAAGCGAGGGCGGATTGCTAGTTAATAATAAAATACCACGTCTTTACTTTGAATTATATAAACTAACAAAACACATTATTAGTTTTAACACAAGCGTACCTACCGTAACATGATTCATGAACCGCCTATAACTACCTATTTCACTCGTGTCAATCACTTTATTCACTTTATTTATGAATCCAGACAACTTTTTTTCGAGAGAATAAAGGAAATACTTATACATTAAAACGTCACACATTATATACCTACCTAATAGTAAGTAAAATTATTTTATAATAGGTAAGATTTCAGAGTTTGCAGGTAATCTAAAATAAAGTTATTTCTGGATTCGTTATTAACGAATTCATGCAACCAAAAACAGCACAATATACCCTACTTGTTATATTAAATATGTGTATAATTATGAATTTTAGTGAAAAATTCGCGCAGTTATTGTTAAAAAAACAACACACCGTTCGCTCGTCACTGCAGCACAGTCGCGACTGTCTGCATGCCGAGCGCATGCCGAGATCGAGGCGCGTAGGTATAGCTCGCGTTTCGTCTGTTTGTATGAAGTTGGATTACTGATTGATAATATTACCGTGGAATCGACGTCCGAGTAGTAGCAATTTGTTACTGCACTTTGTTTGGTGAGCGAGAGAGCCGAAAGCTCAACTTTCTGAGGGTGTTTTTGTATGGGGGGTTTTAATAATGCCTCTAGTACTAATGAATCTCATTGCACGCATTCACACTCCCTTCACTTTCTTCACGGTAGGTAGCGGCCTTACAAAGCTCCATGAGCAGCAACACTTACCATCAGCTCATCATCTGTTTGTTGGTTTACCGCTATTTGCAATAAAAGAAAGTATTAATTTTTGCTCAGAACTTATTTCAATATAGCATATTGCTTTTTTTATACATATTTATATTAACATACCCATTGTTTATTCTGGCATAACCATACTCATGAATTTATACAATTTCTCCCTATATACCGTACGTTATGAAGTAAGGAATTAAGAACACGTTTCACAATTATTCTTGTTACAATTATTATCTATAATATATTTACACATGAAATAAGGTCTTGACTCTATCGACTCCCGTTTGATACCAATATGGTTTGAAAATGACAACTCAATCAATCAACATCATAGCACGTTCTATCAAACATTCATTATCGCCGCACCACATGAATGAGTTATAACGAATTGATTGTCAAACTTGTCTTACAAGCGATTTGATACCTTATTAATTAGTACACCATTATCAATTGAAGTATTATTGGAACTAATAGTCTCAATAGGCAAGAAACCAATCTTTTTTTTTTGGGAGTGGGCTACGGTCAGCGCACCCACCGCCCGGCTCCGTCCAGGGCGACAGAGGGGTGCCGCGCGGCCCCATCACTCACCCACGCACGTCGCCTTCATCGTTGGGCCGACCACCGGAGCCGAGTTCCTTGTCTTCATTGGTCGACCCGACGGAATACTCAGAGGGGGTACCCTGTCCTCTCAAGGTCCGTGGTCCACGTCGGTCCCCGTCGTGCGGTACGCCTCTTTGCTGGTGACGGACTGAACTCTCCAGTCCGGTCACCCGCGGCCTCAGCTAGGGCGGCATCAGGCGCAGGTACTCGCGCCTGCGCCGGAGGCGGATCACTTCGTCGTGGACGCGTCCCTCGCGCACGCGATGCGCCGCCTCCTTCCGCGAGATGACTGCCTCGCAAAAGGCAGCGACCGCGTCCCAGTTCCTAACGCTACCGAGATTCTCCCTAGCGATGGTCAGCAGCGTCAGGTTAGCACCGATGATCGCGACGAGTTCCCGGCGCTGCTCAGCCTACGCGGCATCCACCTCGAGCGTGTGCTTCGCCGTGTCCTCGTCGCAATTGCAGTGGTGGCAGGACGGTGTATTCTCCCTCCTAATGACCGTGCACAGGTATTTGGCGAAGCAACCGTACCCCATCCAAACCTGAACCAGTCGAAAGTAAAGCACCCCGTGCCGCCGCTCTAACCACTGCATCAGCAGGAAGGCCTCGACGGTCCTGACACCAAGCCGAGACCTCTCCAGCCGGACTTCCCAACGGGCAATGACGTCTCCTGACCCGTCACGCGCATCTCTGCGCACTTGCGACAGGCCTGGCGATTTGGACTCCATCCTCCTTGCCAAAGAGCCCCCACAACTTCGTGGCAACGCTATCAGCCGCCTTGGCGCCTTCGGCCCCGGAACTAATTTGAGCCCCTGTTTCCGGGCCTTGCTCGCTTCGACGCCCCCGATATCAGGGATGTCTAGCGTCTAGCTCCCGCTGGTCGCACCGTAGGACGGCCGCATAGCTGAGGCCACTCTCCGCCACCTCAGGCAGGTGATGACCACCGCGGCTGTCTTTGGCGGCTGGATACACCTGCGCGACTTCTTTCGGTTTTTGCCGGTTCCTGCCAGGGTAACGGCGGCCACAGCGGCACTCTTGGCCGCCGCCCTCTGTCTCTGGCCACGAGTCTTACTACTCCGCTCAGTCACCTGCCAGCCCTGCTCGAGCCTGGCAGTGGCGTTGAGCGTAGCAGGTGCAATCACAGGTACGCTTTAATTTCAATAGCCACGCAAACCATTCTAGGTAAATATAGTTCTATAGTGAAAGGATTTTTGGTTTATGAAACCTAATGCTGGCCGCAACCCTGACAGTACTGACGTCGGAACTTTGAGGACACTTTACAACTATGAGACCTTTGCCGCCATTTGAGCTGATTCGTAAGACGGCGCGTCGATCTGACTTATAATTTCTCGCAACGAGACATTTGTTTATGTACTTATATAATGCAATTTATGTTATTTGAATAGTTTGGTGTTAAGTGATTGACTTTTATCTATTAGCCTTTTCTTGATTTTAGATGTAACACTTCAGTGATTTTTTTTTTATTTTAGTCCCTTGAGCCGAATTCTGAAACGTCTATACTACCATAGATCACATCCATACGGTTCAGTAAATTATTCAGAAGACCATGGAATACCTACAATCAGCCTCTGTACATAGATTTTGTGGACTATGGGAAAGTCTTTGATTCCGTTGAAACTTTGGCGGTGCTGCAGTCCGTTCAGCGGTATCAAATCGAGTATCCCTATATCAATTTTTTCTTTTTTTTTTTGTGTGTGTGTCTTAGTTGTTAGCCACAGATGACTGTGACAACTTTACCCTAACTGGTGGATGAGCGCTGAGGGCTCTCAACCCGTATCTCTATATCAAAGTGCTGAAGTGTTTATATAGGAACGCCACAGTATCCATCCGTATCCTGGATATGAGTAAGAAATTGATCTGATTGCAGAAAGGTGTTTAACAGGATGACGTTATCTTATTGAAACGTGTCACAACTACATTAAATGTTTCTTAGACTAGATCAGGCCCGCCATCAGTATTAACGGCGAACATATGACTCACCTTCGACTTGCGCAGAAAGCAGTAATTTTGTAAGTATATAATTTATTCGTCCATCTATTAATGTTTATCACGTCAATTTTTTTTTTTTTTTTTTGCAAACGGTGCCAAGCGAGCAAACAGTACACCTGATGGTAAGTGTTGCTGCCGCTCATGGACCTTTACAAGGCCGTTGCCTACCGCAAAGAAAGCGAAGGGAGTGTGAATGCGTGCATTGATGCTCGGTGATACCAAGGGCACCACCAAAACCCTCCACGCGCAATCACCCTCAGAAAGTTGGGCTTCCGGCTCTCTCGCTCACCGAACGAAGCACAGTAACAAATTGCTACTACTCAGACGTCGATTTTCTGCGAGAGCATGGTACTGCCCCGGACGGACCGGCCCGCGGCTGTAGACAAATAACTGTCGACAGTGTGGTCCTACCACTCCTAAATATATAGAAACATCCCCCTAGGTGGTTAACGCCATAATCGCCACGACTGGGCGGGTCATCAGTGACAGTTGCTATAAGTTGTCTATGAAAATGCTCCTACCCATTCCTTTGGGAATCCCCCAGCCGGCTTTTAGGTAAAGGCGTGATAACGCATTGATTTTTAACCCATCAGCACAAAAAATAGGAACAATGCTTCAGGCCAAAGTTCTATAGCAGATAACATCTATACAAGAGAAAGAAAACTCGAAATAAAATGCTATAGCAACATGTCTAATTAGCATGGTATGGTAGGTCAGTTACCACTAGTCTTTCTTCCACCTACCACTTTTTCTTCTTCAGCACATACACATCCTACTATTGGAAACTATTTGGCCCATGCTTGTATGACAGATTGTCTTAGGGTTTTATTTGAAACTTCCTTCTCTTACAGTATTTTATTTAAAACCACAGAAATGAAGTTGTAGTGAATTATAATCATCTATCACTATACTGATATTGTATCACGATTTTAAATCTATTATCATAAAAAGAAATATCGTCATAATCTGATCGATCGAGATAAGTTTACCTCGATAAATATTGAATAGTAATTTTTTTTTATGACAGGTAATAAATATATGGTTATTATAAAAATGGCCTTGATATACCTGTGAATGCAATTTTATTACATTTCTTAATATAATCATTATTATTAAAGACTCTCATCGTTATTCAGCCTATCGCCGTTCTCTGCCGGACGTAGGCTTCCCTCATGTTTCACCACAAGGTAACAGTCCCCCACCGTCTGCATCCAGCGACGCCCAGCAACTTTCACCATGTCCTCAGTCCACCAAGTGGGGAGGGGCATCCTTCGTTGCGTCATCCAATACGTGGTCGCCACTCGAAAACCTTTCGTCCCCAGCGGTTGTCGGTTCGTCGAGCGATGAGGCGTGCTCACTTCAGCGTGCTACTTCTTCGGGCTATGTCAGTTATACCTGTTCCTTTACGGACTTTCGTATTTAAGATTCTATCACGCAAAGAAATGTCGAGCTTGTTTAAGAGGCCCACATTTAGGGACCACATAATGACTCTACTATAGAAATATTATAATTATAAATCAGATAAACCCTTTAAAAAATATATGTATCTAAATTTATTAAAAATAAAATCATTTCGAACAAGATTTGACAAAATCAGTATTACCAAGACCTTTCAATAAAAGTTTTTCTAATTTTGACATCACGAGTGTAGACGTGACTACATAGTTACATCACAGGCATCGTCATGAAGGTGAGGACTAAAGCAATTGACGATTCTTTATTATTTGAAAACAAGCTTTTCAATCATTGTTCGGTACCAAACATTTTTATATTAGTTTAATAATTAAATCCATGTAGGGTAGTTCTGATTTTTGTGGTTCGCGGTTGGCTCGGAGCCGGCCGCCACTTTGACTTTCACTTTTGGTTCGCGGCGCGTCGGCCGGCCCCGGGGTCGTTTTGTTTCCGCCCTTTTGGTTACTCCACTTTCACTTTCGCTTTGTTGGCGGATCGACTTGCGTTGGAAGTAACGGTCGCGTACGCACATATTTTGTAATTGCTATGTCTTTTGTGGACTAAAGCCGTGAAATCGTGGTATTTGTAATATTGCGCGCCACCCTTTGTTTTGTGTACCGCTTATGTACGCGAGTTAATTAGAATTAAGTATATATTTGTGAACATTAAATTGTGTGTACGAGTAGCAAGCCTGAGTCCTTGAAGTGTACGAGGCCGTTGTCATCACCGCGCTTTTGGATACAAAGCTAAGTAACCCCTCAGTTAGTTTCTATTTGTCTGGCCAGACCGAACGCTGAGTTAGGTTACGTTATAGCTACCTCCGCGGTATCTACTCGTAAGTGTTAAAATCTGTTCTTGTACTATCATTTAAGAGAACTTAAAATAGCCTTGCGTAATCGCAAGCCAATGTTATTACCCATTTGGTATCCCTCACTGGCCTGGTGTTCCCTTCCACTGCGCATCCTAGGTCAGTAGGGAACGGTAGTGAACATACTTTCTGGTAGCAGAGCGTGGTTCTAGTGAATCTAGTAATTTTGTTTGGTATTGATATCTACAAGTGCCCGTGTTGAAAAATAAATCGATATATAATTACTTGAATTTTACGTATTACGGCCCAGTTTAATAAATAGTCTGGTGTATAAAGATACACATTAAATATTTGTGTGATTGATCATTTGTGTACTTATTGTCATTAGTTATTAAAATTATCTTATAAATAAGTTCACTGCAACATTTGAAATTTTGAATATCATTGTTTACTTAATGTGCCACAGAGTAATAAAATAATTTGCGTAGTACATTGTGCCACAGAGTAGTGCAGTCTCGTGATTGAATGAACGAATGAATTGAACTGTATAGACAATTAGTTTAATATTATTTTTGCGTTTTGTTTATGGTACTTATACAGACAAATATTAACGTTTCCCTTTGCGCAATAATTTAATTGTTGTTCAATTTTGTAATTTGTATTTTTTGATTGTTGTTTCAATTGGTTGATTTATTTAGTTGATTATATATATATATTTTTTTGTTGGAATTTAATTATTTTATTCGATTATTATGGCTGCTTTTGCTAGCGCTAAGGACTCGGCAGGTAAGCTGCGCTCTGAGTTGAGATGGTTCTCAACTGCAGCCGCCTTGGTTGATAGGCCTGATCGAAGCGAGTCTCTCCTGGATAGGTACAGCAAATTGGATACGCGCTTGCAATTTGTTGATGATGTGTACCGTAACTTCAACACGAAAATTTTAGACATTCCTGATAAAGATTACCCACAGACGTATCGTGATTTGGTACACGCGGATTATGACCAGATTATGGATTATGCAGATCGAATCTCACAGCGTGCTAGGGAAATTTCCGCGCCGAAAAGGGGTGAGTCTCCCGCGTCTAGGGATGTGAAACCCTCTACGTCGGGCTTATTGAGTAAACTGCCCACTTTGGACCTGCCGCGTTTTGATGGTCGTTTGGACCAATGGCTAGGTTTCATAAATTTGTTTGAGAGCTTAGTCCACGCGCGTTCTGACTTAGGCTCCGCTCAAAAATTGGCCTACCTGTTCTCCGTGTTGGAAGGTGAGGCGAGAGGTTTAGTTCAGCACCTGGAGATCAATGATGGAAACTACCTAGTGGCACGTAACCTTCTCATGAAGCGTTACCAAAATAAGCGTTGCCTGGCAGATACACACATTGGTCAGCTCTTGGGTCTGCCAGTGGTATCTAGGGTCTCGGCTTTAAGGTCCGACTTATTGAACCCATTGATGATTGCGATCAACGCACTGGAAAGGTTAGACCTTCCGGTGAGCACTTGGTCATATATGCTGGTGCATATTGTTTTAAAAAAGCTTCCTGCGGAACTTAGGGCTCGTTTCGAGCAAAAATATGGAGGTGATGATGCAACTCACTTGCCTGCTTTTGATGACCTTAAGAAGTTTTTGGAAGACGAGTGTAGGATGGTAGACATGACGGTCGTTGACAGGTCATTTGGTCAACAGTTGCCGCGGTCATCGGCTCCGACCCGCAATCACGCCTTTAGAAGGCCAGAGGTTCGTCACCCACCACGTTTTGCTGCTGTACAGTCGCGACCTGAGTGCACCTATTGCAAGTCCCCGAGTCATAAAGTTGCCAGTTGCTCAGATTTCACTGCGCTGCACGTGGCCTCACGTAGGCGTTTGGCTAAGGCTCGAGGTTGGTGCTTTTCTTGCTTGGGAAACCATTTCCAGCGCGATTGCCCTAATCCTCGCCCATGTACATACTGCGGAGGCCAGCATTTGAAACTTCTTTGTGCGAATAATAATGGGATTGGTCGTGAACATGAACGTCAAGGCTCACCTACGGGTAGTTATGAGCGAAGGCACCGGTATGAAAACCGCAGTTCGAGACCTAGTCGCTCACCCCCGCGCGTCGTAGATTCTGCCGCAGCGAGGCGCCCACGAGGTCAATGCTCGCCGTCATCGGAAGCCCGTGGTAAGAGTGATAACCACGATTCGCGCCCGTATCGTCACGGGCGGGTACCTACCTTTGATGACGCTTCCCGTGAACATGAGAATCACCCGCTGCCTAGACGACACTAGGAACACGGCGCCTGCCCCCGTCATGCACCACCCCCGTTTGAAACCGTACTCCTACCCACTGCTTCTGTAAGGGTCTGGGGACGGACAGGTGCCTCTGTTGTGGTCCGGGCAATTCTGGACACAGGCTCTCAGGGGTGTATAGCGTCTTCTTGGTTGGTGGGGCAGGTACGCCTAAGTATGCGTGATTTTCCTCATGTCACTAGAGGTGTTGGCAACGCAGTTGTGGCCAATGTTGAAGGCCAAGTATTATGTGCGTTCTCTCCTATAAACTCGTCAAGCCCATTGTTTGAGTGTTCAGCCATTGTTATGAACAATATTTTGGGCACCCATCCGGAGAAGCAGTTGTCTCCGTATGCTATTGGTTTAGCGTCGGGTTTGAACTTGGCAGACCCCAAATTTGGTATACCTGGATCGGTCGATTTGTTGCTAGGCGCCGATGTTCTGGGAAACATATTCTTGGGTAGCATTCAGGTCATGCAACCAGGAGGCATGGTAGCCATCCCGACCATATTTGGCTCTGCACTGATGGGACCGGTCCTCACGGATACCCGTCTTGACATTGGCTTGATGGTAGGCTCTGCTCTCTCTGATGCGGTTCAGAGGTTTTGGGAAGTGGAAGAACCACCACAGGCTCCGCGCACTGATCCGGAGCATGAGGAGTGCGAATTGTTTTACCAAAACAATACGAGTCGCCTACGTACTGGTCAGATTATGACTCGATTGCCGTTTCTCGCCGTACGGCCACCACTTGGCATCTCGCGGCCTGCTGCTGAGAAACGACTATTGGCTATGGAGCGCCGAATGGCTCGAGATGCTCTCCTAAAGGAGAAATACATTGATTTTATGCGTGAATACGAGGAGTTGGGACACATGTCTGTGTCGAAATTAGATTGGCAAACAGTGGATCACTTCTTTCTACCGCATCATGCTGTAATTAAGGCATCAAATGGCAAATTGCGTACAGTATTCGATGGTTCTGCGCAAACTTCAACGCGTGTATCGTTGAACAATTGTTTGTATGCTGGTCCTAAATTGATCAAGGATCTCTGTGACGTCATCACTCGGTTTCGTCGACATCAGGTCGTATTTGTGGCCGACATAAGGATGATGTTCAGACAGACGATTATTCACCCGGATGACCGTCGGTATCAGTTGATTCTATGGCGTGAAAGCCCCCAGGATCCCATGGTTGTTTATGAGCTCAATACAAACACGTACGGGTTAAAGTCAAGCCCCTATTTGGCTATACGGTCTCTGTGGGAGCTCGCGGACCTGGAGCGCTTAAAGTTTCCTCGCGCAGCCGCGATTTTGAAAGAGGATTTGTATGTCGATGACATTTGTACTGGTGCACCCTCTGAGAAAGAGGCCATCCTTCTACGGGATGAATTGATAGGCATCTTAGCCACCGCGGGCTATGAGTTACGGAAGTGGATATCCAACTCACCTGCGCTTTTGAAGGGACTTCCGGATGAACATCAGCAAGATCCGCATTTGTTCGAGAATATCGAGAACCCTGCTATGATGACTGTTCTCGGCATTCAGTATAAACCAGCCCCAGACATATTCACTTACAATGTTGACTTAGAGTTGCCGCGCATTTGGACTAAGCGTTTGGTGCTTTCCACGGTTGCAAGAACATTTGATCCAAATGGTTGGATATGTCCCGTCATATTTTGGGCTAAATGCTTTTTACAAAGGCTTTGGATGGCAGGACTAGGCTGGGACGAACCTCTTCGGGGAGCTTTGATGGAAGACTGGACCAAATTTGTATCCTCACTTCCTGCGATCAATGAGGTATCGATCCCTCGTTCTATGCTTCCTCCAGGAAAGTACCAGGCAACTCTGCATGGTTTCTCGGACGCCTCTGAACGAGGTTACGCCACTTGTGTATATTTGCGTACGGTGGGTTCTGACAGCCAAGTGAAGATCTCACTGGTCATGGCGAAGAGCAAGGTGGCACCCCTACGGACTGCTTTGACAATCCCTAAACTTGAATTGGCAGGGGCTACTCTGCTTGTGCGTCTTCTTAATCACGTGTCGAATTTGTTGCGTCATACTGTGAACATTAGCACCACTTACGCGTGGACTGACAGCCAAATTGTTTTGTGCTGGTTAAAGGCTTCAGTTCACACCTTAGAGGTATTTGTAGCGAACCGAGTCTCCCAAATTCAGAAATCTGAGACTCCCTTGATTTGGAGGCATGTGCCTGGTGAGCTTAACCCAGCTGATTGTGCATCTCGGGGTTGTACATCCCCCGCCTTGGTAACGCACTCCCTTTGGTGGGGACCGGAATGGTTATTACGCTCAGAGTCTGAATGGCCACTGACGCCGGTTTTGGACGTAGGTCCGTTGCCTGGATTGCGATTGCTCGCTGTTGAGAGGCGTGCTTGTGAATTCGATCCAAATGTCTTATTGAATCGGTATAGCTCCCTCGATAAATTAGTAAGTGTAACAGCTTGGATTAAGCGCTTCTATTACAACTGTAAGCACTTACGGAACAAAAAATTAGAGGCTTTTCTATCACCACAAGAACGACAGGAGGCTTTTTGCCATTGGATACGTGTGGTACAGGATACATATTTTGAAAGGGAGATTGAAATTTTGAAAGCTGGTAAGGCTAAACTAACAGGAGCCTTGCGTATGTTGAGCCCCTTTTTGGACAACACGGGTATCTTACGTGTTGGAGGTCGCCTCAGAAACTCTAGTCTACCCTACGGTAGTCGGCACCCTATATTGTTACCCAAGCAAGGTCATTTTGTGCAATTGTTGGTGACGGACCGTCACATTAGAAATTCTCACGCTGGCTGTAACGCCTTATTAGCCATATTGCAGCGAGAATTTTGGATTTTGTCTGCTCGAAGAACGATTCGCAGTGTGGTATTTCGTTGCATGCCTTGTTACAGGCTGAAGGCTAGTACCATGCAACCTTTGATGGGTGACCTCCCTTCTGATCGTGTCAGAGAATCGAGGCCGTTCGCCGGTGTAGGCACCGACTTTGCAGGTCCTTTTTTGGTTAAGACTTCAACTCTACGAAATAGTAAAACAGTCAAGGCCTATTTGTGTGTCTTCGTATGTCTGTCAACTAAAGCGGCGCACCTTGAATTAGTGTCATCCCTCTCCACCGAGGCATTTGTTGCGACACTTGATAGATTTGTTTCAAGGAGAGGACTGCCTTCTTTGATACGTTCGGACTGTGGCACAAATTTTAAGGGAACCAATAATTATTTGAAAGATGTACAGGATTTTTTAGCCAGCAATCACACAAATATTGGTAATAAACTAACCAGTCGTAGTATAACCTGGAAATTTAGTCCGGCAGCATGCCCACATTGGGGTGGTATTTTCGAAGCCGCAGTTAAGGTTGCTAAAGCACATTTGCGACGAGTTATTGGTGAGTCTGTACTCACATTTGAAGAACTCGCAACTGTGTTTTGTAAGATAGAGGCCGTAATGAACTCGCGACCGTTGTGTCCGATCTCTTCAGACCCGAGTGACTTGGAGGTTCTCACACCGGGTCATTTTTTGATTGGTCAGCCACTTAATGCTTTGCCTGAGTACCCCTTTGTTGATGTGAGACCAAGTCGTCTCTCGCGGTTTGAGTTGGTCCAACAGCTTACTCAAAGCTTTTGGAAGCGTTGGAGCTTAGAATATCTTCATGTTCTCCAGCAGCGCGTTAAGTGGACTGACAAGACTAATCCACCTCGAGTTGGTGACCTCGTTTTGATAAAAGATACCAATTTGCCGCCACTGTGCTGGCGTCGCGGCCGAATTTTAAATTTAGTATATGGCGCAGATAATGTGCCTCGTTTTGCTGAGGTTCAGGTGGACGGTTCGGTACTGAAGAGAGCGGTAGCAACATTGTCCCGTTTACCAATTGATTAGCGGCCAGGTAGACCTGTCCGAGGCGGGTAGATGTTCGGTACCAAACATTTTTATATTAGTTTAATAATTAAATCCATGTAGGGTAGTTCTGATTTTTGTGGTTCGCGGTTGGCTCGGAGCCGGCCGCCACTTTGACTTTCACTTTTGGTTCGCGGCGCGTCGGCCGGCCCCGGGGTCGTTTTGTTTCCGCCCTTTTGGTTACTCCACTTTCACTTTCGCTTTGTTGGCGGATCGACTTGCGTTGGAAGTAACGGTCGCGTACGCACATATTTTGTAATTGCTATGTCTTTTGTGGACTAAAGCCGTGAAATCGTGGTATTTGTAATATTGCGCGCCACCCTTTGTTTTGTGTACCGCTTATGTACGCGAGTTAATTAGAATTAAGTATATATTTGTGAACATTAAATTGTGTGTACGAGTAGCAAGCCTGAGTCCTTGAAGTGTACGAGGCCGTTGTCATCACCGCGCTTTTGGATACAAAGCTAAGTAACCCCTCAGTTAGTTTCTATTTGTCTGGCCAGACCGAACGCTGAGTTAGGTTACGTTATAGCTACCTCCGCGGTATCTACTCGTAAGTGTTAAAATCTGTTCTTGTACTATCATTTAAGAGAACTTAAAATAGCCTTGCGTAATCGCAAGCCAATGTTATTACCCATTTGATATCCCTCACTGGCCTGGTGTCCCCTTCCACTGCGCATCCTAGGTCAGTAGGGAACGGTAATGAACAATCATTATTTTCAATTCTTAAGCTTACATGATAATTCTCTCAGAAACTTTAGTTTACATATTACCATGATTTACCATATACCATGATTTGTATAATTGTATACTTTCTATGAAACTTTTTAATGAGATCAATTTATTTTTGGCAAATCAGGGTTAACCATTCAACAATTTTAACTAATAACTTTTGCTAATAAGCCGACATTCGAAAGACCCATAATTTCAAAGAACACCTCACACTAAAAAGTAAATCCTTCTATAGCAAGGGACATAAAAACTTACTGAGACTCTCAACAGAAATTCATGAAACACACATAAACTCTTTTTGATCGAGATCAAACCCACGATATTCGATATAGAAGATTGCTTGCTACCTATACCACTGCACGATCTATACAGTCAAAGATAACATCCACATTTATTTTATTATTAATAAAACAGCAGTTGAGGTACGGTAATACGTTTTCAATTACTTTTGTATTAAGTGTAAAACAAGTTGAACATATTTGGATTGAAGATATTCAACGAAAACTCTCGTGTGGAATATAAATAAAACAAATAATTACAATTCAAGCTTCCTTTTATCTTTGTATTTTACACATTCATTTGGCAGTTTACCTTTTGTAGCAATTATACTTTATTATAAAATTATTATCCAAACTATTTTACTAATATAAACCATAGTTTATATAACAGCAAATAATTAATAATAGGCCTGACATAAGCAAAATATAATTAATTTTCTACTAAAGCATTCATCTATACTTAAAACACTTTGACTAATTTTTGACGGCAAAAAATTAATCAAATTCCTCCTAAATACAAGCATTTGATGAATAGCCCTTAACTTTACATATATCTAAAGACTAACGGCGCTTCTTATGAAATCGTTGTAGTAAAAAACTTGTACTCAATTGTACATGTACATTGTACAAAATTAAGAAATTATAACTTACATATACCTCAGCAAAAATAAATAAACATGTATTTATTAATAAATCATAATTATTATAAAATATATAAAATAGCGATGTAAATCACTTATAAATTAAAATGTATGGCATTATTGTCTTATCAAACCGAGAAGCATTAACAAATATAATTCAGTGTTAAAATACATACAAACACCTTCGACACTATTGTAATTATCACGAAAATAATAGTCTTGTCGCACATATTATTTGATAAAGTAATAAAAAGTTTATCACTGTATTCATTTTGTTCATAAATGAAGCATTTGATTGGCGGTCATCATCTGAAAAAGAAAACACTATTTACCTTGATATTTTTAGTTATTTTAAGTTAGCAAATTATTATGAACAGATAGTTAATGATAAATTAATATACCAAAATATATTTAAGGTCGAGAATTGTCTTCTTGTCATTATTATGATTACTTTAGCTAATATCATCATCACCTCAAATTGTAGTAAGCTATTATATTATATCGTAAATTGATCTATTGTACCATGCTCGCCCAAGCATGCTTGGGTCAGTTTGTAATGACCTTCGAAAACAACTTGTAGACGTGGCTAAAAACTGAGACGAGTCTGTAGTTCTTTAGAAGAACTTTGGCTTTGAACTTTGGAAGAATATTTCCAACTCAGTACTTAAATGGAAATATGAATTTGAAATGATTATAGTCTACCTACTTAACGTTTTGTTATGAAATTATCAATATGTACTAATTTTTAGTGGTAAAACGAAATACAGTGGGTCTCCAGCTTGAAAATGCTCCTTAATTATAAAAATGGATTTTGAAAAAGAAACTTTTACGCTTTAAGCCTTTTCGTAAGTTAAATCTGGTAAATAATAAGAAATAATAACGTAAATAAGTTTATTTACGTTAAGTTTGATTTAATGAGTTCATTAAATCAAACTTTCAAAAGGATGAAGTGGCTAAATCTAGAAATAGGTTCATAATTATATTCCAGGAATACTGCAATATTACTTCACTATATGTCTATATGGCCACAATAACTTAAGTAACCTTAGAAATATCTAAAAATAATTGTATTTATTGTACATTAAATGTGACAGGTTAATAGCGTTTTCCAGGAAAATATTGTAGTAACGATAGATTGGCTTAAATATTTACCGAAATCACTTAACTGTTCGCCGTACATTTCACCTTGGAAATTTGAACTGATCGCGTTGCTACTTTGGATGATTTGTGGCAAACCTGTCGAAAATGTAATTAATTTAGGAATAACATTTTTGCTATCTAAGATTTTCTTGATAACATTTAATGTAATAGTAGGTAAGTTAAAGGTAAAATGTAATGATTTTATCTTGCGGATTTATCTAGCGTCATATTTAATTATGTTATTAGCAATACTTTTTAAAGCTCTTTTAGAGCCTTATAAGGCTTTCATCATCATCATTATTCAGCGAATCGTTGTCCACTGCTGGATGTAGGCTTCCCTATGTTTCGACACAAAGTGATGTAAAGGCAAAGGGTGCCGATAATTGTATTCTTATCCCGTCGCCACAGGGAAAAATAAAATATCATATCACAGAAATCCCTTTTTTTAAAGGTAAATATTTAAATAAGGCCATAATAGGAGTAATAAAGAAATAAAGATATAGAACGAATAAGGGTATTAGTAAAACGGAAGCGACTCACCTTTTTTTCTAATAGTCTGGTTGTCCATTAAAGATTTTGGCGTTGTGGTGAAGGCCGATGGGGGAGCCGGTATTTCTAAAATTTGATGAATGATATTATTGACAATAACTTTAATTTCAAATAAAATATGTGATTGAAATTTTGTTACTTAATTTAATCACAATAATACTACAAGAATAAATATAATTAAATAGCTATTCAACGTTGGATTTTCCACAGTGTTGAAAAGCTTTAAAGATAATTGACACGCAGTTTCGTGTGATTTTCCCACACTCTCAAATTCCCAAAGATCGTAAAGAGGCTGTTTGTTTTTACGAGTTTTTCAACGCTTTCAATCGCTCCTTTCAACGGCAGCTTTTTAAATCAATCTAATAATACTAAAATATTACCATCAAGCTTGATGATTCCGTCGGTTTCACCTAAAGAGTTCTTGGCGATGCACTTGTAGAAACCAAAGTCCTCTTTCGTGATGTTCTTTATTTTGAGCATCATAAACTTATTGTAACCGCTGTCCATCGGGAACGCTTCAAATTTACCTCCTATAATTTCCATTTCTACTTAAATATAAAACCCGTAATATTAGTACAAAACTATGTCTAATATTAATACAGACAATAAAACTCTAAGCAAATCGTATTTGTACATGAATATATCTTCACACACGTACATACATATTGTCCGTGTGGTGACAGAGTAAGAATACAATTCACCACCTCTTGCTCGTGGGTGTCGTAAAAGACGACTAAGAGATGGAAACAAATAAGTGATGGAAAACTTGAAAAAAAATAACCCTATGCCAACACGTCCAATCATCGTGTTATAGTAGATCAAATTCTCTCTCACAAACGAGGAAGCCTGAACCGTGGGACATACATATATGAGCTGAGGTTATGATGATGATGATGATATCTTCACAAAAATATTTATACAATATACACCATGTTTCCATATATAATCTCAAGGCACTTACGAATAGTATTCAAAAATTCACGGCAGTTGCGCAGTTTGATTAAATATTGATGGAAAGCAAAATATTAGTTTTAGCTTACATAATTTTGGGATATACCTAAATATATACCTAGCTAAAATATTATTAAAGATTTGCTAAATATATCAGAATCTTCAGAATTTCTTATACATGTAATTGCTCTTTATATAATTAACGAATTGATGAAAAAAAATATGCAATGTCATTCACTTCTGAGCTAATGTCCAAATTTGAAGTCTTGCTCATGGGAAAATTAGTTTAAAATACATTACAAAAAACTCCTCCAAGTTACTAATTTTATTCGATTATTATGGCTGCTTTTGCTAGCGCTAAGGACTCGGCAGGTAAGCTGCGCTCTGAGTTGAGATGGTTCTCAACTGCAGCCGCCTTGGTTGATAGGCCTGATCGAAGCGAGTCTCTCCTGGATAGGTACAGCAAATTGGATACGCGCTTGCAATTTGTTGATGATGTGTACCGTAACTTCAACACGAAAATTTTAGACATTCCTGATAAAGATTACCCACAGACGTATCGTGATTTGGTACACGCGGATTATGACCAGATTATGGATTATG
Source organism: Lymantria dispar (assembly GCA_032191425.1). Classification (NCBI taxonomy): domain Eukaryota; kingdom Metazoa; phylum Arthropoda; class Insecta; order Lepidoptera; family Erebidae; genus Lymantria; species Lymantria dispar. Next base: position 20,142,949 of record CM063449.1, read on the forward strand.
CAGATCGAATCTCACAGCGTGCTAGGGAAATTTCCGCGCCGAAAAGGGGTGAGTCTCCCGCGTCTAGGGATGTGAAACCCTCTACGTCGGGCTTATTGAGTAAACTGCCCACTTTGGACCTGCCGCGTTTTGATGGTCGTTTGGACCAATGGCTAGGTTTCATAAATTTGTTTGAGAGCTTAGTCCACGCGCGTTCTGACTTAGGCTCCGCTCAAAAATTGGCCTACCTGTTCTCCGTGTTGGAAGGTGAGGCGAGAGGTTTAGTTCAGCACCTGGAGATCAATGATGGAAACTACCTAGTGGCACGTAACCTTCTCATGAAGCGTTACCAAAATAAGCGTTGCCTGGCAGATACACACATTGGTCAGCTCTTGGGTCTGCCAGTGGTATCTAGGGTCTCGGCTTTAAGGTCCGACTTATTGAACCCATTGATGATTGCGATCAACGCACTGGAAAGGTTAGACCTTCCGGTGAGCACTTGGTCATATATGCTGGTGCATATTGTTTTAAAAAAGCTTCCTGCGGAACTTAGGGCTCGTTTCGAGCAAAAATATGGAGGTGATGATGCAACTCACTTGCCTGCTTTTGATGACCTTAAGAAGTTTTTGGAAGACGAGTGTAGGATGGTAGACATGACGGTCGTTGACAGGTCATTTGGTCAACAGTTGCCGCGGTCATCGGCTCCGACCCGCAATCACGCCTTTAGAAGGCCAGAGGTTCGTCACCCACCACGTTTTGCTGCTGTACAGTCGCGACCTGAGTGCACCTATTGCAAGTCCCCGAGTCATAAAGTTGCCAGTTGCTCAGATTTCACTGCGCTGCACGTGGCCTCACGTAGGCGTTTGGCTAAGGCTCGAGGTTGGTGCTTTTCTTGCTTGGGAAACCATTTCCAGCGCGATTGCCCTAATCCTCGCCCATGTACATACTGCGGAGGCCAGCATTTGAAACTTCTTTGTGCGAATAATAATGGGATTGGTCGTGAACATGAACGTCAAGGCTCACCTACGGGTAGTTATGAGCGAAGGCACCGGTATGAAAACCGCAGTTCGAGACCTAGTCGCTCACCCCCGCGCGTCGTAGATTCTGCCGCAGCGAGGCGCCCACGAGGTCAATGCTCGCCGTCATCGGAAGCCCGTGGTAAGAGTGATAACCACGATTCGCGCCCGTATCGTCACGGGCGGGTACCTACCTTTGATGACGCTTCCCGTGAACATGAGAATCACCCGCTGCCTAGACGACACTAGGAACACGGCGCCTGCCCCCGTCATGCACCACCCCCGTTTGAAACCGTACTCCTACCCACTGCTTCTGTAAGGGTCTGGGGACGGACAGGTGCCTCTGTTGTGGTCCGGGCAATTCTGGACACAGGCTCTCAGGGGTGTATAGCGTCTTCTTGGTTGGTGGGGCAGGTACGCCTAAGTATGCGTGATTTTCCTCATGTCACTAGAGGTGTTGGCAACGCAGTTGTGGCCAATGTTGAAGGCCAAGTATTATGTGCGTTCTCTCCTATAAACTCGTCAAGCCCATTGTTTGAGTGTTCAGCCATTGTTATGAACAATATTTTGGGCACCCATCCGGAGAAGCAGTTGTCTCCGTATGCTATTGGTTTAGCGTCGGGTTTGAACTTGGCAGACCCCAAATTTGGTATACCTGGATCGGTCGATTTGTTGCTAGGCGCCGATGTTCTGGGAAACATATTCTTGGGTAGCATTCAGGTCATGCAACCAGGAGGCATGGTAGCCATCCCGACCATATTTGGCTCTGCACTGATGGGACCGGTCCTCACGGATACCCGTCTTGACATTGGCTTGATGGTAGGCTCTGCTCTCTCTGATGCGGTTCAGAGGTTTTGGGAAGTGGAAGAACCACCACAGGCTCCGCGCACTGATCCGGAGCATGAGGAGTGCGAATTGTTTTACCAAAACAATACGAGTCGCCTACGTACTGGTCAGATTATGACTCGATTGCCGTTTCTCGCCGTACGGCCACCACTTGGCATCTCGCGGCCTGCTGCTGAGAAACGACTATTGGCTATGGAGCGCCGAATGGCTCGAGATGCTCTCCTAAAGGAGAAATACATTGATTTTATGCGTGAATACGAGGAGTTGGGACACATGTCTGTGTCGAAATTAGATTGGCAAACAGTGGATCACTTCTTTCTACCGCATCATGCTGTAATTAAGGCATCAAATGGCAAATTGCGTACAGTATTCGATGGTTCTGCGCAAACTTCAACGCGTGTATCGTTGAACAATTGTTTGTATGCTGGTCCTAAATTGATCAAGGATCTCTGTGACGTCATCACTCGGTTTCGTCGACATCAGGTCGTATTTGTGGCCGACATAAGGATGATGTTCAGACAGACGATTATTCACCCGGATGACCGTCGGTATCAGTTGATTCTATGGCGTGAAAGCCCCCAGGATCCCATGGTTGTTTATGAGCTCAATACAAACACGTACGGGTTAAAGTCAAGCCCCTATTTGGCTATACGGTCTCTGTGGGAGCTCGCGGACCTGGAGCGCTTAAAGTTTCCTCGCGCAGCCGCGATTTTGAAAGAGGATTTGTATGTCGATGACATTTGTACTGGTGCACCCTCTGAGAAAGAGGCCATCCTTCTACGGGATGAATTGATAGGCATCTTAGCCACCGCGGGCTATGAGTTACGGAAGTGGATATCCAACTCACCTGCGCTTTTGAAGGGACTTCCGGATGAACATCAGCAAGATCCGCATTTGTTCGAGAATATCGAGAACCCTGCTATGATGACTGTTCTCGGCATTCAGTATAAACCAGCCCCAGACATATTCACTTACAATGTTGACTTAGAGTTGCCGCGCATTTGGACTAAGCGTTTGGTGCTTTCCACGGTTGCAAGAACATTTGATCCAAATGGTTGGATATGTCCCGTCATATTTTGGGCTAAATGCTTTTTACAAAGGCTTTGGATGGCAGGACTAGGCTGGGACGAACCTCTTCGGGGAGCTTTGATGGAAGACTGGACCAAATTTGTATCCTCACTTCCTGCGATCAATGAGGTATCGATCCCTCGTTCTATGCTTCCTCCAGGAAAGTACCAGGCAACTCTGCATGGTTTCTCGGACGCCTCTGAACGAGGTTACGCCACTTGTGTATATTTGCGTACGGTGGGTTCTGACAGCCAAGTGAAGATCTCACTGGTCATGGCGAAGAGCAAGGTGGCACCCCTACGGACTGCTTTGACAATCCCTAAACTTGAATTGGCAGGGGCTACTCTGCTTGTGCGTCTTCTTAATCACGTGTCGAATTTGTTGCGTCATACTGTGAACATTAGCACCACTTACGCGTGGACTGACAGCCAAATTGTTTTGTGCTGGTTAAAGGCTTCAGTTCACACCTTAGAGGTATTTGTAGCGAACCGAGTCTCCCAAATTCAGAAATCTGAGACTCCCTTGATTTGGAGGCATGTGCCTGGTGAGCTTAACCCAGCTGATTGTGCATCTCGGGGTTGTACATCCCCCGCCTTGGTAACGCACTCCCTTTGGTGGGGACCGGAATGGTTATTACGCTCAGAGTCTGAATGGCCACTGACGCCGGTTTTGGACGTAGGTCCGTTGCCTGGATTGCGATTGCTCGCTGTTGAGAGGCGTGCTTGTGAATTCGATCCAAATGTCTTATTGAATCGGTATAGCTCCCTCGATAAATTAGTAAGTGTAACAGCTTGGATTAAGCGCTTCTATTACAACTGTAAGCACTTACGGAACAAAAAATTAGAGGCTTTTCTATCACCACAAGAACGACAGGAGGCTTTTTGCCATTGGATACGTGTGGTACAGGATACATATTTTGAAAGGGAGATTGAAATTTTGAAAGCTGGTAAGGCTAAACTAACAGGAGCCTTGCGTATGTTGAGCCCCTTTTTGGACAACACGGGTATCTTACGTGTTGGAGGTCGCCTCAGAAACTCTAGTCTACCCTACGGTAGTCGGCACCCTATATTGTTACCCAAGCAAGGTCATTTTGTGCAATTGTTGGTGACGGACCGTCACATTAGAAATTCTCACGCTGGCTGTAACGCCTTATTAGCCATATTGCAGCGAGAATTTTGGATTTTGTCTGCTCGAAGAACGATTCGCAGTGTGGTATTTCGTTGCATGCCTTGTTACAGGCTGAAGGCTAGTACCATGCAACCTTTGATGGGTGACCTCCCTTCTGATCGTGTCAGAGAATCGAGGCCGTTCGCCGGTGTAGGCACCGACTTTGCAGGTCCTTTTTTGGTTAAGACTTCAACTCTACGAAATAGTAAAACAGTCAAGGCCTATTTGTGTGTCTTCGTATGTCTGTCAACTAAAGCGGCGCACCTTGAATTAGTGTCATCCCTCTCCACCGAGGCATTTGTTGCGACACTTGATAGATTTGTTTCAAGGAGAGGACTGCCTTCTTTGATACGTTCGGACTGTGGCACAAATTTTAAGGGAACCAATAATTATTTGAAAGATGTACAGGATTTTTTAGCCAGCAATCACACAAATATTGGTAATAAACTAACCAGTCGTAGTATAACCTGGAAATTTAGTCCGGCAGCATGCCCACATTGGGGTGGTATTTTCGAAGCCGCAGTTAAGGTTGCTAAAGCACATTTGCGACGAGTTATTGGTGAGTCTGTACTCACATTTGAAGAACTCGCAACTGTGTTTTGTAAGATAGAGGCCGTAATGAACTCGCGACCGTTGTGTCCGATCTCTTCAGACCCGAGTGACTTGGAGGTTCTCACACCGGGTCATTTTTTGATTGGTCAGCCACTTAATGCTTTGCCTGAGTACCCCTTTGTTGATGTGAGACCAAGTCGTCTCTCGCGGTTTGAGTTGGTCCAACAGCTTACTCAAAGCTTTTGGAAGCGTTGGAGCTTAGAATATCTTCATGTTCTCCAGCAGCGCGTTAAGTGGACTGACAAGACTAATCCACCTCGAGTTGGTGACCTCGTTTTGATAAAAGATACCAATTTGCCGCCACTGTGCTGGCGTCGCGGCCGAATTTTAAATTTAGTATATGGCGCAGATAATGTGCCTCGTTTTGCTGAGGTTCAGGTGGACGGTTCGGTACTGAAGAGAGCGGTAGCAACATTGTCCCGTTTACCAATTGATTAGCGGCCAGGTAGACCTGTCCGAGGCGGGTAGATGTTCGGTACCAAACATTTTTATATTAGTTTAATAATTAAATCCATGTAGGGTAGTTCTGATTTTTGTGGTTCGCGGTTGGCTCGGAGCCGGCCGCCACTTTGACTTTCACTTTTGGTTCGCGGCGCGTCGGCCGGCCCCGGGGTCGTTTTGTTTCCGCCCTTTTGGTTACTCCACTTTCACTTTCGCTTTGTTGGCGGATCGACTTGCGTTGGAAGTAACGGTCGCGTACGCACATATTTTGTAATTGCTATGTCTTTTGTGGACTAAAGCCGTGAAATCGTGGTATTTGTAATATTGCGCGCCACCCTTTGTTTTGTGTACCGCTTATGTACGCGAGTTAATTAGAATTAAGTATATATTTGTGAACATTAAATTGTGTGTACGAGTAGCAAGCCTGAGTCCTTGAAGTGTACGAGGCCGTTGTCATCACCGCGCTTTTGGATACAAAGCTAAGTAACCCCTCAGTTAGTTTCTATTTGTCTGGCCAGACCGAACGCTGAGTTAGGTTACGTTATAGCTACCTCCGCGGTATCTACTCGTAAGTGTTAAAATCTGTTCTTGTACTATCATTTAAGAGAACTTAAAATAGCCTTGCGTAATCGCAAGCCAATGTTATTACCCATTTGATATCCCTCACTGGCCTGGTGTCCCCTTCCACTGCGCATCCTAGGTCAGTAGGGAACGGTAATGAACAATCATTATTTTCAATTCTTAAGCTTACATGATAATTCTCTCAGAAACTTTAGTTTACATATTACCATGATTTACCATATACCATGATTTGTATAATTGTATACTTTCTATGAAACTTTTTAATGAGATCAATTTATTTTTGGCAAATCAGGGTTAACCATTCAACAATTTTAACTAATAACTTTTGCTAATAAGCCGACATTCGAAAGACCCATAATTTCAAAGAACACCTCACACTAAAAAGTAAATCCTTCTATAGCAAGGGACATAAAAACTTACTGAGACTCTCAACAGAAATTCATGAAACACACATAAACTCTTTTTGATCGAGATCAAACCCACGATATTCGATATAGAAGATTGCTTGCTACCTATACCACTGCACGATCTATACAGTCAAAGATAACATCCACATTTATTTTATTATTAATAAAACAGCAGTTGAGGTACGGTAATACGTTTTCAATTACTTTTGTATTAAGTGTAAAACAAGTTGAACATATTTGGATTGAAGATATTCAACGAAAACTCTCGTGTGGAATATAAATAAAACAAATAATTACAATTCAAGCTTCCTTTTATCTTTGTATTTTACACATTCATTTGGCAGTTTACCTTTTGTAGCAATTATACTTTATTATAAAATTATTATCCAAACTATTTTACTAATATAAACCATAGTTTATATAACAGCAAATAATTAATAATAGGCCTGACATAAGCAAAATATAATTAATTTTCTACTAAAGCATTCATCTATACTTAAAACACTTTGACTAATTTTTGACGGCAAAAAATTAATCAAATTCCTCCTAAATACAAGCATTTGATGAATAGCCCTTAACTTTACATATATCTAAAGACTAACGGCGCTTCTTATGAAATCGTTGTAGTAAAAAACTTGTACTCAATTGTACATGTACATTGTACAAAATTAAGAAATTATAACTTACATATACCTCAGCAAAAATAAATAAACATGTATTTATTAATAAATCATAATTATTATAAAATATATAAAATAGCGATGTAAATCACTTATAAATTAAAATGTATGGCATTATTGTCTTATCAAACCGAGAAGCATTAACAAATATAATTCAGTGTTAAAATACATACAAACACCTTCGACACTATTGTAATTATCACGAAAATAATAGTCTTGTCGCACATATTATTTGATAAAGTAATAAAAAGTTTATCACTGTATTCATTTTGTTCATAAATGAAGCATTTGATTGGCGGTCATCATCTGAAAAAGAAAACACTATTTACCTTGATATTTTTAGTTATTTTAAGTTAGCAAATTATTATGAACAGATAGTTAATGATAAATTAATATACCAAAATATATTTAAGGTCGAGAATTGTCTTCTTGTCATTATTATGATTACTTTAGCTAATATCATCATCACCTCAAATTGTAGTAAGCTATTATATTATATCGTAAATTGATCTATTGTACCATGCTCGCCCAAGCATGCTTGGGTCAGTTTGTAATGACCTTCGAAAACAACTTGTAGACGTGGCTAAAAACTGAGACGAGTCTGTAGTTCTTTAGAAGAACTTTGGCTTTGAACTTTGGAAGAATATTTCCAACTCAGTACTTAAATGGAAATATGAATTTGAAATGATTATAGTCTACCTACTTAACGTTTTGTTATGAAATTATCAATATGTACTAATTTTTAGTGGTAAAACGAAATACAGTGGGTCTCCAGCTTGAAAATGCTCCTTAATTATAAAAATGGATTTTGAAAAAGAAACTTTTACGCTTTAAGCCTTTTCGTAAGTTAAATCTGGTAAATAATAAGAAATAATAACGTAAATAAGTTTATTTACGTTAAGTTTGATTTAATGAGTTCATTAAATCAAACTTTCAAAAGGATGAAGTGGCTAAATCTAGAAATAGGTTCATAATTATATTCCAGGAATACTGCAATATTACTTCACTATATGTCTATATGGCCACAATAACTTAAGTAACCTTAGAAATATCTAAAAATAATTGTATTTATTGTACATTAAATGTGACAGGTTAATAGCGTTTTCCAGGAAAATATTGTAGTAACGATAGATTGGCTTAAATATTTACCGAAATCACTTAACTGTTCGCCGTACATTTCACCTTGGAAATTTGAACTGATCGCGTTGCTACTTTGGATGATTTGTGGCAAACCTGTCGAAAATGTAATTAATTTAGGAATAACATTTTTGCTATCTAAGATTTTCTTGATAACATTTAATGTAATAGTAGGTAAGTTAAAGGTAAAATGTAATGATTTTATCTTGCGGATTTATCTAGCGTCATATTTAATTATGTTATTAGCAATACTTTTTAAAGCTCTTTTAGAGCCTTATAAGGCTTTCATCATCATCATTATTCAGCGAATCGTTGTCCACTGCTGGATGTAGGCTTCCCTATGTTTCGACACAAAGTGATGTAAAGGCAAAGGGTGCCGATAATTGTATTCTTATCCCGTCGCCACAGGGAAAAATAAAATATCATATCACAGAAATCCCTTTTTTTAAAGGTAAATATTTAAATAAGGCCATAATAGGAGTAATAAAGAAATAAAGATATAGAACGAATAAGGGTATTAGTAAAACGGAAGCGACTCACCTTTTTTTCTAATAGTCTGGTTGTCCATTAAAGATTTTGGCGTTGTGGTGAAGGCCGATGGGGGAGCCGGTATTTCTAAAATTTGATGAATGATATTATTGACAATAACTTTAATTTCAAATAAAATATGTGATTGAAATTTTGTTACTTAATTTAATCACAATAATACTACAAGAATAAATATAATTAAATAGCTATTCAACGTTGGATTTTCCACAGTGTTGAAAAGCTTTAAAGATAATTGACACGCAGTTTCGTGTGATTTTCCCACACTCTCAAATTCCCAAAGATCGTAAAGAGGCTGTTTGTTTTTACGAGTTTTTCAACGCTTTCAATCGCTCCTTTCAACGGCAGCTTTTTAAATCAATCTAATAATACTAAAATATTACCATCAAGCTTGATGATTCCGTCGGTTTCACCTAAAGAGTTCTTGGCGATGCACTTGTAGAAACCAAAGTCCTCTTTCGTGATGTTCTTTATTTTGAGCATCATAAACTTATTGTAACCGCTGTCCATCGGGAACGCTTCAAATTTACCTCCTATAATTTCCATTTCTACTTAAATATAAAACCCGTAATATTAGTACAAAACTATGTCTAATATTAATACAGACAATAAAACTCTAAGCAAATCGTATTTGTACATGAATATATCTTCACACACGTACATACATATTGTCCGTGTGGTGACAGAGTAAGAATACAATTCACCACCTCTTGCTCGTGGGTGTCGTAAAAGACGACTAAGAGATGGAAACAAATAAGTGATGGAAAACTTGAAAAAAAATAACCCTATGCCAACACGTCCAATCATCGTGTTATAGTAGATCAAATTCTCTCTCACAAACGAGGAAGCCTGAACCGTGGGACATACATATATGAGCTGAGGTTATGATGATGATGATGATATCTTCACAAAAATATTTATACAATATACACCATGTTTCCATATATAATCTCAAGGCACTTACGAATAGTATTCAAAAATTCACGGCAGTTGCGCAGTTTGATTAAATATTGATGGAAAGCAAAATATTAGTTTTAGCTTACATAATTTTGGGATATACCTAAATATATACCTAGCTAAAATATTATTAAAGATTTGCTAAATATATCAGAATCTTCAGAATTTCTTATACATGTAATTGCTCTTTATATAATTAACGAATTGATGAAAAAAAATATGCAATGTCATTCACTTCTGAGCTAATGTCCAAATTTGAAGTCTTGCTCATGGGAAAATTAGTTTAAAATACATTACAAAAAACTCCTCCAAGTTACTAAAACGTGGTATAAACTTCTAAAAATCAATCTAGAATCGCTACTTAATCTAATTGTGACTAAATCTAATCTAATCCATCATATTTTTAATGTGTTACTTTATCACTACTTCGATAAATTTTGTTTAATGTTTAGTAAAAATAATTTTGGAGAAAGTCTATTTAAAGAAGTTATTTGTCTTATTTATCAAAGGTATTGTTCACTCGCAATCCACAGCGACATAGTGACGTATTTCATTATAGAAGTATTCTCTATTCGCGCATGAATAAGTACATTCGGAACGTATTTGACTATACCTCGTTCCATCCGATACAAGAGAAACTATTTTCATTATATAGTCATAAATCACGATACAATCGAACGATGTCTCCTTACTTGACGGGAACGCATGTTATTTATGCGAATATGATAAATGGGTTATATGTGTTTAGTTTGCAGTTTAATATTTAGCAATATTCGTGTCTTGAAATAAATAAATTGAAAATTTATTCGATATCTATTTCCACGTTTATGACTTACGAAGGCTTCTATTTACGTATTTAGCACTTGATTGAAAATATTTTATTGAATGGGTAAATTATTATCAATATTTTCGTTCCAACTTTTAGATTTTATTTTATCATAGTTATCATCATGTCAGCCCATATACGTGGCACTTCGGTAGTGACTATGAACGAGCCTCCTTCAGAATGGGAGGAAAATTGACATGCTATGTAAATCACATATTGGTATGTGGTTTTATTTTGAGTTTTTTATCTTATTCAAATTCAAATGCTTTATGTATAAATCCCGTGGGGGCACTTACATATTATCATTTTCTTTACATTTTACCTTAAATCAACACCGGATCGGAACGCGTCGGCACTGAGAATGTCCGGCAAGAAACTCAGTGAGATTGTCTTCTTTTTTATTCATTTTATCTGCCTATCATATACCTAACCATCTTTTACGATAGCCATAGGCAACAGGGTATTGTGGTGGTGGAATACAATTCTCCGCCATATTTTTGTCACCATAAACAGAATATCTTCGTATTATTACACAGTTGAACAGCACAATTACACGCATTCTAATTGAGAGCTTTAATGAGAAATTTAAATTATCGTATCACACGATTTTTTTACACATTATTTTTCATTACAAACCTCTCTATATAATTTGTTATAAATTATATTTGACAATAAGTATAAAGCGAACCGAAAACATTGAATTACAATTATTTTGCTGGTATTTCAATTAGTTTCAAATACGCTGCAGGAAATTATAATCATATGTTTTTGTACTGTGCAAATAATTTTTGTTGTCACATGCATTTTCTTCTTCATCATCACTATTTCAGCTCATATACGTCTCACTTCTGCATTCGAGCCTCCTCCAGAATAGGAGGGATATTAACCAACTATACTAATCTACTATCATATTGCTCAAACGCGTTGGTATAGGGTGTAGGATTTTATTTCGAGTTTTCCTTATCTTGCATAGACGTTATCCTAAGTCGTCTTTTACGATATCCAAGATAGGGAACGGTGGATTCTATTATTACTCCATCATCACGATTTTCTTAACTATTTTATTATTCTTAGTCAATCTAGGGAAAGAATACTTGTCTCACCAGAAATAATCATGTCCCCGCGGTCCGTAGTCCAATAATTAATAGAAGAGGGATATGCTTCGGTGTGACACTCCAGTGTCACGTCCTGTCCGATATATGCCCCCTCTAATTGATTAGGTATAGACAACATCGGTGGAACTGTGGAAAAACAAGAATTATTTAAATTGTAGTTTTTCTTATTTCTAATCTATTAGGAGTCCATTCAAACATCAGCCAGTAGACGTCTACTGTTCGACATAGACCTCCCCACGAGTATACCACTCAGATTGGTCCTGTATCAATTGCATATAATGACTTCCTACGAATTTTAAAATATTGTCAGTCTTCCTAGTGGGAATAGTCATCTTAAATAGGAACTATCGATATTTAAACTGAAACATCGATGTACAAAAAACATCGCCCTAAAAACATCGATGCATCGAAACATCGATGTATTGAAACACCGATGTTTTTTTTAATGATCTATGGCTCTTATTAATATAAACAATCCTAAATTTGTAAATAAAACTACTTTTACGGATTATATCGTAACGATTATACGGATTTTACGGATTATATAGCTTTCGGAAAGAAGAAAATGATTCTATATCTTCTTATACTGGCAATAAATTTGTACTAAAATGTGGGTCAAAATTTAATAAATTTAATAACTAATTTTCTGTATCGGGTAGATAATTATAAATGTCTGTAATAACGATGACTTGTTGGACGCGAGACGCCTTAGTCCGCCCGTGACCATGAATGCTGCAAAGTGTTCGAAATGTCGGGCAATCATAAATCAAATGCAAACGTGATATAATCCGTAAAAGTAGTTTTATTTACAATGTGTAGTGCTCGCGTAAACATCAGATATCATTATGTAATCCTAAATTTAATTTAAAAGGCAAGCTATATTTATTATTTATAATAATATTATTTATTGAATAAGCTTACTTATATTTAGGATAAAGAAGAAGTGAATTACAGAAAATAAATATTACTTGTTAAATGTAATCATATAATGAGTATTTTTTATTTAGAAAAGTTAATACACGCTTACATAAACTGCAGCAATGTATTAAGAAACAAAGTTTAAAAATAACAATTTTAGATAGACAAGTCATTGATGACTACGGTGTCATGCAAGCTCTGCTAAAATTACCAAACATTTTTAATAGATAGTTGGCAAAACATTGATGTTAAAACACCCTAATACAACATAGATACATCGATGTTCTGCAATAGCAAACATTGATGGCAAACATCGATGTTTTTTACTGAAACTTTAATGTTTTAGGAACATCGATGTATCGTTTGAATCCCTAATCTCAGCAGTTTCATTAAAATGTTTATAATATTTCGATGGGTTAAGAATACAATATGCACGACCCACGTTAGTTGTAAAATTCGACTGAGGGTTCACCAAGAGAATGGGCGGTAGCATTTCTCTGTCCTTAATTTAGTAGGGGCATGCAGATATTTTGAAATGGATACGTACTATTTATTTTATCTCACGCTTAACAAAATATTCTCAGTATCGTACTCATATTGAATCATATTAAATAACTATTGGTAGTATTGATAGGCATCACTTTTACCATTGAAATTGAATATGTAATCGAAGCGAAGAGATTTTTTTCATCGACGTTTCGATGTTTCTTTGTGGTGACGAAGTAAAGGTGAACGCACACTTATCCGAGCTGAACGAGTCGAACGAAAGGAATTTTAGAATTTTGTATAGAAATTGTCTTTCAGAATCTAACGATTCGACGCGGTCAAGTGTGCGAGGTTTCATGAGATTTCATATACAGAATTCTAAAATTCGTTTCGTTTGACGCGTTCAGCTCGGATTAGTGTGCGTTCACCTTAAGAAGACTATTCACCACTCCTTATCTTTCCCGTGCATGTCATAAGACGACTAAGAAATATAATAAGCCTATAATATCCGTGCAAGAAAAGGAAAACTTAATACAAAATCCTATATCAACACGTCTGACCAGCATAACGTAATAGGTCAATTTATCTTCTATTGGGAAGGAGGCTCGAGCCCAGCAGTGGAACATTTATGAACTGAAACAGAAGACGACCACGTTTCGATGAAATTAAATTGCTGTAATATGCAGTATTTATTAATTTTTTCATAAGAAATTTGTGGCATATTCAAAATTGTATTAAACATAGTCCATCCAGTCATCCAATAGGTAGCATGAAACATATTCATGAAAAATAAGTGAACGAAAAATTGTTCATTTGTTACACATGGATACACCACTGTGGTTTATTAATAAGTAATTGAAATGGATTTTAAACTAACGTGGATTTAATGCCCGCCTGTGGCATCTATTTAAAAAAATATTACCTAACTACAAAAGCTTTATTGTTTGTTATTTCTGAAATTTAGATGTAATAGATATTTAATCTAAGTTTTAAATAACACAATGTGTAATGTTAGAATGTAGGACGCGTCATTTAGCAACACGAAGTTTCGTATGTACGGTGACAAACTCGAATTGAAGTCGTTACGCGTAACAGCATGAAGCCAAACGATCGAATATTTATTCGAAAAAAAAAGAGGTTTGGTATATTTTATTCTTAGTACACAGACACAAGTGGTGAAATTAATTAACAGATGACAGTGGGCAATTATCACATCATTTTCATTGTATCTATTTCATCATCAGTTCATATATGTCCCACTATTGAGCTCGTGCCTCTTCTACAATAGGAGGGGAATTGACCTTATTATACTATGCTGGTCAGACAGGTTGGTATAGGGTTTTATTTCGAGTTTACTTTCTCTTGCATAGATGTTATATGTGTATTATATCCCTTAGTCATCTTTTACAACATCCACGGGCAAGAAAGGGAGTGGTGAATTGTATTCTCACTCCGTCAATACACGGCAATTTATCTATTTACTTAAAATAAAGTACTTGTATATATTACTATTGTATTCGTTCTGTAATATTCGATGTATATATGATATTTCGTGTGGTGACGGTACATAAGTGGATAAAACGGATATACACGGAGTGTATCCGTTTTATCCACTTATGTACCCAAGCTGTTTTATATATAAAAAACGGGTGAATTTATTCTGAATTTTTTCTAGCATTAGACTGTATTTAGACTCGTGAGGATTCCAAACGATTGCGACTCAAATATTAGAAAAAAGATATTTAATATATTGAAAGTTTTATTATAACGCATCCCCCCTCGGGGAGGACGTCGGTCTTTCCTCACGCGGTCGGCTTCTCGGCGGGTGACGGACTATTCCCCGGTCACGTCACCCGCGGCCTCGGCTAGGGCGGCAAGAGGCGCAAATATATAATAACATACATAATCCAAATAAAATAAATGCCGCAAGCAATTACACAACAATACTTCACTTCCAAATCACTTGTCATATAAAATTACAACGGTTATCAATTCCATATAATATACTTACATTGAACCATGAGCATTATCCGTTTGCTAATCGATGGTGGCACTCCATTAGAGGCTATACAGAGATAAGCCCCCATATGTAATCGAGATACCTTTGATATAGTTAACGTTTCTCCATCCACAACACTTACTGTCAACAAAATCGAAGTATTAAATATAATTTTACAATAATGAAACAATTTAAATACACCAATTAAAAATATGTCAACAAAATTGAAGTGACTAAATAAAATTATTTTGTGCTAAACACAGAATATTGGATGTGAAATATTCTAGTCTTCTAGTGACTATTTATACTAAAAAGTAATTCCTAGTGGTAGGACCACACTGTTGACAGTTGTCTACAGCCGCGGGCCAGTCCATCCGGGGTAGTACCACACTGAGCAGTAAATCAACGTTTGAGTAGTAGCAATTTGTTACTGGGCTTCGTTCGGTGAGCAAGAGAGTCGGCAGTCAAACTTTCTGACGGTGTTTGCGTAGATTTTGATGATGCCTTTAGTATCATCGAATCTCATTGCACACGTTCACACTCACTTCACTCTTTGCCAGTGTGGCAGCGAAACTTACCATCAGGTGTACTGTTTGCTCGTTTGCCATCGTTTGCAATAAAAAAAAAGTATCGTAACAGTTATCATAAAAATAAATTAAAACTCGATCCATAATCAATTTTTTATTCTATATATCGAATTCCTAACTATATATACATTGGATTTGGCAAAATTGTTATTGAATTTTTAGGCGAATAAGTTATTCGGTGGTCAGCATAAATGGTGATGGGCATGTAACAGCAGCATGGCAGATCATGCGAACCTGCAACGCTCTTCCGTGGCGCCTACCAAAAAAAAAGTTAACAACTGAAGAAACAAATAAATTTGCATCTAAGTTTAACGTTGTTCCTTTAATTACAACTTTAAATATTTTGTTTCTCACATCATACACGGGCAAAATTAATTCAATATAAATTTAAAACGATTCAATGGCTCGGTATATAAAGTTTGTTTCAAATTTATTGACGCTTCTTTGAGTAATAAATAATATTTGCTAAATACATTATTTTGTTCCTAATGAAAAACCTTCTTCGAATGAATTGTTGAACTATATATATCGTTTCTATATAACGCCCCTCGTGGCGATTGTCAAAGTTCGATTCCATTATATGGTAATTATTTGTACGATCCGATCCGAACTAAATTTAATTTGTGTCCAATTCTTGTAGATTTATAAATTCCCTTAGGAACAGGATTAGGATTTTCAATTGCTTGTCATTAAAAAAATGAATGATAAAAAGCACTTTATATATAGATAACCTAGAAAATAATATAAATTGTTTCTTAAACAAATCTCTAAAGAAAGATTAACAACTACTCACTAAAATATTAAATGTCACAAAGCAATTTTCTAATAAATCAGCATGTAATAAAAAAAATAGAAACAAGAATATAAAATAATTAAAACTAGCAAAACTTTTGAACCAATTAGATTAGTTTTAATGTGTTTCAAATGATAGTTAAATACTTTTATTCCAAAAGAACTTTAATAGTTAGAACAATTCACTGTTAATTTGACTTGTTCCATTTGAATTACCCTTGTTATAAGTATTTGTCCTCAATAAAAAAGTCAAAAAAGTAATATCTCTTTAAATTATCTATACTTTATACCTACTAATATATAAAGCTGAAAAATTTGTTTGTTTGAACGCGTTAATCTCATGAACTACCGGTCCGATTTGAAAAATTCTTTCAGTGTTTAATAATAATAATTTATAATTATTTATTTATTTACCATAATAATATTCCAAAAATATATGGGAATCTCTGGCTCCTACACTAGTTATAAACTGTGTTGCAGGAGGCAATTTTCTCCCCCAATATACAAGTCCCACTTTTATATTCTATACGTATAGACTAAATATTACAATTGACGAGTACAATGTAGACTAATGTAAACAACGATAAAAATATAAGAAAAATGAAAACGAAATAGTGTGTGTGTGTGTGTGTCTGTGTAGGTGTGTGTAAGTTCATACTTATGTGTCTCACTGTATGTATGTGTGTGGGTGTGTGTGTGTGTGTAAGTGTGCATGTGTCTGTGTTTGTATGTTTACGCGTGCGTGTACTTTAGGAGCATGCACTATGTACATGCATGTGTTAGTGCATCCAATCATGTTATCAACCGCAGAAGATTCTCAGTTTCTTCATAATTAAGACTTCTCAGCCAAGTAAGTATCAAAGTTTTAAATTTATTATTTTTGAGATGACTAACTTTTTGTATTTTGCACAGTTATATACGTAGGGAGCAACAAAATGAAAATAACGTTGTCCGAAGGTTGTTTTCAATCGAGGCACTGGATATCTCTCAACTCGCCTTGCAAGAGTAAGTATTTTTGGCACAACTTCTCTGTGATACTTTCGCAAAATCTCATATATATATATATATATATATATATATATATATATCTGTCTCACAGACAATACACCAGCCTTTTCATAAACTGCAGTTGTAGCGTGCCTATGAGATAATTGCAAGAGGACTTTTAGGACTACCCTTTATGCGCGTTCCGCACATATGACAATGGTCTTGGCAGCACCTTCCCACGCATAAATACACCTTATTATACATTCCCTTAAGGCTTTATGTGTTTGGATTAGGATATTCATATCCCCAACCATGCGCAATTTTTTAAAAATGTATATCAGTTTTCTCACTCTTGCAGTGATGGCTACTATAGGGTCATTCCAGTTAAGCTGATCGTCTACTATCAATCCCAAGTATTTAATGGAAGTCACCTGTGTAAGGATCTCGCAATTGCAATTTGGATATTCCTTCTTACATGGAAAAATGTGTATTTTTAAACTAATATCTGGTGTAGGCTTATCCGTAGCCTTCTTACTAAAACACATATACTTGGTTTTGCTGGCATTTAAAGATAATAGGCTACGATCTAACCAAGCTATTATTTTAGCTAGGGAGTTTTCAGTTTGTTTAAATACCACGTTCCAGCTCCTTCCATGAAACAATAAGACTGTATCGTCGGCATACATACTGATATCACAGCTTGATGAGACTACTGAACCACATAAGCCATTGATATATATTAGGAATATTGTAGGCCCGAGCGTACTGCCTTATGGAATGCCGTATTTTAATGCGGAGCATTCACTTTTCAGATCAGCAACCCTAACTGACTGCGTCCTATCCAATAAGTAGTCGGTGAACCACTGATGTACTTACCCCCTTATGCCAACGTTCTCTAGTCGTTGTAAAAGAATCGGGATAGAGACTGTGTCGAATGCCTTTTGAAGGTCCAAAAAGACACCTAGACACTTATTACCACTATCTAAATATTTTACTATCTTAGTAGTCAGCGACAGAACTGCATCTTTAGTAGATTTTTTAGGCCGAAATCCATATTGATTTTTACTTAAAACCTTGTTTTTTTTCTAAATAATGCATGACTCTATTGTTCACGATCTTTTCCAGTATTTTTGAAAACGTTGACAACAGGGAAATAGGTCTATAATTAGATAGTTCCATCTTATCACTAGACTTAAATACTGGACACATAACAGCTCTTTTACAGCATGCAGGAAATATACCACTTTCTAGGCTCAAATTACACACATGAGCAATAGGTGCAGCGAGTGAATTAATATTTAAGTTGAGAATCTCAGTGTTTATGTTATCCCAACCCAGTGCACTGTGCGATTTGAGACCTAAGACAATGCTGCGTACCTCAGAAACGTCTGTGGGTATGAAGGACATAGACTGAAGAGGCTTCTCAGGAGAAATTGTTTGTCGCGCTAACTCTTGTTCACACATATTCAATCTACTAAGTATTTTATTCGCAAGAGTGCTGCCAACAGAAGTAAAATAGCTATTTATTTTATTAAGGGACCCTTTAGGGGAGTTATCAATATTTAACAATTCTGTCGGCTTTTCAGTAACAGTATTCAAATCACATATATCTTTAATTACCTTCCATGTAGTTTTCATATTGCCTTTACTCCGGGTCAGGTTTTCTTTATAATACTTAGCTTATAGGTTTTTAAGAATTAAATTGCATTTGTTTCTATATTTAATGTATATGCGTTGATGTTCCATGTTAGTCGATTTTACAGCTTTTTTATGCAAACGATCTCTTTTACGAATACACTTAACTATTATTTATTAATAATAGTCAAGGACGTACTATCTGGCTCATAATTTAGTAAGATGGAGCATAACTTAGTATTACTAGTCGAAAAACACTCAACTTGTTGTGCATTATCTAGTTCAACTGAAATATGATCATTAGTGTGATCGAATTTTGTATTTATTTGAGAATGACATTAAGAAATCCTTGCAATGTGCATGCATTATATTTGGGTACACTGTCCTTATTTTATACTGGTTTTCATCAAATATGAATCGCTTATTAAATTTAGTGTATTGGCATGAGATTATTGTATAAATTGTATTCGCAATGTTTCTGTATAAATATGTAATAGTGAGAGTATATGAAATGTATTCATTTAAATGTTTGCAGAGTATAATAATATTATATTTATTTTCAATGTATGTAAGAATTAATGTACGAGGTATTTTATAAGCTAGGCTAAAATTGGTGAAAGATATGATCAATATGTTATGTATATCCTGTGGATATATGTATATTACATGCTTAAACGTGTGGTTATTAAGAATGAAGTATAAATTGGCAAGTAAACAGTGAGACGTTATGCACATTATGATATCGTATAGTATCCTAAATGTATGCTGTGTATATGAAAGTATCATATACGAGCTTATATATGTAACGCATATTAGTGCATGATAGTGTGTATATGTGTAAAAATTAATGTATGAGTATAACAAACAGGTACTATAATAAGAGATTAGTAAAATTACAATGTTAGAGTAAACATTATTTTCAATATTTAAACAGTTATTTTTGACACACATTTTATGTATAAGTACATTTTTATATACAAGAATGAAACAAATAGTCAATTTAAGGGATTTATAATATTTTCAAAATCCGATTCCTGGTAAATTCTTTTGGCGGGAGCTCCTTCGTGTTTTTTAATAAATATGTGTCCACGCGAAATCCATTGGAAAGCGTAATTATTTTCTTTAGCAAATTGACGAGCTTGGTAAAAAAGCTTCTTTGTTTTAGATGTTAGATTTTCTGAAACGTATTTTGGAGAGTTGCCTTCCATATTAATGTGCGAAGTGTTAGATAGCCTATTTATCGAGAAAGGCTATAAGCTATATATCATTACGCTGAGACCAACAGGAGCGGAGCACTAATGAAGAATGTTTCAAAATCGATGTACCTATTTTTTCTTTTTGAGAGCTTCCGCTGCGTAAACGGCTAAATTTTCGCAAAAATCATGTGTGACAGGATCATATTATTAAAAAATATTTTCAAGTTTTACGTAAAGTCTTAGGTTAAAGTTAACGATAGCCTAAAGTATCTATACCACGCGGACAAAGTCACGAACAGAACCTAGTAGATTATTATTATTACAAACATTCAAGAATGAATACTATGATGTATTTGTGACACTTTTATTATATTCATATCCCATCATCACACGGGTAAGATATATTTTTATCATCATCACAGCTCATGTATGTCGCACTGCTGGGCTTGAGCCTCTCCACAATTGGAAGAAAATTGACCTAATATATTGCGCTGGTCAAACGGGTTGGTATAGGCTTTTGTTTCAAGCTTTTCTTTTCTATTATAGACTAGCAACCCGGCCTCGCTTCGCTTCGGTTATAGGTTATAATCGTTTTACCCGCGTAGTTCCCGTTCCCGTGGGAATACCGGGATAAAATATAGCCTAGTTTACGCCCTGATATTATAGCTTTCCATTGGTGAAAGAATTTTTGAAATCGGTCCAGCCGTTTTGAAGATTACCCGGAACAAACAGACAGACAGACAGACAGACAGACAGACAAAAATTTTTTAATTGCTATTTTAGGCATAGGTGTCGTGCAAATAACCGTATGAGCATGAAAAAAGCGTATTATTTTGACATTACAAACAGACACTCCAATTTTATTTATTGGTATAGATGTTATCTGCGTATTGTAATCCCTTAGTCGTCTTTTACGACATCCACGGGCAAGAGAGGGACTAGTTAATTGTATTCTTACTCCGTTACCACACGGATATATATTTTAGCAATATAAAATTATAAATTAATCCGAGAACGGTAATAAGATTGAATAAAACGTGAAATCCTCTGTAAAATGAATATTAAAATTGCTGTCATAATAAATTTTGCCAGTTTTCTTTTAAAATAAGCTATAAAGATGTCGTCTTACTGACTTAAAAATAGCATTAATCCAAGTTTGAAAATTTTTGCTCATTACTTTGGAAGTAGCTCAGAAATAATTTGAAAGCGTTCATTGTATTAACAGAATATTAAATTCTTCGCTTACCTGATTCCCCGTTATAATTAAAATCTTGTCCATCTTCTCGCCTCCACATTACATAAGGCTCCGGGTATCCTGATCCACGACACACCAAGGTTACGTCTGATCCCTCCCGAACCACCATATCCGTTGATGTCATGTTATCGATGATTGATGGAGGTACTGTATCATCCAATATAATATATGTATATTTATTTTATATAAACTTTATTAATTAGCTAAATCTATCAACACAATATCTATAAATAACTATGGTTTTATAAGACTTTTCCTTTTTTTAAGGAAATATCCTGTCACTATCATCAACTCAGTGCACATAAGTGCCACTGTTGGGATCGGGCCTTCTCCACAGCGAGAGGGAAGGTCAGACATATTGACATAGGGTTTTATATTGGGTTTTCTTTCTCTCTTGCATAGATATTATTCGCATATTATACCCCTTAGTTGTCTTTTACGACATTCAGAGGCAAAAGACGAGGTGGTGAATTGTATTGGTACTCCGTCACCACACGGAAATATCCTGTACTAAGTTACAATTCTAAGATATAACTAATTCCTGGGATCAAAAAGTCTTTAGGAACAACTTATATCAAACCACACAACCTTATTTCCCTGAGCTAACTACTATAGGTATAGTTTATTTTTTTATCGTTATTTGGGCGGACATTTGATAAAGAGTCCTTGTCTTGGGTCCTTTCGTAGGCGAATAAGAGTATTAGAGTATATATCCATTAACATTAATGTATGCATTGTTTTTATATATATTTTTGTATTCTTCTATGTGGCGACAGAGTAGTTAATAATAATATCATTGTAATAATAATAACATTGATCACTATGTCTTCCTACCTAGTAAGTATCGTTAAAATTGACGAAGGGATGTGGGCAATGAAATTTATTTCTACAGAATATCTATACAAGCTGACTATAAATAGAATAATAAAGCGGCCTACAGAGTAGTCAATAGACAATTTAATCAACCGCAGAGTATTCTGCTGCCTATAAGATTTACTGGGATTAACCTCTCATTGTATTATTGTATATGGATGTAATTTTATCCATCAATATCGATATCCACTGTTTGACACAGGCCTCCTTGAGGTGGAGAATCTTATAATCTCTACGTTTAACAGATAAGTTGCCAATCAAAATTGGTGCCCTCCCCTTTATCCTCGTTACCTTGTGAAGATTTTTAAGAAAGGAATAGTAATACATTTTTATTTTTAAACTAAAACATTACATAAATGCAATTAATAATTTAGATTATAAAATTTGGTTCTTTTTCTAACCGTTTTATATATATTTAACATTCTCTACATCCAACCGCATTCATATCAACTCGTTTACGTTTCACTACCGGGCCCGAGATTCCTCCATAATAGGAGGGAAATTAACCTATTATACCACGCTGGTCAAACGTGTTTTTGAAGGATTTTATTTAGTTTACCATTGCTTACACATATGAATATTATATCATTTAGTCGTCTGTTACGACACCCTGGGGCAATAAAGTGAGTAGATAATTGTGTTCTTACTTGGTTATCTCATGGAAGATTACACTTTTTAAATTGGAGTATTATTAAAAATTTGCCTTGTGGTGACGAAGTAAGAATACAATTAACCACCCTCTCTCTGGCCCGTGGGTGTCATAAAAGACGACTAAGGGATATGATATGCATATAACATTTATGCAAGAGACGGAAAACTTGAAAACAATCTTATACCAACACACCTGACTAGCGTGGTATAGTAGGTGGATTTCCCCCCTAATGTGAAGGAGGCTCAAGCCCAACAGTGGGACGTATGGGCTGAGATAATCTATACTAATATTATAAAGAGGAAAGGTTTGTATGTATGTTTGTAACGAATAGGCTCCGAAACTACTGGACCGATTTCAAAAATTCTTTCACCAATGGAAAGCTATAATATCAGGGAGTAACATAGGCTATATTTTATCGGCACTACGCGGCTAAGGCGACTGAAACCGAAGCGAAGCGAGGGCGAGTTGCTAGTATTAAGAATATAATCTATGGATTATCAATTATAAACGTCACTAACCAACAACTTGTAGATACCCCTTCCTGAAGCGCATAGGATCTGTGTTGACCTGACACATGTACCATCCACGATCCACCTCCGTCACATTCTTAATATGTAAGTACCATGAACGATGATCGTTGTATGATAAACTGATGCGAGGATTTAGAGTTATAATACTATGATGAATACTGAGTATTGTCTGTTTGTCCATACTAACCCATGCTACCTGCAACAATAATTTACATATTAATTTCTAACGATTACACTATCAGTAAATATAACAAGGTAATATCATTTTTTATCCTCCTTTTTGCCCGTGAAAATCTTAAAAGATGATTGAGGAATATATTATAATAAATATGCAGAATACAGCATTGCAAGAGAAGGAACACTGGACATAAATTCCTATACCAACCCGTCTTACCAGCATGGGTCAATTTAGCTTCTCTCGTGGATAAGGCGCCAGCCCAATAGTGGGACGTGTATGAGCTGTGAAGATGAATATATAATTTTTATAGATTTTATCCCATCTGATATTTTTCGCAAATTAAAAAATATCGGTATCATCATCAGCATTTAGTCCATCGGCGTATACTGTCGGGTGTAGGCTTCCCTCATGTTTCACCACAATGCAGGGCCGCCTACATCCAATAACGCCCAGCAATTTTCACCAGATTATCGATCCACCTAGTTGGCATCCTACTGCATCATCTATTAAATGACAAATATCGTTGTAACATCGATATTTATAATGCTAAAAGCTCCTTATAGGAAGAAGGAGTTATCCGAAATAGAGGGATGTCTATAATGTCGTAAAAGTTTAATCTTTTTACATATCGGTTATTCTCTTTTGTTATTATTATATAATAATACTAGCTGACCCGACAGACGTTATTCTGTTCAAATAAAATAAAAGGACAGCAGCACCATATACCGGGTGCAATTGTGAATCTAAACCATTTTCGAATCCCCTTGATTACACACAAAAAAATTCATCAACATCTATCCAGCTGTTTAGGAGGAGTTCAGTGGCATACACACAAGAAATGTATTTATAAAGATGTTATTATATCTATTTATCTTTATTTCAATATAATATTAATGTTATTATTATATCTAGTGGCATTTTCACACTTTTATCCCTTAAAACCTGAATGTTTAGTAGACATATGTTATTCGTCAATTTTACTGTCGATGTCCCTAAACAGTTTCTTTCTGAATGCTTGCTATTGAAAATTCTTTTATAAATCCAATAGAGCTTCCATATTTTAAGGAAATCCAGCACCTCTTTATTAGAGCAGTATGTTTACTCGTTTCTAATAATGACACTAATTTATTTTAATGTTCTTGTTTCCCAATTTGTATATAGTGTTGCGGTGGTAGATATAATAATCCATAATATTCTTAGTATTCATACCTCCAAATAGTATCAGGCAGTATTGATCTATACTTTGTATGAATATGAACGGACATCAACACAAGTTTATGTGCGAGCAAAGGCTCTAACACAATAAATAAAGATTTATGAGGCCACTGTTCTGTATTTTATATTTTTCCTTCTGTTTGAAATAACTCGTGTATACTTAATAGCCGACGTTTATGGGATACTACCAGACCCTGAGTACTAATAAGATTTTTTCATTTGAAATTCAAACTTCAATCCTCACGGTAAGTCCCATGCTTGGGCCTTCAAATCAATGATTCAGTGTAAAGATTACAAAAGATTATTAATTATCAGAAGAGAACTTTTATAGAAGAAGTTGTTTTATACAAGTTTATTAATTTTGTAATAAATATAACAAGAGCACTACACAATTATTTAATTACTAGACTTTCTAAACAAGATTTGTTCTGATCTGATACTTGATAATCTACGTACCTAAGAGAGAAACAAGTAATTTAGTTACTAAACAAAACTATTAATTTTCGTTGTGTGAATATTTCTTCACAGGCCACAAAGTCTAGTCTACTCATAGTCAGACGCCTGCTCCACATTTAAAATCTGCTATACCAAAAAGACCAAATCATTTTATTACGATTTTTGTACAATTATCTGATTAACTCCCATTAGCATCTATTAAATAGCCTGTAACATATTGTGTTCTTAGTCTGTAACCAATAATATTTTATAAGAATAGCAAAGAGCAATCAAATAACATCATAATAAGAGAAGATAAAAGAAGAAAATCATTGCCAACCTGTTCTACCGTGAGTAAATTGATTACGATCTTATTCTGGTTTTTAGTGCAACAGATCTTGCAGGAGTTTTACGCCTTAAGCGGCTACCCTGGCAGTTTTAAGTACGGAAGTATTAACACTTCAGCCGTGTGTTCTAGCTATTTAATCATGGATTCTCTCTTACACTCAAATATTATATTAATTTACCTTGAAACCCTTCAGATTATCAACAACGCATGCCAGCAAAGCGTCCCTACCGACTGTAACTGTCACATTCGGTATTGGTTCGGCGAATCTTGGATACATCGATTCTGAAAACAATCTAAAAATAAATGAACATATTCGAAGATCTTGTATAATGAATTGTAAACATGTTTACTAGTTGTAAAAGTTTGCGCTCAGAGAAGTAAAATAGTCACAAATATGAGGACTGGCGCCGGCGTGTCTGCCGCCATTGCCTGTTCTAAAATTCGCGTCGCGTCCGAACAGTGCCCAAGTCGCTTTGATGAAATTATCGGACAGTTTCTCATTATTTTGTAGTAACTAAATTGTGTGCTTTGAGTTTGAAATTTCTGCATAATACTGTTATCCTAATATAATTTTGTCAGTAGGTAAACATTCGACTTTGTAGCTATATTATTGTCGTATTATACTTTCCTACATGATATGCCTACAAAACTACTGCAGTATTGTTTACAAAAGAGTATTAATGCAATTAATATCATTGAGCATTTGTAAATAAATATTATAAAAAATAAATTATAACCATGACATAAGACATGTTCACTTACATTAGTATTAAGAATTTATTTATTCTTAAATTTTGAAAAAAAATCAAATTTTATTATCAAGCAAAAAAACTCTTATACGAACTATTTGAAGAAAATAAATAAATAATTATTATATCTACCTATTTAAATACAATATTTTGAGGATTACCGATAATCTTTCTTTTCTTTATAAGTATTCAATGTATCGACTGACAAAGTGTTAATATTTATATGGACCAGAATTTTAAATTCTTAGAACGTAAACCTCAGAAGAATTCATATATTTAAAATATGGCGGATACAACATGGTGACCCTAACTGCGACAGGGGTACCGTGATTTATATACGGCCCACCAACGACAAATAACGGTTTGTCGTTGTATAGCTCTTTTACCGACAAAATAATGTATAAGAAGCACAATGTTAAAAAACATCAATCTAAAGCTTCGACCTCTAAAAAGTTAGTGGACGCAAAAGGGTTCACAAGATTTAGATAAAGAGTGTTATTTGTTACATATAAAACTAAATATTCGGTTTAAAACTGAACAATACATATTTTATTTGATAGATTTTTCCTAAATGATGATAATTTAAGATTATAATTTTTCACCATCCTTTAATTTGCCGTCAGAGTCGTAAATACTGGCTTTTTTTTTTTTTTGTGGGTGGATCGCGGTCAGCGCGCCTCCGCACCACTCCGTCCGGGGCGACAGAGGGGCTTAACCCTAGAAAGATAACCTACGCCGCAGAGGTGCCCGTGCCACAATAATATTGATGTCTCTTCTCATTCTGCGCGTGTATTAACTTGTCCTTCTCAGCCTCCAACTCAGTCATCGGCCAGGCCTATCGCTGGACGGTTGGTTCTAAGCGGTGAGTACTATATTTTTGAAGTTATGAGTTTTTAAGCGCTCGCGAGGCGTATGGTTATCTTTTATGTAACTTTTAGTGTTGTTTGGTACTTTTAATTTATGGATATGAAAATTTATTTATACATGTTTTATTTTTGTTTACAGCAAACATTATTAGCGTAGAACATGACAAGTAGAAGGGCACTTGCAGAAGACGAAATAGGCCTATTATTGGCCCAAGAAGATGAGAATGGTGATACTCAAGAAAGTGATAGCGAGATAGAAGATCATGAGAGCGAAGATGATATTCAGAGTGATGTCGAAGATGAGTACATCGATAGCGTAGCGATTGAAGAGGCAGACGATGTATTGAATGAAGATTTACCACAGCCATGTACCCAACATGAGCCTACTGAAAGTTCAAAATGTGATCAACGTATTATTGTACCTACTGGAAGAGTGATTAGAGGTAGAAATCGTTACTGCTGGTCTACTACCAATACAATGAAAAAGCTCAGTACCCAGTTGACCCAACAGTGGATGACTCAAAGACTTGAAGCTCCTACTTTGCCAAGACGCTTTGTGCGAAGTAATATTGATAATATTCTTCCAAGATCTCCTGCACTAGCTTCTGCAGATGACGAAGGGGAGCCTCCAGGCAAAAAAAGGCAGTATTGCAGCTACTGCACGTCGAAAAAGAAGAGAATGTCAAAAATGAACAGCGCGAAATGTAAAAAACCTATTTGTGGCGAACACAAGAAAGACGTTTCCTCTGATTGCCTCTAAAGCCAATCATACCAAAGTTTAATGTTTTTTTGGAATTAATACTCTATAGTCTATTAATTAATAAGAAAATAAAATGTTGATTTGTGATATTTCATAATAATTTGTTCCTATAAACAGAAGACTGCTAATTTTTGTTATTTTTCATAGAGGTTTCGTAATTATAAGTTAAAAATTACTATAATATAAAATGTATTAAGATAAATGCTTTATATTTAAAAACCACACACTAACCTTTCATATTTTTAAATTAGTGTAAATAAATATAAATAATTGGAATAAAAACACGCATTTGAAAAGTGTGCGCCTCTGAAGCGTATGGTTATCCTTTACGTAATATGCAGTATGGTTATATCTTTCTAGGGTTAAGCACGCAACTCCCGCGACCCACCCAAAAACCACGTCGCCTTCGTCGTTGGGCCAACCACTGGAGCAGCGTTAACTTGTCGTCAGTGGTCAGCCCGACGGAATACCCCTACTATTGGGGTACCCTCCCATCGACCGCAATCCCCCCCTCGGGGAGGACGTCGGTCTTTCCTCACGCGGTCGGCCTCTCAGCGGATGACGGACTAATCCCCGGTCACGTCACCCGCGGCCTCGGCTAGGGCGGCATGAGACGCAGATAGTTGCGCCTCCGCCGCCCCAGTCACCGACGGCGGATCTCCTCATCGAGGCTGCGCTCCTCGCGCAGGCGATCCGCCGCCTCCTTCCGCGAGATCACTGTCTCGCAGAAGGCTGCGACTGCGTCCCAATTCCCGACGCTGTCGACCATCGCCCTAGCGATAGCCGGCAGCGTCAGGTCCGTACCGATGATTGCGACGAGTTCACAGCGCTGCACTGCCCAAGCCCCGCAGGCCTCGAGCGTATGGCGCGCCGTGTCCTCGTCGCAATCGCAGTGGTGGCAGGACGGTGAACTCTCCCTCCTAACGACCTTGTGCAGGTATTTGGCGAAGCACCCATGCCCCGTCAAAACCTGCACCAGTGGGAAGGAGAGCACCCCGTGCCGCCTTTCCAACCACTGCATCAGCACCGGCCGGAAGGCCTCCACGGTTCGCACCCCGAACCGAGGCCTTTCCAGCCGGACTGCCCAACGGGCAGACCCCTCCACCAGCCCATGGTCCCTCCAGCCATCCTGGCTATATGGACCGAATCACGGGAGATGCATGCCTTACTTGCGTGTGCTCTTTCGGGCGTGCACTTTCTTGACTCCCTACAAATCTGCCCGAGCCCTCTCCCCTATCTGGGGCGGCTTATGTTGCGTGGGTGTCGCTATTGCGACGAACGACACGATGATAGCGACTGCGTCATCGACTCTGTCCTTTCTCCGCCAGCTCGAGCCCGCTCCTGATGTTATGCCAATGGTGCGAAAAGTCTCTCAACCGTCGAAAGTTGGCCTCGGAGTTAACAAGCTCGCAGTAGTGTATGGGTCCAGAATTGATCCGTTGAATCCCGTCCAACATCTTCATACGTCATAACAAAAAACATTATACGTTTATTTAATATAACATTTCATCATACAAGGGGCATCGCCACAACACATGATCCAGACATTCATCCTCTTCCCTGTAGTAACACAGGCTACTCTGGCACAGCTTCATTTCATACAGTCTCCTTTTAAAACAGCCATGACCTGTCAAAATTTGAGAGCACTGGTAGTCGGGCTCAACCCAGGGGGATCTGAGTCGATCACCAACATCAGGAAAGAATCGATGGAGTTCCCTACCCTTCTCCTCACCAGCCCATCTTCGCTGCTACTCAGCAACGAGCTCCTCCTAAATTTCGCTTCTCTCTGTCTTAGGGCAGTCCCGGCCAGAAAACCTAACATCATCTATCCTACCAGTACGGGTGACCTCTAAATCTGCAGGAAGTACCCCTGCCAAAACAGGCAATGCTGCCGAACTCACCGAGCGGTAGGCCTTAGTGAGTAAAATTAGGGCCTGTCGCTGAGTTCTCAGCAAAGCGCTCCTTACCATGTAAGTGGACGTGCGCCTCCACCAACATCCAGCCGCATAAGTAATAATGGCCACGAATATAGCCTGGTACAGAAGTCGAAGGCCCACATACCGTATACCCCAGGATGAGGCGGAGACACGCGACATGCCCAACGGGCAATGACGTCTCGGCGGGCGTCGACGCGCCAGGCGGTGAGATCCCTTAACGAGACCACACCGCCCTCCGCTCGCACCCCCGCATCTCCGCCGCCAGGTCCCACGGGGGAGTCCCGGCCAATAGGCACGCTGCCTCCGTCGCCACCGTGCGGTATCCGCGGATGGCCCTGACCGCCATGACCCTCTGTGGTCGCCACAGAAGGGCCCTAAGTCGGGCGGTCATGGACCCCGCCCATACCGGTGCGCCGTACAGGGCCATCGACCGGATGACCCCCGCGTACAGCCGTCGGCACGCAGCGCTCGGTCCGCCCACGTTCGGCATAAGCCACGATAAGGCGGACGCCGCGCCGACGAGCCGTGTAGCGAGCCTGCGGAAATGCTCTCGGAACCACCATCGCCCGTCGAGCACCAGGCCCAAGTACCTCATATGGGCCCTGATGCTGATGTCGACCAAGTGGACGGTGATCGAGACGCCGATGGGAGGGCTCATATGGCGCCCATGGAACAAGAGGGCCTCCGTCTTGTCCAGGGCGACCCTCAACCCCAGCGCCTCGATCCGCCTGACGACGTCCTCGGTACCCGAGGTCGCCAGGCTTACCGCCTCTTTTAGCGTCCCACCGCGGGCTGTGACGAGCGTGTCGTCGGCGTAACAAATCACGCCCAGCCTGGGCGGGAGGCTCCCCCTCAACGCCCAGTCGTAGCCGATGTTTCACAGGGTGGGTCCGAGGACCGACCCCTATGGGACACCGCACGTCATGGGCGTTTCGAAAATACTGGCTGCGGGATCGACAGGAAAATAAGTAGCATTCTCTCTCTCTTCTTTTAATAAAAACAAACCTCCGGTTTCGTTTTATTAAAAATAAAACGAAAGTGCCGGTTTCGTTTTATTAAGAATATTACTATATTTACAAAAATATTACTTAAACCCTGCCTTTTTTGTGGTAGGCTATGGTCTGGCAACATCCCGCCCAATCCATCCGGAACGACCGAAGGGTGGTAGATTTATCATTTAAAGACACCAAAACCCTGCTAAGGACTAAGGAAATAATCCTTTTATCACGGGGGACTTTACAAGCATAATTTCATCATCATTATTCAGTCTGTCACCGTCCACTGTTGGACGTAGGCCTTCCTCATGTTTCGCCACAAAATGCAATCTTGTGTTGCATATCGGACCAGCCACCAAAATAAGCCCGTAGGATATCGAAGCTAACGTGACGTGGAGCCATTTCTTCTTGGACCATGATATAAAGGGATAATGTCACATTTGCCACACTTGGCATGCAGGCTGACGATTGCATTGAGATGTTATACATTTCCCAGGAGAGAGCTGCTGCCTGCTCTCCCGATTACCCCTTACGTGATTCTTACGACTCCCATAGGCAAACACGGGGCAGTGACAACTATATTCTCATCCCGTCGACTTTAACGGGCATACCCAGATGTAGAGTAATAATTTGTGGATCGCACAAACTATTATCCTGAGTGAGGAAGAGAAGGAAAACTCGAAACAAAACCCTATACCAACACGTCTGACCAGCATGGTGTAGTAGGTCAATTTCCCTGCCACAATGAAGGAGGCTCGAGCCCAACAGTGGGACGAATATGAGCTGAAATGATGATGAAATGATGAAAGAGAAAGAAAGGGTTAGATAGAGTGCGTAGTAGATGCTTACAACTCTCGGTGCACGTAAAGAAAGCTATCAAAAAAGAATTAATCTTCGCATTTTAGAAAAATATTCTAATTAAAAAGATTCTTAACAAGTTATTTAGCAAAATTTACATTTGCAATTATTATAATTCATTCATTCATCTCAGGCAAAATATGTCTTACTGTTGGGCTTGGGTCTTCTCTACTGTAGGAGGGAATTTGACCTACTATACCACGCTGGTCAAACGGATTTGCATAGGATTTAGTTTCGATTTTTCTATCTAGTGCGTATATGTTATATGCGTATTATATCTCTTAGCCGTCTTTTACGACATATAAGCGTAAAAGAGGAAGTGGTGAATGGTATTCTTACTCCTCCATCACACGGATATATGATCATAGCGAAATGATCATAGTAGCGATTCTAATATCAATGCAAAAATATCTTGCACATGATTTTTGTGAAATTCGTTCTCGGAACTCGTCTACGTTGCTGAAGGAGAACCTATGAATGTAAAATTTTAAATATTCAGACCTATAGATTCGCAGATCTTGTTGTCAGTCAGTAAGTGGTATTTATATCGATTATTTTTAGTTATTAAGTCTTATGATTTCTCATTACCTTCGTCCATATACGTCCCACTGTTGGGTTAAGTAGAGAAGGAAAATTTAACCACTATACGCTGTTGAGATGTTGGCATTGTGTTTTATTGCAAACTTTCCATCTCTTGCATAGATGTTATATGCAAATTATATCCCTTAATCCGAGTCGTCTTTTACGATACCCACAGGTAAGAGAGGAGAAGGTGAATTGTATTCTCATTCCATCACTATTCGGAACGAACGTTATTATTTATGGTTTGATTTATTAATTCAGAATACGAACCAAAAGATTACTATCTATACTAAAGTGACAGACAATGCTGTTATCATATCCTTCCTAATGGAAAACAAACAATACCTCTATTGTCCGATACAAAATTCGAACTAGGAACAACACTCACAGTAGTCCCAAGCTTAAAACATTAAGTAACCATAATAATATGCCAGGTGAAGCAAAGTTCGGACAACTCGAATATCAAACGGTCTAAGTTTAACACTTAGAAGATGATATTATCCTTCTTTAGAAGATGATATTACCCTTCTTTTTACTACATTAGGCACAGATCATTCGAATATGAGCAAACAAGTTTACGTAACTGATTTTTATTTGTTACTTAACTAATTTATCTTTATTGTGTAGAGATTAAAGTAGCGAATTGTTATAGGAGTCCCGTGAATATTATTACTATTCTTCCTTTCCTTCTACAGTTCCTCAGGAGAGTAAGTATTGGTAACATATTTTATTGTTAATCCGTCACTATACGAGGAATAGATGATTTCAATCTTCGTAATTTTTGTTAATGTTTTGTTTTTTTAACACAGAACTCCAATTTTTGAAATGAAATTTCTTTAATTTCAAACTCAATGAAAGGAAAAAGCGAGTCCATAGAGTCACAAACACGTAAATGTATAGGATTCAGCCGGCAAGAGAATGAGATAGAACACATTTGCGTATCGTCCTCACAGGCATTGTACATATGTATGCTCCTGTGTAGTGGGATAGTCAGTATATCTATATTTTGCTTCAGTTCCGAGCATTCTATGTGTTTACGTTAGTATATGTTTAGGACATGTGTTTGCGCCTGCTTTTAGAAAGCTTTAATATAAAGTAAGCGTTTTGGTTGTTGATGCATTTTTATTTGTGTAAATATTTTCATCTCCTTGATAAATTGATTTTACATTTTTTTTTCTATTGACAAAAACTCGTCCGACCAAAGAAGTGTCACTTCTGACATGCGTACTTTGTACGCACGCTCTTTTTTTAATATATTTATGGCTGTAGTCTGGATACACCCCGCCCAATCCGGCCGAGGCCACGTATGAGCGGCGTGCAACCCATACCTTACTTTGTTCACTCCCCATCGCTATTGGGCCGACCACTGGTACCGATTTCTGAACATCCGTGGTCAACCCAGTGAATTACCCTGTCCAGTACTAGCAAAACATTATTACCGGAGCGTCACCCTCACGTGCCTCTCACGTCACGGGCGGACTAAGATATCGCACGTTCAAAAACTCAAAAATCAAATACAAACGTGATAAAATCGGTAAAAATAATATTATTTACTAGCAACCCGCCTTTGCTTCGCTTCGGTTTCAGTGGCTTTACCCGCGTGGTTCCCAATCCCGTGGGAATACCGGGATAAAATATAGCCTATATTACTCCCTGATATTATAGCTTTCCACTGGTAAAAGAATTTTTGAAATCGATCCAGTCGTTTTGAAGATTACTCGGCACAAACAGACAGATAGACAACAAAAATATAAAGTGATTTTAGGTATATGTATAGTGCAAATAACCGTGTGAGCATGATAAAAGCCTATTATTTTGACATTACAAACAGACACTCCAATTTTATTTATTGGTCTATACCAATAAATAAAATAAAGTGTAATACTCGTGTAAAAATCAGAAATAATTAAAAAACTATGATCTGGACAATAACTTTTCATTTTTATAAAAAGATTTCAAAATTTAAACTCGCATGACGGTTTTTATTAAATAAACTATACTCACAAAAAAGTGTGTGTGTACCTACTTGTGTACGCACTTAAGAAGTTATTCTTCTTTGACGTAACAAGATAATTTTTTTTCTAAAAATTTTATCCTTCGCGTTTATAACTTTAACGCAGGAGCGTTTGTAGATAAAACGACACTAATAATAAAAAACAAAGGTAATTTAATACATTTAAAGTTGTATTATAAAGTATTATCTAGTTGATATTTGTGATGGGGTTTCTTTTTTGGGGTGGGCTACGGTCAGCGAAACGTCACCCGGCTCCGTCCGGGGCGACAGAGGGGCGGCGCGCTCGACCCCGTAACCCACCCGTGACACGTCACCTTTCATCGTTGGGCCGACCACCGGTGCAGGGTGACTTTTCGTCAGTGGTCGGCCCGACAGAATACCCCTTGAAGAGTACCCTCTCCTCGAACGACGTTCCCCCGCTCGGGAACGTCGGTCGTCGACGTGCGGTAGGCTTCTCAGCGGGTGACGGACTAACTGCCCGGTCCAGTCACCTGCCCGCATCGTACTGTAATCGCGCCTGCACCGCCCCTGTCACCGATGGCGGTTTGCATCATCGAGGAGGCGTTCCTCACGCGCGCGCTCCGCCGCCTCCTTCCGCGGGACTACTGCCTCGCAGAAGGCATCGCCCTTTTTCTATTTTTTTTTTTGGTGATTGTCGGCAGCGTCAGGTCGGCACCGATAATTGCGACGATTTCACGACGCTGCTTTGCCCAAGCGGCACAAACCTCGAGCGTGTGCTGCGCCGTGTCCTCGTCGCAATCGCAGTGGTGGCAGGACGGTGTACTCTCCCTCCTAATGACGGTGTGCAGGTATTTTCCGAAGCTACCATGCCCCTTCAACACCTGCACCAGTCGAAAGGAGATCACTCCGTGCCGCCGCTCTATTTGTGATGGTATTCGAGGGCATTGTAAAAAATAATGACTTCAATTAACTTCAGGGTGTCAGTTTTTCGTGACATAATTTTCCCTAATGCGCCAAAAGAAGCCTCTCTTTGATATCGATACACATATCCATGAATGTAAAGCACCAGGGAATAAATTAGTCACCATTATCTTCGTGGCAGTTTTATTATCATCGAAATAGATCACTAACATTTCCATATCGATTATGTAGATGATAGTGCCAATACTTAGAAGAAATTTTCGGAGCAATGGACAGAGTTAGTCGTCAATAATGAGCTACATTGTTTTCATGACATTTATATTTCATTTTTTCATTCATCTCTTTCATTTCTCTCTTTTTTTCATCATCTTTCATATGTCCCACTATTGGACTCGGGCCTCTTCCATAATGGGGCCTATTATTCCACGCTGGTCAAACGTGTTAGAACAGGATTTTGTTTCGAGTGTTCTTTCTCTTGCATAGATGTTACCTATATGCTTATTATATCTCTTAGTCGTCTTTTCCGACATCCACGCGCAAGATAGGGAGTGGTGGGTATACTTACTCCATCACCACACGGAGAGAAGCATTTATACGAGTATATTTAAGTGATATTTTCCAAAAAAAATATTACTTCCGTTAAGTTAGCGTTTCCGTGTTTCAATGTAAAAAAAATGTACTGATTAATCTACGCTGAGAGGCTTAATATACGTGCGGATTAATATACGTTTGATTTCTGATATTTACGCGAGTATTACACATTTTAAATAAAGCTACTTTACGGATTTTATCGCGTTTGTATTTGATTTTTGATTGCCCGACGTTTCGAACACTTTGCAGCGTTCATGGTCACGGGTGGACTAAGATGTCTGACGTCCAATAAGTCATCGTTATTGCAGAAAATTTATAATTATCTATCCGATACAGAAAATAGTTATTAAATATTGACCCACATTTTGATACAAATTAATTGCCAGTGTAAGAATAATTTTATCTTATGTTGGGCAAACAAAGAGATCCATAAGAACTCGGATCAAAGAACACATAGCCGATGTGAAGTACCGCCGTCACACTGTCTGTCTGCAGTCTGTGAACATAGGACCGCGCCCGCCATAACATCAGGTTTGATAAGCCACAACTCCTCGCAAAAGAACACTGATACCTGCCTAGAATGGTACGCGAGGCTATTGAAATTAAAAAACACAAAAGTTTCAATAGAGAGGATGGCTGGGTATTACCATCAAGCTGAGATCCTGTTATTAACATTATTAAAAATAAATTCAAAAAGACCACCACGAGACTGCAAGACAGTGTGAGTTCATATTGTATAGATTTGACCCACAATAATAATAGCTAAAGATAATTTTATAAATTAAAGTCTCTTAGTAACATAAAGTAAGCCGCCTTCAAATTTAATATCAATTTAGCATTATGTCACCTGAGTTTTCTTGCCGGATCTTTCTCGGTGTGGCCGTGTTCCGATCCGGTAGTAGTATACTAAATTGTTAGGTTTTTAAATATAATTACTATTAATTTCAATGTTAAATAATTACTATCCATAAACAATTTATTTTTTTCGTATAGAATAATTTTCTTCTTATACTGGCATTTAATTTGTATCAAAATGTGGGTCAATATTTAATAACTATTTTCTGTATCGGGTAGATAATTATAAATTTTCTGCAATAACGATGACTTATTCGACGTGAGACATCTTAGTCCGCCCGTGACCATGAACGCTGCAAAGTGTTCGAAACGTCGGGCAATCAAAAATCAAATACATACGCGATAAAATCCGTAAAGTAGTTTTATTTAAAAATAATATACGTTTGTTTAATAAATTTGAAAGATTAAAGAACGCAGTTGGAATTCTTAAAACCGTAGCGAATATTTTCATTAGAATCATCGACTCAGTTTCGAAAAAAACTAAAGATTGCAACGATTTTGCTATCGAACAGTTATATGTTAAATAAATATTATTTTTGCACTTGTATTAGAGTAAACAGAATATACCTCAGTAATATTACAGCAAGTAAGGCCGTATTTTCCTAAAAGTACTAAGTCAGCCATATGAAGTTCTAGACAGAATATCTACGGATCGATACCGGACATTGTAGTATCTATGTCTAGCCCATAACCTTCTCTTGCCAACAATACGATTCATATATTTACAGTAGAATTCTTTCGTAGATGTTGGCTCAAATAGTATTTCAAACATTATTTTTCCTATACAAAATCTAAAAAAAATAAAATAAATAATATGTATTCTAATCGATTAATTTCAATAAATGTTACAGCAATTTAAAAATAATTAGTCTACTAAAGAAAATATATAAGTTATAAACTCCTAAAGAATATAAAGTTAAATACCAAAATCCAAGGTTTATGAAAAATTGTCCCCGCTACGTTTCCATTAATTCAGAAACAACTAATACAAACTAAAACTTCTACCAACTAACTAGTATTATATAATCTCTAAAATGGTATCATATTTGAGATTTTGAATAGATTTGGGTTAGAAATAAAACTATGTATTTTTCTCAAACATGCTTGGAAATTTGAGCATTATTTTGACAACCTTCTTCGAGATAAATCGAAGTTGCTATACTGCGCGAGCAGCGGCCAGAAATAAATGTAAGAAAATCCATATCCGTCGTGTTTTAGCGTCCAAATAAATATATAATATGTAAATTCATATCTATCGTGTATTTTAAAGCTACGTGCCGACGGGTGTACGCGGGGGTCATCCGGTTGATGGCCCTGTATGGCGCACCGGTGTGGGCGGGGTCCCTGACCGTCCGACTCAGGGCTCTTCTGTGGCGACCACAGAGGGCCATGGCGGTCAGGGCCATACGCGGATACCGTATGGTGGCGACGGAGGCAGCGTGCCTGTTGGCCGGGACTCCCCCGTGGGACCTGGAAGCGGAAATGCTCGCGGGTTTTTATCGGCGGGTGTCGGGGGTGCGAGCGGAGGGCGATGTGGTCCCTTTAAGGGAGCTCACCGCCTGGCCCGTCGACGCCCGCCGAGACGTCATTGCCTATTGGGCAGTCCGGCTGGAGAGTCCTCGGTTTGGGGTGCGAATTGTGGAGGCCTTCCGGTCGGTGCTGATGCAGTGGTTGGAACGGCGGCACGGGGTGCTCTCCTTCCGACTGGTGCACGTGTTGACGGGGAATGGATGCTTCGCCAAATACCTGCACAAGGTCGTTAGGAGGGAGAGTACACCGTCCTGCCACCACTGCGATTGCGACGAGGACACGGCGAAGCATACACTCGAGGTCTGTGACGCTTGGGCAGAGCAGCGCCGTGAACTCGTCGCAATCATCGGTGCCGACCTGACACTGCCGACTATCGCCAGGGCGATGGTCGGCAGCATCAGGTACTGGGACGCAGTCGCAGCCTTCTGCAAGACAGTAGTCTTACGGAAGGAGGCGGCGGATCGCCTGTGCGAGGAGCGCAGCCTCGATGAGGCGATCCGTCGCCGGCAACTGGGGCGGCGTAGGCGCGAATACCTGTGCCTCATGCCGCCTCAGCCGAGGCCGCGGGTGACGTGACCGGGGATAGTCCGTCACCCGCTGAGAGGCCAACCGCGTGAGTAAAGACCGACGTCCTCCCCGAGGGGGGGACGTCGGTTGATGGGAGGGTAGCCCAAATAGGGGTATTCCGTTGGGCCGACCACTGACGTCAAGTCACTCTGCTCCGGTGGTCGGCCCAGCGATGAAGGCGACGTGTATCGTGGGTGGGTTGTGGGGTGTATCACATTAAAAAGAAAATAGATTTTAGTAAAAATACATTAATAAGTTAAAATTACAGTTAAAACACTTACCATCGGGCAGGTCTATAGGTGCTGCGGAAACTATATTTTGTCCTGTGGGTAATTCTCGACCTGTAATTTAAGTATATATGTAATACATGTAGCAAGAAAAATCATTTATATGTTACTGAAAATATATATGATGAGAAAAGAGATAGTGAAAGTCATGAGACAAATAATTTTGTAGTATAACATATTCATAATGTAGGAATTCTAGTAATAAGTAATTTAAAAATTTCATCTAATGATAAGAAAGAAAAGAAATAGAGGATCGTGTTGACTCATACACATCCCACTACTGCGCTCGAGCCTCCCGCACAATAAAAGGGAAATTGATCTACTATACCACGCTTGTCAAACGTGTTTGCATAGGGCTTTATTTCAAATCTTCCTTCTCTTGCATAGATGTTATATGCATAGTGTATCTCTTAGTCGTCTTTTACAACACCCACGAGTAAGAGAGGGGGAGGTGAATTGTATTCCTACTTCATCACCACACGAAAAAAATAGAAGGTAAATTTCTTAAAAAATTCTGAATACAAAGTCAAATAAAATGATTACACGGATGATATAATGATCTAAATAGTTAGTTCTTAAGCCTATTAATATTATAAAGCTAAGCTTATTAATATTATAAATTCTAAAGTAAGTTTATTTGTTTGTTACGCTTTCACGCTTAAACCACCGAACCGATTTCAAAAATTCTTTCATCAATGGAAAGCTATAATATCAGGGAGTAATATAGGCTATATTTTATTTCGGTATTCTCACGGGAAGGGGAACAACGCGGGTAAGGCGATTGAAACCGAAGCGAGGCGAGGATGGGGTGCTAGTATATAATATATATATATATATATATATATATATATATATATATATATATATAAAATGGATTGCTGTCCGTTAGTCTCGCTAAAGCTGGAGAGCGGCTGGAGCGATTTGGCTAATTTTGGTCTTGAATTATTTAATTATTTGGGGAAGTCCAGGGGTTATTTGGGGTTTATACGGTGAAAAAATATAGAAAAATTGATAAATTGAAAATTTTGTATAACCCCCGAAACAAACTAAAATAATAAAAAAATAGTATTACGTTCTTAACGGGAATTATCAATGAATTGTCATTTATCAATTATAGTGGCACACGTGAAGCATGGACCGATTTCGCGTATTCTTTTTTTTTTGTATTCGTTATAGCCAGGTCAAGATTTGTATAAAAGAAAATTAAAAGAAAATAAATATTTTTTATTCTAATCAGACTTTCTAAATCTCACTATGGGAAAAGTGAGTTGTTCAGTTGACAACTTCGAACAGACAATACGTCATTACATAATTTCAATCAAGTAGACTTATCGCTTCTTTTGACAGTACCACTACTAACAGTTATATAGGTGTTTCGTGTGTTGCTAGATATATCGTTGCATTATACAGGGTGACTGGTAAAAGATTGTACGTATTGAAGGAGGGTATTCAGTACTCGATTCTGATACCGAATATGTAAAAAAAATTGGTACTTAAATTTTGAACTAATTATCTTATAAAAATATTTAGTTATGGACACATGGGATAGGTCAACGTACGTCAGCAATTGTAGGTACTAAACAGTTCGCGCATTGAACTAGCTACATTTTAGGTAAATATTCTACCTATGCGACTCGACCCAGTAGGTATTTTTTTTCGTCGCGGGCCGCAGACAGAGGTCAACGTACGCTGGCAAACCTATTGTTTTGATTAGAAACAAATCACTTTATCTCAGGATTGGTAAGAGCTATGAATCTGCAACTATAATGTTTTATGTAGTATAATTTTAGTGTTTTATGACATTATTCTTACACCTAGTTTAAGTAATTCTAGTAGTATAAATATCCAAAATTTTGACAACAGTGCTAACAAATTGTTACTCGATTTCGGTATCGGTGTATCGCCAGTAGGGTGACAATATTTTTGGAAGTCTTGTAACACTAATATTGTTGATGTTTACTATGTAGTTAATTAATATTATCTTCTTTTTATACTTTTATTAGTTACATGTGGCCATTATCTATCGTTTCCTTGAATATGTACAATCTTTTACCAGTCATACTGTATATTGTTATTGATTTAGAGAAAATGCCATATGTAAGGCGTCAAAACATCGGTCGGCGTACCTGTAATGCAAGTCGAGTTTATAATCTTTCCTAAGACTGAAGAAGAGCGAACGCAGCGTTTGTAGGCAAACAAAATGAGAATTTCTCATGCGAGTTATACCACGACTTTGGATAAACTCATACTATCGACTTGAACTGAGGGATTTCACTTCTTAAGGTAGATAGGTAGGAGATGCTGGACAGTCTTGAATGTGACCCCTGGGTCGCTCCTATCGCGCGGCGTTGAGAAAGCTACGATCTTCTCCGCTCACCGAGAGTCTACTGGATTTTATGAAAATAAAAAGAGTACTCTAGCATGAGTTCATATACATTGCCAGTTAAAAAATAAAAGAGAAGAGTTGGCTGTATTTTGAAGCGTCATTGACGTCATGATCATCATGACACTTTGAGGTAGCGACTGAACAAGTCAGCTAAATGAATGGCTTTTCTTCTCCTTTTTTATATTTGGTAGTCATATATTGTTGTAAAAAACGCAAACTTAGAAA
Source organism: Lymantria dispar (assembly GCA_032191425.1). NCBI lineage: Eukaryota > Metazoa > Arthropoda > Insecta > Lepidoptera > Erebidae > Lymantria > Lymantria dispar. The sequence continues at coordinate 20,184,499 of CM063449.1, forward strand.
GATTGCTAGTTGCAGAGAAATTGGCATTTATTCATTTTAACTTGCCCTCAATGCAGTACCAGTATTATTTTTGTATTGTAATAAAAATAATGATTCTCTTTATTAGGTTGATTAAATAAAGTCCTTTTAAACTTTATATGTCATATCTTTTAAAGTCAGTATCCAGCCGGACACTTGTTTATTATCCGGCCAGATTTTAAAACTAATGCTGATAGGCTGGATACCGGATAGTTGCCGAAAAATCGTTTCATCTGTAGTTAGTACTATTCGTAGCCAATACCGTACAGCATCCTTATTCCTTAAGGTGTATTGGTAAAAAAAAAAATTGTAACTAAAATGGTGCTGGCTATTTGGTGATATTGCTTTGATGAATTGTATTTTATGCTCTAATTATAGGCAGTTGGTAACTATTTGAAGTTATATTGAAAAAGTATCTTTCTTCTTCTGGTGTAAAACTTAACGGTCATGCAAACTTTTTTCCTTAAAACACTACACCCATCTACGATTCGAACGAACGATTATTCTATGTTGGGGTGTAATTTATGTTAGTTAATTATGCTAAGAGAATCTTCCGCGACACAATGTTTTATAGCTTTGTTTGCCGTTTAAAAAAAGGCTTAACCTGGAGTACTTTACCTAATAGAACCAAATTAGATATTATTTAACACCAAATAAAACAAAAATATTATTCATCTCAATAGATTAATAATATTTTTATAAGTAATTTATGAAGTGATATGTATTTATTTATGACTTCATAAATATTCATTTATGAATTCATAAATATCTATTTAATACTAAACTTATTGTATTTTATGTACACACATATACAGATCGTCCCCGTAAAAATAACAGCGCTTTAATATTGTATCCAATACATCATAAGCTGAGATGAGCCCCATACTTTCGCGAATTTGTGATTCATGTTTTTAGTGAGATTTTATTTCTTTCCCTGTATTCTAAATTAATGTTTAAGATTTACAACATATGTAAAATATTTCCTTTCTTCTTTCTATTTATTTATCCATGTATTGACGGGGTGTATATCACTATATCTTACTTTTGCGTAGTAGTAGTGAAAACCAGCTGCGGGTGTACTAAGATGGCAGTAGATAACTAAGAAAATTATAAATGACCAACGCACTTGCTAAGCGTGGCGAGTATGGAACATTGAGGTGGGTTTACAAACATTTTTCATTGATGCTCCGCTCCTATTAGTCATAGCGTTGCGATAAACTTATTAACTTTTTCTACCACCAATAAAAGATTTTTTAAATTCAAATTAGTGGTTCTTAAGATTAACGCGTTCAACTAAACAATATTTTCAGTTTTATAATATTAGTGTGATCAAGCATAGTATCAGGACTATAAATTGATATATGAATATTAAGTAGAAACTCATAAAGTGGCCAATTATCTTTGATATTTGCGAGGGTGCTGAAAAGTATAAAATTTTACTTTATGAAGATGCTTGTCATAACGTCAGAAGCGCAAGGGCTGCTTTATGGTAGTTCAGCAAATATTATAAGTTAAAATGTTAAATTTATAATTGAAATACTCTGAACATATCCGTTAATGTGTTTATTAGGAAATATTTTTTTTATCCTTCCTTATTACCCCTCTTTCCAGACTATACATCAAATTCTACATGAATTGCCTTTATCCAACTATCCCGAAAAATATATTAAAATTTTAAACTATCTATCGTACATTAATGTGGCATATAAGGAGATAAAAACGCCGCATATTTTTTTTTAAGTAAATTATATAATATACACAACACATCAATATAGGCTGTTCAAATGAGATGTCTTGTTAGCTGAATGGTTATTTACGTGGGCGTATGTATGTGTATATACACACAAAAACACACAAAGAGTTTTCACTTCTATAACGCACTAATATAAGACAAGCACACCGGTGTGCGTATGTTTTGTAGACCAAAATTAACATCCACTTTTGTAACTAAATTTGCGATTGTAATAATTAAGGGAGTATAACTTAATAATGCTGTTTATAATATTATAAATGTTTGTACCAATAAATTGTTACACCAGTTTTATATTTAGCTTATATTATAATAACATATGGACTAGCGTTTATAAAAACATTATGTAAATTAGACAAAATATAACGAAGAATATGAAATAAGTAAGTAAAATTCCCATAACTTTAAGACGGTATGGACGGTTTAAGATGGTGGTGATCGTTTTTTTTTTGAGATTTTATAGTCAGCCCACATCTTGGTGAAATCACAAGGAAGAGCGGCGTAGGTACCTTTAAAACTGCCATATTACCTGTCTCGCCTAATTTAAGGGGCCTCAGGGACTGTATCCTCGACTTCGGTAATTTGAGCATCTTGTTCTAAAGTGTTCAGTAGATAAAATTTCATTAAAATATAATCAACATCCTCTCAACTCATATATATACACATACGTCTCACTGTTAGGTTTTACGGGTTGAGAGCCCTCAGCGCTCACCCACCAGTTCGGGTAAAGTTGTCACAGCCATCTGAGTCTAACAACTAAGACACAAAAAAAAACTGTTAGGTTCGAGGCTCACCCATTTTGTAAGAGAATTTCAACTACTGTACCAAGCTGGTCAGACATGTTGGTGTAAGGTTTTATTTCGAATTTTACTTCCCTTTTATTATTGTTATCTTTCTTGCATAGGCATATAACTTGCCTATGCAAAGGGTGGTGAATTGTATTCTTGCTTCGTTATCACACGGCAAATGTAACGATATTATTTTTAAGTACAATATAAGGATAATATTTTAAAATATATAATAAATATTCTCATATTAATAAACTATAAGCAATTTGCAAATATACATATAAGGATTGAAATTAAGTTTAGTCTGTATTTATCTTAGGGAAGGTGAAATAAGTAAAATCATAATAAAATAGGGCTGGTTCAAACGGATATTTTAATAAGAATCATACCAACCCTGGTTAAGATGATATACGTAAATATAGTAACAGCCTTTAAAGCTAAGCCTCAGAGAGAATGTCAAAAGACTTATCAAGGCTGTCAAGAATTTCTACTACAGTTAATACAGACATTGGGTAGTGACACGTGGCTGTATTTTATTCTATTACCGTTAACGTTTTTGTAAAAAATATTTTATAACTAGCAACCCGCCCTCGCTTCGCTTCGGTTTCAGTCGCTTTATCCGCGTAGTTCCCGTTCCCGTGGGAATACCGGGATAAAATATAGCCTACTCCCTGATATTATAGCCTTCCAATGGTGAAAGAATTTTTGAAATCGGTTCTTTGGTTTAAGCGTGAAAGCGTAAGAAACAAACAAACATCCTTACTTTCGCATTTATAATATTAGTAAGGATTTGTAATGGTAGTAATGATCAATAGAAAAATATATGTGGAAAACCGTGATTTAAAAATTTTTAATTTCTTGTAAACTTGCATTGCAGAATTAGATAGGTACCTACTTGGTGTAAAAATAGAATATATTTTTATTTATTTTTTGTTTGGGCTAGGGGTGTAGCTGCAGTATAGTAGTAGGTGTGCCAGCTTACCTGAAGCGGCTGGTGGCAGACTATTTGGAGGGGCGCAGCGTCCTCTACGCCAACCGAGTAGGGGACGTTGTGCGAACGCCCATGACGTGCGGTGTTCCGCAGGGGTCGGTCCTCGGACCCACCCTGTGGAACTTCGGCTACGACTGGGCGTTGCGGGGGAGCCTCCCACCCGGGCTGGGCGTGATTTGTTACGCCGACGACACGCTTGTCACAGCCCGCGGTGGGACGCTACAAGAGGCGGTAAGCCTAGCGAGCTCAGGCACCGAAGAAGTCGTCAGGCGGATCGAGGCGCTGGGGTTGAGGGTGGGAACTCGTCGCAATCATCGGTGCCGACCTTACGCTGCCGACCATCGCTAGGGAGATGCTCGGCAGCATCAGGAACTGGGACGCGGTCGCATCCTTCTGCGAGGCAGTTATCTCGTAGAAGGAGGCGGCGGGTCGCGAACGCGAGGAGCACAGCCTCGACGAAGCGACCCGTCGCCAGCGACTGGGGTGGCGCAGGCGGGATTACCTGCGTGCAATGCCGCCCTAGCCGAGGCCGCGGGTGACGTGACCGGGGATTAGTCCGTCACCCGCCGAGAGGCCGACCGCGTGAGGAAAGACCGACGTCCTCCCCGAGGGGGGGGACGTCGGTCGATGGGAGGGTACCCCGGGTAGGGGGTATTCCGTCGGGCCGGCCACTGATGACAAGTAACCCTGCTCCAGTGGTCGGCCCAACGACGAAGGCGACGTGGTGTTCTTCGGGTGGGTTGCGGGAGTTGCGTGCTGAAGCCCCTCTGTCGCCCTGGACGGAGTGGTGCGGAAGCACGCCGACCGCAGCCCACCCCTAAAAAAAAAAAAAGGGGTGTAAGCCTCAGAGAGCTGTTACATTCTTACACGGATTAGTGGTGAACACAGAGGACTTTCAACTAAAACATTTAAGCAATGGGACCATAAGGCACCCCCTGTGGGGTACGAACCTTAGCTTGGGGCGTACGTTACATTTAGTCCTTATTACGCGGCACGGTTTCGCACCTCGATAGAAAGGACGGAATTGTGGTTTTCTATTTGTTATGTGTACGCGGCCCGTGTAAGCTGTTTATCTTAGTTTTAGTGATCTCGTCATCAGAGATTTGAATTTAATTAAAAAATATTTTATTTGCATAATAGCTTTTCTTTTGTATTCATATAACTTTTCACACATGAGTCTACCGTGCTTATTATAAGCACGGTAGACATTTTCTATTTAATTTTATTAATCTGTTCAGAACAGATAACGTGTTGCGTTATCTGCTACTTATAATTATATCACTTCTAGTTTAAAACAATTATATGAATAATAAAAGCTGTTAGCACCTTGAACCGTGGATAAGTCTAATTGTAGCGTCGATGATAAATAGAAAGCTCTTCCTCCCCTCGAGTAATAAGCACTTAGTTACGCCGTTATATTTTGGCTCTAAAACTTTATTACTGATTATATCACACGCTTTTGAAATTACTTTTTATAAATAAATCAATATTTTATACTTCCATATCGTGACGGACTAAGAATACGATTCACTCTTGCCCGTGGATGTCGTTAAAGATGATTCAGGGATAGCATCTACGTATGAGAGGGAAGATTTGGAATAAAACCCTATACCAGCACGACTGACCATCGAGGTATAGTAGGTCAATTTACTTCCTATTGTAGCAGAGGTTCGAGCTCAATAACGGGACTTACGTGGCCTGGGATAATGATGATGATTGTACTAGTTCAACTCACAGGTTTGGGCGTGTAACGTTTACCCATATATTAGTGATGTTTGGTGGCGGGTTCAAATACTACCAACAATGTTCGTGGCTGTCGGAAAAGATGATTAAGGGCTTCATATTGATCTGATCCAACTCCATTTGATGCCATCTGGTTATGGTTATAACCTAACCTAACCTAACCTGTCTGACCAGCATGATATAGTAAGGTCAATTTCCCTCCTATCGTGGAGGAGGCTCGAGTCCAGCAGTGGGACGTATATAAGCCGAGATGATGATGGAATAGGAGTGCATATTGCATCGATCCCAAAAAATTGGGATAAAAGTAGGCCGATAAGGTTAACGATTTATTTTCTACTAGCAACCCGCTCTCGCTTCGTTTCGGTTTCAGTGGCCTTACCCACGTGGTTTCCAATCCCGTGGGAATACCGGGATAAAATATAGCCTAGTTTACGCGCTGATAACATATATTTCTATAGGTGAAAGATTTTTTTAAAATGGTCCAGCCGTTTTGAAGATTACCCGGAACAAACAGACAGACAAAAATAATATAAAGTGATTTTTAGGCATATGTATAGTGCAAATAATCGTGTGAGCATTAAAAAAGACTATTATTTTGCCATTACAAACAGACACTCCAATTTTATTTATTGAAATATATAAAAACTTGTCTTGGTTCTATAAAAACTGTTATGAAATCCATGTCTCAGCACGCTCGTTAATATAGACATTCAATCTATCACGAAGATCTATATAATGTTAGTCAATACCTTTTCCATTTCTATAGTAACCCTAAAGTATAGCGATTTGTTTTAAGTTCACTCCGAAAGAAGTTTGTCTATCAAATTTCGTTAAATATGACAGTTGCAGTAATATTGCACATTTTTATTTTCGGCTAGTATTTCATTCATAGGACAACGAGCAAGCGTACGATGGGATGTGTTGCTATGCCGCCCTAGGTGATCGATCAGATAGGAAAGAATTAAAAAGGTCTTAAGAAGGTTTTATTAGGAATAGATGATCACGTAGATTAGAATTATGGCCGGTAATAGCTAAAGTGCTGGCTTTTATTGCGTAGTCTTAAAGTACATGTACAGTAAGAGAAGGAAAACTCGAAAGAAAACCCTATATCAACACGACTGACCAGATTGGTATAGTAGGTCAATATCCCTCTCATAGTGGAGGAGGCCAGTGTCCAACAGTGGAACGTGTATGGACTGTGATGATGATGATGAAAGTACACGACGAAATATTATAATATAAAAAAATCAAAAATATTAAATCTTCCGTGTGGTGACGGAGTAAGAATACAATCCACCACCCCCTATCTTACCCATGGGTAATCGTACGAGACGACTAAGGGATATAAAATGCATATAACATATCGAAGGAAAATTTGAAATAAAACCCCATGCCAACATGTCTAACCAGCGTGGTATAGTAGGTCAATTACCCTTCCATTATGGAGAAGGCCCGAGCCCAACAGTGGGACGTATATGGGCTGAGATGATGATGATGATGATGATGAAAAGAATAGCAAGTACAGGGCGTGAAAATAAATGCGCTTGCCTTTCATGCTACATTTGTTTAAATGTTCTTTGAAGCCTGATATTGAAAAATACTGTAAACAGAACAGTAGTATTTTAACATTTAAAATTTTATTACTCTATCATCATTATCTTCGCTCATATACATTCCACTGTCGGGCTCGAGCCCCCTCCACAATAGGGGGGAAATACCTTAGTATACCATGCTGGCCAGACAGGTTGGTATAGGTTTTTATTTTGAGTTTTTCTTCTCTTGCATAGATGTTATATGCGTATTATATCTGTTAATTGTCTTTTACGACATGCACGTGCAAGATAAAGAGTACTGAATTGTATTCTTAATCCGTCACCTCTATTATTCTGTATCAACCCATATTATAATACTAATAGGCGATAAGATTTATCAAGCCATTTTAGAACCGGTTGTAATACTAATAAAAAAATACCAAGAATACACATGTTAGGTACTATATTTATTTTCGTCAATCTTTAAGTATACCAAAATGGAATAAATTTTTAGTAAAATAGTATATGCATTACCTCTAGCGTTGACAGGCCCTCTCTATGGCGACGACAGGATTGTTCCATTATCGACATGGATGTGAATAATTGACACTCGCAAGTGAGCTCAATGGATGCGGCGAGTATATGGACATATTACATTAGTTTAGCTGTCAGATCATATTTTCTATTTCAATATTAAGGAGGTAAGCATATTTATGCAAGAGAAACTATTTTTGTATGCACTTTTTATGTTTTTCTATTTAAGTATTTCATATTTTATAATCTAATAACACAAAAATATTGTAAATAAAACTACTTTTACGGATTATATCGCGTTTGTATTTGATTTATGATTGCCCGACGTTTCGAACACTTTGCAGCATTCATGGTCACGGGTCATCATTTTGTTAGTTTAAATCAACAAATTGTATATTTGCTACAAATTTTTATAATTGCTACAAATTTAATAATTTTAAAATTACTAACTATAAACAATATAATTTTTTCATATAGAATCATTTTCTTCTTACACTGGCAATAAATTTGTACTAAAATGTGGGTCAAAATTTAATAAATTTATAACTAATTTTCTGTATCGGGTAGATAATTATAAATGTCTGTTATAGTGATTACTTGTTGGACGTGAGACACCTTAGTCCGCCCGAGACCATGAATGCTGCAAAGTGTTCGAAACGTCGGGCAATCATAAATCAAATACAAACGCGATATAATCCGTAAAAGTAGTTTTATTTACAATGTGTAGTGCTCGCGTAAACATCAGATATCATTATAACACAAAAATATTTATTTATAATGAAACTAAACATTAACCCATTAACTACATAGAATCGTCGTCGTCGAATTTTTTTTCATCGTTTTTAAGGCAAATTGTCATCACTAAAAATGAGAATTTTCAAAAAAAAAAAATGGTTTCCCGTACTTTGCAATGTGTTCTTTTAGAATCTGGGATTGAATTTGCGAATTTTCCACTAGAACAAAAGTATGGCCGCTTTAACCCAAAAAAAAACGCGAAAAATCGAAGACATTTTTTTTCATGATTTTTTTCTCATAGAAATCGCCGAATGACCCCCCTCTTTTTTTCAACCACGAGTGCACTAAATAGTTTTAGTTGAACGACGAATTTTTAAATTTGTAAAAATCAATATTTTCACCCCCGAAATGACATTTTCCACCCCTTGAGCGGCGAGCAAAATCTCACGTTTCGCATAAAATAGAAAAAAAATCAGATCCTCACAAAAATTTGTATCTAGGGATTTTTTACGTCGCTGATTACGATTTTGCCCTCAAAATTAGAAAATTCATGATGGCAGATCCAATATGGCCGACCAAAAATTCAAAGCTTATTTGAATCGGATGACATTGGGCACTCGGGGGTTTACGGGGTCGCTGATTACGATCTTGCTCTCAAAATTTGAAAATTCAGGATGATTGATTCAATATGGCCGACCGAAAATCTAAACACTTATTCGAATCGGATGAAATTCGACACTTGCGGGCTTTGAAGGTTCCTGAATATGATTCCGCCTTCAAAATTATAAAAATCAAGATTCAATATGGCCGAGCGAAAATCTAAAAACTTATTTGAATCGGTTGAAATTGGGCAGTCAGGGGTTTTTGGAGTCGCTAATCTCGGTTCTGCCCTCAAAATTCGAAAATTTACAATAGCGGATCCAGTATGACGAATCAAAATCTATTTACTTCCGCGTTCACGTTGTTATTTTACTCTTAGCGCAACTCAGAGATAACAACGTGGACGTAAATTTTGAGGGGATAATCGTAATCAGCGACCGCGAAAACCCCCGAGTGCAAAATTTCGCCCGATTTAAATAAGTTTTTAAATTTCTGGTCGGCCATATTGGATCCGCCATCTTGAATTTTCAAATTTTAAGGGCAGTATCGTAATTACCGACCTTGAAAATCTCCGAGGGTTCAATTCCACTCGATTGAAATAAGGTTTCAGATTTCTGGTCGGCCATATTGGATGCGCCATCTCTAATTTTCAAATTTTAATGGCAGAATCGTAAACAGCGACCTAAAAAACTCTGGGATACCAATTTTCGTGAAGAACCGATTTCTTTCTATTACACGCGAAACGTAATATGTATGACGCAAAAAGTATTATGGAATAAAAACCCTGAATACTTATTTGAAAAACTTACATGGCTTAGAGGTATTCACTCAAGAACTATACGCTCTAATTCATCTTATACTCTTCAAATACCAATGCACAAGACTAGTGGTTTCAAAGGCTGTTTCAAATATAGTGCATCAAAAATATGGAATAACATTCCTCCTCCTTTAAGACAAAATACAAGTTTTAACAGCTTTAAAAAAAAATTAAACTACTACTATTATACCGAAATAAAACCATATTTGATGCGACATTTGTATAACGAACTGATGAATAATTACATGACATATTTGCAACAAATAGATACGTCAATCGCTGCCCACATACACGCATACGCACACACATACACACACGCAAACAAACACTCAACACTCATACACACAAAAATGGAAAAGCGAACTCATCATACAAAAGCACATCTTTCATAATTCAATTCATTAATGTTATTTATATTGTTATCATTGTTATTGTAAGTTATTTTTATTCCTTTTCTTTTTTTCTTTTCTTTTTGTTATTTTTCTTTCTTATATGTTTGAGGAAAGGGGTTTGCTGAAAACCAGCCCTGCATAATTTCTATGCAGCACAATGCTGAGCATTCCTCTATTGTCAAAATTAATTAAAAACATGTATTATAATTATTAGTTATTATCTGACAATAAATGCTATTCTATTCTAAAATTTCGCTCACCACTCAAGTGGGTCAAAAACGCCATTTTAGGAATAGAAATGTTGATATTTACAAATTTAAAAAATTCGTCGTTGAACTACAACTATTTAGTGCATTTGTGGTTAAAAAAAGAGGAGGTCATAAGGCGATTTCTGTGAGAAAAAAAAACATGAAAAAAAATATCTTCGATTTCTAGCGTTATTTTTTATGTTTAAAAGCGGCCATATTTTTTTTCTAGTAGAAAATCGTTTGTCCACCCCGGATTCTGAAAGAACACACTGCAAAGTATAGGAGACCTTATTTTTCATTTGATAATTCTCATTTTTAATGATGGGAATTTGACTTAAAAATGACCAAAAATAAATACGATTTTCGGTCGTTAATGGATTAAGTAATGAAAAGTTCTATAAAAGTTCAATTAATCAATAATTGTAGATATAATATAGTTAGATTTACATAGGGCACATTATTATTATGTATTCTTTTATAACTAAGAAAATACAAAATAATGTTAATTTATTTCCAAATTAGTATTTCAATGTATGTACATACAATTCTTAGGTATAATTTGCAATTTCTTTGAAACGAATTTACATTTTTTTTAAATATCTGTGGATATTTAGGACATCAAAAAATTTTAATTTTATAAATAACTAGCTGACCCAACAGAAGTTGTTCTGTTCAAATAAAATAAAAGAAATTCTTCTTGAGATCGACAGCAACGTTATCTACCAGGTCCAATTGTAAATCTAAACAATTATCGAATCCCCTTGAACACACACAAAAATTTCATCAACATCGGTCCAGTCGTTTAGGAGGAGTTCAGTGACATACACACGTACACAAGAAATTATATACAAAGATGAGCTAATAATTAAGAGATGAGCAATACTATCCTTTTCCTTTTTCAAAGTTTTTAGCACTGGAGCCCAGATTACAATTATTTAGGTCCAGCACTCTTCGGATATTCAATAAACGTGCCTCGGCCATTGGCAATAAATAGGCATATAATAGACATATAATATAAAGAAGATTCTACAACTTTCTCAAAACGTTGGAGATGTCTTATTAAATATTAACTTTTTGCATTTTCCGATAACATTTACATATTTTTTATCATCAGAATGAAGAGATTTCAATGAACAAAAAACCCACTTTTTTAAAAAGCTGATATTTTGACGTGAGAATTTTCGATTGAAAATTGGGGTGCTTTTTCGATATTAAGTCAAAATAAGGTGGAAAATAAACATGTTAAATCAAAAAAATTACAGTGTATTTAGGACATGAAAAGGTAAGCTTTCAGCAAATTTCGTGAAGAAAAGTTTTCTTTTTGTATAAGAAAAAAATAAAAAAACGGAAAACTGGGTTATATGAATTTTTCACATAAATTATGAGGTTATGTGAAAAAAGTGTGAAAACAAAAGTTGTAGATCTCTTTATTACCTACAACTTTGTCATTTTTTTTCCATAGAAATTGTAGTTTTGCCGGCAATCGAGATAAACCGTTTCATACCCTTAAAAACTCACCCCATCCACTTCCCGACCTCAGATCACTCGTAAATTATTTTTCCTTTCATTTTTGTTATATTCTCTTCCTTTTCCAACGAGTTTCATCCTACTATTATTGTTTTGTTTCAGAAATTATCGACCCTGGTCTACATACTGATTGTATCAGAATGACAAGATATGCCACTTTATTGTCATCATCTTCATCCTGTTTTCATCCTAATTACTTGGTGTCATGCAATATGTATTTCTCTTCTATTGGACATATTGTTATTGGCAATAGTGTTATGACCAGCCGCCTGCCTGACACGAACTCTCTTTGTGAATATAATTGTCGAGCAGATGGCATTAGATGTAGACGGCCCAGTCTGCCGACCATTGCTAAGACAATGCTTGGTAGCGTTAGGAACTGGTAGGGTTATCGCCTTCTGCGAGGCAGTTATTTTGCAGCAAGACGTAACAGAGCGTGTCCGGGAAGAATTACTCTACCGTGACACGCTACGCAGTTGGCGCGTCCGAGGGCGATGCCCCAACATAATAGACATTGTTGCTGGGGCGTCGACGGGGATGGTACCCGAAAGGGTAACCCACCAGGCCGGCCACGGGTGTTATGAATTCGGTTCCAAAGTTAACGGCGATGGAGTCGTAACACAGCGGATTGTGGGGCCGTACGCCACATTTTCGTCGCCTTGGATAGAAGGGACACCGCGCGCTTAAACAACAGCTTGTTAAAAAAAAGATTTATACATAACGATCTTTTCTAAATTTTCTTTGTAAAATAATCAGTCCTTTATTTTATGTATAAATGAAACCTACACCGCAACTTGGTTTCGAGTTAAGGAAAAGCTCATAATCTTCGCACCATTAGACAAGATCTCTACAATTGTGATAAAATTTACCTACTGTAACATGCTGGTTAATTGTTATAAACTTTTATTTTGTACTAGCAACCCGCCCTCGCTTCGCTTCGGTTTCTGTCGCCTTTTCCCCTTAGTTCCCGTGGGAATACCGGGATGAAATATAGCTTAGTTTACTCCCTGATATTATAGCTTTCCATTGGTGAAAGAATTTTTTAAATCGGTCCAGCCGTTTTGAAGATCACCCGGAACAAACAGACAGATAGACAGACAGACAAAAATTTTTTAATCGCTATTTTAGGCATAGGTGTCGTGTAAATAACCGTGTGAGCATGAAAAAGGCCTATTATTTTGACATTACAAACAGACACTTCAATTTTATTTATTGGTATAGATTTGTTCTTAGAAAATAATTTTATATGCTTAGTTGTTCTTTACAATAGTCGCAGACAGGTTAGTCACTTGTATTTTTATTCATAGAGAATGACACTAAAGTACACAAAGGTACTTTATAAATTTGTAGCTATTTTTTATTTTTATTCTGTTTAATTATGCTTTTTTTGGCAGGCTTTGATCTGAATATGTGCCGTCCATTCCGTTCAAGGCAACTTGTTTTTGTGACTATAGTTGTTAGCCGCAGATAGCTGTGACAACTTTACCAGACTGGTGGATGAACGCTAAGGGCTCTCAAATAGAAATCAAGGCAAGGAATAGGTATTCATATAATATAAATACATAATCCATGCTGTTCACTCCTCATCGCCAGTGGGCCGACTAGTGATATGAATTTCTTGACATCAGTGGCCGGCCATGGCGGATACCCCTTCAGGCTTGGCAACAACAGTGTTCCTGAGGCGTCGCCTTCACGCGGTCCGCTTCTCTGCGAATTGCAGACGTTATTTTTTTTAACTCTAAAGAAATAAATATAAAATGTAATTAATAAATATATCACATATTCACCAATTTAGATAGATTATAAAGTATTATTATTCCTTATTTTCTGTAGCGATTGTAAAGCTGAGTCATAAGAGCTAAGAGGTTATTCAGAAAATTAACAGCATACTGGTAAACTTATAACAACGGGGATCACCAACCAGTCTGCTAGAAGTAGCGGTTTTACTATTATCCTCTTCTTCTACATCCAGTAGTACATTTCGATAAGCTAAAGTATATTACAATTGCATTGATTGTTCAAACTACCTCCCTTAATTATACAGGTAGATATTGAAAATTTCTAGAGAATCATAAAACAATTTTAATATTTTGTCCAAGATGAGAATAAATCTTGAACTTTTATGGCAGCAATCCTGTGCTTAAACATGTAGATAAATGTAACAGTTCAGTAAAATTAATTTAAATTCACAAATATAGTTTTGTAGCTCTGTGTGTGGATGGACTCAACTTCTTAAGCCGCGTTGACACGGGGTCACTGTGAGGGTAAACATGCCACTTCCAACCCAATTGCTAACTTACTCGTAAGTGGATTGAATTCAACCAAAATCCAAAAGTCATTTATTTGGTTGGTAGGAAATTGTACTGAATAGGATATATATATATATATATATATATTATACATTAGTCGCAAAATATTAAGGAACAGAAAAAAATAATTGCAAATTTTGGGGTGACATTAAAAAGCTTGTAACTCTGAGGGAATGTATCGTACAGCAATAAAAAAAAGGCAATTGTAGCTCCAAGTGTCTACTTTTTAGGGTTCCGTACCCAAAGGTTAAAAACCGGACCCTTTTACCCAGCGCACCCACCGCTCGGCTCCGTCCGGGGCGATAGAGGGGCGGCACGTGGCCCCGTAACCCACCCGTGGCACAACGCCTTCGTCGTTGGGCCGACCACCGGTGCAGGGTGACTTGTCGTCAGTGGTGGGCCCGACGGAATACCCCTGAGGAGTACCCTCTCCTCAACCGAGGTCTCCCCCCCCCCTCGGGGACGTCGGTCGTCATCGCGCGGTCGGCTTCTCGGCGGGTGGCGGACTAGCTTCCCAGTCCAAACCGGGTCCGGCAAACAGTGGATAGGAGCTGAGATAACGATGATAATGAAACATACTAGCTCCTGTCGTAGTTTACCTCGTACCTACAGAAGCTTTCTTAACAATTTGATGCATTCTTTGCTTAAAACTATTATATCAATTATACACACACGGCATAGTGATTAAGATACCGACCTACCATACCAGTGTCGCGATTTATAATTCTACATATGTTGTGTTGACCACACTTTGTACTTCGGGTGATTGGACCAGGAAGTAGATCATCATCCGAAGAGAGAGTGATCGAGGAATAGCGACGCCCCGACGGGGATGACGGGGAGGGACGCTACTTGAAAAGGTATTCCGCTGGGCTGGCCACGGAAATCAAGGAACGGTACCAGTAGGCCGCCCAATGGCGAAGGGAAGCTAAGCTAGGCTTATACGAACTACAAATTTTTGTTTTTAGTCTGGGTGTAATTTGTGTCCGTCAATGGTATGTTTGTAAAGTTCCCCGTAATACAAGAATTACTTTCTTAGTGTAGGGTGTTGATTTAAAAAATACATTAATAAAATGCCTTGAAATTGGAACGGCCATAAATTACCAAGAAGTGTTGACGTCAAGCAGGCGGTCCACTCATAAAACAATTGCTACAATTTTTGCTATATGTACTACGAATGAAGAGTACATATTGCGACCTCTAAGTATTTGGCATAAGAGTAGTGCGATGACGATTACAAATAGTCTACGTCAGTATTTTGTATCGGTGTCGTGTTGTGCTATGGTATAGGATAAGGAAAAGGGTAGTGCGATATCGCGGCAGAAAATATAACATACGAAAGAAGTCCAATAAGGATGGATCGATGGTTATGGATGGAAAGCATAATAACTTTATTTGTTTCATAACACATAATCAGAGTTGATACGGAACATTGATTTATAAAAATGTTATATAACATTTTATAAATACTCAAAGAATTTGCATATCAGAAATTTACGTAATAGAAATTACATGATCCATTTGTAAATCGGGACAGGAAAATACTTTTAATTTAAAAGCTACATGACTTAGTTTTTAAGCAGACGTTTCAAAAGTAGATACATAAGAATAAACTTTTTTCTTTTACGTTCACTCTGTTTTCAAAAACTTTTATGTTTTGTTTTCAGGGCTGGCTTTACGTATTTCTCTCACGTAATTTTATGTAGACCTTTCGCGTTTGACCGCCTTTTTATGGTTTAAATTTCAGTCTTCGCGGTCGCCACTTTGAATCGCGTCAATTCAATAAACGAAATGTTCTACAGAATAACAATTATGATTATATTTCAGTTTTGTATTTCGTTCATTTTCAATCTCTGTTTTATAATTTGATTTTCAAAATGAATATCGGATAGATAAGGATCAACGCCTCCAAATTTATTTTGTTTAACTTATGAAATGACAATAATAGATTTTCAAGTTACGGAGTAGGAAGAACTTGATTATTTTATTATTGCAAGTTTCAATTTTCGTAAAAGTTTTTCAATATTTCTTGTTAATTTAAATAATACAATTAATGTTTCTCGACTTTAGTGTTGATTGAATTAGTGTTGAAATTGAAAAAAAAAACATGGGATTAGGCGATGTCGAAATTTGCCGATTATTTTTATTTGTTGTTTTACATGACTCGCACTACATTTTCTATTACATGTAGATTGATGTAAAATTGTGTATTTATATTACACATTTTTTTGGTTTGGGCTACGGTCAGGGCACCTGCCGCTCGGCTCCGTCCGGGGCGACAGAGGGGCGTAAGCACGCAACACCCGCAGCCCACCCGAAAACCACGTCGCCTTCGTCGTTGGGCCGACCACCGGAGCAGGGTTACTTGTCATCAGTGGTCGGCCCGACGGAATACCCCCACGTAGGGTACCCTCCCATCGACCGACGTCCCTCCTTCGGGGAGGACGTCGGTCTTTCCTCACGCGGTCGGCCTCTCGGCGGGTGACGGACTAATCCCCGGTCACGTCACCCGCGGCCTCGGCTAGGGCGGCATGAGGCGCAGGTAGTCGCGCCTACCCCGCCCCAGTCGCCGGCGGTGGATCGCCTCATCGAGGCTGCGCTCCTCGCGCAGGCGATCCGCCGCCTCCATATTACACCTATGGTGATTATTTGTATAATTCTATTAATAGACTTTGACATATTGCAGCGTTCTGAAGTTTGAAGAGATCCAATTAGCTAAATAAATAATATCACAGCAAGAGTGGAAACATGTAAAATAAAACTTTCTGGTTAACCATTTATCTGTAGAGCATAAATATAACATGGCATGATAAACAGATTGTCGAGAGGAAATTGTTTAATATTCAATAATTATAATAGATACATGTAGGTACATAGATCTATTATAATAGAATTCTGTAAAATAAAATAACAGCAGCAGCAGTAAGACATTTAATTTGGAGTGTAACTTTAAAGAAACTAGTAATTAATCTAGTCCTATGTATATTCTTTTTTACTAAACGGAATTCTTAGTAAAGTCAAGAATTACGAATATCATTCATTCTATATTTAATAATATGGGATTATAGTATACTAATATTTGGTTAATATACATATCCATTATAAAAATGTATGTAATTTAGTTATTATAATTTGTCGTGTGGTGACGGAGTAAGAATACAAATCACCACTCCCTATCTTGCCCGTGGATGTCGTAAAAGATGACTAAGGGATACGCATATAGCATCTATGCAAGAGAAGGGAACCTGTCGGGCAAACATAGTATAGTAAGGTCAATCTCCCTTATATTGTGGAGGAGGCTCGAGCCTAACCATGGAACATATATGAGCTGAAATGGTGATGATATAATTAAGTAAAAAACTTAAAAGTACACAGAAAAAACCAGATGGAATTCGTAAGTTTATATAAATATTGTGACTAATATTCCCCACTAAAACATCGTAAAATCAGTGTTCCTCGGAAGATGTCCACGGATATCCGGATGATGCGTCACCGCCGTCAACCCTCTATACATTTTGTTTGCGAACCTACCCCTTGTTAACCGAATTATAGACACAACAGCGTCTTTGTGCCCCTTTGAACATAATATCTCCTACTTTATGAAAGTTAGGGATCGAACACTCAAACGGGAACTATTTATTACTTTGCCTAGATTTATTATAATTTATTTTGATAATTTTATAAGCTAAAATGTTACTAGCATTTCTTTCATAGTAATGAATTCTATTTGACAGAACTAATTATTATAAGTAATTATATGAGTGTTTAATATCAAATAGAAATAGTCTACTAATTAGAGGATGGCTTTACGTAAATTTTAATAATCATCATTATTTCAGTACGTCCCATTATTGGGTTCGACCTCCTCCACAGTAGGAGGGAAATTGAACTACTATATCTCGCTGGTCAGATGTGTTGGTACAGGATTTTAATAATTTCAAGATTTCCTTCTCTTGCATAGATGTTATATGGATATTAAATCCCTTAAACGTCTTTTACGGCACGAGCAAGAGAGGGGGTGGTGAATTGTATTCTTACTCTGTCACCACATGGAAATACAATTTTAATAATATAAAAAGTAAACTGTCCATAACTTATTGGTTATCCAATCACAATGTTATGAGGAAGACCTATTCTTCTTACGAAAAAAACATGTGGAACAGTGATGTTACATATGACCGTTCTGCCTGGTATATGGCATAATGAAGTTAATTTAAGATTAATACTGGAAGAAAAATATTGATAAAAAATAAAAAATGTGTTTTCTTAAACTCTTCTTTAATATCGTGTAATATAAATAATGAGATGGGACACCTTTAAACAAATAAAATATTAAGAACAGAAAAATATATAACATATGAAATAATAATGATAATAATGTATTTGCTTATTTTGAGTATGGTGGAGGCTAATTACTCAATGTCTTTGATAAAATACTTGCAAGTCCTTTAGCTAGTCACGGTAATAAAAAAAAATATATTTTTTGCTATTAGGCATTTATGTATAATTAATAATAATTACGATTTCCTAAGAAATCAAGTGCAACTGAAAAAATTCTCAAGTATTTCAAATTATTTATAACTAGCAACCCGCCCTCGCTTCGCTTCGGTTTTAGTCGTTTTACCCGCATAGTTCCCGTTCCCGTGGGAATACCGGGATAAATATAGCCTAATTTACACCCTGAGCCCTTTTCACCAATGGAAAGCTATAATATAGCTTTCCATTGGTGAAAGAATTTTTGATATCGGTCCAGCCGTTTTGAAGATTACCCGGAACAAACAGACAGACAGACAGATAAAAAAAATATAAAGTGTATAGTGCAAATAAGCGTGTGAGCATGAAAAAAGCCTATTATTTTGACATTACAAACAGACACTCCAATTTTATTTATTGGTATAGATTTTGGGACGAGAGCAAAAATCTCAAATAAAAACGTAAATTCATTAATTTGTATTTTTAATCTATATTAGCTAAAACTTATCGTGTAGTGACAGGTTAAAAATATACTGTTTCACCATACTTTCTTTTCCCGTTGGAGGCGAGAGAATCAATTAAGTGATTTCTAGCTGAAGAGCCAGTTGAACTCATGGCGATTGTGACATTATTTCTCGTTGGCGAGACCTATGTATGTCCAACATTAGACATCGACAGGTTAATTGTTAAAATAAATAAAAACATATTATCAAACTGAAAGTATGTATAGTCATCATCACAGCCCATATATGTCCCACTGTTGGGCTCGAGCCTCATCCACTATGGAAAGGAAACTGACCTACTATACTACGCTGGGCAGGGTGTTGGTATAGGGTTTTGTTTCGAGTTTTCCTTCTCTTGCATAGATGTTATATGCATATCATATCCCTTAGTCATCTTTTATCCTCTCTTGCCCGTGGGTATCGTCCGTGGGTATCGCCCACGGGCAAGAGAAGGGGTGGTGAATTGTATTCTCAGTCCGTCATCACATAGAAAAATATATAATATAGATTAAAATGATAATGACTATATATAGTGAAAATAAAGTTATTGTTTGTAATATAAATGACTTATTTAATAATTGCAAAAGTAAATAACACAAAAAAGGTATAAAGTACATTAAGTTATTAAAAATTAGTGTAGTTATATTTCTAAATAAAGTTATGTTAGAATTATAATAGAAATAGAACTTAAATACACAAGTAATAAATGGTCTAAAAACTCAAAATAGGAGACAAATACTTAAGTTATGTTCAATATCAGAATGTTTTAGATCAGTATTTTCTATTTTAAAAAAATAACATTAAATTGATATCAGTTAAATATTAAAATATGTTATACACTTGACGATATTCATAATTAAGTCAGTTGGACGATCTTATGTATATTAAATGAGATAATTCATTTTTTAAATAAAAAGTTGCATGATAAAGTTACAAAGACTAAAGTAAAGTTTTTTAATGGTCGTATAAAAGAAAAGTTAATTATTTTCTTCATAGTAAGTAACAAAGTTAAGGACGTAAAGAGTAGGTACTTAATCTTTACAAAACCGTTGAAATGTTTACTTCCGCGATATTAAAAGTGATAGAGTTTTGATTTTGGGCACTTAATAATAAATACTAATTATTCTATCAACTTACCTGTAGTTGTGTAGCAAGCAGTCAGTAACTCTATCAATATAACACAATATAAATGTACAAAAGGAGTCATTTTGTCTCATTCACATTAGAGTTCGTTTTTCTATTCGCCTAGTTCACCTGTGTTGTTGCGATCGAGTGCGTACAGTAGAAAACACTTGGGCGGCTGGCGAGCGTCCCATCGCTGGGCGGGCTGCGGAGGCACTGCCGCGGGGCGCCACTTCGCCGCGCTAACTACCCCCAGCCGGATAAACAAGGGCGAGAAATCGGGAACAGCCGAATAGGCAGACAAGCCGTCTCGCTAGTCTTTATCGCCGCGACTGAGTAACAGCATAATAAAATAAGACAAAAGACGTATAACCAAAGAATAACTCGAGCGCGGATTTCACTTGAATGTGAATCATCGAATTAAATCGGTAACGGATAAACTTGGAGTTCTATCTGTGGTAACAATTCTGTTATAAGAAAACAATGTTTGCTGTCAAACTTGCTGCGCTTTTATAGTTGGCGCCAGTACAAACGACTAACATAATAATAACTGGTATTTCGGAAATGTTGTTAAGATAAAGTTATGTAGTGTATATAATAATTTAATACTTATCATTGTCACTATACATAAATATATATATATACTATACTAAATACCTCTGATTTTTAAGTAGTTTTTATAGTAGTTTTGCAAGCGTGGTGTTAATAGGTTTTAATTTGTATTATGCAGTTACCTACTATTTTTTTTCTAATATATTGTCAAAGATATGTTACTTAAAATAAACTAGTATTTAGGCTTTATCTAGTGAATAATGATAGAATAATTTTTGATAGTTTTGACAGTGAAACGCTATGTAAAAAGCCTTTTTTTATTGATTTAAAGACAGTTAAATTTGAAGTAATGTTTAACTATAATAATCATTTATAATATAGTCAATTTGAATGAAATTACGATTGTAAGCTGAACCAATACTTGGACGATCGAAGATCCTTGGTCCTTACAATTTGTCTGGTGGAACAAATATCTGTTCGAAATAGTCTAACTAGCACATATAAAAAGATCCATCTGAATTTAAGATAAGTTTACCCATTTTAGTTTACTTTTCTCGCCTTTAAATCAGCGGTATACTACTTTGCTAGTATACAGGCGTTCAATGTGCATATGAACATTATTTGAAGCTTCTCATTTCATCATTTGCAAAAAAAAGTATGTTTAGTAACTCTAGACCTATTGATCATAACAAGTATATCTTGCGAATACCTGTTCACTGCTTCGTCTCCTTTTTACTTACAGGGTGAACCGAAGTTACTGAAGCTAGAAAAATTAAATTTGGATCGTAGTTTCACTTCGTAACGTAGGCACCCACTAAGAAAGGATTTCTTGAAATTCCACCCCTAAGGGGGTAAAACGCAACGGCAAAGTCTGTATGGAAAGAAAAAAAATCTTTAGCTACTGTCTTCAAATTAAACACTGAATAAAAATAAATAAAAATGTTTCAGCGTTTCTCCATTTTCATGCCCTAAGGGTGTAGAATAGGTAGAAAGATGTTAGTTTATTGACTTATCACAGAGCCGCAACTAATGGAGTCAGAAACATGAAATTTTGACAGTAGTTTCTTTGCGTGACGTAGAAACCCACTAGGAAAGGATTTTTTGAAATCCCAACTCTAAGGCTGGTTTTAGAATCACGCTGACTGTCGGCGCTGACAGCTCAGCGCGTCGCTTGTCAGCGTTAAAGTTCAGCGCATGACGTTCCATTATCGTGCTGACCACTGCTTAGTACAGACGCACAAAAATGCGAAGTGCGTTAATTATTGCTGCTTTGTATTATCTATAAAAAACAAGAAGGCGCGAAAACGCTCACTGAAGGCAGAGGCGCGTGTGCGGCGGTCAGCACCGATAGCTACGCGGTGCCGACGCGCGACGCGTACTGCCACTGACCTGTCAGCGCGGACCACCGCACGCGCTGATACCTACGCGTTATTCTAAAACGCTTCCCAGACGTTCATACATTTTGGCTATCAGCGATGACGGTCAGCGAACATACATTTTGGCTATCAGCGCCGACGGTCAGCGAATGGTTAGCGTGACTCTAAAACCAGCCTAAAGGGTAAACCGCAGTAGCAAAGTTTGTATAACGAGAAAAAAATCTGCATCGATTTTCATTAAATTCTCCACAAATACTCTGTAATAAAAATAAATAAAAACGTGTTTCAGCATTTTTTAATTTTCACCCTCTTTTTTTTTTTTTTTTTTTTGTGGGTGGGCCGCGGTCGGCGCGCCTCCGCACCACTCCGTCCGGGGCGACAGAGGGGCTTAAGCACGCAACTCCCGCAACCCACCCGAAAACCACCTCGCCTTCGTCATTGGGCCGACCACCGGAGCAGGTTTACTTGTCGTCAGTGGTCGGCCCGACGGAATACCCCCTACGCGGGGTACCCTCCCATCGACCGACGTCCCCCCCTCGGGGAGGACGTCGGTCTTTCCTCACGCGGTCGGCCTCTCGGCGGGTGACGGACTAATCCCCGGTCACGTCACCCGCGGCCTCGGCTAGGGCGGCATGAGGCGCAGATAATTGCGCCTGCGCCGCCCCAGTCGCCGGCGGCGGATCTCCTCATCGAGGCTGCGCTCCACGCGCAGACGATCCGCCGCCTCCTTCTGCGAGATCACTGTCTCGCAGAAGGCTGCGACCGCGTCCCAGTTCCTGACGCTGTCGACCATCGCCCTAGCGATGGCCGGCAGCGTCAGGTCGGCACCGATGATTGCGACGAGTTCACGGCGCTGCACTGCCCAAGCCGCGCAGGCCTCGAGCGTGTGGCGCGCCGTGTCCTCGTCACAATCGCAGTGGTGGCAGGACGGTGTACTCTCCCTCCTCACGACCCTGTGCAGGTATTTGGCGAAGCTCCCGTGCCCCGTCAACACCTGCACTAGTCGGAAGGAGAGCACCCCGTGCCGCCTTTCCAACCACTGCATCAGCACCGGCCGGAAGGCCTCCACGGTTCGCACCCCGAACCGAGGCCTCTCCAGCCGGACTGCCCAACGGGCAATGACGTCTCGGCGGGCGTCGACGCGCCAGGCGGTGAGATCCCTTAACACACACATTTTCACCCTCTAAGGGTGTAATCTACACTAATATTATAAAGAGGAATCGTTGCATATTTGTTACGAATAAACTCAAAAACTGCTGGACGGATTTGGATAACTCTTTCACCATTAAAATGTTACAGTATCCCTGAGTTACACAGGCTATATTTTGTTCCGGTATTCCCACGGGAACAGGGACTACGCGGGTAAGGATACTGAAACCGAAGCGAAGCGAGAGTGGGTTGCTAGTATGAATATATGTATTTGTTGTACTTATGTATAATAAAACATGTTTATGAGACGTAAACCTTTAGCTCCAAGCGAAAGTAATTCCAGATAATACCTTATCCGGTGTGGGCGGGGTCCATGACCGCCCGACTTAGGGCCCTTCTGTGGCGACCACAGAGGGTCATGGCGGTCAGGGCCATCCGCGGATACCGCACGGTGGCGACGGAGGCAGCGTGCCTGTTGGCCGGGACTCCCCCGTGGGACCTGGAGGCGGAGATGCTCGCCGGACTATATCGGCGGGTGACGGGGGTGCGAGCGGAGGGCGGTGTGGTCTCGTTAAGGGATCTCACCGCCTGGCGCGTCGACGCCCGCCGAGACGTCATCGCCCGTTGGGCAGTCCGGCTGGAGAGGCCTCGGTTCGGGGTGCGAACCGTGGAGGCCTTCCGGCCGGTGCTGATGCAGTGGTTGGAGAGGCGGCACGGGGTGCTCTCCTTCCGACTGGTGCAGGTTTTGACGGGGCATGGGTGCTTCGCCAAATACCTGCACAAGGTCGTTAGGAGGGAGAGTACACCGTCCTGCCACCACTGCGATTGTGACGAGGACACGGCGCGCCATACGCTCGAGGCCTGCGGGGCTTGGGCAGTGCAGCGCTGTGAACTCGTCGCAATCATCGGTACGGACCTGACGCTGCCGGCTATCGCTAGGGCGATGGTCGACAGCGTCGGGAATTGGGACGCGGTCGCAGCCTTCTGCGAGACGGTGATCTCGCGGAAGGAGGCGGCGGATCGCCTGCGCGAGGAGCGCAGCCTCGATGAGGAGATCCGCCGCCGGCGACTGGGGCGGCGCAGGCGCAATTATCTGCGCCTCATGCCGCCCTAGCCGAGGCCGCGGGTGACGTGACCGGGGATTAGTCCGTCACCCGCCGAGAGGCCGACCGCGTGAGGAAAGACCGACGTCCTCCCCGAGGGGGGGACGTCGGTCGATGGGAGGGTACCCCAATAGGGGGTATTCCGTCGGGCCGACCACTGACGACAAGTTAACGCTGCTCCAGTGGTTGGCCCAACGACGAAGGCGACGTGGTTTTTGGGTGGGTCGCGGGAGTTGCGTGCTTAAGCCCCTCTGTCGCCCCGGACGGAGTGGTGCGGAGGCGCGCCGACCGCGGCCCACCCACAAAAAAAAAAAAAGATAATACCTTATGGCAACTCGTCTGGCTAGCGTATTTGGAGGCATTATCTTATAATTTTGGTTAAGAGTAGAACGTATATAAGCCCGTTAATAGAACATATATAAGAGCGGATAAAAATATTAAGATCCATTACCCTACTACTGTTGAAAATAGGCCTCGCCAAAGGAAATAACACCTTAATTGCTTGGCAGATGCCTCTACTTGTTCCTCTGGTGTTCCTTCAGCCAACTTTTATGACTCCCGTGAAAAAATAAGATGTAAAGATACATTGTATTCTTAACTAGTAATATGAAAAATCAGGTCATTTCTCTAGCAATATAAACCATCCACATGTAATAAGAAAAATACGATGAAGTCCATTATATAATCTACTAAACATAAAGTCAAACAGAGCACAATGAATCAGCAAATATTCCATATAATATCACAATAATGGCTTGTCTGTGTAGAATGTCTAGTATTATTGTCATATCATGCACAAACATGGTGTACCGACACTTAAAACAGATACAGGAGAACACAGAATAGCAATAATATTATTCTAAAATGTAACTGGCCTTGTATAACGCTTGTCCGCTCGTGTCATAGGGTAAGAAAACATCGGGTTATCTAAAGTGATCGTTCCACAATATTTTGCTATGAGAGATAAAGCTGTATTTATCTTTTTATTGTTACAAATAACATTTTATTATATAAATGTAAGTAGAATTGGATCTGTGTTTCATTCGTGTGTCGCTGGAACTTATGATATTGTGTATCTATTTGGATAGAATTATGAACGTATTGTGAATCTAGAGGTTGTTGCGTTTTGAGTACTGATCCGCCAACACACATCCGGCACATCTACCTCGACTAAGGGACTTGACTATGAAAATAACTAAGAATAATATAGATTGTATTGTAATCTAAGCAGCAAGCTCTCACACTGAATGTAATGGATTCGATTTCATTTTTCAGTTCATATAGATACTTGCCACTGATATAGAAGGACCTATCCAATGTGAATGAAATTCTATTCTATTCTAAGCTGGTTAAACGTTTTGATAAAAGAGAATACTTGAAGTTTTCTTTCTTTTTTATATATATTATCTGTTTATATCCTTTGATGGATTTGTTAAGAATGAATTTGTTATGTGACAATATTATTTCATTATTATTCTTCATTTCCGAGAAGATTTCTTTAATACTGCCTGCAATAATGAAAAAGAAATCTTCGTGTTCCCGGGATACTTTACAAATAAACGCAAATTATATTAAGACTTAGATCAACGTTTATGAATCATACAAAAGATTGTGTTATATAGGAATCAAACTAGCAAGGGTTATGAGTTCGTACTTAGACTGCTAAGGTAGCAGTAGTCTGTGTATTATTTTATTAAATCTGTATTTAATTATGAAAGTCATCGCACGTACAACTATTCAAAATTCTGACAAGTTATTGACTGTAATGGCAAACTACCTGTTAAGTATGAAGATTAGCATTATTCTCTCTATGGGAAGGCATATATCAAACAATGGACATTAATAGACTAATAGGTAAATGCATCCTAAGTTTTGAAATTCCCCTTATATTCTAATAGACCGGTTGTTTCCGCGTGGTGATGGACTAAGAAAACAATTCAGCACTCCTTACCTTGTACGTGGGTGTTGAGAAAGACGACTAAGGGATTAATTATGCATATTAATATATCTATATATCACACTAGCTGACCCAACAGGCGTTGTTCTGTTCAAATTAAAAAGTAAACTTTACTTAAAAAGTAACTTTACTTTTATTTTATTTGTTACTTTTAAGTTATTGTTGTACACGTTCCTCAGTTTATTCATCTCAATTCAACTTGAAGCTTACTTGTGCCTTCCGAAACAAAGTTTTGGGTTTAATTTTAGAGACGTCTTTCTTCTAGGTAGGTTGCAAACCAATGTTATTGACGCCTATCTCACTAAATGATATAATTTTAAATAAATCTACTTATTTTTTTTTGTGTGGGCTGCGGTCGGCGCGCTCCTCGCACCTCTCCGTCCGGGGCGACAGAGGGGCGTAAGCACGCAACACCCGCAACCCACCCGAAAACCACGTCGCCTTCGTCGTTGGGCCGACCACCGGGGCAGGGTTACTTGTCATCAGCGGTCGGCCCGACGGAATATCCCCTACGTGGGGTACCCTCCCATCGACCGACGTCCCCTCCCTCGGGGAGGACGTCGGTCTTTCCTCACGCGATCGGCCTGTTGGCGGATGACGGACTAATCCTCGGCCACGTCACCCGCGGCCTCAGCTAGGGCGGCATGAGGCGCAGGTAGTCGCGCCTACGCCGCCCCAGTCGCCGGCGGTGGATCGCCTCATCGAGGCTGCGCTCCTCGCGCAGGTGATTCGCCGCCTCCTTCCGCGAGATCACTCCGCGTCCCAATTCCCGACGCTGTCGACCATCGCCCTAGTGATAGCCGAACGAGATCACACCGCCCCCCGCTCGCACCCCCGTCACCCGCCGATACAATCCGGCGAGCATTGCCGCCTCCAGGTCCCACGGGGGAGTCCCGGCCAATAGGCACGCTGCCTCCGTCGCCACCGTGCGGTATCCGTGGATGGCCCTGACCGCCATGGCCTTCTGTGGTCGCCACAGAAGAGCCCTAAGTCGGACGGTCATGGACCTCGCCCACATTGGTGCGCCGTACAGGGCCATCGACCGGATGACCCCCGCGTACAGCTGTCGGCACGTAGCGCTCGGTCCGCCCACGTTCGGCATAAGCCACGATAGGGCGGACGCCGCGCCGATGAGCCGTGGAGCGAGCCCGCGGAAATGCTCCCGGAACCACCATTGCCCGTCGAGCACCAGGCCCAAGTACCACATATGGGCCCGGATGCTGATCTCAACCGAATGGACGGTGATCGAGATGCCGATAGGAGGTCTCATACGGCGCCCATGGAACAAGAGGGCCTCCGTCTTGTCCAGGGCGACCCTCAACCCCAGCGCCTCGATCCGCCTGACGACCTCTTCGGTGCCTGAGGTCGCCAGGCTTACCGCCTCTTCTAGCGTCCCACCGCGGGCTGTGACGAGCGTGTCGTCGGCGTAACAAATCACGCCCAGTCCGGGCGTGGGGCTCCCCCGCAACGCCCAGTCGTATCCGATGTTCCACAGGGTGGGTCCGAGGAGCGACCCCTGTGGGACACCGCAAATAAAATCTACTTTACGGATTTTATCGCGTTTGTATTTGATTTTTGATTGCCCGAAGTTTCGAACACTTGCAGCGTTCATGGTCCTCGCCCCTATCGCAGAGACCGAGTGAAACCACACACAGTTGAGCGCCTCCCTGCAATACTACCTTACGTTAAAGGAGTCACGGATAAGATTGGCTACATCCTGAAACGGTCTCCCATAAAAACTTATTTTAAGCCACTGAAAAGGATTAGTCAATTCTTACTACCTGTCAAGTGCTAGATCCCTCTACAAGATGCAGGAGTATATTAACTTGACTGTGACTGTGGTCTCTCTTATATTGGGCAAACAAAGAGAGCCATAAGAACTCGGATCAAAGAACACATAGCCGATGTGAAGCACCGCCGTCACACTAAGTCTGCAGTCTGTGAACATAGTCAGGACCGCGCCTGCCGTAACATCAGGTTTGATAAACCATAAATCCTCGCAAAAGAAAACCGATACCGACCTAGAATGGTACGCGGGGCTATTGAAATTACAAAATACAATTATTTCAATAGAGAGGATGGCTGGGTGTTACTATCAAGCTGGGATCCTGTTAATAACATTATTAAAAATAAATCCAAAAAGACCACCACAAGACTGCAAGACTTTGAGAGCTCTTATTGTATAGATTTGACCCACAGTAATAATAGCTAAAGATAATTTTATAAACTAAAGCCTCTCAGTAACATAAAATAAGCCGCCTTCAAAATTAATATTAATTTAGCATTATGTCACCTGAGTTTTCTTGCCGGATCTGTCTCAGCGTGGCCATGTTCCGATCCGGTGGTAGTATACTAAATTGTTAGGTTTTTAAATATAATTACTATTAATTTCAATGTTAAATAATTACTATCCATAAACAATTTATTTTTTTCGTATAGAATAATTTTCTTCTTACACTGGCAATATATTTGTATCAAAATGTGGGTCAATATTTAATAACTATTTTCTGTATCGGGTAGATAATGATTAATTTTCTGCAATAACGATGATTTGTTGGACGTGAGACATATTAGTCCGCTCGTGACCATGAACGCTGCAAAGTGTTCGAAACGTCGGACAGTCAAAAATCAAATACAAACGCGATAAAATCCGTAAAGTAGTTTTATTTAAAACTTGCAACCCACCCTCACTTCGCTTCGGTTTCAGCACCTTACCCCGCGTAGTTCCTGTTCCCGTGGGAATATCGGGATAAAATATAGCCTATGTTACTCTATGAAGTTATAGCTTTCTATTGGTGAAAGAATTTTTGAAATCGGTTTAGTGGTTTAAGCGTGAAAGCGTAACAAACAAACAAATAAACAAACATACTTTCGCATATATAATATTGGTAAGGATGTGAAATACTCGCGTAAACATCAGAAATTATTAAATGACATAAGTTAAAGTTAAACCGTTTTTACAGACTTGAATAATTTGATCTAAACATCATAATCAAGGATTCCGAAAATCCCAGTACACCAAAATTTTACAGGCGAATTGAATAACGTAGTTTAATTGTAGAGGTATAAGGGCTTCAGTACAACAGGGTTCGTCCTGGTACCCTGAGGCGCAACGTTAGCGATATGAAATGTTTATACACCCTCATACCATTCAGCCCTCGGCAGGTGCTCACCTTGGCATTGGGTCATCCATCTAATCAATCAGACATAATCCATATATCCATAACAAACGAAACGGTTTTTTCCCAAATTTGTTGGAGTTGCGCTATTCACGCCAACCAAGATACTCGTCAAGACGAATCAAATGAGCCCAAACTCGATGGGGTTGCGTCGTTTAATTACGGAGTTCCTATTGTCAGCTTCCAAGTCCATTATTAGATCCTGGTTACCATATAGTATCATAGTACTTGTCAAGACGAAACAAATGAGCCCAAACTCGATGGGGTTGCGTCGTTTAATTACCGAGTTTCTATGGCCAGCTTCCTGGTCCATTATCAGACCCTGGTTACCATATAGTATCAAAGTACTTGTCAAGGCAAATCAAATGAGCCCAAACTCGATGGGGTTGCGTCGTTTAATTACGGAGTTCCTATGGCTAGCTTTCACGTCCATCATCAGATCCTGGTTACCATATAGTATCAAAATACTCGTCAAAACGAATCAAATGAGCCCAAACTGGATGGGGTTGTTTCGTTTAATTGTGGAGTTCCTATGGCCAGCTTCCAGGTCCATTATTAGACCCTGGTTACCATATAGTACCAAAATACTTGTCAAGACGAATCAAATGAGCCCAAACTCGATGGGGTTGCGTCGTGTAATTACCCCATTTAGACGCCAAAAAAAGGGAAAGTAAATAAAAGCTTGTAATAAAATAAAAGGACTTCTTCTTAAAATAATAAAAAATGTAATAATATAATTAACAGATGAAAAATAGGAGTTGATCGTAGAAGGGTGAAAATTTAGGGTTATTAAATACATATATTTTTGACGATGTATCATAAAAAAATAAAAACAAAAAAAATTGTCAAAATAAAATCAAGAGTGGACGACCACATTTAGGGGGATGAAGATGTTGACTGATTCGCAGGAGCTACTCCATATGCACACGAAATTTCATGAGAATCGGTCGAGCCATTTCGGAGGAGTTTAATTACAAACACCGTGTCACGAGAATTTTATATATTAGATATGCAAGAAAAGGAAAACTTTAAGTGAAACCCTATGCCACCACGTCTGACCAGCGTGGTGTAGTAGGTCAATTGCCCTCTTATTACGCAGGAAGCTCTACTCAACAGTGGAACGTGTGTGTGCTGAAGTGAGGTTGGTTCTATGCTTTAGACTTGCAGCAATATATTTTGGTCTAAAAACAACACAGCTACAAAGCTGTACACCTTATTTTAAGTCCCTAAAAATATTAACCTTGCCATCATTGTACATCCTGGAAACTGCTCTATTTGTGAAGGCAAATTCTCATCTATTCAGAAAATTGTCGACGGCAAGAACAAACCCCATACGTGCTCAATATAAATACCAACTTTGCCAAATAAAATGTAAAACATCTTTGATGGAGAAGAGCTTCTTTGGTGTTTCCTCAAGCATATACAATAAAATACCCGATAATATGTTATTATTTATTTATTTATTTATTAAACTTCATGCAACAATGCAATGGCGGACTTAATGCCAAAGGCATTCTCTATCAGTCAACCATAACCAGACGAAAAAAAGGTAGTTGCATATTCCGAGATAGCTATATTATTGTAAAATGAAAAAGAAAATATATTTTACATAGATAAATAGGTATATACGAAAATATATAATACATACCAAAGATACATACATACCCAAATACAAAGATAGATATGATATATATTAAGACATATAAATATATACATACACAGTATATATACATAATTATAAGGACATTATATCAGTTGTGATGATTCTGCCAACTCGTTCAAGAGATGGAGTCGAACGCTCTTCTTAAATGTTTGACGACTTTAAAACTGTTATTAAAAATCTGCCTTCTATAAAATTTAAGAATGTCCTTAATAAACTATTAATCTCTAAATGTTATTATTCTATTGACGAATTTTTAAGTGACAAATTATAATTAATTATATAATAAGTATTTTATAATTTTAATGAATTAATTTAACCTATGAAATAATCTTACATTAATTAATTAATCAATTAATTGCAATTTTAATTTAATGTATTTTAATTCTATCTACCTAGAATATACCTAAAATACATATCTACCTAGAACAGCTTTTAGTAATTATATCTGATTAATGTTTTTTTTTTATTATAATTATGTATTATTAGTTTTTAGTAATAATTCCTATTTGTATTGCTACATTTCAACGCTTACCTGAATTTGTTTTATTTAATTTGTATGCCCTAGAGGCAAAACATAGTGAACCAACTACTAATATAAGACCATTTATGTACCTATGTTTAACAAATAAATTATTCTATTCTATTCTAAGAGCCGTATGGCATTTATTACAATTTACCTTATAGGCAATCTGATAGATTATTTGATGGGCAGCTTGCCTATGTTCTAGTGCAGCTCAATAAATGAGGAATGTCGGAATAGAAAAACAAAACAATAAAACACAATAAATTACAACAACACCAAGAATAAGTAGCGATTATTGAATGAGGTTTGCCCAATGAAGAAATTCTTAAGATAAGTTACAAAGCACATAAATATTGTATTGATTTGGTTCAGTTAGATATGATATTGTTTTCTTTTTTTACGGGTTATCGTCAGCGCAACCGTCGCCCGGCTCCGTTCGGGGCGACAGAAGGGCGGCGCGCGGCCCCATAATCCACCGTAGCTCGTCGCCTTCGTCGTTGGGCTGACCACGGTACCGAGTTCCTTGTCCTCCGTGGTCGGCCCGACGAGTTACCCTGAGGGTTACCCTCTCCTCTTGACGTGCGGATATGGTACTATAAACTCATGTCCAAAATTAATTACTCCTAACAATCAGCTATTAAATTGTCAATCTATTCTTATGGTACCTCATTTTCCTTTATTTTTTACATCATGTTTCAACTTCAGATTTTATTTCTATTTTACCGAAGTTTAAAACATTATGAAGAATAAAAGAATATTTAATATTTACATTACGATATGTTATTCGATATTCAAGATGTCATCATTATGGAATACGCAGGTTTTATGTACTGTAATTGCAGGACTTTGATATCTTAAAATATTCTGCAATATGAATAAGATTCGTCATCATCATTTTATCATCTTGGCCTATATATGTCCCACTGTTGGGCTCGTGTCTCCTCCACAATAGGAGGGAAATTGACTTTACATACCATGCTGGTCAGACAAATTGATATAGGGTTTTATTTCGAGTTTTCCTTCTCTTGCATAGATGTTATATGCATATTTATATCCCTTAGTCGTCTTTTACGACATCCACGGGTACGATAGGGAGTGGTGAATTATATTCTTACTCCGTTACCTACTTCACACGGAAAACCAATCCTCCTTTAGATGGAGGAAATTTGACCTATTATACTTCGCTGGTCAGACGTGTTGGCATAGGGTTTTATTTCGAGTTTTACTTCTCTTACATTGATGTTATCTACATAATATATCACGTATATCATCTTTTAAGATATCCACGTAAAAGAGGGGGTGATGAGTTGTATTCTAACTCCATCACCACACGGAAAATTAAGATCAGAAAGGAGTTAAACATATACTAAATAAAACACATATTTATTTTTATTAGTTTCTCTTGAAATATAAATGGTAAATAGTTTTTGCAGGCAACTAGCTCGAGGGAAGTTTTTAATAAATATGACTTTTTACTTTTAGTTTTATGTAGAAGCCAAATAAAAAGCTGCAAGTCGAATGTGGTTTTCGGGAAAAACATCGGCTAAAAGGAACGCGTTCTATTTTGGTATGATATAAGTTGGACAGTGATATAGAAATGATATTTAACTATATATCTCTGAATATTTGGTATTGATAATATCCAGTACCAATATGAATAAAAATCTATTTCAGTGAATGATATAGGTAGTAAAATAATTGCCATTTGCGCGATTTAGGTTACGAGACAATAGTTTTTTTTTGACGTGACAACGTCTTATAATTCGATGGAGCCGGCTGTACACACGAAAAAACATGACGTATGCGGCGTTACCTCGCTCTGAGGCGTTCCATTTAAGGCTTGATCCATACAAAATATCTATCAAACAAATAAAATTAAAATTTTCTTTTGAAAAATTAAACCATTCCATCAGTATTTTCTTATGACGTTGTCACGTTCAACTATCGTCAGTAAACCGACTTTACAGACAACCGATTTTTTTGGGTGGGTTATAGTCACCACATACGCGGTTTTCCCATTTGGGGCGATGCCGACCAGAGGTACCGAGTTTCTTATCGTCTGTGACCACCTCGGCGGGACTCCTTTTGGGTCACATAAGGCGGAGATTGCGTCCCAGCAATTTTTAACCAAATAATCTGTATAAATGGAATGTCAATTTAAATGTATCGTATCTTTATATATATTTCTTGTGTACGTGTGTATGTCACTAAACTCCTCCTAAACGGTTGGACCGATGTTGATGAAAATTTTTGTGTGTTCAAGGAGATTCGAGAATGGTTTAGATTCACAATTAGGCGGTGCTGCTGTCGATTTAAAAAAAATACTTTTCTTTATTTGAACAGACCAACGTCTGTTGGGTAAGCTAATATCAAAATAATAGGCTTTTTTCATGCTCACACGGTTACTTGCACGACACCTATGCCTAAAATAGCAATTAAAAATTTTTGTCTGTCTGTCTGTTTGTGCCGGGTAATCTTCAAAACGGCTGGACCGATTTCAAAAATTCTTTCACCAATAGAAAGCTATAATATCAGGGCGTAAACTAGGCTATATTTTATCTCGGTATTCCCACGGCATCGGGAAGTACGCGGGTAAAACAACTATAACCTATAACCGAAGCGAAGCGAGGGCGGATTGCTAGTCTATACCAATAAATAAAATTGGAGTGTCTGTTTGTAATGTCAAAATAATAGGCTTTTTTCATGCTCACACGGTTATTTGCACGACACCTATTCCTAAAATAGCAATTAAAAAATTTTTGTCTGTCTGTCTGTCTGTCGGTCTGTCTGTCTGTCTGTCTGTCTGTTTGTTCCGGGTAATCTTCAAAACGGCTGGACCGATTTCAAAAATTCTTTCACCAATGGAAAGCTATAATATCAGGGCGTAAACTAGGCTATATTTTATCCCGGTATTCTCACGGGAACGGGAACTACGCGGGTAAAACGACTATAACCTATAACCTATAACCGAAGCGAAGCGAGGGCGGATTGCTAGTATTATATAAAAATAAAAACACGTTCTATAAAGTTGTTATGCAATGTAGACAGAATCAGAAGCAAAGTTTATAAATATAATCGTTTCAGCTCATATACATTATGGGAAGGAAATTGACCTAATATACCACGCTGGTCAGATGGGTTGGCGAATAGATTAATTTTGAGATTTTCTTTCTTTTTATTGCAAACGGTGGCCAACGATACACCTGATGGTATCTGTTGCTGCCACTCATGGACCTTTGCAAGGCCGCTGCCTACCACGAAGAAAGTGAAGGGAGTGTGAATGTATGTAATGAAGTTTGGTGATACTAAAGACATCACTAAAACACACTACATTTAAACGCCCTCAGAAAGTTAAGCTACCGGCTCTCTCGCTCACCGAACGAAGCGCAGTAACAAATTCCTACTACCTCGGAC
This sequence comes from Lymantria dispar, assembly GCA_032191425.1. Lineage (NCBI taxonomy): Eukaryota > Metazoa > Arthropoda > Insecta > Lepidoptera > Erebidae > Lymantria > Lymantria dispar. The sequence goes on from CM063449.1 coordinate 20,219,497, forward strand.
GTCGATTTTCTGCTAGGGTGTGGTACTACCCCGAACGGACCGGCCCGCGGCTGTAAACAGAACACTGTCGGCAGCGTGATCCTACCACATATATATGTATAAAAAATCTGATCTGGTGAAACAATGGTCATTATTTCCTTGTTTCTGACCAGATCCAGTATCACACAATTAAAGAAATGGAGTAAACTCTAGTCTTTGTTGGAGTAAAACTCTATTGTTTATTATAAAATTTTAATTTTCATATATCTACTTTACTAATACATTTTATAAGTTGAATAATTTATGCATTCGTTATACGTTAAAGAATCCTGTCTACCTCTTAGCTAAAGTACTACCTTTGAACGAACAAATTAAACTAGAATGAATAGATGAATAAGCCTTTTATGAACAAGTATAAGCCGAGCACGATGCGAAAGTGTCTGGCATAGGCCATCCGATATTCATAGGACAGCATTTTACCATCAGGCTTGTCACTGAATTTTTTACGAAATAAGAACGAAAGATCTTAAAAGCGTAAATTTATTATATATAATATTTACTGTTTCGTTAAGGTATTTGCGAATATTGCTTAAAAAATTTGGGGTTCGAGTAATTCTCGCAAAAAAGTTACGGTTTGTAGTGATAGGTAATTTTTGATTCTTGAAGAAGATTCTAGATCTAGATGATGATAAGTTTTGAAATGGTTTACGCATATGTTCATGAACATATTCATAAATGTTGGTGAATGTATCAGGGGTGAAGAAGTAACATAAATATAAATATCATCAAAAACAAAACTTGTAAAAAAAAGCCAAGCCTCGCAAAGTTCTTCTACCATAAAAAGTTGTGAGATCCATGTTATACCAAGTCGGTTAACTCATTCAGTCCCTGCTTAAGGGATCTTTCTTCTTAAGTTATTACGTAAATAGCTAACCTAACAACTTCTTATAGTGACTGTATCAATATTAAAGATCTTTTATGTTTTAAACAAACAGAATGACTTGGCAACCGCATGAAAACACAATGTACCTCGCAAGTAATACATATTGTATTAAATTGTACTAAATATAATGCGGTTGCCAAGTCTATCTATTTGTTTAAAACATAAAAGATCTTTAATATTGATACAGTCACTATAAAAAGTTGTTAGGTTAGCTATTTACGTAATAACTTAAGAAGAAATATTCCTTAAGCAGGGACTGAATGAGTTAACCGACTTGGTATAACATGGATCTAACAACTTTTTATGGTAGAAGAACTCAGTTGCGAGGCTTGGCTTTTTTTACAAGTTTTATTTTTGATGGTATCTCATTTCTTTTTGTAGATAGACCTAAGTAGGTACCGGAAATGAAAATAAATATTTTCATTTCCGGTACCTTCTACTTCTTGAATACCATCAACGGATTTTCTTAGAGCCAACTTTCTGAAAAATGAGACATCTCTCCTTTCCGCTTGAGTTATTTCTACCTAAACTAAGCGGAGAGATGTGGAAATAAAGAAATTTGATTGATTTTTTGAAACATATCTCCTCTAGTCTTCTCTCCGCTTTGATGGCAATTGAACCTCATGATGGCGTTCTTTCTTTCAGGTAAATTTCAGGCAATTTAGTTTGCTTAATACTTTGGGAGATTTTGGTACAATTTCATAAGACATGTCCCATTCTTGCTTTTTCATTCCGTTGCTTGACCATTTCATAAGTTATCCTTGAACATAATTATATCTAGGTATCTATCTGTCTACACCTATTATGCCAATCATCATTCAGCCTATCGTCATCCACTGCAGAACATAGACCCCCTAATGCTTCACCATAAAGTGCGGTACTGTGACACCGGCATCCGACGACGCTCAAAGTAACAGAGTTGCCATGACTAGGGCTCATTTTTCTTCGTCATATGAGGAATAATGCCCTCATTGCCACGTTTGGTAGGCGGGTTGGTTTCGCAGTGAGATATCATACATTTCCCCGGCAAGAACTGCTGCCCACTCTCCTGTTGAATCTTTTTTTTTAAATGACAACGCCTTGCACTAAGAGAATAATAATCCTTATATGTATTATGGAGGACTTTAAAAACATATAATTCATCATCGCATCATCATCGCAGCCCTCATACGTCCCACTATTGGGCTCGGGCCTACTCCATAATGGGAGGTAATTTGACCCACTGAACCATGCTGGTCAGACATGTTGATATAGGGTTTCATTTCGAGTTTTCCTTCTCTTGCACAAATGGTATGTGCATATTATATCCCATAGTCATCTTATACGACATTCACGGGCAAGATAGAGAGTCACTTCGTCACCACACGGAAAGAACATATAATTATATGTTGAACTAGCAACCCACCCTCGCTTCGCTTCGGTTTTAGTCGTTTTAACCTCGTAGTTCCCGTTCCCGTGGTAATACCGGGATAAAATATAGCCTAGTTTACTCCCTAATATTATAGCTTTCCATTAGTGAAAGAATTTTTGAAATCGGTCCAGCCGTTTTGAACATTACCCGGAACAAACAGACAGACAGACAAAAATTTTTTAATCTATATTTTAGGCATAGGTGTCGTGCAAATAACCGTGTGAGCATGAAAAAAATTGTTTTGACATTACAAACAGACACTCCAATTTTATTTATTGGTATAGATGAATATATAACCCACACAGATTACATTCAGACTCAGAACAACAATTTATGGATCGTACAAGGTGTTGTCTTGCATGAGATTTGAACCCGCGACACTGGCACGGTACGTTGGTATCTTAACCACTACGCCATCTGCGCGGTCTTTAGCGGGTTTTTACGATTCCCATAAGGAAGCAATGATGTCGACAAATGTATTCTTATTTTTTACAAAGTTACATTTCATTAACTGCAAATGTAACTTTGTAATCCTATATATTTATATAGGTTTACAAAATTATTTATGCAGTTAGTGTAACTCGGAAACTGGACGAAAATTACAATGTTTTATAATTTTTCCTACATTTATACACTAATGTCTGCTAGAAGTGCCTCTTTAATATTGATGATCGGTCAGTCAGTCAGTTACGAAATTTTGACTAGTTATAATTCTTAAACTATTGGTTCAAATCGAATGTAATTTGAAATACGCAATGTGTATACACTACCTGCTGGGTTACTAAAAATTCAGCCTTCTAGTTTTATTCACAACGAAGTTATAGGGGGTCGAACATGGCTTGAATTGCTTCAAGAAAAGTATGTTACGGCAGTGTTGCGTTTTGCCAGACTTTTTTTTGCTCGACTTGGCGGGGGCACTGCCGCACCCCCAGATATATAGATTCTCATTTATAAGATTGCAAAATCTTTTAAAATGTTATGTCATAATTCTAGGGACGTAACTTCCTCATTATATTATTACTACTATGTCAGAAATTCACTATTATCGATTTGAATTAGTAAGCAATTGACTTAATTACTCTTCAGGTCTTATTGAATTATATTTTCACTATAATTTAGAATTTTTATCAGGCTAATAATTTTGTATCATCAGAAAGTTCAGCAATACAAGGAAAAAAGCTACCTTAAACATGACGAGAATTTCAAAACTGTCTCCGATATTCTTTAGAGGGGCATGGCCTTGGCTGTTCGATTTTCTCTAAATGGGCTGTTACGAATAGGAATAGTGAATTTTCCATTGTATAGTTTGATCGAGTAATATCGTAGAGGTTATAAGGCAAGTCGCCGTCGCGTCGCCGCCGGCTCGTAGTCTATCGACCCCAAAATGTAGGATAACGACATTTGTTACGACCATTCAGCGTAAGCTTTAAAGTTATTTTGTGCAGCAATTGATGCATTTAAAATAATTGCACGTTCATTTCTTATTAAACAATGTTGAATATTAGTAACTACTAATGCTGTGATATGTAACTGCATCCCACACGTCTATAAATGTTCAATAACTATTCTGTGATAAGCAGAATTAAAACTGGAAGTGATCACCAAATGGCACATTGAATCTGCATACAAAAGTTGAGCGGTTTCGCTGGATGAACTCTACACTCTGACCTATACCTGTTCAATACCAGAACACAAAGCTTTCAGCTCGAATTACCCAATCACTTTAAATGCCTGGAAGAGTGTAAATTCTCGAATGATATGAGTAACAAGTTCGTGGAAACTGTCCACGAGGTGAAGTTGAATTTTTTAAGGCCCTTCGCGCAAATAGACCAAAGAAATTTCAGACTAGACTTTCAAGCTCAGACCATTGAGAAAGGTAATGACGTTGCAGGTTTCAGTTGGTTGGCTCAAATAAAGGCAGTTAAATAGACAAATTTTCAAAACAGTGTATCACTACATTCACCGATTCAATATTATACGGCGTATTGAAGAGGCACTAAATCAGAACTTAGACTTGTAAGTGTTTGCACGAGATTTGTATATCGGGCAGTGCCAAATGACGAAGCTGAAGACCGATAACGATATTATTATTTCATTTAAGAGTGAGATCTTGGGAAAGGTCGAAAGATTCTATGGGCAGTTATATAAATCATCTTAGAACCTTATTGTGGACATGCTCTAAGATCCCAAATCCAAGCAAACTCGGGACTAACCCGGAGAAATCTTTGCGACAATTAAAGAACGCTGAGGCACCGGGAGATGTCGGAATTATAACAAATCTGTTGAGGACTGGTGATAAGCCAGTACTAAAAGCCCTACAAAAGTAAATTAATTCTGTCATTCTCGGAGGCGATGTTCCTGAGTCGTGGACCACGAGGGTAATAGTACTCTCTTTCAAGAAGGGTAATAAAACTTTCTTAAACAATTAAAGACTCATCTTACTCTTGAGCTACGTATACAAATTGTTTTCAAGAGTTCAAACGAGCCGACTCGCGTGCAAGCTTGATATTTGCCAGCCGCCTCAAAAGCCAGATTCCAAAAAAGTTATAGTACCACAGACTACATCCACACACTACATTAGATTACGTGTACAATATACCGAGGAGTATAATTGGTAATTTCTTTTCATAGTTCTTTGCCTTGATTTCGTTTGAGGGTACCCGAAAAGGTATCCCACCGGGCTGGCCACGGACAAGGACCTCGATACCGGTGGTCAGCCCAATGGTGAAGGAGAGGAAATGCAGTGGGTTATTGGATCACGCGCCGCCCTTTCGTCACCCTGGGTGGAATAGACGGCGTGTGCGACGATCACAGCCCACCCAAAAAAAAAAAATAGATTTGATTCCGTTGAAACTTGGACAGTGCTGCAATCCCTACAGCTGTGCCAAATCGTATCAATACACCGAAGCGCTGAAATGATTGTATAGAAAAGCTGCTATATCAATTCGCATCTTAGATAAGAGAACGAAACCGATTTATTTACAGAGAGGCGTGAGACAGGAAGACGGTATGTCTTCGAAACTGTTCACCACCGCGCTGGAAGATGGTTCAAGCTCTAGGACTGGATCGGATTCGGCATCAAGATCAACGGCGAAGACATCACTCATCTTCAACTTGTTAACGATATCGTGGCTATAGTAGAATCCCTAGGATCTTGACATTACGTAAAATGACCTCAACAGAGTTGCCCATCTTTTTTTTTTTTGTTCACGCTGTGGAAATGCATTTACGCACTGTCCCCCGCCAGTGACGGACGGCGGGGGCCGTGTGGGACTCACCGACCACATCCGCGGCCTGAATACCCATTAAAACCACAGCGGCCCCTTCCGCGCTTTTACGGGGTGCCGGAGAGGTCGTCTGATGACATTCAACTCCCGCCACCCCAACGCATGGCCGTCTGGCCACGTCCTGTCATTACTGTTCAGGGCGGTGGGAGTAGGTGGGCATATTGTCGCCTCCTCCTCCCGGGTCGCCGGCGACGAAGCGAGTCAGCAGACGCAAGCGCCTCGCGTTCCCGCTCCGCCACTTCCTTCCTTGATATGACGGCCTCACAAAATGAGGCCATCGACAGAGTTACCCATGTAGTCTGAAAGTGAACATGGACGAAAGTTATGTCTAATGTCCGTGTCATTTCTGTTTCGATCCTAGTTAGGAATGTGATACTCAAAGTTGACGATCCCTATGTGTACCTAAAATAAACAGTCCAGTTAAGTTGATACAATTTCGAGAAAGAGTACTGCAGAGATGAAGTAAGTCTCTGTATATAGACAGCATAATATCATGCTTTATGACATTCTATTTGGAAGGCATTAATGCACCATGCATGAAGGTAGAAATAAAATAGAGAAGCGATTTACATTACTTGAATATTTGGTTTTAGGAACTAAATATTGCAGAAATGCAAAATAAATATGTTAATCTTAAATATTATTTTTAGAATATAAAAGTAATCTCTTTTAATAATACGAATTGGATGCGCGTGGTAGACTACATTGTGAAAGGTATTCATTTTGATAGGAGACCCTTACCGAATAGCGGAACAATAGAGGAAAAGATGAAGTAACCTAACATTGCATTTACTACTATTGGTAAAAAAAATAAACTTGCAATTTTATATCCAATTATTGATAATACTTTTTTTAGGGTTCCGTACCCAAAGGGTAACAACGGGACTCTATTACTAAGACTTCGCTATCTGTCCGTCCGTCTGTCTATCACCAGTCTGTATCTCAAGAACCGCGATAGCTAGACAGTTGAAATTTGTACATATTATGTATTTCTGTTGCCGCTATAACAAAAAATACTAAAAACAAAATAAAATAAATATTTAAGGAAGTCTACCATACAACAAACGTGATTTTTTTGCCATTTTTACAGATAATGGTACGGAACCCTTCATGCGCGACTCCGACTCGCACTTCACCGGTTTTTTACTTCATGTGTGAACTGTCAATTTTATAATAGGCTGCCCTGTATTTTGCAATATGTAGGATGGTAGAAGAATACATATAGAGACGACCAAGTAATTGGGACATGATCAAAGTGATGATAATGACTAAGAAAATGAAATAAAACTTTATAATAACTATATATCTAGTAGGCTGGATTAGTATTTTGCATAGGTATCTTATACAGGTCATAGTGTAAGACGTAAGCTAGAGCTGTAAAGACACTCCAATGATATATTATTATACAGAAAGAAAAGTGCGAATTACCTCATGTAATTTCGGTTTATCGTCAGGTTGATAAGCAGTTTATATTTCAAATCATATACCACACTAACCGTATTTTTGCTAACAAAATTAGTGAATAGGATCAGAGTTGATTTTCAGTAAATATTGCAATAAATAAATAAGTCGATAATATTGATTCCCTGGCTTTGTCAAGTGATGTATCTCATTCAATTGCCTTTTTGCCGATAAATAAGCCTTACTAATATTATAAATGCGAAAGTAAGTTTGTTTGTTTCTTACGCTTTCAACCTTAAATCACTAAAACGATTTCAAAATTCTTTCATTAATAGAAAGTTATAATATCAGGGAGTAACATAGGCTATTTTATTTCGGTATTCCCACGGGAACGGGAACTACGCGGATAAGGTGACTGAAACCGAACGACGGGTTGCTAGTATACTATAATTATCATACTATGATATCGTCATGTATGTATTATATATCATGTCGTATCGTATTATATCATTCTAAGATTATGCCAAGTCGTTTGGCAAGGCCGGTTTCCGTCTATTGACGGAGGAGGATCTTGCTGGGGCGTAACTGGGATATATAGACGCTTCAAATAAGAAGGCACTAAGCAAAATAAGTGTACATTAAGAATATCTGATTTTCTAGAGAAATATTTTAATCGCAGCATTTGTGCACATTCAATGTTTAAGCGAGTATTACATACATGAAATAAAACTATTATACGGTTTTCGTAGTATTTGTTGTCCGTTTGATGACGGAATAAGAATACAACTCACCACGGTGGGTATCGTAAAAGACGACTAAGAGATAAGGGATGATGTGTACATAATATCTATGCAAAGGAAGGAAAACTTGACATAAAACACTAAACCCTAGCGCCGTATAGTAGTTTAATTACCCTCCCATTGCGGAGGAAGCCTAAGCCCTACACTGAGAATTCTGTGGACCGAGATGATAATGATGACATATTAGATGTTTAATTTCACAACATTTAGAATACTTTTCAACGTTCACGATCACGCCAAGTTCGAGATGTCTCACGTTCGATAAGACACCGAACCGTGTTTGTTATATATATCAACGAAAATATGTATCATAAAAAAAGTTTTACACCAATTTGAGCCAATTCCAAGTAGCGCTGTGTGAAACATCCTTAAGCAGGGCTAACCGTTTAGGTGGTGGTACGCCGTTTTTATAACTATGTAGAATATTTTGCTAAGCGATAATGATGAACAATGATTATGTAAATATGTCATATGTTGACATATTTACATAATTATTGTTATGTAAATATGTCATATGATGACATATTTACATAATCATTGTTATGCTAAGAAACTCCTCCATATTAATTACAATTTTTAAAGCATTATGTTGGACAGTAATATTCGATATTTTAAATATTCCACGCATATTTTATGGAATAGATTGTAATAGTGGTTGAAATTTCAATTTACACTAAACGTTGGCAAGTATTGAGTTTGAACTCAAAGTATTTTTGGCTAGAAATAAATTAATTTTCATATTAATCAGTGTTTTCTTTTGGTTAGGGAGTTCATATGACGTTCGCTCCATTAGCTGATTTGCCAAGGGAAGTGGTTACTAAAAGAGTATCAAATTAAGATATAGGTTTTTTTAACAGGACATGTACATTTTTAACTAACTATTAACATGATCTTCTGCATGATTTTCAATAAAACTATAGAGTTTGGTTTGTTTGCACAGGCTAAACTCACGAATTACCTGTCAGATTTTAATAAAACTTTTTATTGAGAAAGGTTATGGGCCCTAAAATGCTGAAACGTATATGTGCAGGCACCGGTCTGCGACCAGCGTGCATTAATAGTGATGACTTACGAAACAAAAATGTGGTTCCTAAGCCTACGGGCTTCATAACCAAGCTCAAAGTTGTTTCGTGTGCTATGGAGCGGGCTATGCTTAGGATTTCTTTGCGAGATATTATCCAAAATACAGCAATCCGTATAACAACAAGAGTAACTGATAACTCACAAAGAATTAACACGCTGAAATGGTAATGGGCAGGCCACATTGTTCGTCGAACAGACAACCGCTGGGAAGGAAAGGTTCTCGAGAGCGACCATGGCCCAGCTGGGCCATAGTCCTAGGACTGAGTTTTATTTCTGATGAAACATAAGAGAGACCTACGTCCAGCAGTAGACCGCTAAAGGCTGAATCATGATGATGATCAATAATGAACGGAGTAGTAGAGTCAAATTAAGTAACGATAAGACATTTTTTATAACGATATAAAAATAGAACGATCTATCAGGCTACGTATGTTGTTATAGCAACGATTTTAATGATATCGATAGAATTGTCATTTATTGCGTAATTATGGATCGGGTGCCCGGGAGTGTCCCCGCCAAGTCGAGCAAAAAAGCGGTACGTTTTCTCTCCTCGAAGGGTTACAAATAAAGTTATCACTGTTACTTGCTTCTAGAAATAGAATAAATTGGCTGAAGGATAATCAGGAATGAAAACCAGTGCTGTTATAGGAAATGTATAACAATACTGCTATCGCGATGCGATGCGACACGCTTGCCAAATATAACGCTTATGGCATTGTTCTTCTCTCCAATGAATAGACATATAGCACATATGTCGTTCAATGTGGGAGGCCTACGTACAGCAGTGGACAGCTAAAGGCTGCGTGAGAGTTTTTAAACGATTAGTAAGATAAAATGTGATTAATTTTTTTTTGCCATCCCAATCAACCCGATCTTTTATCTTCAGTAAGGACGCAGTCAGCTTCAGTAAGGACTCTATAACTTTATTCATCATCATCACAGCTCATATACGTTCCACTGTTAGGTTGGAGCCTCCTTTCACAATGGGAAAGAAACCTCTACGTTTTGGTATAGGGTTTTATTTCGAGTTTTCTTTCTCTTGTATAGATGTTATATGCATATTATATCCCTTAATCGTCTTTTACGACACCCACGGGCAAGGAAAATGGTGGTGAATTGTATTCTTACTCCGTCACTACACGGATCATCATGCGACTTCCAAAACCGAGTAAAGTGTACATGCAAGAAGAATTTAACAAGAATTCAGGCGCAAATTGCCACAGTGTAATAAATTGTAACATTATCTCAATGAGCATTGAGCATATTACTATCTTCTTTTTCAGTTTAATAATTAGCTTGACATTTAAAATACTAAATATTACATCAATATACTCATACCTACAGATATAAAAAAAATCTTTAGGCAAAGCATTTTTTTTTAATATTCCGGTCACGTGATTTTGGGTCCCGTTTGTAGTTAATTCACTACGAGGCGCTCGTGTATGTAATCGAACTGGGGACTTTACGAGTGTACCGCTGGACTTGGGACGTGTCCGTACCCATTTATTATGACGTCCATCCTATAAGTAAGGTTACTTATTTAGAACTTTCTTAATCTTCACGTCTTCTATTTCGTTCGTTTCTTTATTATTCTTTCTCATGTTTCGCTTATTGGTTGTTTATTTTTATGATCAGATATATCTTCGTGTTAGTCTGTTCTCTTTTACATTTATTACATTCATAGTATTTGTATATTACGATACAAATTTTACTACGTCACAGATACCTCATTTTAGGATCCGTATAATATCGTTTAAATATAAAGCTGTTTATATTTTTTGAGACAACGATGTGTTAGTTCACAATGTAAAATCTTTTAGGCAATTCATGCAACTTTTATAAAAACAATTCATGATATGTGAAAAGTAACGGTTACCACATAGAAAAGTATATATATATTTTGTATATCCTTACTAATATCATAAATGCAAAAGTAAGTATGTTTGTTTCTTACGCTTACACGCTTAAACCACCAAACCTATTTTAAAAATTCTGTCACTCTTGGAAAGCTGTAATATCAGGGAGTAACGTAGGCTATATTTTATCCCGATATTCCCACGGGAACGGGAACTACGCGAGTAAGGCGGACTGAAACCGAAGCTAAGCGAGGGCGGGTTACTAGTATATATGTACATATTTTGAAGGTCTTGATGGAAAGCCCGACAACATTCGATACAATATATCATCAAATTCGGTGTACAGACAAAGAGCGTATATAAAATCTTCATGAAGTATAAGGCCAACACAATGCTGATATAAATTCATTGAAATGTATTAACATACATCGATTTTATACAAGATAAAATTAGATAGTCAAGTTTAATACTAATTTAATGTGTCGACTCGGCCAACTTTCGCCGTCTAGGTACCTTGCGAAAAGTTTCATTCAGTATGAAAGTTGGTAAATCAGCAAGAAAATGCAGATTGAACGAAAGCTATTTCCAACAAAACGCTCCGCATCGGCTCAGAAATTGGTTCCTCTTGCCGCTCCGATGCTCGAAGAAACTTGCCTTGCTAAAACCCTATTTTTATTATTTCTTTCTACCTATATTCTGTTTTATTATCGATGTTTGGTTTTAATCTCCATTGCAATTTAGGTTTCGAGATAAGCAATATTTTATTATTGTATGTTATTGTGTACAGAAATTGTGTTTTGCTTTCATTTCGTGGCATATCACGATTACCCCGTATTTGGGTTTTTATTTATAATATTGTGATAGGTGACTATAATGTGCGATCCGTTTTCTGCAAATAAATACACTTACGAGAAGGAAAACTTGAAATAAAAACCTACACGTCAGATTACTTGGAATAATAGGCTATATTCCCTCGTGTTATAAAAAATACCAGTTAATAAAAATACTGGACAATATGGCAGTCCATATTGTCCAGTATTTTTATTAACTGGTTTTATTGTCAGTATAAAGAAGGAGACAGAGATACTAATGGCATACCTCAAATTATATAGTAGCAGTTTATTATATACTGCTGAATTGATCCTAAAATAATTAGCAAATATCTGGTTGACCGAGCTTCGCTCGGCATATTTTTGTTGAATTTATTTAAATATATATTAATAAAAAATAAAAATTAAATAACGAAAAAATATCAAAAATTACAAAAAGAGAATAATAATATCACCGAGATTCGATGCGACGCTGTTTGAATACTAAAACAATACAAAAAGAAAACTGGACGACTCCCAACTGAGCTATCGCCACTCTTGACGTTGACGGCGAAATTCGAATCCATATTCTATTGACATTTTATGTCATTGTATTGATTAGCTAAAAACACCGACAAAAAAACATTTTATATAAATAAAACATAGCTAGATCGACTTTTTGGCCCCGAAACTTCTAGTATGCCAAATTTCATCAAAATCGTTGGAGCCGTTACCGAGATCCTGAAAATATATATATATATAGGTATATAATATCTGGTTGACCGAGCTTCGCTCGGAATATTTTATCGAATTTATTTAGATATAGGTATATTAATAAAAAACAAAAAATAAATAATGAAAATATATAAAAGTTACTAAAAGAAAATAATAATAACACCGAGATTCGAACCAAAATTAAAAAAAAACCAAAATGAGTGGTAGGACCACACTGTCGACAGTTATCTGTCTACAGCCGCGGGCCGGTCCGTCCGGGGCAGTACCATGCTCTCGCAGAAAATCGACGTCTGAGCAGTAGCAATTTGTTACTGCGCTTCGTTCGGTGAGCGAGAGGGCCGGAAGCCCAACTTTCTGAGGGTGATTGCATGTGGAGGGTTTTGGTGGTGCCCTTGGTATCACCGAGCCTCAATGCACGCATTCACACTCCCTTCGCTTTCTTGCGGTAGGCAACGGCCTTGTAAAGGTCCATGAGCGGCAGCAACACTTACCATCAGGTGTACTGTTTGCTCGTTTGCCACCGTTTGCAATAAAAAAAAAAATAAAAAAATTAGAACTTCCCATCTGAGCTATCGTAACTCATGACGTTGACAACGTAATTTGAATTCATATTCTTTTAAAATTTAATGTCTTTGTTTGTTTTGCTAAAAACACGGACAAAACAACATTTTCTATAAATAAAACCTAGCTAGATTGATTTTTTGGACCCGAAACCTCTAGTATGCCAAGTTTCAACAAAATCGCTGGAGCCGTTTCCGAGATGCTGAATATATATATATATATATATACAAGAATTGCTCGTTTAAAGATATAAGATAAGATTACTAGTCGCACTAATTTCAGAGTATGGGTTGAACTGATCTCTCATGAATAGCAATTATTTTATCATCCAATAGCAGGCAAATCACTCATTATTTTTAAAAAATAAATAAATAAAAACTATTATGTTAAAATTTATGCTCTACCTACATGTTGTTAAGCAAAACTGAAAAGAAAATTGAAACCTAGTGTGTGTTACCAGTGATGACATACGGCACTGAAATGTGGTCTCTAGCTGTCGGCCTCATAAAAAAGCTCAAAGTCGCTCAACGTGCTATGGATGCTCGATATTTCTCTACGTGATAAAATCCGGAACACGGCAATCCGTAGAAGAACTGGTGTAACCGACATAGCCCACAGAATTAGTACGTTGGAATGGCAATGGGCAGGCCACATCGCTCGTCGAACTGATAACCGTTGGGGAAGAAAGATTCTCAAGTTGCGACCACGAATTGGACGACGCAGCGTAGGACGAGCCCCTATTAGGTGGACTGACGACATCTTAAAAGTTGCAGGGAACCGTTGGAAGCAAGTGGCATAGGACCGCTACGAGTGGCATTCTCGTGGAGAGGCTTATGTCCAACAGTGGACGTCTATAGGCTGATGGATGGATGGACACGTTATTAGGCTGTAGGACACGTTACAGCATATCGTGCCATATATGTGAGACTGTTCATACACGTGTCATAATACGCTGGTTGCCAGTTCCCTACATTCTAAAGTTATCATAACTAACTGTACTATTTTCATCATAATTATTATTATCTCAGCCCATATACATCCTACTGCTTGGCTCGAGCCTCCTCCTAATAGGAGAGAAAATGACCTACTATACCATACTGATCCGACATGTTGGCATAGGGTCCTATTTCAAGTTTTCCTTCTTTTATACTATTTTAGAATCCAATAATTATAGTAAATATTAAAATTATGATAAAAGAGGTATTTGAAACTATTAATAAGTTATTAGTATATAACATTATACCTTTTAATAAAATCTTTCTCATATTGAATAATTAACTAGTAATCAACTTTCTTTTGTAATAAAATTTATTTTGGACGATGATCCAAAATAAACTTAAACGTTAGTAACTTTTGGGCTGATTAAGAAAAGATGTAGCGTGAATTATTCACAATGTTAGTATAATCGGATTTATTAATTGCAATTAAATTCATACAAAAATGTTTTTTAGATTTTCAACGATCTATAGACGTTGAATAAAAAATAATTGTGTGCAATTTCTTAAAGAAATCACTTCGTATCTTTGGATATAAACTTCTTCCCTCCAGCTGGTGAGATTAAACACGTCAATAAATAATTGAAGGCATATTTTCAAAGTTTTCCGTCCTCATCACAGGGACGACCAAAAACTACTCACATTCGAATATTTTCACCTGCAGTCCTGTGCTGTGTGAAAAACACAATCTTGATCGTAAAATGCATCCTAAAATATGATGTATTTAAAATTAATTTTGAGTTATTGAAGAAGTCTTATCACATTCCTCGGTATTAAAAATGCAATAAAATCTGTTATAAATCTAATATTACTACTATTTTAAATCTGAGACGTTCGTACTAGCTACTAGGCATTAACATAAATCCGCGTGAGGTCAGTGCTTTAGCAAACCCTGTTGTTGTTGACGGGGCATCCTAGGCGACATTATCAAAAGCTTTTCACAGGAGGAAAGTGGAATCTTTACAACTAATCCTGATTTTCTTTCCTAATTAAATTTATTGCGGGGCTCAAAACAATTAGAAGCGTTTACCGGGACTTTCTGAGGGTTAAACCTTGGTATCCTATACGGAAACCATTGTGGGTCCTGGCCTACAGGAGTTACAGTGGTGGGAATGGGTGGTGGGATTAATCCCAAATAAAAAACAAATATCCAAACCCATCGGGCAGGCCAACAAGGTGAAGAAATCGGTAACAATAGCTATGGGGAGAGAACACAGTAGGTTTTGGAGCCGCACGCTGCCTTTCTGTCCTTGGAATAGATTGGAGGGAGTATATCCACCTTTGTCTCCTTAAAAAAACATACTAATTAAAATGTCAGAAATTGTCACAAAAATATTTAAATCAGTATTTCTTTTAGATTCTTAGCGTCATGTATATAGATAAATTAACTACATCAGGTTTCATTAGGTTCATCATTTATCATTATTATTCAGGCTTTTGCTATTCGCTGTTGAATGTATGTCATCCCCGTAGCACTCTATAATATGCCGCTCACATCCGACGACTCACAGCGACTTTCACTAAAGCGTAGGTTCACTTGGTGGAGGTCCATCAATTGATTTGTAGTTATATGGATATAAATTTCGTTTATAATTCAGTATATAAAGTCGATCCCATCTATAAGCCCATCGACGCTGACTGTTGAAAATAAGCACCTCCTGTTTTAGTTTCCAAGTCATTGGGGGCTTGGGCTAGTAAGACTCCTCTGACATGATCAGAGACCTTAATTAGCATATAGATTGGTGGCAAGATAGATTAATGTAGGAGGAAAATTTGAAAAGGTATTGAATTAACAAGTGATGTGAAGTGATTAATGTGTTGTATTAGTTTTAGTTTTAGTGTAAAATGAGGTGTAGAGATTTGGTGATAATTGAAGTGTGATGTATATAAGGGTAATAAAATAGACATTGATATAATTATTATTAAGCAGATGGGGGTGATTATACAAAGCGAATATAGAAAAGGTAATGAACATAGATTATAAGATAATAAGATTAACTAAGAATAAGTTATAATAGTACTCACTAAAATATGTACTTTTTTTTTATATATTTTTTTTTATTTTATTTTGTATTTTTTTATATATGTACTTTTATATCTTTATATGCTTTTCTTTTTTGTTATTTTTTAAAGACATTTTCTTATTTTTTTTTACTTAAAAATAAATTAAATTAAGTTAACTAACATCAATAGTAAGGTACAAAATGTTTAGTTAGTATAAGACATTATGAGGGAAAGGATATAAGAAGTAAATTATAATCATGTATTTAACATCTATTGTAAATTAATATGAACTAATGTTAGCTTATTACAAGTACTTCTTGTTATAATAGAATGATTAACAATTATAATTTTAGGAAAAAAAAATCAATGGTTATTGTCTAGTAACATCTAAGTTAAGATATTGAATATGATTCAGTCAACAAAGTATAGAAGAAGGAGAAAGATAGAGATAAAAGTTAATTAATTATAAAATATGTTTAAGATGGGGATAGAAATATAAATTAGTATAATTGTTAATTTATTACATGTACTTGCAATTATAATATTTTGACTAAGGTTTATATATAAGATAAACACTATTGCAAAGTAGAGCAATTGACAAGTATATGTATAGGATAACAATCTAGATATTAATTAGCACCATCTATATTATAACAGTATTATTAAGTCAATTAATAAAGTATAAAAAGAAGAAAGAAAGAAAGAAAGAAAGAAAGAAAAATACAAAATTGATATATAACAGGGTATATTATGATGAATATATTACAAGGTATATGTTAACATTTGTATAAATATGAACCTTCTAACCTGACCTAATCTGATTAAAATTAAAAATAAAAGAATTCGAATAGATTAATATAAACAAGATTAAGTCCTTGTGCTATTTCTTTTGATAGCTTTTGTAGCGATCCTTTTACAATAGTTAATAAATGGTGTTCTGCTGTCATAATCTGATATTAATTTGTGTATGTTGTCTACTGATATAGTGGTGTCGGTTTCTAGTTCAAGATTGAAGCGATCCTGTATGTATAATGGGCATTCCGTGATTATATGTATGATGGTTTCTTCAGCATCGGTTCCACAAATACATTGTGGGCTGTCTTTACGTTTAAATCTAAAAAGATATGCAGAGAATCCACCATGTCCTGTAAAGACTTGTGTTAATATCTGGTCTATTGTAATTGATTTCAGGATTTTGTGAGAGGTTATTGTATTAGGGAAGAAAATTTTGGTGACTTGGCCTGTGTTTGTATTGGTATATCTATTATTCCATTCATTTATGGAATCAATTCTTATATGATTTCTTATGTAGGAGATGGGGTATTTGTCATATGTTGGTATTATGTTTTGTTGTAAAGCGGCAGATTTAGCTAGTTCGTCGGCTCTCTTATTACCCTCCAGACAATGTGGGATTTGATCCAGCATAGATCTATATCCTTTTGCTGGAAGAGACAATCATTTAAATGGGCACGAGTTTTTAGGCCTAATGGATGTAGGGAAAGGTTATTGATAATAGTATCCAATGCCGCCTTGGAATCACTGAGAATGACACTTTTTGCAAAATTGCTATTGGCAACCATCTCTACTGCCAGGCATATGGCCAGCAGCTCAGCCTAATAAACAGTGCAGTAGGAAGCCAAATAAAATTTTTGATTATAAATTTCTTTTTTATTATTATCCCAAACAGTGAGAGCAGCACCAACTTGATCATTAATTTTGCTGCCATCGGTATATATGTATACTGCACTGTTTATAAGGCTGTTTAGGTCTTCTTGATTGTGAATTTTGAGAAGCTGCCGGCTCATACAATACGCTGGATGGGGCAATTTACAGAAAGGTGCCATAGTTTCAGGTTCCTTGTCAGCAATAAGTGTTAAGTATCCTCTCTTGACACCGTACAAGAAAGCTCTCTCTCTGATATGAATATCGAGAGGAAGTATGTCAGCAAGTAGTAGGAAGGCATTGAGCGAAACAGTCCTGTAGGCTTGAGAAATTTTTATTTCAAAATGTCGTTGGAGGGAATCAAGCTGTCTATGTATAAAAATTTTATTGGTTGCAGGAGCCCAAGCGCTAGCAGCGTAGGAGACAATTGGGACTACAGTGGTATTGTATATAATTTTGATTATTTCAGAATGGAGACCCCAACTAACTCTGGCGGCCTTAAATAGTTGCTTGCCTACATTTAGCGCCTTTTTACATACATAAGTAGTATGAGCACCAAATGTAAGGTTGCTATCTATTATTAACCCCAGAATCTTAACCTCATTAACATAGGCAATATCGACTCCACCCATGATAAGGCGTGGAGTGTCGTATTTGAGTTTTTTAGTAATAATAATAGCATTGGTTTTATTAGGAGCAAACGATAATTTGTTATTGACAGCCCCAGTCTTGAACATGTGCGAGAGCGACATTACCCACTTGTTCAATATCCTCCGCTGAATTGCCCATAAAAACGAGTATAACGTCATCAGCGAACGCCTGGCAATGAATTCCTTTTCGCGTCAGACTTTTCAGCAGAGGATCTAGGATAAGGTTATGTTTATTATCCATATTATGGGGCCTCCAATGGAGCCTTGTACGCATCCTTTTTCAGCAAAAATCGAATGTTCATGTCCAGCATAGCGCAGTCGGATCTGTCGGTCTGTCATGTAATTACTTAAAATTTTGTGTAGTGCCAAGGAACATTTCTCTTCCATCAGTCTGATCCTAATGATCGGCCACCACACGCTGTCAAAGGCGCCTTCTATGTCCAATGACACGATTGTAATTTTTTTTTTTTTGATAAAGTCCATTCTTAATATATGTCATTAAATCATAGAAGGAGTCCTCTGTGCTGCGTTGCGGCATGAAGCCGTACTGGCGGTTGCTCATCCTTGGAACTAAATGCCACATAAGTCTCCTTATGATTAATTTTTCTAATATTTTACCTAAAATTGGTAGAAGGCCAATAGGTCTGTATGCTTTTGGGTTTCGATAGTTGTCTCTTCCTGGCTTTTTTAGCACAATAGTTATAGCAATTTTCCAAGGAGTTGGGAAGTGAGAGAGACTAAGACACTTGTTATATAGTAATAGGTGAAAGTTAAGGTTATTATTGATTATATTTTGACAGATGTCAGCGGTGAGTCCATCGAAGCCAGGGGCTTTTTTGGGATTAAACATATTGGTTGCTATTTCTAATTCATTGCTTGTGAAGTCAGGTTCAGAGGGCGTGGAGTTGTTGCAGGTCTGGTCTTTAAACATAGATTGAATACGGATTTTGAAATGGTGTAGGGTGTCACTAGTGACGTCATCTTTAGGGTAAAATGTGTTAGCAAGAAGTTTAGCGGATTCTTTTTTGTTGAGTATTTGGCCTTGACATTCGAGTGGGATGTCTTCTTCATGTTTAGCAGTTTGTTTTATTACTCTATAGATGCCACCCCAAACACTTTCTTTGTTATGACGCTCACAGAAGGATTTCCAACTGGAAATTTGGGAATTTATTGTTTTATGTTCATACTCTGCCTTTAGTGTTAAGTATTCGGAGATAACCATATTTTTACGGGATGGTCTGGCGCATTTGATGCGTCTTTTTTTGATTGCTAATTGATGTTTCATCTCTTTCAGTTCTTCTGTCCACCACGGAATTTTTAATTTTTCTATATGTTTTTTAGGCGGAAGAGTTTTACTACAAGCTTTAATAATACAGTTTGTATAATTGATGATGAAGTTGTCAAGTTCAACGGGAGTGTTGATGTTTTTTATTTGATTAGTATTTATATTATGAAGTGTTTTGATTATATTAAGTTGAGTTTGTAATTTTGTCTAATCTGCATTGTTCGTGTTAATTTTTCTTGTGGTTCGGTGAACGTATAAACTTTTGCTTTTATGTAATAAGAGGTTGAAAATAATTCCGTTATGATCAGAAGTAGTGAGGTCTTCCATAACCCGCCAATCGTCAACCAAGTCGAAGAGGTCATTACTGCAGAGGGTTATGTCAATATGGCTGGTGTACTGTTTCTGCCCTCTAATAACACTAAAGGTAGGCGTGTTGCCCGTATAAATTATCTCTAGATTTAACTGCCCTATTACGGAAAGGATTTCCTCACCGCGGCGGTCAGTTTTGTCACTGCCCCACCAGATACACTTCGCGTTGACGTCGCCTCCAAGCAAAATTTTATTATGAGGTGATTTATTGTAAATAGAAGTGATATGATTAAGGTAATTATGAAGAGGGGCATTGGGCTCGAAGTAGAATGAAACGGCAAGAATCTTCCAAGCGACGGTCTCCAGTGTTGCAACAACGATATTGTTGGTAGTCATATCAGTGATTTCTGATGTTTACGCGAGTATTATACATTTTAAATAAAACTACTTTACGGATTTTATCGCGTTTGTATTTGATTTTTGATTACCCGACGTTTCGAACACTTTACAGTGTTCATGATCACGGGTGGACTAAGATGTCTCACGTCCAACAAGTCATCGTTACTGCAGAAAATTTATAATTATCTACCCGATACAGAAATTAGTTATTAAATATTGACCCACATTTTGATACAAAATTTATTGCCAGTGTAAGAAGAAAATGATTCTATATGAAAAAATTATATTGTTTATGGTTAGTAATAATTAAAACATTAAAATTAATAGTAATTATATTTAAAAACTAACTAATAATCTAGTATACTATATCCCTTATAATACGCAAATAACATCTATGCAAGCGAAGAAAAATCGAAATGAAACCCTATACCAACTTGTCTGACTAGCATGGTATAGTAAGGTCAATTTTCCTCCCATTGTGCAGGAGGCTCGAGCTCAACGGTGGGACGTATATGAGCTGAAATGATAGTGATGATATCAAAAACAACACGTTTAGCAAGTGATTGGCGATCGCAGGTGGTGTTACCAGTTTTCCAGTAGAGTGCTGACTAACTGTTATTATTTTGATAAAAGTGATTTCACAGTAAACATGGTATAGACAAAAAGAAAAAAAAAATAATTATGTCTCTTTTACAGGAGGGAAACATCGCAAAGGCTTAAAATTTGAGTACAATAGTATATTAATAAAACAATAAAAAAGCAATCATAAAAAAAAAGAAAATTGATATCAACAGTGTCCCCTTCGCAAAAGAGGAAAAGATAGCTGCTCAGTATAATGTTGAGGTATCTACAATAAGAGAGATACCACAATGCTGTTATTTTGCAGCGTCTTGCGACGTCTGTCAGCAATGTACAGGTAGCAGAAAAATATAACTATCAAGTTACAGCAAATTTTTTGTACATAATATTGAAAAAAATAATAAATATAAGGATTAAGTATATTACTTAGTTATCTAACCTTACGTGTATAAAAATAATATTTAGAAACAACAAAAAAAAAAGGAAACACAATTTACAATAACATAATAATAACTAAGAGGTGGTATTTTATGTGACGTAAAAAGAGAAGATGCTAAAGTGTCGTGAATATGAAAAAACAGTGATGACTTGTAGTGTGATACACACTACTCAACGACAACATGCTTATTTTGTTGCCAGACATAATTTAAAGCAAGTTATAATAAAAAACAAAGAAAAATTGGTCTTTGTAACACCGTGATTTAAAATTATGTAAGAAAACAAAAACAAAAGATATTAATCTATGCCATAATTACCGATTAGGCAAAGACGAAGCCTGCGGACTCTTTCTTTGCTCTACTCTGTTCTTAACTCTCCTAACGCTCCTTCCTACTTAAAACCGCACTTTCAATTTCTCTGCTGCACCCATGACCGCGCTCTTCGTTCCTTCAATAATCTTCTTCTTCACTGTCCCTCTCACTCTTCTAGTCTGGTGCACTCCTCCTTTGGTATCCAGGCCATTCTTCTCTGGAATGCATTACCTCTGGACATCAGGATGGCTACCAGTCGCGACGTTTTTAAGGCCAAGATCAAACAATTATACTTGGATTTTCTGGCGGAGTCAACACATCTGTGACGACTCACATCCACTCAATCAAAAATCATTATCATTATTTATATTTTTATGTATGTACGTATATGTATTTATATATATTTATAGAGTATATATGTATTGTGTAATAGTAATTATATATAAATTAATTATTACGCGACATCGTTAACCACCTTGTATTGCACCTGCCTGACATTATTTCTGCTCCACCCTAGGTCGACTGGGAGAGAATGCCTATGGCATTAGGTCCACCTTGTGCGTTTGTTTGTGCAAAAGTTATAAATAAATAAAAATAAATAAAAATAATTAATATGTAATGCTATCTGCGATTATTTACAATACATATACGCGTTTGTATTAATTTAAGCGTCATTAATCCTTACTAATATTGTAAATGCGAAAGTAAGTTTGTTTGTTACGTTTTCACGCTTAAACCACTGAATCCATTTAAAAAATTCTTTCACCAATGAAAAGCTATAATATCAGGGAGTAACATAGGCTATATATATATTTTATCCCGGTATTCCCACGAGAACGGCAACTTCCCGGGTAAGGCTACTGAAATCGAAGCGCAGCGAGAGCGGATTGCTATTTGTTATATAAAATTTAAGACAAACCAAATCCATATCAGTGATACAGACTGAAACCCACATACTGTGGCCAATTAAATTTATTATTAGCTAAGCAAACATACGGGGTAGCGACACATTGCTGGATCATAGCTTCATTATTATTTATAATTAACTTACCCGATTTACTTACTATAATCTACTAATAGGAATATAACGTTAGTTAAATAATATAACGCTAAAGGCTTTATAAATATATCGTAGTGATAAATAGGAGGCGTCTATTTATCACAACATTATATAGCCTTTCTCGATAAACCGATCTTCTAATAAGAAAAATAAACAGATCTGCTTACAGTTATGAATAATAGTGCCTTTAAACATGGGAATAAACAAAAACTCTTCAGCTTTTTATAGTAACATTAATTATATTTAATATCCCAGCTACATTTTTTCTTTTTACATACTTTACTTTCAAAAGCTAAGAATGAAACAAATTTGACGATAAGCCTAATACTTCCTTTAATTAATATGCCATTATGGTTCATTATTACTAAGAAATTGAAGGAAGAAAGTAGAACGATGGTTCATAATAAATGTTAAATAATTACTTGTATTCCAAATTACCTATATATTGAATTAATAATAACAGGGAACGAAACCGACATCAGTCAAGTGAGAATAATTTATCCATATTTGGCTTAAGGAAAATGAAAATAAAATTGTCCCAACTCAATTCCGCCATTTCCCTTCGAACAGACGAAAACCTTATCTCCCGCCTTTATTATTTTCCAGGTCCGTCCGCAATATTATGCGAGATGGCACGGCAGATGGATCAGAAACATAAATCTAACATCTAAACATGTTTGCGCTGAAAGCGCTTGGATAACAACTTTAAGCAGCTTTTTGGCCTCGTGTACTACTCGGAATACACTAAATATTTATCTGATTTTCCTATATTGACTGTAGGTAATATAAAGTAGTTTTAATATTTTAAAATCACTAGTATTTCTTAAATTTTTTGTTCAGAAGATGCTATGTCCAAAATAAACGCGGTATTATGTGTCAATAAGTTTTAGATAGTATTTTTTTTTTTCTATTTCGTCTCAAATCATATACGTCCTACTATTAAACTTGAGTCTCCTCCATAATTGAAGGGAAATTTACCCACTATATCGCCTTGGTCAATCAGGTTAGGCTGTGGTTCTGTTTTGACTTTTCCTGACATTGATGTTATGTGCTTGCTTACAGTCCTTAGAGAAATTAAACCATCATTTGAACCTTTCTCCTTCCACTACTGGTCAACAAAACCTACAGATCTCAAAAATTTTCACCAAGTCATCGATCAATCTAGTTAGAGATCACACTGTTTTATAATGTATACCGAAAAGAAAGGGGTACAAAATTCTTACTCCGATATCATATGGAAAACTCAGTCAATTAGTAAAGCTGGATAGATTTTATTTTCGAATTTCTTTTAAATTACACATTGAAATATGTGTTATTTAAAAGAATAGCTTGCTAAGTGAGTAACTAGTCCAATTTTATTAAATACTTATTATCTACCAATTGCAATGTTGAGTAAATTTATTATATTTATAATAAAGGTACAAAATATGCTTGCTGTATGTTGACTGATTAAGAATGCAATCGGTCACCGTCCCCTTACTTCTTCTACCTTACTAGATTATAAAAAAGGCTCCTCAGAAATCATAAAATGCAGAATCCCCTTCTGCGTAATACTTCCGATTACGCAGAGACCGTTCCTACACCGGGAGAATAGGCGTTGATAGGCCGATGGATTAATACATAAACTATGCTATGTTTATAGTAGATAATCTTATATCTTTAAACGAGCAATTCTTGATCATATATATATATATATATATATATATTTATGATGATTATATTTAAAAAGTAAGTAAAAATATTTTTATTGTATGAAAGTTCTATGTAAATAACCCCGTATTAGACTTCAAAGTGGTTTTAAGTCTGAAAGCACCTTATGTTCCTTAATCCTTTAAGTACGTTGATGTATGTAGCATCCTATTGCAGAGAAAATCTTTTCAAATAAGAAGTGTTAGACTAAAATATAGGATATACAATAATCACACATCGACACAATTCACATAGATTACAGAGAAAAAAATACATGCCTAACATTAAGTATCTATTAATTTTACGCTTTTTAATATAATATCAGGTTGACCGAGCTTCGCTCGGAATATTTTTGTAGAATTTATTTAGGGATATATTAATAAAAAATAACATAATGAAAAATGTATAAAAAATTACAAAAAGAGAATAATAATAACACCGAGATTCGATCCGACGCTGTTTGACACACAAAAACTAAAATTAAACCCGGTCAATGTCTCACCTGAGCTACCGTAACTCTTGACGTTGAGAACGAAATTTGAATTCATATTCTTTTAAAATCTAATGTCATTGTAACGTTTTGCTAAAAACACCGACAAAAGAATATTTTCTATACATAAAACCTAGCTAGATCGATTTTTTGGACCCGAATCCTCTAGTATGCCAAATTTCATCAAAATCGTTGGTGCCGTTTCCGAGATCCTGAAAATATATTATACAAGAATTGCTCGTTTAAAGATATAAAATTGAGGATCTCGGAAACGGCTCCGATGATTTTGTTGAAACTTGGCATACTAGAGGATTTGGGCCCAAAAAATCGACCTAGCTAGGTTTTATGTATAGAAAATGTTGTTTTGTCAGTGTTTTTGGCAGACAATATAATGA
Source organism: Lymantria dispar (assembly GCA_032191425.1). Taxonomy (NCBI): domain Eukaryota; kingdom Metazoa; phylum Arthropoda; class Insecta; order Lepidoptera; family Erebidae; genus Lymantria; species Lymantria dispar. The sequence goes on from CM063449.1 coordinate 20,244,628, forward strand.
AATTAAATTTTAAAAGAATATGAATTCAAATTTTGCCATCAATGTCATGAGTTACGATAGCTCAGTGGCGAAGTAGAAGGTAGTAGTAGGGTTTCATTTTGGGGGGCGCGGCCGGAGCACCTCCTCGTGGTGCTCCCTGGTAACGTCCATTTGGACGTCATGCGTCCATTTGGACGGCCAAGATTCCGGCAGGTGGGGGTCTCCGTGTGCGGCTCTGGTGGCAGAGCGCACGGCGGATCTGACCCGAGGCCAATGGGGCGGATGTGCCTCATAGCACTCCGTCGCCAGGGACGGTTGCGTCACGGCCCGGGGGCGTGACGGGTCGGTCGCTCGCGAGCGGCCAGACCCGGAAGGCCCAAACCGTAATCCTGAGCAGGGGGGTCAGGACCGGGGGTCTTCGGACCGCGGGGAAGAAAAACCCCTATAAAAAATTACCCCTAATCCTAAGTTTGGCCACTCGGCGAGGGGATGAATGGTTGGTGGGTTAAAAAGCGCGCGAGCGTCCAGCCGTTAGAGTGGTAGTCAAGGCAAGACTTAAAAATGTCCAATAACATGGCAGAAGTGAATACCTGTAAAACTTCACCAGAGGGTCCCGGCCAAGCCGGGGAATCCCTTGCTGTGCCGGTGCTTGCGTGCGACGTCCACTTGGAGTCGCGCTCAAGTCCCGGCACAGTCAGTCCCCAGTCGTATGGGTGGGGGACAACTACTGCCCTTACTGCCGAGAGCCCGGCACAACATCTTGAGGCTCACCGGGGGGAGGGGAAAGAGGAGTTGGAGAAGGAAGAGGTGGAAAGGAAGAAGAAGGGGAAGAGGAAGCCGAAGCGTTCCGCCCAGGCGCGAGCCCGCATTGAGGCCGCAAGGGGGAAGGCGTGGCGGGAGCGGCAGAAGGCGGCCGGTATGGCCATGTGCGACGAGGGTGGCAGCACTGCTGCTGCAGAGCCGTCGCAGGACGAGGGCGGCGGGGCCGCAGGACCGTCCACGAAGAAACAAGGCGGAGGGAGCGCATTCGAGGAGCGGAGCGACTCCGACCGGAATGACAACTCTAAGTTGTCGAGCGACGAGGGCAGCACTGCTGCAGAGCCGTCGCGAGACGAGGGCGGCAGTGCCGCAGAGCCGTCGGAGGAGGAGGAGTACACGGCCTCAGAGATGTCGGCGGACGAGGGCGGCAATGCCACAGAGCCGTCTGCCGACGAAAGTAGCACGATGGAGGTCAGCCGGAGCAACAACGAGGGCGGTGGATGCGCCGTAGTGAGTAGCGGGCCGTCAATTGAGGTTTCGTGTGGGCCGTCAATCGAGGCGTCGCGTAGGTCGTCGTTGCGTAGGTTGTCGGTGTCGCCGGAGAGGAACAGGGAGAGTGTTGGGGAGGCTGCGGAGGCGCCACCCTCAAGGGTAAAGAAGAGGGAGGAGGCCCTCCCCCCGAGCGTCCGGAAGCGCCCCTTCCAAAAGAGGGGCAGCTCGAACACCGACTCGGAGGGGAGTACCACCATGCCTCCTCCCAAGGTCCCGACCATGCCCCGTGGGCGCAGAGGTCGCGGATCGGCGGTGGCGGCGAGACCGGGGATCCCCGGCCTGGCCGGCCAAGGTGGCGAGGTGGCGGCCCTACAGGCCGCGAACGCCCGCCTTAGCGAGGAGGTCTCCGGCTTGCGGGAACGCAACCGCAAGCTGGAGACAGAGCTATCGGCGGTGCGACGGGAGAACCGCGGGTTGGCCAAAGAGATGGCCGACCTGCGGGCCCAGTTCGCGCGCCTGGCGCCGGCCACGCCGCCGGTGCCGGCCTCGCCATCGAAACGGGCTGCGCCGGGGAGGGCGGGCCCGTCGTCGGCGTCCGTGGTGCCGGCTGCGCCCGTCGCAGCTGCTGCGCCGGCTGCGCCTGTCGCGGCTGCTGCGCCGGCTGCGCCCGTCGCGGCTGCTGCGCCGGCTGCGCCCGTCGCGGCTGCTGCGCCGGCTGCGCCTGTCGCGGCTTCGGCGCTTCCTCCACTCGTCGTGGTCCCTCCGCCGCCTCGTGGCCGCGGGAGGCCGCGGAAGGCGGAGGAGCCGCCGCTCGACGAGGTGCACGGCGTGTCGGAGTCGGCGGTACGCGTCATCCTAGCCCGAGTAGGGGTGATGGTGGATGCGCGTATCCCCGCCGTAGCGGCCGCACGGCCGCCCCTCCGACCGCCGCTCGCCGCGGACGGGGCGAGGCGGCCGCAAGCGTCAGCTCCCACCCCGCTGCCCTGTCAGGGTGGCCGTGTGGTGAGCTACGCTGCGGCCGCGGCCGGGCCCAAGGGGGCCAAGAAGGCCGGCAAGGTGCCGGCTCCCGCCAAGGCCGGGCCGCGGCCGGCGCCAGCGGCTGCACCGCAGGCGCCAGCCAGCGCACCCGCGACCTTTCCTGCTGCGCTCAGCGCTGCTGCCAGGCTCGAACAGGGCTGGCAGGTGGCTGAGCGGAGCAGGAAGGCACGCGGCCAGAAGCGGAGTCCGGCGGCCAAGAGTGCCGCCGTGGCCGCCGCTCCCCAGGCGGGAGCCGGCAGAAAGGGGAAGAAAAGGTCGCGCAGGGGCCTCAAGTCGCCGAAGACGGCCGCGGTGGTCATCACCGTGCTGCCTGAGGCGGCTGAGAGGGGCCTCAACTATGAGGCCGTCCTAAAACGCGCCCGGCGGGAGCTGGACGTCTCCGTCGAAGCGAGGACCCGCAAGGCCCGGACAGGGGCTCGAATACTCGAGTTCCCTGGGGCCGAGGGCGCGAAGACGGCCGATAGTTTGGCCACGATGTTGAGGGGGCTGTTCGGGCCGGAGGATGGTGTCCGAATCGCCAGGCCTGTCAAGTGCGCAGAGATGCGCCTGACGGGCTTGGACGATTCCGTGACGGTGGAGGACGTCCGGGAGGCCATTATGGCGCGTACCGGATGTGCCTCGGACACCGTCACGATTGGCACCATCCGCACTGGTCCGGGCGGCGTCGGTGCTGCCTGGGTGCAGTGTCCGGTGGAGTCGGTCAAGCAATTGGCCGACTCAGGCAGGCTCCTCGTGGGCTGGAGCTCGGCGCGGGTAACCGTGCTAGAGCCCCGGCCCGCGAGGTGTTACAAATGCATGGCGGTCGGGCATACCCGACCGACATGCAAAAACTGCTTTGACTGCAGCGGGCTATGTTTCCGTTGCGGTCAGACCGGACACCAGGCGGCATCGTGCTCTGCGGTGCCCCACTGCCCCGCGTGTGCGGCAGGCAATAGGCCTGCCAAACACCGCATGGGCTCTGGGGACTGCAGACCCCCGGCATCGGCCCCGAAGGGGCGGGACGGCCCATCGACCGGGCCAGTCCCCGCTCCGAGCGCGGCCCGATCGCCCGTCAGCGCGGAGGAGGTGACGATGGATACGGACCGTTAATGGACCCCGTATCCATTCGTCTCCTCCAGGCCAACCTCAACCACACCGCCGGTGCGCAGGACGTGTTCCCGCAAGCCATGGCGGAGTGGTTGATAGGAGTAGCCGTAGCCGCGGAGCCGTACGTGGTGCCCGACCGGCCTAACTGGTTGGGTAGCACCGATGGCACCGTGGCAATCGTCGCCTCCACGTCGTGGCCTTCGTCGCCTCTGACCCTTAGGGACAGGGGCGTCGGATACGTCGCGGCGGACTGGGGGGAGATTACGCTCCTTGGAGTCTATCTCTCCCCTAACTGGAGTGTGACCGATTTCGAGGCCTCCCTCACCATCATGGAGGCCTCGTTACGGCGAATGGCATCGCGCCAGGTCTTCGTCTTGGGGGACTTCAACGCCAAGTCCGTGGCGTGGGGGTCTCCCCGGACGAACGACCGAGGACGGGCGATCGAGGAGTGGGCGGCGGCACTGGGCCTCTGTTTGCTGAACAGGGGCTCGGTGCATACGTGCGTGCGACAACGGGGCGGGTCGATAGTGGACCTTTCGTTCGCTAGCCCCGAGGTCGCCGCACGCGTGGGGAGCTGGCGCGTCGTGGAGGAGGTGGAGACCTTGTCGGACCACCGGTATATCCGGATGGAGGTCTCCCCGGTAATCCCGACGCCCAGCAGGGGTCACGGGGCGGATGGACGTCCTGCGTTCCCGCGATGGGCTGTGGGTCGCTTAGACCGGGACCAGCTGGTGGAGACAGCCATCGTTTACTCGTGGCTCTGGCGTGGTCCTCTGCCAACCAGTCGGACGGGGTGGACGCCGAGGCTGGCCGCATCCGCAGTGCGTTGACGCAGATCTGCGATGCGGTCATGCCCCGGGTACGGCGTCCGCCCCCGAGGAGGGCGGTCCACTGGTGGTCCCGGGAGCTGGCGGATCTCCGGGCCGCGTGCATTCGCGCCCGGAGGGCCTACACCCGCAGCCGGCGGCGGCAACGCGACGCGGAGCGGGAGGCCTTGCTGTATGAGGGCTATCGCAATGCGCGGTCGGCCTTCAGGCTGGCCGTCCGCTCCGCCAAGGACGTCAGTCGGCAGGAGATGCTGGACGGTCTCGATCGTGACCCCTGGGGACGCCCCTATCGCGCGGTGCTGAATAAGCTCCGCGCGCGGGGCCTTCCCCTCACCGAGACTCTCCAGCCCAGCCTTCTCACCCGGGTCGTCGAGGACCTGTTCCCGCGGCGGGCGGAACACACGCCCCCGGTCATGGCTCCGCCAGACACTGACCGGGAGGCCGACGACGACAGTGTTCCGCCCATCACGGAACCCGAGATGGGAGTGGCGGTGGCGCGCATGTGCGCAAAGTCCACCGCCCCCGGGCCCGACGGTGTTCCAAACCGCGTGTTGGGCCTGGTCCTCGACCACCTGGGTCCCCGCCTCAGGGAGCTGTTCGACGCGTGTTTAGCGTCCGGACGGTTCCCTGGGTGCTGGAAGGAGGGAAGGCTGGTGCTCCTGCCGAAGCCGGGACGGTCTCCGGGGTCGCCTTCGGCCTACAGGCCTATCGTGCTGCTCGATGACACGGGCAAGCTACTGGAGAGGGTGGTAGCTGCCCGCATCGAGCGGCACCTCGTCGGCACGGGGCCCGATCTGTCGGACGCCCAGTTTGGGTTTAGGAGGGGTCGTTCGACGATCGCGGCTCTGTTGCGCCTGAGGGCCGTGGCGACTGAGGCCGTCACCGGTGGGGGAGTGCTGTTGGCGGTGTCCCTAGACATCGCCAACGCATTCAATAGTCTGCCATTCAGCTGCATCCGGGAGGCGCTCCGGTATCACGGAGTGCCAGCTTACCTGAGGCGGCTAGTGGCAGACTATTTGGTGGGGCGCAGCGTCCTCTGTACCAACCGAGCAGGGGACGTTGTGCGAACGCCCATGACGTGCGGTGTCCCACAGGGGTCGGTCCTCGGACCCACCCTGTGGAACATCGGCTACGACTGGGCGTTGCGGGGGAGCCTCCTGCCCGGGCTGGGCGTGATTTGTTACGCCGACGACACGCTCGTCACAGCCCGCGGTGGGACGCTAGAAGAGGCAGTAAGCCTGGCGACCTATGGCACCGAAGAGGTCGTCAGGCGGATCGAGGCGCTGGGGTTGAGGGTCGCCCTGGACAAGACGGAGGCCCTCTTGTTCCATGGGCGCCTTATGAGCCCTCCCATCGGCGTCTCGATCACCGTCCGATCGGTTGACATCAGCATCCGGGCCCATATGAGGTACTTGGGCCTGGTGCTCGACGGGCAATGGTGGTTCCGGGAGCATTTCCGCAGGCTCGCTCCGCGGCTCGTCGGCGCGGCGTCCGCCCTATCGTGGCTAATGCCGAACGTGGGCGGACCGAGCGCTACGTGCCAACGGCTGTACACGGGGGTCATCCGGTCGATGGCCCTGTACGGCGCACCGGTGTGGGCGGGGTCCTTGACCGTCCGACTTAGGGCCCTTCTGTGGCGACCACAGAGGGTCATGGCGGTCAGGGCCATCCGCGGATACCGCACGGTTGCGACGGAGGCAGCGTGCCTATTGGCCGGGACTCCCCCGTGGGACCTGGAGGCGGAAATGCTCGCCGAGTTGTATCGGCGGGTGTCGGGGGTGCGCGGGGAGGGCGGTGTGATCTCGTTAAGGGATCTCACCGCCTGGCGCGTCGACGCCCGCCGAGACGTCATTGCCCGTTGGGTAGTCCGGCTGGAGAGGCCTCGGTTCGGGGTGCGAACCGTGGAGGCCTTCCGGCCGGTGCTGATGCAGTGGTTGGAAAGGCGGCACTGGGTGCTCTCCTTCCGACTAGTGCAGGTGTTGACGGGGCACGGGAGCTTCGCCAAATACCTGCACAGGGTCGTAAGGAGGGAGAGTACACCGTCCTGCCACCACTGCGATTGCGATGAGGACACGGCGCGCCACACGCTCGAGGCCTGCGCGGCTTGGGCAGTGCAGCGCCGTGAACTCGTCGCAATCATCGGTGCCGACCTGACGCTGCCGGCCATCGCTAGGGCGATGGTCGACAGCGTCGGGAACTGGGACGCGGTCGCAGCCTTCTGCGAGACAGTGATCTCGCAGAAGGAGGCGGCGGATCGTCTGCGCGTGGAGCGCAGCCTCGATGAGGAGATCCGCCGCCGGCGACTGGGGCGGCGCAGGCGCAACTATCTGCGCCTCATGCCGCCCTAGCCGAGGCCGCGGGTGACGTGACCGGGGATTAGTCCGTCACCCGCCGAGAGGCCGACCGCGTGAGGAAAGACCGACGTCCTCCCCGAGGGGGGGACGTCGGTCGACGGGAGGGTACCTCGAGTAGGGGGTATTCCGTCGGGCCGACCACTGACGACAAGTAAACCTGCTCCGGTGGTCGGCCCAATGACGAAGGCGAGGTGGTTTTCGGGTGGGTTGCGGGAGTTGCGTGCTTAAGCCCCTCTGTCGCCCCGGACGGAGTGGTGCGGAGGCGCGCCGACCGCGGCCCACCAAAAAAAAAAAAAAAAAAAAAAAAGGGTTTCATTTTATTTTTGACATCGGTGACAAACGGCGTCGGATCGAATCTCGGTGTTATTATTATTCTCTTTTTGTAATTTTTTATATAAATTTCATTATTTATTTTTTTATTTTTTATTAATATCTAAATAAATACTACAAAAATACTCCGAGCGAAGCTCCGTCAACCTGATATATTTTATTAAAAAGCGTAAAATTAATAGATACTTAATGTTAGGCATGTATTTTTTTTCTCTGTAATCTATGTGAATTGTGTCGATGTGTGATTATTGTATATCCTATATTTTAGTCTAACACTTCTTATTTGAAAAGATTTTCTCTGCAATAGGATGCTACATACATCAACGTACTTAAAGGATTAAGGAACACAAGGTGCTTTCAGACTTAAAACCACTTTGAAGTCTAATACGGGGTTATTTACATAGAACTTTCATACAATAAAAATATTTTTACTTACTTTTTAAATATAATCATCTGGTGATAAGCTCTTTCGCCCCAAAGCTGGACATGAGCTAGCCCAAAATAACAATAAATAGAGCGGCAGTGTGTTACCTGCTTTTAACGCCCTGCTGTGTGTTTGATCGTCTTACACTCCATAATCTGTTACGTAATTACCCATGAGAACATGAAAATCTTTTTCTCTAACGCTGACGTGGCATGAGCTAATGTGGCCTGCTCATTAGCATTGAAGTCAATGCACTAATTCTACGACGTTATAGGGGCTTTTAACAGATTGACGTAAATAAACCTATATCATCCAAGTTAGGACGAGTGAGCCTCTAACTTCCCAGCATCGCCTATTGTTACTGGAGATTAAAATCACAGGACCGATAACTGGGTTTAAACCTAAGCCCCCACCAAAAATTAAGTGGTTTATGATTGAGAAAGAGGATTGTGCGCATGAATTCCGGAAGAGAGTGGTTGATAAAATGAGTGAGATGGAAAATAGAATGAAGGATAACTCGGTAAATGAATGCTGGAACGAGATGGCCTCATGTGTGAGGGAAGTGGCGAAGGATGTGCTGGGTGAGACGAAAGGTAAAGGAGTGATTGCTAAAGATACGTGGTGGTGGGATGAGTGTGTCCAAAAAGTTTTGAAAGAAAAGAAGAATGCATTCAAAGAATGGAAAGGCGTAAATGACGATAACCCGGTATTGAAAGAGCAGAAAAGATTAGCCTATATGGAATATAAGAAGAAGGGTAAGAAAGGTGTAGCGATCGCTAGAGCTAAGGCCCAAGACAGATTATACCGAAGTCTTGAGAGCTCCAAGGGACAAAAGGAACTGTACCGCCTGGCGAAAGCGAGAGAAAAGAATGCTAGAGATATCGTGCACGTTAAATGTATAAAAGATGATAATGGAAGAGTTCTGACCAGCGATGAAGAAATAAAAGGCCGGTGGAAGAGTTATTTTCAAACATTAATGAATGAAGAGAACGTCTGGAGTGGAAAGGTAGTCGACCTACCGACCAATCTGGGTTTGGTAGAAGAAGTAAGCTTAGACGAAGTAAGAATGGCTGTTCAGAGTATGAAAAGAGGTAAAGCGGTTGGCCCAGACAGTATACCTGTAGAAGTATGGAAGGTTTTACAAGCAGATGGATGGAAGTGGCTGACTTTATTCTTTAATAAGTTGTTACATAAAGAGTCGATCCCGAACGAATGGCGTACCAGTTCACTGGTGCCTATCTTTAAAAATAAGGGTGACGTACAAGAATGTAACAACTACCGAGGAATAAAGCTCGTGTCACATAGCATGAAGATTTGGGAGAAAGTGATAGAGAAAAGAATGAGAGAGGAAAGTGAAATAACCCAGAACCAGTTTGGCTTTAGGCCAGGACTGGGAACCACGGATGCAATTTTTGCTTTACGCCAACTCATGGAAAAATACCAAAGTGCGCGTAAAAACCTACACATGGTATTTATTGACCTAGAGAAGGCGTACGATCGAGTTCCCAGGGAAGTTCTGTGGTGGGCTTTGAAAGAACGAACAGTACCGGGGAAGTATGTAAGATTAGTGAAAGCTATGTATGCAGAAGCGCGTACGAATGTCCGGTCCGAAGCCGGTGTCACTGATGAGTTCAGTGTCACTGTAGGCTTGCACCAGAGCTCGGCCATAAGCCCTTATTTGTTCCTCCTGGTGATGGATGCTCTGACATCAGACATACAGGAGGAAGCACCGTGGTGTATGCTGTTTGCAGATGACATTGTCCTCGTTGGAGAGGAGGCAGCTGGAGTACAGAGTAGACTGGAGAAATGGCAGGAGAGGTTGGAGAGAGTAGGCCTTAGGATCAGCCGCACCAAGACTGAACATCTGTTCTGCAGTTTTGGTGACTCTTCCCAATTCTCTCACATTGGCCTAGATGGGATACCCCTACCGGTTTGCTCCGACTTTACGTACTTAGGCTCCCTTCTCCAAGACGACGGCAACATCGACCGGGAGGTAAATCGTAGAATGAATGCAGGATGGATGAAGTGGCGACAGGTCTTGGGAACAATTTGCGATGCACGGATGCACCTTAAACTTAAGGGGAAAATATACAAGAGTGTCATTAGACCTGTTGCTATGTATGGATCTGAATGTTGGGCATTGAAAAAGACGGATGAGAGAAGATTGCATGCCACAGAGATGCGTATGCTAAGATGGATGTGTGGGGTCACAAGGTTAGATAAGATAAGAAATGAGTATATCAGGGGAAGCCTGAAAGTAGCACCAGTGATAGAGAAGATTAGGAGCGCGAGGTTGTCTTGGTATGGACATGTGATGAGTAGGGTTGAAAGCCATGTGACAAGGCGGGTTATCGATATGAATGTGGATGGACGAAAGAAGCGTGGGCGACCCAAAAAGAGATGGATAGACCGTGTGAATGAGGACATGCATATGAAAAGGGTGAGTGCAGATATGACGGTCGATAGGGGGTTATGGAAGGTAAGTACATGTTGTGCCGACCCCACTTAGCGTGGGATAAGGGCAGGCAAATGATCCAAGTTAGGACTGTTCTTTCTATAATGTGCAAATATAGAGACCAGGTTTCCGTGTCATAAGTTAGCTCTATGATAGCGGCTACAAATACTACAATGTTGCCGTCTAGTTAACAATTATATTCTCAAGGATGGTTGACGTCAGGCAGGCGACAGTCGTAGAACTATTGCCAAAACTTTTACAGTACGTACATTGGAAGAAGAGTACATATTGCGTCCATACCAAGTAATTGAGCCTATCTCAATTACTTGGTATCGACGCAAGCAGGATGACGATGTTTTTGTGTCGTAAATCATTAACAAAGTAGTCAGAATATAAATTAGATACTCTAATATTCGAATGGCTTTTAAATAGAGTAAGCTGTATTTTCAGAGATAAAATCACGATTTAAAAATAATTGAGCCAGCATAAAAAAATATTTCATCACTTCTCTCGCAAATAAATTTATTGGCTTTCACATGGTTATCACGGCAGAGTTCTTATTCGGCGCGCTTTTGTGAAATTGTCCACATTCCAACCTCGTGCCGTGCATAGTTCGCCGCACTTCCGCCGGCAGCGATGGAGCAATCGCGTTGTGGATGTTGGAAACAGCTATGCATTTATTTCTAACATTATTACTTTTATTGGCTTCATTCTTTCGTTTTCTTGTTGCAATATCGATGCATGGATTATTTGGTTATACACGACATATCTTCCATGTTATCAATAATTCATTTCCATTATCTTTCATCATCATCATCATCATCATCTTGCTCTTATCCCAATTACTTGGGGTCGACGCAATATGTCATCTGTGTTGACATATTGCAAAAAGTTTCGACAATGACTTTTATGACCGGCCGCCTGCCTGACGTCAACCCTCCTTGGGAATGTAATCGTTGACACAAATGGTACCAGATGGAGTTGGTCCGGGTCAATCTAGGGCTCTTAGTCGTCTTTTACGACACCCACGAGCAAAGCAAGGGTTGGTAGGATTCGAAGCCGCTACCACACAGCACATTTCCATTATCTTTATTAAGCGCTTATTTTCTTTAGATCTTGATTTCTGTATAGATATTCAATTTAGCTAAGAATTATTTTGAAGTATCCATGACAACTATCTACAAAGATTCTGATAAAGGAATCACAGAAACTTTGAACGACAAAAGTAAAACAAATTATGTTTATTAAAAGGGAAAGCATCGAGTGCTTTGATCCAAATCATTGTTCGCCAAAACTATCTTTTTAGAAATTTGCAACGAATCAACACGCTATCCAATATATAATGAGTAGTAACATCCTGAATTCATGAATGTATTATAGCGGAGGCGACGCGAAGTTGGCGAGAAAAATGTGAAGTCATTCATTCACGCTCGTCACGGACACTAACTGCGTGTTCTATGTTGTTTGGATTTAGTGTAAAAAATGCGAGCTTCCCTACAACCACACATAAAACAATCTTTTGAGTCATTGATATAATTATGTCACTTTGGAAGAGGATTTTGAAAAAAATAAAAACTTTATTAAAATGTCTTTTGTAATATGTTTTTATAGGAAATTTAATCTATTTCAAGCTGAAATATGATAAAATTTTAAACAATACAATTCATGCATCAGTTTAATAGAATAGAATAGTTTAATTAATCATTACTGGTACTTTTTTATAATTAAATTTGTACCTAATGTAACTGGGAAAAGTAATACAGTGTTTTTTTGGGGTTCACTACATAGTTTTCTTTTACTGATATAATTACCATTTACTATTATTATTTGCAATAAATATCTAAAGCATATAATTTCATATTACAAAAAAAAAAAACCCTGGCAATGATTACAAACAAATTCTCATCATCGTATACTTTTCTACGGGACACGTTAAAACCAGCTGTGTCATCACGAGGAGAATAGAAGAATTTTTCTAGAAATTGTTTAACACCAACTGTAGTAGCCAACTGATCTTTCGAGCATTAAAGAGGAGCAGGAGAGGACATCAATAAGCGGATGAATAAACAGACGAATGAACGGACATATAACTTTAAAATAGTTGTACTACATGAATTCAAACTCAATACCTCCACATAGCTATCTGATAATCTCCTAAACAAGCAATCGTTGATATTAATACAATTACCATAGTGCTCTACTTCATCTTATTAGTAGTTATTTTTTAACATGGAATTTGTTCTACTTATAAAAAGAGCTTTCTTCATAAGCTTTTTTGTACAGAAAAGCCAGACTAAGAGGCACCACTTGCGTAACATCTGAGATCAACAACGTGTAAGATTTAGGACAACAAACCCATAACTAGTAGTCATTTTGGTGCTTATTGCGAATATGTCTGCCAACTCTTCTTATAGATGTTGTAAGTGATTGAGTATCATTTTAATATATAAGTATATTTTGTATATATTTGCGTATCACATAATAATAAAATAGCAAAGAGACAATATCTTTAAATCAAAGATGTTTGTTTATACAGTAAAGTATGGAAGAAGGTGGTATATCGTTAAAATAATTAACAGAACACATTTCAATAATATTTGGAATTCGAACATTGTGGAACAAAGTTCCTAAACACGCCTTACCTACTGGTAACATAATGTAGTAGAAATCATCACGTAACGAAATGCCGTATGCTGTGTGTTTGCGTCTGTGTATCGAGTCTATTACGCGTGAATGCGTAGCCGGATGCAAACCTCTCTCTTTTCTCTCTCTATCTTTGTCCCAGTCTCTTTTTATCACATAAACTCAACACACGGTTCTAAAGATACGTGTATATTTTATGAAAACATATTTGTTATTTGTATTAGATAGATCATACGTTATAATTTAATATTGCAATTAAGTTTTAAAAAATGTAAAGTGCAGCAGAATGTGTGTAATACAGATTTAGAAAAGTAAGTTGATATAATTGTATAACTTGGTATTTACTGTTTACATTTGTTTATTGTATTTGTGATTTGAGGCATAAAAAATGGGATGCCCTGACCGCACATTTTTTTTTATTTATCTGTTTGTACATCTTTCTGATATTTATTTTGATATTAGTTTAAACTCTACAGTAACATAATATGTTATAGAAATGATTCTATTCATTTAAATGTTGTATTCGCCGCTTTATTTGCCAGATCCAATAAATATTGATGAAAAGAAATGTTATGGAAAATACCTGTAAAAAAATGTAACTAAAATTAAATGAAGAGAAAACTGTTTATGAAACATATGATAATGATGATATAATTGCTTCTACTTCAAGTGGGATTATGCATAAAGCTTACATAGCGACGCAAATTTTTGATATGTTGGCTGATTTAGATGATGACGAATAAATAAGTGTAATACTTAAAAATTCGAGGATATTTTTGTGCTTTTTAAGATATTTTTGTCTTTGAATATAACTATTACAATCTACTTCATTGCTTATTAACATATTATTTTCGTAATTTATTTAATATTTACCTATAGATTTATAAAAAAATACATAATTAAGAGTGCTAATAATTGGTATTAATTATGTCAATAATTAGGATTCTATGTGCCAATAATTGGTATTTCTACTATAACGTACACAATCTTTTTTTTTCAAATAAGATTATATGCAGAATACTAAAAAGAAATAAACATCGACTGAAGTACGGTAAATACATCACTATATTACTTTGTTTGTCGTCTATGTCTTAAAGTGCCAATATATGGGTCGTTTACCCTATATTACGCTGGTAAAACAGGTTGGTATAGGGTTTTATGTCGAGTTCTCCTTCTCTTGCATAGATGTTATATGCGTATCTCTTAGTTACCATTTACGAACTCCACAGGCGAAATCAATTGAATTCCTACTCCGTCACCACACGGACACTTACTATTAATAAATATTAATTATTACGCTGGAATTATTCATTATATAAAGCGAAATAAATATTTTTAGGCAATTTGTTTCTCTGTTAATTGAGAAAGAATCAAAAAAGTGAAATTTAGGCCATACATAGTTCTTTTATTAATAAACAAGTTATTTCTTATTTTAAATTTATGAAAGGCTGAGTTTTTGTAAACTATTCACTTACACAGGAAACACTTCTGTTTAAAAACACAATATGATTTTGAAGTATTTCCTTTCCGTCCTTAATATAGAAACGCTTTTATGGCCGCAATTATTTAAAAACCAGTTAAAATCAACTTAAAAGAAATTTCAGCGATACTAATTGGATATTCATGTTTATCATTACTTTTACCAAATAATAATTTATTGATAGATTTTTGTAGAATGTTGAAAGTGGACTCTCTGTTTCATACAGTGTCAGGCTGTTAGAGGCTTCTTAGTAATACAATAGTATACAAAGTTTATTAAGTCTGAAACTAAACTGAATAACTAACTTTATGGCAATGGCTAAATTTACCTTCATATTCTAATTAAATTTTTATATTGTCTAACAACATTGACAAACCGAGATTTTTTAAGAATGAAACCTTAGCAAACTAATCTTTTTTTCACGGAAATCGTTGGAGCCCTTACCGAGACTCTGAATATAATATAAAGATATACAAGAATTGCTCGTGTAAAGGTATGAAATTATTTTCATTTCATTTCAACTCATATACTAAGTACTCCATATACTAAGTACTCCATATAATAAGATAGAAATTGACCTACTAGGCCACGCTAATTAGACGTATTAGACGTCTTCTAAGACACATGGACAAGAGTGATGAACCGTATTCTTACTTCATCACCACACGGAAAAAGGTAAATGTATGCAAAAATTACAAAACACTTTTCCATGTTGGTTATAGACGTTGAAACCATCTAACCGATGTACGCCGAATCCTGGGTTTTATTAGAAATGTGGTCAAATATGGTAACAATAATACATGAAGACCTGTTGGGCAATGGTGCGATGGATTTCAAGGATTTTTTATACCTATCCTATTATGGACTGAGTATTTTTTTTCAAGCAATTTCAGTTTTTAATATCGTTATGTTATGTTTAAGTAATGAAATTTATAGATAATTATTTGTTTTCATCATATTTGTCATATATTTTGACTGTGGCCATATGGTAACGCTAGGCTAACACGAGTACAAAAATTATATATCTTTGACGCACCTATTTTATTCTTATAGTTTTATATTTTTAAAATAAAACAGTAAACTAGGTATACATTATTATATATTTGTTTTATAAAATTTTCCTGCAGATAGTAACAATTTTGACAATATGACTAAATAAAACAAAAAATACAGTTTTGTGTCATATTTTTCGAAACAGTTGGCAAAGGCCAACATCACATTTTCGACATAATACTCTACCTACTGTTTTGTAATCATCGCCTGCACACCTACGCCTTTTTCTTGCATTTTCTGGAAATGGTTCATGCCAACAAAACGCACTCCGCTGAGCACTTTTCCTCCTAATTTTCTGCTAGATGGGTGACCTTGTCCACCCAACGCACAACAACCACATCGCTCTGGGTATCCCGCCGCATTGCATTGTATACAAGATAATTTCCCAGATCATCACAAGAATCCCAGTATGATTCTTTGCTAGGTATATTATTGTAACGAAATACAATCAGTATGACAAAGAAACATTTCATTTCTTCTAAATTTATTTTTGGACCAGTGCAATCTCTAAACAAATCATATTCTGTACTTTTATTGATAAAAAAGTGAAATAAGTCGTCATCAAAAAAATTTTCAAAAAAGTCTGTACATGTATAGTCTTTGTAGTTGTCATGCTGCAAAGAAGAAATAAAGCCAAGCGATTCAAAAGCCGGCAAATCAGCTTTTCCCACTTGTAAATAACTTTCTGTTTTTTTGCTTGGTTATTGGGATGAAACATATTCCTCATTCGAAGACTCCCTTGAAAAAATCTCTTCAGCAACCAAAGACTGCGCTAACGTGGCGGGAGGCTGAAGCTGCCTGCCATTTAAATTTTCTATAATACCTGCATCATCTTCATCCGCAGAATTTATCGTCAGTACACTGGGCTACATCTGGAGGTTCTATAAATATATCTCGAACCAACTCATGCTCGTCGTTTTCCAATACGTCCAAAATTTCAGCAACAATCAAACTAAAAAATAAAAAAAAACGAACATTAGAATAAAAGTACCCATATTGTACTAGCGTGACCATACGGTCACAGAAAATAAATAACCGTATAACTACATAAATATTGAATGTTCAATAAAACTTATATATCTTCCTTATAACTAGAGCATCAAATAATATTATTCAAAAAACAAATCATGTCATTATATATAATAAACAATAATAAAATAATACTTACTTTTTTCGACCCGCCATTATAGACTAATTTTAGTAAGCACTGTCAAAAGTTTTATTTTTTACCGCCATTATTAAAATTAAAAGTTATTAAATGTTATTAGTCTATGGTAGATGTATTCGGATACACGTAAGTGATAACGTTACTGAAAATTATTATCTAGTTTTTTTTTATTGTCAAATCCTTACATACTGACTTCTGTTACCATATGGTCACACTAGTACATAATGGGTTAATCCTTACTAATATTACAATTGCGAAAGTAAGTTTGTTTGTTTTCACTTTCACACTTAAACCACTGAACTGATCTAAAAAATTCTTTCACCAATGGAAAGCTATAATGTCAGGGAGTAACATATCTATATTTTATCTCGGTATTCTCACGGCAACGGCAGCTACGCAGGTAAGTCGACTGAAACCGAAGCAAAGCGAGGGCGGGTTGCTAGTTATATATGAAACAACGTTTGTTCTGATAGCGTACCATAAAACTTAGAAGTAAATTTTATTCATCATCATTCAACCTTTCGCCGTCTATTCCTGGACGTACGCCTCCCTCATTTGTCGCTACAAAGAGCGGTTCTGTACGCTTTCAGCCTAAGATGCCAGGCAACTTTCATCCTGATTTCGTTTTTACTACGGAACCGTGGTTCTAGGTACAAACTTAGAAGATGATAATAGGCTCACCGCCTCTTGGGCTAGATTGAAATTTACGTTGTACATATTATTGTACTCAGTTTTACTTTTAGAGAATATGGAAAGTCTTCATCATCATTTCCTGGTTATCCATCAGTCGTCTCTATCATTAAGGGGGTGATGATAAATTTTATTCACACTGACATCTCACGGAACCGTATCCCTTCCCCTTCGCAATTGGGCCACCCTCTGGTACCGAATCTTTGATGTCCGTGGTTAGTCCGGCTGGCCGTACTGTACTAAGCTAGCCATACGTTGACATAGCGTTTTACGTCGAGAAGCCATGCCTTGGATCATAACGATCTTGGCACACCTCTCAATCGTCTTTTATGACAATCAAGGGGGGAAAAGGATAAGGTGACTATTATTAGGTATATATATATATATATTTACTCCGTAACGGAATTTCTACGTGTTTACTAGAATATCCACATCTAGTTGGGGCCTTCGTTTTAATACACATAAAACCATATACATGGCCACATATTTGGGGTGTATTTGTTACGCTGCACCTGTATGGGCCGATAGGGCCACCATAGGGGCGGCTCGCCTTAAATTACTACAGAGCCAACGATTGGCCCTAATATTCTTATGTAAAGCCTATAGAACGGTTAGTACCGAGGCCTTGCCAGTACTCGCGGGTGTACTTCCGGTTGATTTGGAGATTCAGAGACAAGCGTCAATGTATTACACCACGAAGGAAACTATGAATACAGTTTTCCTTCTACCACGTGACCGAAATAAAATTGCTAGATTATTTGCACCACAATCCATTGTCTATGAGGAACTTTTAACTGAATGGCAAGAAAGATGGGATTCATCATCGAAAGGTCCTCCTCATCTTTATCTATTTTTTCAATGCATCTGGGAGCGCCTGGAGAAGGTGTGGCTGGAGGTTGACTACTTTGTGGCCCAATTTTTAACTGGCCATGGCCACTTTAAAAGTAAATTATTTTCTTTTAAACTCGTACCATCACCATTGTGTCAATATTCCACATCTGACCACGAGTAACAATCAGCACATCACATTCTCTGGGAGTGCGATCTCTGGCGAAACGAGCGTAACCTTATGTTAAACGGTTTGCAAGTCACCTGTGGGGTAGTATACTATACGGACCTTGTAGCAACTCGAGAAAATTTCCGTGCGTTCATGCGTTTCTGCCATACCTACTGTAGCAATCAATCTTAACGCTCACATATAGGCCCCGTTAAGCTCTTCCGTATCCGTGGTGCCGTACTGCTGCGCTATCGTAGCTGTACACCTTTTTACTTATTGGCTGACTAGTCATTTTGTTTTCCTGTCTCCCGCTTTGCGTAGAAGGTAAGTGGAATCTCTCTTTCCAACTCCTCCTCTTTAATCTTTTCTAATTAAATTTGTTGCGGGTCCCAAGACAATTAAAATCATATCCCGGAACTGCCTGAGGGTCAAACCTCGGTGTCATTTATGGAGACCATTGTGGATCCTGGCTTACAGGAGTTACAATGATGGGAATGTGTGGTGGGATTAGTCACAAAAAAAAAAAAATTACTCCATCTCCATAAGTATAATTATATTATAGAGATGTTACAGGCATCTTTTCTATTGAGATCTATCCAAAATACTATTGTATAGTAAATCATAAACAATTTTTGCCTAGTCCAGAATAACAATAACGCTTCTGCGAGACAATGATCTCGCGGAAGAAGGCAGCGGATCGCCTGCGCGAGGAGCGCAGCCTCGATGAGGAGATCCGCTGCCGGCGACTGGGGCGGCGTAGGCGCAACTACCTGCGCCTCATGCCGCCCTAGCCGAGGCCGCGGGTGACGTGACCGGGGATTAGTCCATCACCCGCCGAGAGGCCGACCGCGTGAGGAAAGACCGACGTCCTCCCCGATGGGGGGACGTCGGTTGCGTCGGTCGATGGAAGGGTACCCCAGTATTCCGTCGGGCCGACCACTGTCACAATGTCAAGTAACCCTGCTCCGGTGTGCTTACCGGACATGGGGTCTTCGGTAAGTACCTGCACAGAATTGGAAGAGAAGAGGCCCCAGGATGTCATGAGTGTGGCGCGCTAATCGACGATGCGCGCCACACACTGGAAGTATGCCCCGCCTGGGGGCCTCAGCGCCACGTCCTATAAACGGAACTGGGAATAACAAACCTGTCGTTGTCGACCATCATCTCCAAGATGCTCGGCAGTGACAGCTGTTGGTCGTCGATGGCCTCCTTCTGTGAGGCTTTCATGACAAGGAAGGAGGCCGCGGAGCGGGCACACGAGGCGCTTGCGTCCGCTGACTCGCTCCGCCGGCGACGACCACGGAGGAGGAGACGACGCTATGCGCTCCTCCACCCACCGCTCTGAATGATGACAGGACGTGGCCAGATGGCCAAGCGTTGGGGTGTCGGGGATAGAATGTTGTCAGACGATCTCTCCGGCACCTCGTAAAAGCGCGGAAGGGGCCGCTGTGGTTTTAGTGGGTATTTCGGTCACTTCTGTGGCCGGCGAGTCCCACACATACTCCCGTCTGTAACCGGCGGGAGATAGTGCGTAAATGCATTTCCACAGGGTGAAAAAAAAAAAAAGTAACCCTGCTCCGGTGGTCAGCCCAACGACGAAGGCGACGTGGTTTTCGGGTGGGTTGCGGGAGTTGCGTGCTTTAGCCCCTCTGTCGCCCCGGACGGAGTGGTGCGGAGGCGCGCCGACCGCAGCCCACCGACAAAAAAAAGTCCAGAATAACAAAAAAAAAAAATTTTGTGAAATACCTACAAGTGTTGCAAATTCTAAATTGTTAAAGACTTTTATATTCTTATCACAAACTGAAATTGTTTGTTCCTGAAAACGACTAAAGTGAGCAAATGCAGAAAACATATCGAAGTAGGTTGGTTACGTCGCGTCGAACGAAGAGCCGCCATCGCGTTGCTCACTTGGCTGAAGTCCAGTGCCTTGATTTAAATACACTATTTACTGAAACTACTAAAGTACTATTTATTTTAACTTCATTATTGTCGTTACGCTATTTCTATTTTTGAATGACATACATGCCTATTAAAACTCGAAATAAAACACTATGCCAACTCGTCTGACCAGCGTGGTATAGAAGGTCAATTTCCCTCTCATGGTGAGAGCTTAAGTGTTCAAATTCCAAATATTTACATATTATATACTAGTTGACCCAACAGACGTTGTTCTGTTCAAATTAATTAAAAGGAAATCTCCTTGAAATCAATCGTAGCGCCACCTATAGGGTCCAATTGTGAATCTAAACCATTCTCTAATCCCCTTGAACACATAGAAAAAATTTCTTCAACATCGGTCCAGCCGTTTAGGAGGAGTTCAGTGACATAACTCATAACTCATTTATTGATAAGGGTTTCTTACATGTCATTATAAATATGGTAAAGATGATTACATTTTAACAATATTAGATTATCAGCAATTAAAATAGAATAAATAACGATGTCAAAGAAATGTCAAAGAGTAATAATAATAGTAATAACGAAACGTAAACAATATCCGCGTTGAATACTCTGTCTACATTTTCAAAAATTCGTCAAACGTATAGAATGCCTGCCTGACGAGCCACCGCTTTAGTCGGACCTTGAAGGTTTGGAGGCTAGGAGCGGAAGTTATCGGTGTAGGCAGTTTATTGTACACCGCTGGGCCCATAACATGAGTTGTTTTCACTGACTTAGTGAGTGTTCTTGCTACGGCTGATAAGTTATCACGGTATCTTATGAGATACGAATGCTTATGGCTTGGCAAACTTTAATAAGTTTTTTCTGACATAAATAGCCACCTGGTATATTACCACACTAGGAAGGGTAAGGATGTTTAGTTTAGTGAGAAAAGGTTTCACTGTCGTATCGTTTGGTATCCCGATTATTGCTCGTACGGCACGCTTCTGCATACGAAATATGCGCTCTCGGTCTGCTGTTCGACCCCAGAGTTCTGCACCATACTGGAGTAGGGAGTGCACTGTAGCAAAGTAACAGGCTCGCAACTCTTTCTTAGATACTATCCGAGCAATACGGCCCAGAGCGTAACACGCTCTGCCTATTTTACTACATAGTCTATTTAATGTGGTTTTGCCATTTAATACTACTATCTATTTCAATGCCGAGGAAAGATATCGTCACGACTTGAGTTAATTGTTTTCACATTTTAGTACAAATTTATTGCCAGTGTAAGAAGAAAATGATTCTATACGAAAAAATTATATTGTTTATGATTAGTAATTATTAATTATTAAATTTGTAGCAGTTATTGTTACAATTTGTTGATTTAAAACTAACAAAAACTAATATACTACTACCGGATCGGAACGCGGCCACACTGAGAAAGATCCGGCAAGAAAACTCAGGGGACGTGATGCTAAATTAGTATTGATTTTTAATTTTAGTTGCTTGGCTTACTTTGTTTTACCAAAAAATTTTTGATTTATAATCTTTAACTATTATTATTGTGGGTCAAATCTATACAATAAGTGCTCACAGTATCATGCAGTCTTGTGGTGGTCTCTTTGGATTTATTTTTAATTATGTTTATAACAGCTTGATGGTAATACCCAGCCATCCTCTCTATTAAAATTTTTGTGTTTTTTGATTTCAATAGCCTCGCGTACCATTCTAGGCAGGTATCGGTGTTCTTTTGCGAGGACTTGAGGTTTATCAAACCTAATGTTATGGCGGGCGCGGTCCTGACTATGTTCACTGACTGCAGACTTAGTGTGACGGCGGTGCTTCACATCAGCTACGTGTTCTTTGAGCCGAGTTCTTATGGATCTCTTTGTTTACCCAATATAAGAGAGACCACAGTCACAGTCAAGTTTATAAACTCCTGCATCTTGTAGAGGGATCTGGCACTTGACAGGTGGTAAGAACTGACTTATCCTTTTGAGTGGCTTAAAATAAGTTTTTATGGAAGCCCGTTTCAGGATATAGCCAATCTTGTCAGTGACTCCTTTCACATAAGGTAGTACTACATAAGGTAGTGCAGCATTTTCTGTATCGGGTAGATAATTATAAATGTCTGTAATAACGATTACTTGTTGGACGTGAGACACCTTAGTCCGCCCGTGACCATGAATACTGCAAAGTGTTCGAAACGTCGGGCAATCATAAATCAAATACAAACGCGATATAATCCGTAAAAGTAGTTTTATTTACAATGTGTAGTGCTCGCGTAAACATCAGATATCATTATCCAACCTTACTGTTCCACCACGGCCCACTACAATCTGGGACTTCTCTTCCATCAGGTTTACCAATACTGCGTGCGGTGCACCATTTATACCGTAGTGCCTTAACTTAGCAGCCAGTACTATACGATCAGCCACATCGAAGGCCTTCGAAAGGTCACAACATATAAGTGCAGCACGTTGTTTGTTTTCACGGGCAACCAGTTCCTTACGAACCAATTCCCTTATCATGCATAATATGCATATTGTTGGTCTGAAAGACAGTACATACGCACGTACACAAGAAATTAATATAGACGTCGTTGACTATGACTTGAGCGATGATGGGTAGCGGCGGCAGCGATGCTTGCGACGAATTCACTACTCTACTAGCCACACAGATATCAAGCATATGCTACGATGTGACCTCGTCGCAACCGCATTGGTGGCAGGAAGGAGTCGGCTTCCTCCTTGCGACTTACAGATATAGCCGAAGCAACGATGCCCTCCAAAATTTGTACCAGCTAAAAAAGCAGGGCTCTGAGCATCTCCACCTTCAAGTCCCCCAGGGCAGTTCCGGCCAACGCGTACGCGGCCTTGGTCACCATCATAATTATGGTAATAACGTGTAGCTTTATACGCAATGGCTTTTTATAGCCACCACAAGATTAGCCATAAAACGTGTGATTTGGGAACTCGCCCACACAGATGTATCGCACAGGGCCATTAATTGGACCATCCTCGCATAAAGCCGTCAACACCTAATATTGGGTACATCCATATACATATATTCGACATAAGTAAGAACATGGCGGCCTCCGCGTCGACGATTCGGGGAGTAAATTCATAAAAATGCTCCCGAAACCACCATCGCCCGTCGAGTCTTATGCCCGCATATTTCATCTGGGCCCCGACGCTGATAGGGATCGAAGTGACGATGATTGAGGTGCCGACGAATACGTCCACGAATGAAATCCATGAAACCGCAAAGTATTCATATATCGTCATTTAGGGCCACTCTAAGCCATGAGGCGATCCTTTGGATCACGACCTCGATGCTGAATGTGGTCAAGCATATTGCCTCTTCAAATTAAGTCCAATCCGAGGAGGCCTCGAAACGCAAAGTAGTAGTCAATATACCACGCTGTCTACCGCAAGATCGATCTTAGCTGGGCGCCGTTCAACATAGGCGTTAGAAAAAGTTTTCTGCGCGCTACACGTAGAGAACACTGCACCACTCCAAAGAAACTGCTCGAAGTCGCCTTAGGAATGGAGGTACCCGTGGTAACAGAGTGCTTTCCTGGTGTAGTTTAATGATTGAGTTGGTGATATCTAAAGACACCGCCAATGCACCATACCGCCGGTGACCGTCTTTGTGATCACGGCCCTCAGATATAGAAAAGCCACGATCATCTGCCAGAATCCAACCTCGCATCGGTCAGATCGGGGCCATCCTCACTAAGGTGCGGGATGATTCGAGCGTTCAGATTCGAGCCAAGCTGCATGTAAACTTGTGCTTATATCCACTTCTATACTAATTACAAAATTAAGAAATAAATTCCTAATTAATCTAGTGAATATGTACAAAAAAATATATTTCTTAAAGCTTAGATTACCCACTTTTAACTTACCGATAATACGGTTTATAATTAGATCTTATTTATTCATGGAAAGCTTTCAAAAATAGCCATACCGTAGACAATTTCAGTAAGATTATAATGAAGGTAGCAACGATCGGCGTCCTGGGATCCTATTAACTTTTCAAATAGTCAATAATGTCAGCTATTAAACTTTATGGACATCTTAAATTATTTTAACACCGTTATGTTAACATCACTAACAAATTTCTTTATAAGGAAAATCGTTTGTGGGATACTCGCTTCGTCCATGGAACTTCGCTCATAATATCAAATGTTCCAATATTTTAAGTGCTAAAGCGTTTTGCTCAGGAAAAAAATCTTAAAACTTTTATCTTTTAAGCTCTTAAATCAATTTTGATAGCGTTTATAAAATATCGGTGGCATTTTTCTTAGCATCTACTTTGTAACTTAAATAAATAAACATTATTTATAAACCTAATAAAAGTATGAAATAAAATTAATAAAAAAAATAATCGTCTTTATTTCAGCCCCTACTCGTCGTATCATTAGGCCCAAGCTTCTTTCAAAATAGGAGAAAAATTATCTATTATACCAAGCTGTTCAGACGGAGTTGGTATTGGGTTTTATTTCGAGTTTGCCCTTTTCTTGAGTATATTATATTAGTCGTCTTTTATGACACCCATGGACAAGATAGGGAATGGTGAGATGTATTCGTTCCACATCACCATAAAGAGAAATTTTAATATGTATGTTTTATTTTGTCTTTTCAATCATAATCTATAACATCTAGATAAATTATATGTTCTATAATTTATCTGACTATTAGCAGCTTACGTGGATAATTACCTAGGTATTTAATATTATAATTTTGTGTTAATTACTAATGTCACACGTGTCATTCCATGATATTAATAATATCATCAAAATTAATAATATCCACAGTACATCATTATTTTTGTTATCTAAGTCATACTACGGTGACTGCGCAGTATGTGCGATGTTCATTGTTTTAATTAGGCACTAGCAGATTTGCTAACATTTATAGACACTGCTCTACTACTATTTGCTATAGCGTTATATATTATAGGCTATACATACAAATATATAAAATTGAAGTGTCTGTTTGTAATGTCAAAATACTGGGCCTTTTTCATGCTCACATGATATTTACACGACATACTTACAATAGTTTAATAAATTTTGCCTGTCTACCTGTCTAATATTTTACTACCAGGTAGCTGTTTATACAAAGAGTAACTTAGGCTACATTTTATGCCGGTATTCCCACGGGAGCGGGTAGGTCGACTGAAACCGAAGCGAAGCGAGGGTGGGTTGCTAGTCTAGAATAAGGCTGCCTGTCCACCGAAACGGAGCGAGGCAGTGGAGCGGAGAAACGGAGAAATATTAACCAATAAGATTTCACAAAATCGCCGCTACTCTTTAGTGGACAGGGAGTTGCGAACTAATTTAAAAATTCGTACAAAACCGGTAAGCGGAGCGGGGAAGCGAGTGCGGGCGCAGACGCAAGGCGCGCCAGTAATGTGACATCGTAGTCCTCAAGCAATGTAAGGTAATAATGTATTAACTTTTTAGATAACATGTCTGCTGTCACTGACATTTCGTGTAGAACTAAACTAATCGCCCGCCGCCGGGAGCTCGAACTGGCTCGTCGCGTAAATACTAAACTCTGCTGCATACTAAACCTTACTATACCATGCTGGTCACACAGGTTGGTATAGGGTTTTATTTCGAGTTATCCATCTCTTGCATTGATGTTACATGCGTATTATATCCCTTAGACGTTTATCACGACATCCACGGGCAAGATAGGGAGTGGTGAATTGTATTCTTACTCGGGCACTACACGGAAAACCAACCGTTTCCAACAGGAACGGGAACTACGGAAATAAAACCATGGGAATTTTCTAGCAATAACTGCAAAAAGCCAACTCTTACACTAGTCTCAGGTCATAATATTCCACTAATGGATTCAAGTCTTCTCCAAAATAGGTGCGAAATTGACCTGCTATACCACGCTGGTAGTGTACCACATTTTGGTATAGGGTTTTATTTCGAGTTGTTCTTTTCTCATATTGATTTTGCATGCATATTATATCCCTTAGTTGTCTTCTACGATACCCACAGGTAAGAAAAGGGGTGGTGAATTCTCACTCCGACACAACACGGAAGACTTTAACTCGTTGCTATTTAATTGACATAGTAAATTTACTAACACAATAATATTATTAAATTATGCATACATTTTCCGTGTGGTGGCGGAGTAAGAATACAATTCACCACTCCCAATCTTGCTCGTGAATGTCGTAAAACACGACTAAGGGATATAATACGCATATAACATCAATGCAAGAGAAGAAAAACTCGACATAAAACCCTATACTAACCTGTCTGACCAGCATGGTCAATTTCTCTTCTACAGTGAAGGAGGCTCGAGCCCAATAGTAGGACGTATATGAGGTGAAATGATGATGGTGATAAATATATTATAAACCTCCTACCAAGCTACGTCTTATCTCTTTACGAGAGGAATATTTTAAAAGAGTTGCAGTAAGAGGGCAGGTTGCCCTCACTTAGCTTCGGTTTCAGTGGCCTTACCCGCGTGGTCCCCAATCCCGTGGGAATATCGGGATAAAATATAGCCTAGATTACCGCCTGATATTATAGTTTTCTCTTGGTGAAAGAATTTTTGAAATCGGTCCAGCTGTTTTGAAGATTACCCGGAACAAACAGACAGACAGAAAAAAAATATAAAGTGATGTTTAGGCATATATATAGTGCAAATTACCGTGAGAGCATGAAAAAAGCCTATTATTTTGACATTACAAACCGACACTCTAATTTTATTTATTGGTATAGATAACTTTTTGTTCGCTGTTCATATTAGGTATTAATTTGCGAAATTTTCTGAACGGTTGTTGGTTCAAATAGGTGTATGTATTTTGATGCTGTTGATTTTTAGGTTGTTGTTTTTCAGACTATATCATGTATATGGTTGATATGTTTCTATGGATAACCGTACGCCTGTTATTCCTGATAAAAAGTGCTAAACTGTCTAAATGATGCTGATACTGTCTAAATTTAAATTACTTTATTGATAGCCACATTTTAAGATCATTAATTACCGTAAGTCATAATATAATTCTTCTTGTTTATCATCGTCTTCTCAGCTCATGTATGTCCCACTGCTGAGGCCGAGCTTCTTTTAAAATAGTCGGGAAATCGACCTACCATGGTAGAGTCAAGTATAAAATAATCTTATACCTAGTTGGTATAACTTTTTTGTCGAATTCTCCTTCTCTAGTATAGATGTTATAGGAATGAATTCCGTTAGTCCTTACAATACCCCCCCCCGCCAAAAAAATGTTAGTGAATGGTATTTTCACTCAGTCACTACACCTAAATTTTGTATATAAGCATGTTAAAACTAAAAGTTCAAGATTTTCTAAATCGATCGAATGTCGTTCAGTCGCTGTAAATTAATAAGAACACCTCCTTCTATTGAATTGAATCTAAGCGAATCGAATAGAATTGAATTCCTCACCTCATTATCATCTCAGCCTATATATGTCCCACTGTCGGGTTCAAGTCTCCTCCATAATGGAAAGGGGAATGGACCTACTATTCCACGCTAGCCAGACATGTCGGGATAGGGTTTTGTTTCAGGGTTTCCTTCTCTTGTACAGATCTTACGTGCATATTATATCCCTTAGTCGTCTCATACGACATCCACGGGCAAGATAGGGAGTGGTGAATCGTATTCTTACTCCGCCAACACACGGATGAATTGAATTACATTAAATAAACCTAAATCAAATCAGATCAGATCAGATCAGAATCAAAATAAATTAGATTAGATATTAAATTAAATTAAATAACAGGATTGCGCAATTCATGTGTTCTTTCCTCAGTCTATCAACATCTCATCATCATCATCATCATTGCAGCCCACATACGTCCCACTGTTGGGCTCGGGCCTCCTCCACAATGGGAGGGAATTTGACCTACTATACCATGCTGGTCAGACATGTTGGTATAGGGTTTCATTTCGAGTTTTCCTTCTCTTGCACAGATGTTATGTGCATATTATATCCCATAGTCGTCTTATACGACATCCACGGGCAAGATAGGGAGTGGTGAATTGTATTCTTACCCCGTCACCACACGGAAAATCATATCAACATCTATTGTTCGGTATATCACTAGGTTTGTATCTCGTGAGATATATGTAGTTGTCTCTAAAAAAATCTCTGTAAATGTAAAGAAATATCTATATTCATATTTATTGACATTAACATAATAAACAATAATATGAACTTTTTCTGCATATGAATTTTAATGTACTTGAATATATTCAAAACAGTTTTCAAGAAACTTGGCAAATTTACAGAGCAACTTTGAATATATCATCTGTCATATCTTTTCACTTCATCACTTTTATGGAAGTAACTTTAATAGTGAACGTTATATTGCTCTGCTTTTAACGTATGTGATTCAATTCACCTTTATATCTAACTATATTCATAATGATGACATTAAAATCTGAAGACTGAGTTTATTTTAACATCAGATACTCAAAATAAAAGGCCATTTTAGACATTACATTTAAAGATTATTTCACTTAATGTATTTTTTGCAAAATTATAGAAATAGTATGTTTATAATATCTTATATCTTTAAACGAACAATTCTTGTATATACCTATATATATATATATATATTTTTTTTTCCAGGATTTTGGAAACGGCACCAACAGTTTTAATGAAGGTATACTGGAGGTTTCGAGGCCAAAAAATCGATCTAGCTAGGTTTTATTTATAGAAAATGTTGTTTCGTCAGTGTTTTTAGCAAAAAAAATATAATGACATTAAATTTTAAAAGAATATGAATTCAAATTTTGCCGTCAACGTCATGAGTTACGATAGCTCAGTTGAGAAGTAGTTCAGTTTTATTTCAGTTTTGTTTTGGCATTCAAACGGCGTCGGATCGAATCTCGGTGTTATTATTATTTTTATTTTATTTTTTTTACATTATTTAATTTTTTTTTTATTGTCTAAATAAATTCGAGAAAAATACTACAAAAATATACCGAGCGAAGCTCGGTCAACCAGATATTTAATAACTATTGAACCAAATGGCCCTTTTTTTGACAGCCATTCAAGTACTATGCAACTATACACATCTGGTAAGTGACCCCATACGGTGCACCGGTGTGGACGTGGTTGCTGACCATCCGTCTTAGGGCTATCTTGTGGCGTCTACAGAGAGCCATAGCAGTCAGGGCCATACGCGGATACCACACGGTGGTGACAGAGGCTGCTTGCCTCTTGGCCGGGACTCCCCCATGGGACCTGGAGGCGGAGATGCTCGCCGGTTTATACCGGCGGGTATTGGAGACGCGAGCTGGAGGCGGTATTGTCTCAATCAAAGAAATTGCCGCCTGGCAGGTTGACGCCCTCCCAGACCTCATTGCCCGTTGGGCGACAGGGGTTGGGTTCGGTATCAGGACCGTCGAGGCCTTCCGGCCAGTGCTGATGCAGTAGTTGGATCAGCGGCACGGGATGCTTCACTTCCAATTTAGTGCTTCCGTTGCAGGTGTTGACGGGGCACCGTTGCTTCGTCAAGTATCTGCACATGGTCGTGAAGAAGGAGAGCACACCGTCCTGCCATCACCACGATTGCGACGAGGATACGGCTGTGCAGTGCTGTGAACTTGTCGTGATCATCGGTGCCAACCTGACGCTGCCGACCACCGCTAGGGAGATGTTCGGCCACGTCAGGAATTGGGACGTGGTCACCATCTCTACGACGCAGTCATCTCGCAGAAAGAGGCGGCGGATCCTGCGCGTGAGGAACGCCTCCACAACGACATGGTCCGCCACCGGTGATTCGGCCTGTGCAAGCGCGGGTACCTGCGCTTAACGCCGCCCAAGCCCCGGCTTTTAGTTCGTCATCCGCAGAGAGGCTGACGGCGCAACGGCGACCGACGTCCCATGAAAGGGACGTCGAGAAGAGACGTCGGGCTGACAACGGAGGTCAAGGAACTCGGTACCGGTGGTCAGCCCATCGACGAAGGTGACGTGCTACGGGTGGGTTATAGAGACACGCGCCGCCCCTTTGTCGCCCCGGACAGAGCCGAGTGGTGGGTGCACTGGCCACAGCCCACCCACCGCTCGGCTCTGTAAAAAACATAAAAATACTATTATACATTTGCGTATTGTATATTTGCGCAGTCGTCAATATTGCATTATATAAATTGACATTCATTTACTTTATAAGCAGTTCGTTCTATCGATTCACAGCAATCATATTAGTATTATATCATTAGTTTATCATTGCGAATATACGGTAACTGTTACAACTTATCATTTTATTCTTAGCATATATCATATAATCTAGCATATCAAAAGGTTGTACGAAGCAGCAGCCCGTACAACTATACACTAATGAGTTTAAAATGATAATAAATGCACTAAGGCGAAGAATAATTTACTAATGTAACATAATTTTTGATAGAATAATGCAACGAAACCTTTGGCTGGTACATTTATATCCTTGTAATAATGATGACTTGTAGGACGTGAAACACTTTTGTTCTACCGTCATCATAAACGCTGAAAAATGTTTGAAACGTCGTGTAATCAAAAATTAAATACAAACGCAATACAATCTGTAAAAATCAATAAGGTCGTTAAAATCTTTAAAACTCGATAATAAAGAGTCGTTGAAATATCAGAATAAATAAAAGCCTACATCGATTTTAATGCAAGCCTTAATTTTATAAAAAACCTGCTATGAAAAGTAACCGCGGAGGAGTTAATATTTATGAAATTCCATCATTTCAATAAGGTTGATTCGGCTTCCACCAACATTAAATAACCCCTTTGAATAACGTTGAAGAATCTTTATGTGAAAAGGAATCTGAAAGTAAACCATTTTTTATATCGGTACGAGTGTCTATCAAAAATATTCTTTGACTGTCACATCATTCAACATCATTAGACTGAAAAATAAGAGCCGTAGCTTTAATATGAGCAAGTTTTTAATTAATATAACCCTCGACACAGATGCCCTTTAGGAAAATACCTTTTTGTTTTAAGTAAATATTGGAGTTTGTTTATTATATGTTTTTGGCAATTCATTCATTCACTTAAACTTTAATTGCCGTTACCTTCCCACACATATGAAAGGATCAATGTAGTTTAGTCATAAAATTTCAAATTAAGTGCTACCTTAAAATTAATTATCCTGTCGAAATAACGTAACAATTTAGTAGAGCTAATCAGTTTAAATGTAAATTAGGAATAGAACAAATGGCCCCGTCTTAGAATGAGACTGGCAGATATCTTATTTCTGTTACTTTGTGACGCTTTGGATAGTAAAAACCATCTCTTTTTAATAGGAGAATACCACGACTTAAAGAATAAATTTACAAATGTAGAAAAAGAATGCAATAAGACCACTGTATCATCTGTTTAGTTTTAGTTTAGTTTCATATTTTTATTATATAGTAGTTTTTCTTTGCGACGGAATTACCAGCATTGTGCTAGGTATGTTTTATTTTGAATACAACTTCTGCAATATTAAATGCGCGTTGAATATTGTTTTCATGTCCTTGTAGTAAATTATCAGAATATCCACAGATAGCATCAAATTTCAATTTGTGAATCGCACAAGATTCAAACCTACGATACTGGCATAGGTCGGTATCTTGACCACGTAGTGGTTAAGTGAGTAACTGGCAAGCCACCCTCCCTCCGCTTCGGTTACAGTTACCTTACCCCCGTAGTTTCCGTTACCGTAGGAATACTGGGATAAAATATAGCCTATATTACTCAGGGATAATGTAGCTTTCCAATGGTGAAAGAATTTTTGAAATCGGCACAGTCGTTTTTGAGTTCATTCATTACAAATATACACACCCACAAAAATAGAAATTCTTCCTCTTTATATATTAGTGTAGATTGAATATATATAAATTTTTCATAATTTAATCTTCAGATTAATCTGGAGCCACGGCAGTGCCCCTGCCAAGTCGAGCAAAAAAAAAAGTCGGGCAAAACGCAACACTGCCGTAACATAGTTTTCTCGAAGCAATTCCGGCCATTTTCGACCCCCTATAACTTTGTTGTGAATAAAACTAGGAGCTTGAATTTTTAGTAGCTTCAAATTTAGAGTACAATTAGTGTTTAGTGTATAAATGAAGGAAAAATTATGAAATATTGTAATTTTTGTCTAGTTTCCGAGATATACTAACTGCATAAATAATTTTGTGACCCCATATAAATATATGTTACAAAGTTACATTTGTAGTTAATGAAATGTAACTTTGTAAAATATAAGAATACATTTGTGGCCATCATTGCTTCCCTGTGGGAATCGTAAAAACCGGCTAAAGACTGCGCAGATGGCCTAGTGGTTAAGATACCAACGTACCGTGCCAGTGTCGCGGGTTCGAATCCCATGCAAGACATCACCTTGTACGATCCACAAATTGTTGTTCTGAGTCTGAATGTAATTTGTGTCGGTTAATTATATGTTCTTTCAGTGTGGCGACGAAGTAAGAATACAATTCACCACTCTCTATCTTGCCCGTGGATGTCGTATGAGACGACTATGGGATATAATATGCACATACCATCTGTGCAAGAGAAGACAAACTCGAAATGAAACCCTATATCAACATGTCTGACCAGCATGGTATAGTGGGTCAAGTTTTCTGCCATTGTGGAGAAGGCCCGAGCCCAACAGTGGGACGTATGAGGGCTGCGATGATGAGTTATTTGTTTGTGAAGTCCCCCACAACATAAGGATTATTATTTCCTTAGAGCGAGGCGTTGTCATTTAAAAAAAAAGATTCAACAGGAGAGTGGGTAGCAGTTCTTGCCGGGGAAATGTATGATATTTCACTGTGAAACGAACCCGCTTACCAAACGTGGCGATTACGGCATTATTCCTCATATGGCGAAGAAAAATGAGCCTAGTCATGGCAACTCTGTTGCCCTTGAGCGTCGTTGGATGCAGGTGCCACAGTACCGCACTTCATGGTGAAGCATGAGCGGCGTCTATGTTCTGCAGTGGACGGTGATAGGCTGAATGATGATTGGCATAATAGGTGTAACAGATACCTAGATATATGCAATCATGTTCAAAGATAACTTGTAAAATGGAAATTCAATCAACGGAATGAAAAAGCAAGAGTGGGACATGTCTTATGAAATTGTACGAAAATCTCCCAAAGTATTAAGCAAACTAAATTACCTGAAATTTACCTGAAAGAAAAAACGCCATCATTAGGCTCGATTGTCATCAAAGCGGAGAAGGAGACTAGAGGAGATGTGTTTCATAAAACCAATCAAATTTATTTATTTTCACATCTCTTCGCTTAGTTTAGGTAGAAATGACTCAAGCGGAAAGGAGAGATGTCTCCTTTTTCAGAGAGTGGGCTCTAAGAAAATCCGTTATTGGTATTCAAGAAGTAAAAGGTACCGGAAAGGAAAATAAGTAGGTCTATCTATAAAAAGAAATGAGATACCATCAAAAACAAAACTTGTAAAAAAAGCCAAGCCTCGCAACTGAGTTCTTCTACCATAAAAAGTTGTGAGATCCATGTTATACCAAGTCGGTTGACTCATTCAGTCCCTGCCCATACAAAGTTGCCGATGCTTAACAATTCTCCGTTGATCGGCCAAGGTACGGTTACTAACTCTCGGCCAAGTATCGGCATTTTTATGGCCGATGGCAGGCCTATCATCGCCCGCCATATTATATACACTATAATAATTCGCGATCCTCAGCCGATCCTTGACTGATGCTATGACACTTTTTTGGCTGCGCATACGTATTGAAAGTTGAATCAGCCGTTTAGTAATAAGTAGTTAATGAGGAACCAGAAGTTATGCATATATTATTTTATAGAACAAGTATATATGCATAAGAGAACAGATTACGACAGGTGTTAATATAACATAAAGTATTAATAAAAATAAAGTTACGATTCATTTTCCAGAAAATGATGATTTTTATTCAATAAACATTGTACAAAATTTTAAATCGCACTATGGTTCCGTTACAAAAATGTAGATATATATATCCCGATATTAATTTAATAGTACGTTGTTACAGGCCCTCCGGGTTGAGAGCCCTCAGCGCTCACCCATAGTGCGCGTCAAGCTGTCAACGCCATCTGCGGCCAACAGCTGTACACATACAAAAAAAAAGTTACCGGCTGATAAGTCTCCTTAACGGTCTTAGTAAAATGTACGAGCGCGTAATCCACCAAAGGTTGAGAACCTTCGCTGACGAGAACCACCTCATACCACATGAGCAGTTCGGCTTTAGAGCCAAACACTCGTGTGTGCATCAAGTCTATCGCATTGTGGAAAGCATCAACGTAAAATTGCAACGCAACCTTTTTACGGGATACTCTTCTTCAATGTAGCCAAAGCCTTCGACAAAGTATGGCACAATGGCCTTATCTTCAAGTTATTCCACCTTGGAATTCCCCACTATCTCGTAATTATTATACGAGACCTCGTAATTTTTAACCAATCGTAGCTTCCGCTACAGAGTAGAGGGGACACTTTCTTCCCCGCACCTGATTAGAGCCGGCGTACCGCAAGGTTCGGTCCTCTCCCCTCTTCTATTCGCGCTGTACACCAGCGACATCCGCAAGTCTAAGCTCATGCAGTCAGCCCTCTACGCTGACGACATGGCTATATTCGTACCCGGGCTTAACCCGGACGCTGTCACTTGAAATCTCCAAACCGCAGCTACTGTCCTTGGCAAGTGATTCCGGAAGTGGAGAATTGACATTAACCCAGAAAAGAGCCAGGCGGTCATGTTTCACAAGAGACGTGCCGACCTGTACCCGCCCGAGAGCTTCACTCAAGTCCGCATTTTTGATAAGCCCATCCCTTGCACGTCAAAAGCAAAATATCTAGGCGTCACCCTTGACAATCGTCTCAGCTTCGCTCGACACATAACCACTGTGCGCTTGCGTGCAGCATTCGTTATGGGTCGTTTACACAGCTTACTCAACCCAAAGAGTAAGCTGTCACTCAAATGCAAAGTCCGTCTTTACACGCCTGCCTGCACACGTCCCATCATGATGTATGCCAGTGTAGTATTCACGTTAGGCCACACAGGATCCATAGGCTACAAACACTTAAGAATAGGTTCATGCGTAAGGCTACGGGCGCACCGTGGTTCATACGCAACGCCGACATCGACTTGCACTTGCCGACCATCAGACAATATATGAAACAGTGTGCCCGTAGATATTTTGATTCTACCACAACACACCCAAACCCCTTAGTGGTCGCTGCAACCAACTATACCCCGTCCCGCATCTCGAAGGTCCCTTGGCCGAGACTCGCTCTCGACGAACCCGACGACGAGATCACGGTAGCTCAGAAAACAGCATACACGGCCCGCGAAGCCGCAACAAAGAAAATACCCCGGTTTCGTCCTCGTCGTCGAGGTGCGAAACCATGCCGCGTAAAAATAAATAAATCTAAAGTAGGACCTCCCACATTACCCTCAGCAACGCCCCAAGCCGAGGTTCATACCCCACAGGTCTGTCTGGTGCCCTTGGGCCCCGTTGCTTAAATATTTGGGTTGAGTGCCCTCAGCGCTCACCACTAGTCCGCGTAAGGGTGTAACAGCCATCTGAGGCTAACACTCCTAGTCCGAACAAAAAAAAAATTATAGTTCGGGTTGAGAGCCCTCAGCGCTCACCCACCAGTCCGGGTAAAGTTGTCACAGCCATCTGAGGCTAACAACTAAGTCACACACAAAGAAAAAAATTAATAGTACGGGTTGGAGGGTCGTCAGCACTCACCCACCAGTCCGGGTAAAGTCCCTTTTTTATGGAAAACTCCCTTTTTATATTATTATTATTAAATTAAATTAAAAATATTCTATAATAGTAGAACGTTCGGCAGAAGCTTTTATATACTGCTCGGCCGACATTCTAAGATTACGCTCGGCCGCTGCTCGGGTCCTATGCTCGGCCGATCATAGGATCCGATATCGGGATGGCGTTACAGCCCATTACTCGCCCAGCCTTGGCCCGACGACATATTGTAATTCTTGGCCGATAGTTTTCAATCGGCTGCCAGTCTTGGCCCATTAATGGGCCGATACTCATTTTTTGTATGGGTGCTTAAGGCACCTTTCTTTTTAAGTTATTACGTAAATAGCTAACCTAACTAAGTCATTCTGTTTATTTAAAACATAAAAGATCTTTAATATTGATATAGTCACTATAAGAAGTTGTTAGGTTAGCTATTTACGTAATAACTTAAGAAGAAAGGTACCTTAAGCAGGGACTGAATGAGTCAACCGACTTGGTATAACATGGATCTCACAACTTTTTATGGTATAAGAGCTCAGTTGCGAGGCTTGGCTTTTTTTTTACAAGTTTTGTTTTTGATGATGAAATTTGTATACAAATTTACAGCTGCCGAGTTGTCATCAAATTGCATAATCAGATATTTTATGGTAAATACTTTACTAAATTATACGAATTCAATTGGCAAACTGCTGAATTGTACAAAGTTTAATGGTCGTATTAATTAATACAAATTCAGCAATAATTAATAGATTATAAATAAATAAGATTTATAGGTTTTTGCAAAATATAATTTATTATTATTACAACCGCTATTTTGATTAAATTAATAAAGTCAGCGGCTTTCTTTTCAAAATCTTTTAATTTAATTATGTACGTTCACTCATCTAATAGTTTATCGAGATTCTTTGTTGGAAGTGAGCATCCCCGCGAAGGGAAAACAATGTCATAATCGTCCTGTATGTTAGACGGTTAGGCCATTACAGGTGGTTGTTAAAAATTCCGCAGAACGGCGTTGTTGCCCCTCGTGGCTTGGTGGCGTGGTTGATTTTGCAACTGCGTCGGGTTTTTTTTATGGTTGGGCTATGGTCGGCGCATACGCCGTCCATTCCATCCGGGGTGACGAACGGACAGCGCACGGGTCCATAACCCACACGTATCTACGTCGCCCTCGTCGTTGAGCCGACCACCAGTGCAGAGTTCCTTCTCCTCAGTGGTCGACCCGACGGAATACCCTTTCGAGTCTTCCTCACCTCTCCACGTCCCTGTCCCGGGACGTCGGTCACCGTCGCGTGGCCAGCCTCTCTCCGGGTGACCGCCTAAAGTAACTGCGACGGGGTAGGCAGTATTTGTTTGTAAGATTTAAAATAAAATAATAATGTATTTGTTTAATCAGAATTAAAGTTATTACTGTGGGGAAACGATAAATTTTATATCAAAATAGGTTAACTAACTAATCCCGTCTGGTCAACAATGGCATTCCCAAATAGTGTTAACATCAAGCAGGTGGTCGGTCATAAAACCGTTATCGATAACTATTTGCAATATTTGCAATAGGATACATAGAACTATAAGAAATAGGTATATATTGCATCAATCCCATGTAATCACGCTATAAAAAGGATGATGATAATGATGGAATGGACGGAAGAGTAACGATGGGTGGAGAAAACGATATATATTATTGTGTGCAAAACCGTTATTAGGTATCTCAATAAGTAGCCAGTTTTAAATGAAATAGTTTCTCATTTTCGTTTGAAGGTAAAATTAAGTAATGCCATATTAAGTAGTATATCAGAAGATTGGTATAGGTTTTATATATTTGGGTTCCTTAGCCGTCTTGTACGATAACTCACGGCAAAGGAAGAGATGTCCACAGTTTGTATTTATATATCGTCATCGCACAAAATGATTTTTATTCTTTTACTAGCTGACCCAACAGACGTTGTTCTGTTCAAATAAAGCGCCGCCTACCGGCCTAATTGTGAATCTTAACCATTCTCGAATCCCCTTGAACACACACAAAAAATTTTCTCAACATCGGTCCAACCGTTTAGGAGCAGTTCAGTGACATACAAACGTACGCAAGAAATTTATATATAAAGATAAGTAAAAGGATAAAAAATATTTAGTTTCGTGTGGTAGCGGAATAAGAATATTCCGTGTGGTGACGGTGTAAGAATACAATGCACCATCCCCTTTTATGCCCGTGGGTGTCGTATAAAACGATTAATTTATTACAGGTGAATAGATGGCAAGAGAAGGAAAACTCGCAATAAAACCCTATACCAACCCGTCTAACCAATGTGGTATAGTAGGTCAATCGCACTCCCAATCTGGAGGAGGCTCGAGCCCAACAGTGGGACGCATGTGAGCTGAATGATGTGATGATAAATAATTGTTCAGAAAAATACTTGTTTATTGGTTGACTTATTTTTATTTGATTTATTAGTCTATTTAGTCTAGTAGAATACCTTCCTTTATTATCGAATATATATTTTTAGGAGTGCAATTAGGTATCAACATTGCAAGTAAAACTTTTGCTTCCACTCGGTATGAGGCTCACAATGAATAATGCGACTTATAGAAACAAAAATACAAAAATCACATCGGCAAAATTAGTTTATGGAGAAGCAAATAATGATGACTTTTTAAAAGTTTCTCTTGCAATGATACACCTCTGAAATGATACAGGCACGAGTTTATAAAATGTACTAACGCATCGCTAAAAAGATTAATCTACACGGTACAAAATGGTTCGCAGCAAAACGGATACAGTCCTTGCATGAAACAAACAGCCGAGGTTTATGTAAATTGGGCTTCTTTGTATTCAACTGGATTAAAATATAGTGAGAATTAGTTTCGTGTCAGTTATCAGGATATTAAGCCACTGGGTTTTAAATATAATTTTCATATTTTCTTTTAATACAATATCCCGTATTGATCGTTGTGGCATAAACTATATACAATAGGTCGACGCAAATTATAGTCAGACTCGGCACTATCAATTATGAATGACACAATTGTACCACATGGTACTTAGCATATGTAATCGCTACTTAAGCTAGAACGCCATCTGTGGTGTCAAATTAATCACATAACGAAGATAACAATTTTACAAAGTTTCTTTATAAACCCTTTCCGTGCGGTGACGGAGTAAGAATACAATT
Organism: Lymantria dispar; assembly: GCA_032191425.1. Classification (NCBI taxonomy): domain Eukaryota; kingdom Metazoa; phylum Arthropoda; class Insecta; order Lepidoptera; family Erebidae; genus Lymantria; species Lymantria dispar. The sequence continues at coordinate 20,283,206 of CM063449.1, forward strand.
CACCACTCTTTTTCATGCCTGTGGGTTTCGTAAAAGATGACTAAAGGATATACGCATATAATATATATGCAAGAGATGGAAAATTCGAAATAAAACTCTATACCAACACGTCTCGGGACGGTCTCCCGAGTCGGCCTCGGCCTACAGGCCCATCGTGCTGCTCGATGATGCGAGCAAGCTGCTGGAGAGGGTTCTGGCTGCCCACATCGAGCGGCACCTCGTCAGGGTCGGGCCCGATCTGTCGGATGCCCAGTTTGGTTTTAGGAGAGTGCGTTCGACGATCGCGGCTCTACTGCGCCTGAGGGCCGTGGTGACGGAGGCCGTCACCGGCAGAGGAGTGCTATTGGCGGTATTCCTGGACATCGCCAACGCCTTCAACAGTCTGCCATTCAGCTGCTTCAGAGAGGCGCTGCGATATCACGGGGTGCCCGTGTACCTGAGGCGGCTGGTGGCAGACTACGTGGAGGGGCGCAGCGTCCTCTACGTTAACCGAGTAGGGGACGTTGTGCGAACGCCCATGACGTGCGGTGTCTCACAGGGGTCGGTTCTGGGTCCGACCCTGTGGAACATTGGCTACGACTGGGCGTTGAGAGGAAGCCTCCCACCCGGGCTGGGTGTAATTTGCTACGCTGACGATACGCTCATCACAGCCCAGGGTGAGACGCTAGAGGAGGCGGCACGCCTGGCAACTCTCGGCACCGAGGAGATTGTCAGGCGGATCGAAGCGCTGGGGTTGAGGGTAGCCCTGGACAAGACGGAGGCCCTCTTGTTCCATGGCCTCCGTACCGCCGGGCCTCCCGCTGGCGCTTCGATCACCGTGAATTCGGTTACCATCAGCATCCAGGCCCACATGAACTACTTGGGCCTGGTGACATGAAGTACTTGGTGGTGGCATAAAGTACTTGGTGGTGGCATGAAGTACTTGGTCCTTTCGTCGCCCTAGACGGAATGGATCGCGTGTGCGCTTACCATAGCCCACCCATAAAAAAAATACCAACACGTCTGACCAGCGTGGGGGTGGTGCATTGTATTCCTACCCCATCACCACACGGAGTAACACGGAGCACTACTACTGATTAGTTAATACAAATTGATATCTCGAATCACATCTCAGACTAACTGAGGTGATATTCAAACTCAATTATTTAAACTACACTGTGTTATTATGTTATGCTATTCGTAGCTGACAGATCGTAGCTACGTTCTGCATTAATAAAAGCGATTGTAGCTCCAAATCCGATTAACCACGTTTGTCCAACTGACTATTTCATGCGAATACCCTCAATTGGTACTTGGTGTGCATATCGCATTTAAAAATAAATAATAATGCGATAACACTCATTTGTTTGTTTTCGATTTTATATTCATTGGGTTCGCTTTTTATTCAGAATCTTATATCGTAGCCTTATTTCTTTAATGGTTGAAACTTTGACTTAATACGTTTTCTGTTATTGAAAATCTGGATTTGATGCACATTGATCAACCCTATCCTTATGCCTTATAACAAAAAGGAATTCTGTATAGAAATTATTATTCCGTCTAATACTTGGCTAGCATCATCCAACCACTACGCTATTCATTCAACCATCTGTCAGCCTATAAAATCCAGTGCAACATGCAGGACTCCTCAAGGTTAGATAATCCTATATTAGCATGCCGGCAGCCATGTACCAAGTGACTTTATAAATGTACCAGGAAAGTGATGCTGGCCATTTTATGATCCCTCAGACAATTTTTATGACTGGCGCAAAACTGGTGTCTAAGTAGAGTATAGCGAAATTAAGTACTATTACACTTTTGTCTACCGTATAGCGGCGGGGTAAGAGTACAATTCATCACACCATTTCCTGCCCGTAAGTGTCATAAAAGACGATTAAAATATGCAAATAACTTCTATACAAGAGAAGGAAAACTCGAAAAAAAACCCTATGCCAATCCGAATGAATAGCGTAGTATAGTAAGGCAATTTCCCTCCCATTATGGAGGCTCGAGCTCAACAGTGGAACATATATGAGAATGACACTTTTGCCTACACCCTCCGAGTTTAAAATATGTAATTTTGATCATTTAAAATTAACCTTTTTTGCTTAGTGATAGTTTCTACGAATACTACTATCCCTTACATTGTTCGTGGGCGTTATAAAACACGACTAAAAGCATTACAACACCTGGCCTAACTCCATTAAATAGCAGATAACTTTTTTCTATATGATGTCATTATATTAACAATTTTATGATCCACGATGGAAAGGACGGATTTTCTGTTGAGCTTTTTAAAAGTTTAAATAGGAAAAAAGTTAACGGACCTATTTGTCAAAATTTACCCTTTTACCTTTAAAAGGGTGAACCTTTTAAAATTTTAGCAAACAGGTCAATTCTGTAATATAGTGACCGATTTTACTTTAATATTATCGAGCAAAATCAATATATATATTTGAATAAGTAATTGAGGATTCCCAAGATTGTAATAAATTCGCGCTCAGTGAGCTCCTAAGTATTTGAAATACAAATTGTGTTTTTTCTAAATTGCTCTTTACCTTATATAAAATTATATCCGTTAACATCATAATGTAGAATAAAGTCGATCGTATATTATAGTCAAATTGTGAATCATCGTCACTATTTCAATTCATATAGGTTCTGTTGGACTCGTAGGAATTGACTTACTATACCGTGCTGGTCACACGTTATGGCATAGATTTTACTGCGAGTTTGCCTTTTTTTATTGCAAATGGTGGCAAACGAGCAAACAGTACACCTGATGGTAAATGTTGCTGCCGCTCATAGACCTTTGCTAGGCCGCTGCCTACCGTGAAGAAAGTGAAGGGAGCGTGAATGCGTGCATTGAGGATCGGTGAAACTAAAGGCATCACCAAAACCCACCCCATGCAAACAGCCTCAGAAAGTTGGGTTGCTCTCTCTCGCTCACCAAACGAAGCGCAGTAACAAATTGCTACTACTCAGACGTCGATTTCCTTCGAGAGTGTCGTACTACCCCGGACGGACCGGCTCGCGGCTATAGACAGACAACTGTGCCACTGTCAACCACTGCCTTCTCTTGCAGTGATATTATTCTGCACACCTGTATATTATATCATATCCTTTAGTCATCTTTCACTAGGAACAAGAATTTTATTTTTACTCCGTCACCAAACTGAACATTGTGAATATCATTTAATAAATAAGTATATGAATATGATTTTGCCCGGGTGATGATGAAATAGTAACACCATTTTCGTCACCTTTTACTTGCTTGGTAAAAATTGACTAATGGTTACCAAGAGAGTGGACAACAGCTTTCGCCTGGGCATAGTATAATACCTCATTGCAATCAGCAACCCAGCTGCCAAGCATGGTGGTTATGGCACTAGCCCTCCGCGCGTGAATGAAGTAATTCAGTATTAAGCGGTAAAATTTGAACGATGATGATGGTGATGTGATACCCACATTTTCATGGGGTGACCTGTAAATATATATTGTTATCTTACCGAGAAATGCCGATGCAATTGTGTTCGTATTGCTTATCTATTGCATGGATACTGATCGCAAAGTCTATAGGCCAGCAGGTATTGGACGCCATTTCTGGCAGACATATTTGAGTTTTGCGTCTATCGTCTATGATTTAGACTAACAAAAGACATGCAAAGAATATAGTATCATTAATTTCGCATAAACAGAATAAAATAAATAGTTAAATATTTATAAATGGTATTAATATTAGAAGAAAAAACAGAATCTTCGCTTTATATTTCTGGCAAATGTCTGCTGATTCTGCCTTCTAAGAGTCTACCTTCCAATTTTGGATTGGAACTTATATACATGTAAACAGACTTTACGGCCATTCTGGGTTTTGAATCTGAAAGCATTACGTTCTAAATAACATTGTCTATATCATTCGGAACGGAAATGAGTAGTTTAGTTTTTAAGTTTCTACATTAACTTTACCTTTATAATTGCTGGTAATTGCCAGGTATTAATGGAGTGGAAATAAATTACCACTATTTCTTTTACAACGAATCTAGTAAAAAGAGTTATGGGATCTAAGGAAATAAATTCACTACCGGAAAATAAAAATAATCTTTAACACTAAGTCTTGAAATAAAAATATCTGGTACACTCCTAGTATTACACGAGTCCATAGTGGCAGTTATTGCTTATTATGAGGTGGGGTGCTCGCTCGTCTCTCACCCAAAAATAACAAAAAATGCAATAGAAGCAGTGTGTGACACTCGTTACTTTGATTCCTTTTACTTTGATTATGAAGGGTCCATACCCAAAAATAGCGTACATCTCAGCTGAAAATAAATAGATATATTTTAAAAAACAAAACCTAAGGAATATTGAAGGCGACTAGATTAATGCCTAATAATGTTTAATAAAATAAATTTAGCTTGGAATAGTATAAATCACAATACCGATTGCATTCATCAGAATTACAACCGCTAACAAGATTTAGTGGCAATGTCGACGATATAACATGTCTACCTATAGTATAATTAGTATCGCCTCGCGGCGTCTCATTTATCGTTCTCCACAGGGAGGTGGGTCAGCCAGTACTAAATCTACCAACCTGTGCGCCTGTCTTTGTAAACTTGGAAATCTAATTACATTTACAGCGCTACTTAAGTTCGCCTTTCCTGTTAAATTTGCATTTCTTGATTTTTGTCCTCAATCTTGGATAAGATTATGTTACGGTAAGTTCATCTTCATTACGCTGTCTTAAGAAAATTTTAATTACAAGAACTTATAAGAAATAACGTGGGATTCGATCGCTGCATGTATTGAGATTGGCGGAAAGTAATACTCATCAACAGCGTATGTGTTAGTACTTAAAGAAAACAGTATCTCTAGAAAAGGATGCTAGTAGACGGCCGCAGGCGAAGAAGCAAGATATAAAAAGCTTATGTAATGATTTATACATGTTTAATAAGAATTTATCTACCTTGATCTAGGTTGAAAAATACTGATAGAAAAGATTGATCTCTTAATATCTTTCATCAACAACAAGAGAGATGGTTTTTTAAAAAACTTTACTGGAACACTTCACAAAATATTCTGTTCTTCTTGCTCTGATTTGCCACCAAGTAGAAAAATATATACCAAGCCATGGCTTGTGCCATGAATTTAATTACCACCTAGGTACTTTTAATTCTGAGCCTGGGTGTAATTTGTATCTCTTAAGTTATAATATTTTTGTGAAGTCCCCGCAATACATGGAAAGAGATTATTTCCTTAGTAGTAGGCGGTAGGAGCCCATACGGGCTCTTAAAAAAATTGAAATGCTGCTCAATTTTAATATGAAATTAAGAAAAAATGTATCCGCTTCTATTTTTACTTTCATTTTGAATATCTTAAAATAATATTATACATTTTGAAAGGAAACTACAGCATTTGTTTGCAAAACTTTATGTTCCTCGTTATTTTAGCCGCCTAAGATGAAGTGATATAACAGATGACCTCTATACCTAAAAGTTTGAGTGCAAGTTGTGCAAAGTTTGTTCAACAGCATTATGAATATTCACAGACGCCTCGAGATTCGTTCTGAGAAAAAACTTTTAAAAACGCGATAAGCGTTGCTTTAAAAGTAAATAAATAAAATTCTTCTTTTAGAGAAACGTCGTCCCAAATAAGTGTTTTTAGATATTTAACTTTTAATATGATGTTTTTTATAAATCTTATTTAAAATCATGCTTACATCTAATTAAAAACGTCTTTCAAATTATTCTAACAGAGTAGTTACTTTTAATTTAAATTTTATTTTGCTTTTAGCGTCGTACAGATTCACGTATAAAGGGAGAAAACATTTTTTTAAATCTAGTTCTTTTTGGATACACGGGTGAGAGATTCGAGTAGAGAGATTGCATTTTTAGATAGTCAATACTATTTTTAAGCTTATTTTTTTTCATACATATACACTTAGCTTTTATTACATATCAGCCTTTTAGTTTCACATGTCCAGCTATCTATCCGTCTGTAATCAAATCTTGCACTTTAATTTTAACATACTTTCCGGCGATCGACTGAGCTGAAATTTTGTGTACATCTTTAGTTCTAATCACAATGCAATATGGCATTTTTAATATATATATCATTATATATGTCATATTATATTATAATATAATATGACATATATAATGATTTCTGATGTTTACGCGAGCATTACACATTTTAAATAAAACTACGGATTTCATCGCGTTTGTATTTGATTTTTGATTGCCCGACGTTTCGAACACTTTGCAGCGTTCATAGTCACGGGCGGACTAAGATGTCTCACGTCCAATAAGTCATTGTTATTGCAGAAAATTTATAATTATCTACCCGATACAGAAAATAGTTATTAAATATTGACCCACATTTTGATACAAATTAATTGCCAGTGTAAGAAGAAAATGATTCTATATGAAAAAATTCAATTGTTTATGGTTAGTAATTATTTAACATTAAAATTAATAGTAATTATATTTAAAAACCTGACAATCTGGTATACAACCACCGGATCGGAACACGGCCACACCGAGAAAGATTCAGCAAGAACATTTATAATTTTTTGCCATCGCACAGTGGTTAGAACAATCGATTGATTGCGACTGTTTTATGAACAAACATGTTTTGTTTATTGACAATAATGCAGATATTATCATCTACTCTGAGACAAAATGTAGTTTTTTAATGTTTAATTAATTCAATTTATTTATTTTATAATGTAACTGTCTGTTTTGATTGTAATAAAATATGTTGAAAGTTTTATATAGGTACTGTATTGGGCTTATTTCTTTTATAGATAATTTAATAAAGATCGGTTATCGATTTACGTATATCGACTGTCCCGTCTCTTTTTTATTTGCAGGCCAGTAAGACCTTGTACGTGTGTAAGCGTCATTTGTGTATAAAATGTTTACTAGATGTTTACTAGAGTGCATAACTCATTATTGTGAATAAACTAGACATATTTATTTATAAAACAGTCGTAATTGATCGATTGATCTAACGACTATCCCTATTTTGGAAAAAAATGATAAATGTTCTAGCAGGAACGCTCCAGTGATGACGATAATAGTGACCTAGACCTTGATTATCTTGACCTTTTGAATAATTAAAACAGTCAAAAAACAGTTTTGTTTGAAATGAAGTCAAAAAGACTTTCATTGATTGTATTTTAATTATAATAGTAAATCTCAATTATAAAAATAAAGAGTTTTATCGATAAAAAATTACTGACTTTATCAGAAGCGTGACAGCACTAGGGACAACTGTCACAGAGATCATCTTATATTTTATGGACTATAAGGGATTATAATATGTAGATAGCATCTGCATATTATAGTCCCTTATGCAAGGGAAGGAAAATTACCTGCGTAGTCAATTTCCCTCAAATTGTGGTGAGGGCCTGACTTATATAGGCTGAAATGATGATTATATTTATTGCAATGTTTACATACTCTGAGTATTTTAAGCATCCTGCATTCTTTCTTAGGTGGTTCATTTTTAAAGTTACGTATTATAGTGTATCGAAAGCATTTAACTATGTAAAGGAAATTGTATGCCTACCTTAATAAGATATACCTTACATATATTTTGTGCAATGACAAAGCATTCAAAAGGTTTAAGTTATGCGAAGGTGTAGGAGAGTAGCACGTCTACCACTTAAAAGGATCGCTTACGTTAAGTAATTCTATTTCACCCAGTTGATACTGAAACTTTATGTCCGTGTAGTGACGGAGTAAGAATACAATTCACCACTCCCTATCTTGCCCGTGGATGTCGTATAAGACGACTATGGGATATAATGTGCACATAACATCTGTGCAAGAGAAGGAAAACTCGAAATGAAACCCTATACCAACATGTCTGACTAGCATGGTATAGTAGGTCAAAATTCCCTCCCATTGTGGAGGAGGCCCGAGCCCAACAGTGGGACGTATGTGGGCTGCGATGATGATGATGATGATGATGATGATACTGAAACTTATACTTAGAATAAACTCACCAACTTAACAAATAACTTTTTAAAAACAACACCCACTTTTTTATTTAAGTGAGGCAACGGGCTGGACACACTCCGCCCAATCTTCTTCTGGCGACACAAACCTACTGTATTTTTTCCCTGTTATCATTAGGCCGACCACTACTACCGACTCCTTGACATCCGTGCCCGGGTCGGCGGATTACCCTTTGTAGTAATCCACTGGGCGGGCTACCCCTACGACACCTCGGCAACAAAAATCAGTGTTGTCGCCCTCACGGGGTTGGCCTCCCTGAGGGTGGCAGGCTATCGTAAGTTGATCGTTATCTTAGCGATGGTCGGCAATGTCAGTTAGACAAGCTCACAACGATGCTCTGCCCAGGCCAGGCAGACCTCGAGCGTGTGATGCACCGTGTTTTTGTTGCAATCGCAGTAGTGGCAGGACGGTGTTCTCTCCCTCCTTGCAACCGTGTGCAGGTAATCGCCGAAGCAACCATATCGATACTTGCACCTATCGGAAGGAGAGGACCCCATGCCACTGGCCCAACCACTCCATTAGCACCGGTCAAAAGGCATCGACGGTCCGAATACCGAACCGAGACTTCTTCAGTAAGACTGCCTAACGAGCAATGACGTCCCGGCGGGCATAGATGCAGCATCCAGACTCAAAACAAAACAGTGTGCGTCACAGAATATGTTGTCCTGCGTGGGATTTGAATCTGTGACACTGGCTCGTTAGGTCGGTATTTTAAGTACTACGCCATCCGTGCATATTGGCGTGAAATGTATATTTTAAAGCGTTGCTGATTTTTGCTGCTGCTATAATAACTACCTAACTTATAGTAGTAGCTATTATTTGTATTCATAATTTGTAATATGTGTTATATTGCTCTGAGAAATAAGACTAATATTGTCTATTTTAAAGCATTGCTGATTTTTGCTGCTGCTATAATAACTACCTAACTTATAGTAGTAGCTATTATTTGTATTCATAATTTGTAATATGTGTTATATTGCTCTTAGAAATAAGACTAATATTGTCTATTTTAAAGCGTTGCTGATTTTTGCTGCTGCTATAATAACTACCTAACTTATAGTAGTAGCTATTATTTGTATTCATAATTTGTAATATGTGTTATATTGCTCTGAGAAATAAGACTAATATTGTCTATTTTAAAGCGTTGCTGATTTTTGCTGCTGCTATAATAACTACCTAACTTATAGTAGTAGCTATTATTTGTATTCATAATTTGTAATATGTGTTATATTGCTCTGAGAAATAAGACTAATATTGTCATTGTTCAATAGTAGTTAGTAATATTGTAGTGTTAATAATATTCAGTGTTAGTTAGTAAACTATTGCAACACTTCTGGCTATCATGGTATAGTAGGTCAATTGCCTTTCTATTATGGAGCAGGATTGACATCAAGATGATAAGATAAGTTGGTAAAGTGGCTAACTTTTAGATTAAAGAAAAGAGACTAATGTGCATTTTCACGCAAGGCTAGGCAACAACGTTAGGAAACACCTAAAGTAAAATAAATAACAATATATGTATTATACACGGTGACATTCTTATCGTCTTACAAAAAAAACCATAAAAGTATCCGACCAAAGAAACATATGTAACATATTTAAATGTTCAATAGCGGCAATTTAAAAAAAAATAATAAAATAAAATAAATTAAAGTTAATATTTTGTAACAGCCTGTTTATCATGTTTACATTTTAAACAAAAGCAATCTTTGCGATGCCCGATTGGCGCCGCGGTCAAGTGGTCGTAGCACCTACGTACTACATCAGCTGTGTTGAGTACCTATGCGCTCGCTACAAGCAAACAGCTTGTATTTTACTTAGTAATTATTTCTAATAACTTTTATTAAAGAATATTCTATTAAATATTGTTTTTAACCTTTTAATTGTATGAATGAATTGTAAATACTGGATACTTTAATTGACCTGCTTTTGTAAGACGACATAAATGTCACCGTGTATTGTAGATATTAAACTTTATATGCTATATTTTAACCCCGTTTTTCCACGAGAACGAGATCTATGTGAGTGAAGTCACGGGTATTTAATCGTTTTTAAGAATTCTTATAGCAAAAGGAAGTTATATTATGAGCTATAAGCTATATAACGAGTGCAACATAGGTATAAATTTTATTTATACTTTATCCCCGTATGACCATAAGAACGGGAAATACGTGGATTAAACGGTGAGAATTTGTTTGTTTTATTTATATGTGAGTCATACAATTACTAAAACTATTCACAGATAAGCTTTCCTATTTACTAGTTCAGTGTATACAGATGTAGATATAGCGATGTTACTGCTGAAATAGCAACGATTTCCAGTCTTACTTTTATCTTTCGATTAGAAAAATAAATTTCTTAAATGTACTAAGCTTTCTTCGTACATTCATAGTGCTATTAAACGTTGGAAAATTTCAGTCACTTGAAATAGTGAGCTATAAATTGGGATATTTTTAGAAAGGAAAATTACTGAGGCAATTTAATTAAGTTCTTTATGTGATCGATACTATATTTAATGATATGACATCAGCTTAACTATATTTTGAATTCAGTGTTTAGCCATCTGCACGCCTTCATCATCATCACAGCCCATAGACGTCTCATTGTTAATCACGGGCCTCTTCCACTATGGGAGGGAAATTGACCTATTATACCACGCTGGTTAGACGTGTTGGCATAGGGTTTCATTTTCAGTGTTTCTTATCTTGCATAGTACATGCAAGCATACGCAAGTATACATATGCATGGTATATCTGTATACTATAAAAATGTTTATAATGACATAGTTGTACGCATATCCTCGTGAAATTCAAACCAGCGAAAATATAGGATAATTTGAAGAAACTTTAAATAAAGCTGGGTTATTTCGTCCTATTGATTTATCCATCCATTAACCCGTAATCTGCTTCTGCTGGATATATGCCTCCCCACGAAAATGTCTCTCAAAACGATCCTGTGCCACTTGCATCCAACGCCTCTCTAAGACATTCAATTTGGCATAAGTCCACCTAGTGGGACGTCGTTATACGTTGCCTCGTCTTTGGGCTATGTCAGTTAATCGTTATTCTACGGGCTTCCGTATTCCGAATCATATCACGTAGAGAAATAGCAAATCATAGCTCGCTCCATAGAACGCTGAGTGACGTCATAATGATAGATTTCTTGATGAAATTAGACAACAACAAATATTTTCAATATTATAAACAGTATAGTAAATATTAATATCACAATAAATCATACTAATGTAAGGTGGCAACTCCGAGTGTGCTCTGGTCACACATTCGTAGCTGCTGAGCGTCAGGAGTTTAACCGGGAACGTCAAAATGTCATGTGGCGCTTACATTTTATTCATTTTAGTGTTTCATATTAAATAAATTTACTGGTGTTTTATGTAACATTATGCGGAGAAAATACTGAAATATTGAATATAAAATATTATTGAAGTACGTGCATTTTCATATTCTTTTAAATTTATTTAATATTATGACTTGCTTGTCAATGTCAATGCTTATGATGCTAAATTTAATTTGGTTGTCAGCACCTAATCAATGGTAACAACTTGTCTTATTGGCGGACTATGTTTTCGAATTGTTTAGCTAACGATATAATTATATCGTTAGCAGTCAATTGACTGAAATACTTTGTATCCACGGTCATGTATGCATTTTAATAAAAAACAAACTTGAATCTTATGTTTGAGTGGTTCAATAATGAAAAACGGATATGAAAAGCGTATATATAATAGGTAAGGAACATATGAAATTGGCATTTTGTACTGAAGGAATATAAAGTATTTTTTTTTTTTGTACAATATATTTGATTAATTAAAGTATGCACCGTTGTTATCTATGCACTTTTACCATCTCATAGGTAGTTCATTGATCCCTTTACTAAAAAAACTATGGAAGCGAGAATTAATAAACTCTTTGAAGGCGGTTTGGACTGTCGCATCGGAATTGAATTTTTTCCTTGTAAGAAGTTGTCCAAATTTCGGCAAAATATTCATCTGTTGGAGCAAGGTCCGGAGAGCACGGTGAATGTCGCAGACATTCCAATTGTAGTTCATCTAAATTAGTGGTTATTTGTTGTGCAGTGTGTGACCTTGCGTTGTCGTGAGGCAGCAGTGGCCTAGAGCGATTAAACAATCTCGGTTGTTTAGCAGCTAGTTCTTCCTTCATGATTTACAGTTGCTGACAATAGATATCTGCCGTAATCGTTTGGCCAGATTTTAGAAAGCTGTAGTGAATGACACTAGCGCTAGTCCACCAAACACTAACAAGTATCTTTTTCTGAGTCAATTTTCGTTTAGGGCAGGATTTGGCTGGGTCTCCAGGGTCACCCATTGCGACGAGTGCTTCCGATTATCGTACAGGATCCACTTTTTATCATAAGTAATGATACGATTTAAAATCCCTTCATTATTGTGTCGGTTGAGCAAAGTAACACAGCAGTCGACGCGTGTTTGCAAGTTCGATTCACTCAATTCATGAGGTACCAATCGTTCAAGTTTTTTTACTTTCCAGATTTGCTTCAAGTGGATTAATACAGTTTTGTCACTTACTCCAAAGCCTGCAGCTATCTCTGAAGTGGTTTGTGATGGATCCGCTTCCACAATAGCCTTTAATTCTTCATTTTCCACTTTGGTCTCCACCCGTCTATGGGGTTGGTTCTGAAGGTCCAGAACGAAAACGTTGAAACCAAAAACGCACCATGATTTCTTTTGCGACACCAGCGCCGTACATATCATTAATATCATCATATCATTTCCTACTGTTATTTTTTTTGGTTTCAAAAATTATCGACCCTGGTCTAATTCAGTTGTTACAACACGTCATGGATAGAAATGGTAGTTATTATTAAATATCATTAGTATAAAGATAGGTTAAGTTAGTAGCGTATATGTATTAATAGAGCTCCGATTATAAAGATTTATGTGTAACGAATCTATACTGATATATAAAGTGCAAGAGTTGGTTTGTTTGAACGCGCTAATCTCATGAACTGGTTTGGTTTGAGAAATTCTTCCAGTGTTAGACAGCCCATTTTTCGTTTCAGAATAGGATTTCTTTTTCTTTTGAGAGCTTCTGCTGTATGCACTACATAAACCGTTAGGTTTCGCAAAAATCATGTGGAACAGAATTGTATTACTTAAAAATATTTTCACCTTCTACGTAAACAAAGTCGCGGGTTTAAGTTAGCATTAGCCCGAAGTAACTGTTCCACACGGATGAAGTCGCGGCCATAAGCTAGTTATATATATTTCTATGGTTTGATGTATCTCGTATACTAATAAAATTAATTATATGAATAATATAAATGCAATGTTGATATCAAATTACATACGTTATGTATTAGTGAACTTCCTATCTACTTCTTATCTTACTATCAGTGGCGGCTGGTGGGTTATCAAAGTGGTGGTGCACTTTACTTGCTGACTAAGTATTAAGATCAGAAATTGCAATTAAACAATAATTTATGTAAAAAAAGATATTTTTTATTATGTATTTTTGATTTCGTGTGGTGACGGAGTAAGAATACAATTCACCACCCCCTATCTTACCCGTGGGTGATCGTACGAGACGACTAAGGGATATAAAACGCATATAACATCTATGCGAGAGAAGGAAAACTCGAAATAAAACCCTATACCAACACGTCTGACCAGCGTGGTATAGTAGGTCAATTACCCTTCCGTTATGGAGGAGGCCCGAACCCAACAGTGGGACGTATGTGGGCTGCGATGATGATGATGATGATACTGAAACTTATACTTAGAATAAACTCACCAACTTAACAAATAACTTTTTAAAAACAACACCGTATATGGGTTGAAATGATGATGATGATGATGTATTTTTGAACGCATTACATTTTGTAGGTGTACTTGCGAAGAAAAATATGTTCTTTGTTTTTCTCACCTTAAAAATATATATAGTCCATATTTATGCTCATTTTCACTCACACCACACACTGTATACGCAGTATAAAATAGAACTAAGACCAAAATGCATCGATCACTAATAATACTGATCGATGCTAAAATAGAAAAAAACAATTAATGTAAACAAACCATATTTAACGCGTCACAGATACATCGAAACTATACCTACTTACTGTACTTAACGAGACGTCATCACCGAATTTCGTCGAAAGTCGAGTTCTCTCGGCAATATTCGGTTCGCCCGTGCGGCGTACGGCAACAGACTCATTTTTCAGTATATTTCTATGAACTATCTTCCTTCTCACGCGCCAGACGTTTTAACTCATAACTAATACAAATTGTATTGGCAGCCCCCGTGCGCTCGCAGAGATTTAGGCGCACGAGATTTCTTTTTACAGGGAAAATAAGCTTTAATAGTTTAGTAAAGCGCTAAAATTGTTTCCTCATAATTTGAAATTTTATTTGTTATATGTTTTTCTATATTCAAATAATTAATATGGTAATTTAAAAATAAAGATGAAGTAACATTTTGTAATTTTTAAATCTTTTGAATTGGTGGTTCAGTGCACGTGTGCACTTAAGGTACAGCCGCCACTGCTTACTATACAAAATTAATCTTCAGTATCATCACTGCCGACTTTACTGTGGGAGGCGTGGGATTGACAGAAGAATTACAAGGACATCAAGCAGCAGCATTGAAGTGGTTGGAAAGGCGGCACGGGGTGCTCTCCTTCCGACTCGTACAGGTCTTGACGGGGCATGGATGCTTCGGCAAGTAGGTACTTGCGACTCCTAGCGACCCTGTACACCTGTACAGGGTCGCTAGGAGGGAGAGAACTCCGTCCTGCCACCACTGCGATTGCGACGAGGACACGGCGCAGCACACGCTCGAGGTCTGTGCCGCTTGGGCAGAGCCGCGTCGTGAACTCGTCGCAATCATCGGTGCAGACCTGACGCTGCCGACCATCGCTAGGGAGATGCTCGGCAGCATCAGGAATTGGGACGCGGTCGCAGCCTTCTGTGAGGCAGTTATCTCGCAGAAGGAGGCGGCGAGTCGCGAGCGCGAGGAGCACAGCCTCGATGATGCGACCCGCCGTCGGCGACTGGGGCGGCGCAGGCGGGAGTACCTGCGTGCAATGCCGCCCTAGCCCAGGCCGCGGGTGACGTGACCGGGGATTAGCCCGTCACCCGCCGAGAGGCCGACCGTGTGAGGAAAGACCGACGTCCTCCCCGAGGGGAGGACGTCGGTCGATGGGAGGGTACCCCAAGTAGGGGGTATTTCGTCGGGCCGACCACTGATGACAAGTAACCCTGCTCCAGTGGTCGGCCCAACGACGAAGGCGACGTGGTGTTCGGGTGGGTTGCGGGAGTTGCGTGCTTAAGCCCCTCTGTCGCCCCGGACGGAGTGGTGCGGAGGCGCGCCGACCGCAGCCCAACCCAAAAAAAAAAAAAATGCAGCAGCATTGATTACTTTTAGTACCAATTGGGATGGCTAACCTACCTGCCAAGTGTGGCTATTATGGCATTATCCTCATTGTCCTATGTCTTACAGGGAACGTTGTTAGGCTGATGGATGGATTCAAAACCAAAGATTGTCGGATTTATTATTATAATATTATTAGAGCTATATTATCCTTACTAATATTATAAATGCGAAAGTAAGTTTGTTTCTTTGTTTATTTGTTACGCTTTCACGCTTAATCCACTGAACCAATTTCAAAAATTCTTTCACCAATGGAAAGCTATAACATCAGGGTACTCCCTGATGTTATAGCTTTCCATTGGTGAAAAAATTTTTAACATAGGCTATGTTTTATCCCGGTATTCCCACGGGAACGGGTACTACGCAGGTAAGGCGACTGAAACCGAAGCGATGGCGGGTTGCTAGTCTATACCAATAAATAAAATTAGAGTGTCTGTTTGTAATGTCAAAATAATAGATTTTTTTCATGCGCACACGGTTATTTGCACGACACCTATGCCTAAAATACAAATTAAAAAATTTTTGTTTGTCTGTCTGTCTGTCTGTTGTCTGTTTGTTCCGGGTAATCTTCAAAACGGCTGAACCGATTTCAAAAATTCTTTCACCAATGGCAAGCTATAATATCAGGGCATAAACTAGGCTATATTTTATCTCGGTATTCCCACGGGAACGGAAACTACGCGGGTAAAACGACTAAAACCGAAGCGAAGTGAGGGCGGGTTGCTAGTCTATACCAATAAATAAAATTGGAGTGTCTGTTTGTAATGTCAAATTAATAGGCTTTTTTCATGCTCACACGGTTATTTGCACGACACCTATGCCTAAAATAGCAATTAAAAAATTTTTGTCTGTCTGTCTGTTTGTTCCGGGTAATCTTCAAAACGGCTGGACCGATTTCGAAAATTCTTTCACCAATGGAAAGCTATAATATCAGGGCGTAAACTAGGCTATATTTTATCCCGGTATTCCCACGGGAACGGGAACTACGCGGGTAAAACGACTAAAACCGAAGCGAAGCGAGGGCGGGTTGCTAGTAATAAATAAAATGGAAGTATCCGTTTGTAATATCAAAATAGTAGGCCTTTTCATGCTCACGTGATTATTTGTACGATACCTATGCCTAAAAAGCTGTCTAAATATTTTTGATCTGTCTGCATGTGTGTTTGTGTTGACTAATGTTCAAAATGGCTGGTCCGATATTGATTTTTTACTATCAGGTAGTTGTACATATAAGACATAAATTAGGCTATATTTAGTCCGGGTAGGAATCTACGGGGACTGGTGAAATCACGGCAATTTGCTAGTTTAATATAATTATTAACGATGCTTGAATATGTTAGAGATACTAGAACTATGAGCAGCAGCTATCACTTACCATCACATGATGGCGAGTGCAGTACATCTATACTGCTTAGTTGTTAGCCAGCATGAGCAATAAAAAACACACGTCTGCTTACTTATTTGGGCGTAAAAAGTATAATACTAATAACACAAAAAGTAATTCAAGAATGATTTTAAAGCATTTTAACATAATTTTAAAAGAAACCTAAAATAAATAGCGAACGTTCATGTTCCGCTTGGAGACTCAGGGAAGTTAGAAAGTAAATGTTATTAGTATGGTCTAATCACTACCAAGGGAGCTCTCCGTCTAGTGCTCTGAACCGAGTACCGATCTTGCCGAGCCGTTCCCGTACACTTACTTGGCCGTTCAGGGAGCTTTCGTGAATGCAAATAAGCATTAGGAACGCCTTTACAACATCGAGACGCTCTTTATTGAGGGTGTTCGAGTGTATAAACTACCAGTTCCGCAAACATTAGCTTTCTACCTGTCTTAGCTTGCATGCCTAAAGCAGTCAATTCTGAATTTATCTCCACCGATAAGACCTTGAAATATTTGTTAAAGTGAAAATTATTATAATAAAATAAATAGTTATAAAATTTTATTCGATTTTGAGGTTAATTATGTAAGCCTTGTAAGCCAAGCGTAAATAAATATTTTTAGCAATGATTGCTTATACTAAATTTCTGAGACTAGCATCTTGGGATCGATCAATACAAATCGAACGAAGAAAAGGTTTTATTGTATTGGTTGTCCTTAGTAAAGGTTACTATGATGAAGGTATGTTTTTATGGTGAAATGTAATCAAAAACGTCATCCGTGTATTGATACTTAAGAACCATTCAAAGTGAGTCAAGTAATATGCAGATAACCTCAATACTAGAGATGAGAAACTTAGAATGAAACCCTATGACATCCCATCTGGGCAGAGTGGTATATATATACATATAGGTCAAATTCCCACTCAAAATGGAGCAAGCACGAGCCCCGTCCACATATGTCTCACTATGGATGCATGTGGGCTGACATGCTGATTTAGACTAAATTGTATTAAGTATCTACCAAAATCATAATCAGCTTATTTAATAATAACAACGCGCCCTCGCTTCGCTTCGGTTTCAGTTGCCTTACCCGCGTAGTGCCCATATCCGTGGGAATGCCGGGATAAAATATAATTTATGTTACTCCCTGATATTATAGCTTACCATTGGTGAAAGAATTTTTGAAATCAGTTAAGTGGTTTAAGCGTGAAAGCGTAACAAACAAAAAAACAAATAAATAAACAAGCAAACAAACAAACTTATTTTCGCATTTATAATATTAGTAAGGATAATACTGATATTATGACAGAATCATCGCCGTCAGCCTGTTAATGCTGACTATTGAATATGGGTTTCAAGGGGAACAGATCTCCATTCGCCACGGTTGGCAAGCTTGTTGGCTCTTGCAGTTGATGTTATATTACTGGAGAGAGAGAGAGAGAGTGCTGCTGCCCTTCTGATAATACTTCAGCTATTTTATACTACTTATATAAAAAAGTAAGCGTCATCGGTATTCTTAAACCATCACCACATAAGGTAGATTATTACTCCAAACATTAGCAAATATAAGCTGAGCTTAGTAGTGTTACAAATTATCCTGAAACTATTATTCTATGAAATTGGCACAATTATATTAAGTTCAAATTTGATGTTCAAAACGTAACGAAAAGAGTGAACCTCGAGACAATGGAGCTTAGGCCACATTAAAACTGCATCCATAAAACTTTGTATGGCGAGAGTTGTGCCGTGGCTAGGCGTGTGGTGAAACTTGAACTGCATTACGACAAGTAAATCTGCAGTTAAGTGTTTATTTCGCTGATTTCAAAGCATTGTACAGCCAACTTGGGCTATAAAACGGTCTGACATTAAAATCCGCCTACAAATTCCCTACATGAAGAATATTCACAAGCTTCTTGCTCTGCCTTAGGTACTTTTTAATAAAGCATAATTTGCGTTACCTCATACGTACATTTTTTGGGCTTTTAATGTTCTCGATAAAATTATATCGTTGTATTTTTGGTTGAGTATATTTGTTTTGTTTGCCAAGTTCAAATATTTTAGGTTTCATCTGTCATATAACAACAAACTGCTAATTGACACACGCACACTACAGCTTATACACGTCCCACTGCTGGGCTTGAGTCTTCTCCATAATAGGAGGTCATTTGACCTAGTATATCCTGGTCAAACGGATTGGTATTGGATTTTATTTCGAGTTTTACTTCTTTTGGACAGATTTTATATGCTTATTGTATCACTGAGTCATCTTTTATGACATCTACGGTTTCTTATTCCATCATCACAAGAAAATTAACTTATTAACGCAATGAATAAATAGGTGCGTGGTAACTAACTTCTCGCCTGTTTATGACGGGATAGGAACACAATATGTTAACGCCTACTACTTCCCTATGGTAGTCGTAGACCCCACGGAGAGGGTAATAGGGGAATCGGTAACAAAGCTGTACTGAGAAAGTCACAACATCTATTGCGCTGTCTAATCCGCCTCTATAGTCCATAAAATATAGCTTGATCTCTGTGATAGATGTCAAAGAAACCAACGTAGTAAGTTTGAACGAGTGCCATGTTTACAATTTCATTTTGTATCAAATATATTTTCATTCTTTTCGTGCCAGTTTTATTGCAACTCAAATGCAATAAATTATAAATATAAAAATATTAATATTCATGCCTAAAATGTACCTCGTAAGTACTGAAATATCTAGTAAATATTTTATACACAAATGACGCTTACACACGTACAAGGTCTTACTGGCCTGCAAATAAAAAAGAGATGGGACAGTCGATATACGTAAATCGATAACCGATCTTTATTAAATTATTTATAAAAGAAATAAGCCCAATACAGTACCTATATAAAACTTTCAACATATTTTATTACAATTAAAACAGACAGTTACATTATAAAATACATAAATTGAATTAATTAAACATTAAAAAAGTACTTTTTGTTTCAGAGTAAATGATAATATTATGTACTCATTATTGTGAATAAACTAGACATATTTATTTATAAAACAGTCGTAATTGATCGATTATTCTAACGACTGTCCCTGTTTTGGCAAAAAATGATAAATGTTCTAGCAGGAACGCTCCAGTGATGACGATAATAGTGACCTATAGTCTAACTTCTTATTAGCTGCAGTAAAATGACGTTTCTAAATGTCATTCCGTAAAATAATGTTGACAGCCTAATCTCAATAGGGATGTGATTCAGTTCACAAAAGTTTACAGAATATCTAATCGTTCCATAGCTGACTCATAATCATCATACTAAATTCTATTTAATATTAATGCAAATAAAAGGCTGTATAAACGTTGATCCTTTTAGACATATACAAGGTAACACTCAAGAAAACGCTCTCTCAAGTTGGTAGTACTGGTTTTTGGTTACGGTGCTACGATGACGCTTGACCGCCATTTTGTTTCGGTTGTCATTCGCTCATTCGGCTTCATACTTCTGTTTTGAGTGCATGAATAACTTTGATTTGCCCACTGCGCGTTGTTTTTGTTATCATTATTGTTAAACTTATGTTACGTTGTGTTTGTTTTTCATTACCTGTTTTCGTTAATCGTGTTAGTTTTTTTTGTTTGATACATTGAAGACATGGATGCTCTGCCGAGCACATCGCAAGATGGAGACACATTTTTATCTCCTAAGAAAAAAAGGCCACGTGTAGCTCTAAGTGCAAATGAAAAACTTTGGGTCCAAAACGTTTACAAATATGTATTTGAAGTGAAATCTTCAGAATCAAACATTGAAGTTCCAAAAACAAGTGAATGCGTTAACAAGGTGGCTGAAGTCTTGGGAATATCCGTCCGCACAGTTTTTTCCGTTTTAAAGGAGCACAAGGAGAACGACAGCGAATCACCAAAACCTCCCGAAAAAACGGGCCCAAAACTTACATTTAAAGATAAACTTGATGATTTCACATTCACTGCTGTTAGACGAATTGTACATCAGTTCTTTCATAGAAATGAAATACCCACCATCGCAAAAGTTAGTTTACACATGTCGTCACTCATCTTTTTATTATACGTTATGTATGTTTTCTCCCATCCCATGTGTAATCTTAACCAATTAGGTAATAACTTTAATCATTTTTAGGTGCTGCAAGTTGTAAATGATGACCCAGGATTGCCCAACTTCTCGAAAGAGACATTGAGAAAAATTATGAAGCATCTTAATTTCAAATTCGCTACTCGATCACGCAAGAGTGTGCTTATTGATAGACAAGATATCATATCATGGCGCCAGCGCTACCTGCGTTTAATTAAACAATATCGTAGGGAGGGAAAATACATATATTATCAAGACGAGACCTGGGTCAACGCTGGTACGTGTCAACTCTTAGTTTCTTCTATTTGTTCCCTTTTTGTTTTGATGTCGAAACTTATGATTCTTTTTTGTTCTTTTCAGGTCATACTACAAAAAAAAACCTGGATTGACGGAAGTATTAAATCTTCTCGACAGGCATTTTTAGACGGCCTGACTACGGGATTAAAAAATCCCACAGGAAAGGGCAAACGACTCATAATTAGTCACATAGGCGGAGAAGAAGGCTTCCTGGTCGACGGACTTCTTATGTTTGAAGCAAAGAAAGGTACAGAAGACCACCATGATGAAATGAACGCGGAGTGTTTCAAGAATTGGTTCGGCGGTATTCTACCTAAACTCAAGCCGAATGCAGTAGTCGTAATGGACAATGCGCCCTATCACTCTCGGAAGATCGAAACAATCCCGAAGATGTCGTGGACGAAAGCACGAATTCAAGAGTGGCTGACTACTAAAAATATTGCGTTTGAACCAAATATGGTCAAGGTCACTCTCATAGATATTGTGAAACAACAAAATCATACTGAGAAATATGCCGTAGACGAGATGGCTGCACAAAAAGGTATCACACTTTTAAGACTGCCCCCTTATCACTGTGAATTGAACCCCATTGAGTTGGTATGGGCGCAGGTAAAGAGTCACGTCGCAAACAATAATAAGACGTATAAAATGCAAGAAGTGAAAACTTTATTCCAAGAAGGAATCAAGAAAGTGACACCGGCTAAGTGGAGTGACTGTGTGTCTCACACTATTAAAGAGGAAGATAAAATGTGCCACCTCGATCATATTATAGATGAAGTGACAGATAGATTTGTTATTAGTGTGACCGAAAGCGACAGCGACAGTGATTTCGAAAAAGATTAATTAAATAACATTATTATGACGTTTTTGTTTCATTTTGAATGTACCTCCCTATACTTCCACTAAAAAAGATCAATCCTCTAGTATAGTAATAATAATAGGTTAAAAAAATACATTACAACTTAATATTAAATCTCAAAAAAAAAACCAAACTGATTATTCATTTATGATTCACTCATTTAGCTACATCCCTATTTATTTTTCTTGAAAAACCGGCAACCCACAAAACGTCATTTTACTGCAGCTAATAAAAAGTTAGACTATAGACCTTGATTGTCTTGACCTTTTGAATAATTAAAACGGCCAAAAAACAGTTTCTGCCGAACACGATCAAGGGGCAAACACCTCCCCCGTACCCCTCATGGCTGTGTCGAGGCGCGCTGCTCGATATGCATCGCGCAGTGCACGCCGGGGCCTCGCAGACACCGCTGCGCACTCTCCCTGATGATGAGCATCGGACATGCTCGAAACTCGGGTCGACGTAATCGATCTCAGCACGTGAATGTTTTTGCCGTTATAGATATTATAATATGGATCAGACTCACGATAATTTCTATATTTTTTAATATTGATTATTATCTATGCTATTTATACATTACTAAACGTTGTTCTGTTTAAATAAGTGCCACCTACCGGGTCCAAATGTGAATCTAAACCATTCTCAAATCCTCTTGAAAGCACACAAAAAAATTCATCAACATCGGTCCAGCTGTTTAAGAGAAGTTCAGTGCACAAGATATATAAAGATATAGATGATATGGATTATTACCTATAATATAATATTATAATATAATTTTATGTTTCTTAAACTACTTCATGATATTATTTTTATTTTCTTGCACATATTATAGGCTTAAGCTCAGTATATATAGGTTGGGCTTGAGCCTCCTCCGCAAAGGGAAGGAAATTGACCTACTATACCATAAAGGTTAGACGTGTTGGTTTAGGGTTTTATTTTGACGTCCTCCCGTCGTTTGACGTCGGTCGATGGGAGGGTACCCCACGTAGGGGGTATTCCGTCGGGCCGACCACTGACGACAAGTAAACCTGCTCCGGTGGTCGGCCCAATGACGAAGGCGAGGTGGTTTTCGGGTGGGTTGCGGGAGTTGCGTGCTTAAGCCCTTCTGTCGCCCCGGACGGAGTGGTGCGGAGGCGCGCCGACCGCAGCCCACCCAAAAAAAAAAAAAAGGTTTTTATTTTCAGTACTCCTTCTTATGCATAGATTTTATCTGCTTATTTCCCTTAGTCGTCTTTTACAACACCCACGGTCAAGATAGGGAGTGATGAATTGTATTCTTATTCCGTAACCACACAATGTAATTATACATTATGTTATAAGTATTACATTATACTCATTAAATTGGGATCAGTTTATTCTATTTATTCTATGGACGAGAGACTTCTATTTATATTATACTAGCAATCCGCCCTCGCTTTGCTTTGGTTTCAATCGCCTTACCCACGTAATTTCCGTTCCCGTGGGAATACCGGGATAAAATATAGCCTATGTTACTCCCTGATATTATAACTTTCCATTGATGAAAGATTTTTTTTTAAATCAGTTCGGTGGTTTAAGCGTGAAAGCGTAACCAATAAACAAACAAACTTACTTTCGCATTTATAATATTAGTAAGGATTTTAGATGAAAAAAGATCAACGCCTTTATCGGCGATAGTCTAAAAAAATAAGGCACCCACTTTCAAATTCATTATCTTCGTCGTGTTCTTATCCGTGTTACTTAGGCTCGACTTAATGTGTACTCTTATTCCATCGTACAAAAGACGGCCACCGGACGAAGGAATACATTGTAGACCCAACGGCATCAAATAAAGTTGTCCTAGGTCGATGTGAAGCTCTTAGTGTTCTTTTACAACACCCACGAGCAACCTCCTATTGTATCTCTTTATTCCTTGTAGATGTCTGAAACGGCTAAAGTTATTGTGACGGAATTTTAAATTGACTTAAATTAGTGTAAGTAAAACTAATTTACGGATTTTATTGCGTTTGTCTGACATCCAACAAGTCATCATTATTACATACATTTATCTCAGACATCTCAGTCCGCCCTTGACCATGAATGCTGCAGTGTTCGTAACGTCGAGCAATCAAAAATCAAATACAAACGTGATGAAATCCGCAAAGTAGTTTTATTTATAATATGTAATACTCGCGTAAACATCAGAGATCACGCCATAAATTCAAACTTTTATTCAAAAAAGAATTAGAATACACATGAGAAATTAAAACTTATAAAATTACAAACAATTCCAAGTATTTAAGAAAAGGTTACCGTCGCTTAAGAAGCTTGGCATCGGCCAAGCTTCACATCGGTGAAACATCGAAATTATTTTGTACAAGTATATATGCATAAAATAATAAAATACGATAGGTACTAATATGGCATAAAGTATTAATAAAATATTAGGTTTTTGTTTCCAGAAAATGATGATTTTTATTTAATAAACATTTATTTTCATTAGTATATACTATGGTATGTGTTTAGGTTAACCCATATTATCCCAACGCTCCATTTAAGGTGCACTAACATTTTAATGCTCAGTTCTAATATTTCGTAAGTGAGGGTAGAAGTAATATTTTTTTTCTTAAGCTGACATACTATACTATAGTGTATTTATAAGAATTGTTCAAGTTTTGTGAAATTCGACGATCATGACTTCTCGGAAAACGTAAGTAGTACTTTTATATTATTGAGTTATAATTTATACAATGTTTTTTTTTTTTGCAACGTTACATATTAGTCTATTATGTAGTACAGTAAAAAAACCATCCTTTGTTGATTTATGTGAAAATTCCATGTTTTACTGAACGCCCCTTTTGAGGTGCGCTGGGAACAGGTGGCACCGTAAATAGTGGTACGGTGTCTCCTGTTCCAGCTTCGTTATTTTGATATTTGTAGTTTTAGTATTGACATTTATTTACATATTATTATTGTTTTATCACAGGTTAAGTGTTCACGACATTATAACAGCCTTGGAGGAAGCTGACCATATCGTTTCTGCAGATATATTTGTCACGCCACCTGACAATGATGATTTGAGCGACGAAGACAGCGGAAGTGAAGACACAGGAGATATTGGCAATCATGCACGAAGACAACTACTAGCAGAAGCTGAGGTAAGATGTCAGGTGCCGTCATCAGAAGGAGTTGTGGAGACTGTAGATGGAATTCCGTTTATAAATGAAAGCGAGCAAGACCCGCATCCATCTACGTCTTATGTGGTTTACATGCAAAGAAAGCCAAAATAGTTACGAAGAAGAAATGAAGACAAAAGGATATATCTGCAAGCCTGAGAAGGAGTCATCAGAGTTTGTTTTAGATATAGATAATCCTTTAGAATTTTTTGAGATGTTTTTCGATGATAAGGATTACGAACTGCTGCGCTCCAGTACTCAGAAAAATGCTATTGCGAAAAGACATACCAATTTCCGAGTAACTATTGAAGAAGTGAAGAATTTCGTAGGTATTTTACTTTTATCCGGTTATAATAGTGTTTCCCGGTACAGACTATACTGAGATCAAAGTATCGATACTCATCATCCAGGAGTATCTTCATGTATGAGTCGTAATCGGTTTGAAGAGCTGTTACGTTTTTTTCTTCATGCAGCGTCATCAAGCGTCGTCAAGCTAAAGATGCTCATGACTTTCTATCTTTAACCAGATATATAGTACAGACGTATTTGATACTGGGCAAAGCATCGTCCTCTCTTTCAAAACGTAATAGTACTGTAAAGGCACCTATGCCTATAAAGAATAAATTGCCTGATGTTATACGATTGAATGAAAAAGCTCTAGCGAAATGGACTAGGAAATGGAGAATCGGTATAAACCCCACCAAAAGCCAGGCGATCATATTCCATAAGGGGATAGATCGCCGCCACCCAATGGCTGAATACCAACAGATAAAGATGTTCGACCAACCCATCCCCTGGACAAGGGAGGTCAAATATCTGGGTGTGACCTTGGACAGACGACTGACCTTCGGTCCTCACATAGGGCTAGTCCGTGCGCGCGCAGCCCTAGTGCTAGGATGGTTACACAGCTTAGTACACGCCAAGTCTAAGCTATCTCTCCGTAGTAAAGTTAGATTATACACCGCTTGTATACGTCCTATCATGACGTATGCTAGTGTAGTGTTCACACAAGCGAAGCCACACAGGCTACATCGGCTACAAACATTACAGAATAGGTTCATGCGCCGAGCGACGGGAGCACCGTGGTACATGCGCAATGTGGATCTTCACATAGATCTTGGCTTGCCGACCATCAGGCAATTCATGAAACAGTGCTCCCGCCGCTACTTCGACTCTGCCGCGACACACCCGAACCCATTAGTGGTAAGGGCGGCTTCTTACATACCCTCTAAAATGTCCGCGATCAAACAACCGCGACTAATACTCGATGAACCCGACGATGCTATTACTCTCGCCCAGACTGAGGCATACACAGCCCGCGAGGCCTTGACAAATAGTAATAAATATCCACGTTACCGCCCCCGCCGACGGGGAAGGAAGACGTGTCGCGTTAAAGTCATAAACGTGGGAGTGCCCGCTTTGCCAGCGACCGCCCGAGCCGAGGTCCGTACCCCACAGGGGGTGCCCTCGAGATCGGTCGCTTAACTTTAAACGGGTTGAGAGCCCTCAGCGCTCACCCACCAGTCCGGGTAAAGTTGTCACAGCCATCCGAGGCTAACTAAGTCACACAAAAAAAAAAAAAAAAAATTAATAATATACAAGGTAAGACGTTAGCGCGAGGGGTGGCGTAAACAGCTCGTGGACCTGATTCAGGTCCACCCTCGCCTATAGACGTTTCACATCAAAATACCCACTAACATGTACAATAGCAGGCAAACGAAATTTAATGCAAGTAACGCCGTGAACAAACCACTATTGTAATAATAGAAACTTATATTAATTAGTAAGATTTCGGAAATGTACGATAAAGAGTGTTTTCATCTACTATACAAACAGTACGCTTCGCGCAAATGAGTTACTGTCTGTTAAAATCACTTATACTACACATATATTTGATAATGTACTGGCAAATGTAATAGGTTCTTTATTAATAAGGGTACAATATTTATTTACACGAGAATATATTAGACTTAAATTTGGGCTAGAATATCCCGATGAATTCTTTATTTCGTTACTAAATTATTACATACGTAAGTTATAACCTAGCATTGTTATTACGTCTTTAATTAAAACATTAATTTTGAGATTTTGAGTTATATTTAATTGAAGGTAATTTTCTTTCTATAAAAATATCGTTACTTATAATAGCGTATCAAAAAATAATTTTATTGCCGTATATAAAAGATTTTCTATAGGGAAAATTTTTTAGTCCGTCACCCGCCGAGAGGCCGACCGCGTGAGGAAAGAACGACGTCCTCCCCGAGGGGGGGACGTCGGTCGATGGGAGGGTACCCCAACAGGGGGTATTCCGTCGGGCCGGCCACTGACGACAAGTTAACGCTGCTCCAGTGGTCGGCCCAACGACGAAGGCGACGTGGTTTTTGGGTGGGTCGCGGGAGTTGCGTGCTTAAGCCCCTCTGCAGTGGTGCAGAGGCGCGCCGACCGCGACCCACCCACAAAAAAAAAAAAAAAATAGGGAAAATTTTTGAAACTTTTAAAATACTATACGTAATGAAATTTTAAATTATTTACTAAATTACACTTGTAAATAAGTATTTATAACAATAATAATAATAATATAATAGAAATTAAAATAATAGATTATAAGTGATTTGCTTTATGTTAACAACTGCAATTTAAAATTTAATATTTATAAAAGCACACACTTTTGTAATAGAAGAAAAACAAGAATCTGTTAAACTCACCTAAGAATGTGATTTTTTAATTAATTTTCGATTCGCTAATAAATACAATTTAGGACAATCTACAGAACCTGGCACCCATTTGTTTCGCTCTTTCACATTTATGTTATTACGCGTTATATTAATTTAAATGACTCATTATTACATTTGGCCACTAGTTATATATCAGTTGCAGGCAAAAGTATAAGGTATGTATTAGTTGAATGTCATTAATTCACTTTTCAATTTAAAAATTATAATGGTTGTGTGGTAGCGACTTCGAATACTACCAACCCTTGCTTTGCTCGTGGGTGTCGTAAAAGACGACTAAGAGCCCTAGATTGACCCGGAACAACTCCATCTGGTACCATTTGGGTTAACGATTACATTCCCAAGGAGGGTTGACGTCAGGCAGGTGGCCGGTCATAAAAGTCATTGCCGAAACTTTTTGCAATATGTCAAAACAGATGACATATTGCGTCGACCCCAAGTAATTGGGATAAGAGCAAGATGATGATGATGGTTATATAAGTTTTCCATATCAAGTTACACATAAATAAACCAATGAGAATATAAGTCAATTACAAAAATGAAGTTTAAAAAAGACTTACGTTTATTTAGAACTTGCTTGGTTATCACTTACTTGGCTTGGCACTGATTGCAGCAATTATTCACCTCACCGCCTACCCTCCGCTTGAACCCCAACCTCCGTCACTCCTGTAACGGCTACACTTAATCCAGGCGCCGCCGTAAACAACACCTCTAACATTAACGAATAAAAAATACTCTCCCTACTTCAATGTAGCAAGAACAGATTGTATCAAGTAATTTTTATCCCATCAGATAAATGCTTTTAGTTTGAATAGATGCGTGCAAAGAGAGAACGATTATGTACAAATACATAAAGTGTTGGAGCGATTTCAAACAATGTAACAAGGAAAAGTTACTAAAGTCGGAAACAAAGCAGGCCACCTCTATAGCAACGAATGTGCTTCTGGATATTACAACTTTCCTTTATTCGAGCCATTAGAAAATTATCTTAATTTCACTTGTTCAGTACTCAAATGTAAAAGTACGAAAAGGACTAAGAATTCTTCTAGACTTCAGAAATCATTCTTTCTAAGATTGAATCAAATTTTATTTTAGATAGAATATATCGTAGTAAAAATGAAATGGTAAAATGAAAGCCAAGTTCAATATTATGATAATTATGGTGTGATTGTCAATTTCACAAAGTTGTCAAGTTCGACAAAAGGCATGAGTTATAAATGGGCACTAAGTTCTGTAGATTATCATGAAATACATTAATTAAAAGAACGTATTATATTATATTTTTAGGTAAATTTAAAACTAATATTGTTGTTTTTATTCTACTACAAAAATGTTAGTTATTTATAAATACGATTTTTTAAATTGAAATTTTGACTTTAATTAAGTAAAACAAATAACTTTTGATTTAAAATTTGGTGAGGTTATGTTGGATAGTTTTTGAATTATGAAGGAGTCAAAAGTGGCGCGAAATGGTACGTATAACGTGTAATATATACAATAGTCGCCAATTATTTTTGGTTAAATTTAGCATGACACGCTACTGCGTGTCTAGATATTCTTTTCTCTTGAAACAACATACAGTATATAAAATGATAAATACTACAATAAACACTGCTGAAAGATAGTCGATAAACAAATTCAAGATAGAAAAGAAAATAAAGGCATATGGCATAGTATTGATTGAGCTTCAGTTGGCCGCAGTATGGAACATTTGTTGGGAATAACGGTTGAGCAGATAGCTCGAGTGGCCATTACAGATATCTTGAGCTCTCTACGATCGAAAGAGAACACCCACCCTAACCTACATCTCACTTCAATTGCTCCAAACTGCAAAGTGCATAGATTGTATATTTATTGAATCCAAATTCTTAGGATCGCGAAATATCTCCCTGGCGTTTCACAAATTTAATTTTATTACTAAGTTTTCGGTTCTAAATTAATAGATAATCTGTTACACCAATCGATAAGTTTTAGAAATTATCATTTCTCATGTAAATTAATTAAATTTTTAACTTACATAATTTTTCTTTCCGTGTTTGTGACTGAACTCCTCCTTTACTGCTAGACAGATTTTGATGACTTTTGTGTGTGTTGCAGTGGATTCGAGACTGCTTTAGATTAATAATTATAATTGGACACAAAGTGGAGCTGCGAGCGATTTTAATAAAAATCCTACTATTTTTCTAGATTTAAACAGCACAGCGTCTCTTGGGACGGCTTCACCGTCAGGTCAGCGTCTTTTTTAAATTAAAGACTTACTTAAATAAAAAAATGAAAATATTATTTGTATTTACATACACGCAATCTTCTCATTTGGGCTTTTTGTTCCGATAAACATTAACTTGCATAATCTTATTTCAATACGTAATTAAATTAAAGAAAAGTTGTTTATTGCATTTATAATTATATAACTGTTATTAACGATTATAAATATATATAGCCAACAGTAATAAGCTTCTTAGTGGTAAAAATAATAATTCAATTGTTATGATTTTATAGTTCATAAGGTATAACACTTTATGGCATAAAATGAGGCGTTATTGATAGTAAACTGGTATGTTTAGGTGTAGCTAAAAGCTGCAGTAGAAACATAATCACCTGGAAGTGAATATCATATTTAAAAAGTAAGGAACGTAAACTGTTTATTAGGGATTGGTTAATTGTGAATTTATGTATTAAATTGTTATTTTATGTATTAACGACTAGTTGGGTTTTTTCTTTGTTCGAAAGCTAGATATACAAGTATACTGCATGTATAATATTTACTGAGTATATCAAATCATTTAGTATATATTCTGTATAAACCGCATAAGGGCACTTGCATATTGTTAATTTAATGTTTTGTTTGAAATTAATCTAATAATGTACTACCCGATCAGGACGCGGCCAGAAGCTGAAAAGATCCGGCAATAAATTCAGTGGCGTCCTTATTTTTAAATTACTCAAATGATATTGTATGTGCCCAACATTTGGTATTAGCTCCAGTATGATAGCCCCAAAAATCGGTATTTTTTTTTTTAATATAATACCTAAATCGGCGTACATTCCGTTGCTTACTCCCTGTGCAACACAGCACAAATCGTGACGTCTGGCAATTGGAATTATGGCTCGTACTGGACTCATAATTCTCGGTTTTCATGCTCCTACTTTTTATCTGTATTAAAATTAAATTACAGTGCTAAAATTCCGACGGTTGGTCCATAGCCAGGTAAAAATATTAGAGCAATTTTCTTATCCAGAACTTCGTAGATTAGCAGCGCAGCGCCTTGAACTGCCATATTGGCTGATGTTTCCAAATGATCATTTTACCAGCCTAAGTAATGCGAAGGATGAAGAAGTAGGTGATTAAAAAAACCCCGTAATGGTTCTATTTAACTGATTCACTACAATATATAAATATCTTTGTTACATAATATTTGTTTTACTTATTTTTATTACAAATTAAAGGTATTGATAACACCCACAATTTAAATCATTTTTCGTAAAGAATATTGTTTACCACCTTTCAGGTTCTTAAGAAATAAGAGATGCTGATGTGTTGATAACATCAATTTCATGATAAGAAAACCTCAAAATTAGTATATACCAACCTGTCTAACCAACATGGTCATTGTTTCAATCAATGTCAAATCTCTCATTTTGCAACATATATCTTGGCCGTGGACATACATACATCAGTTGAAGCGATTATGAATTTGAATCATTATAATAATTTTACAAAAAAAGTAACATAACAAAATTTTATTATGCCATAGTTTAAAAATAAAAATATATTTGACTTAAATAACATTTAGCTAAAATCAGTGTTTGTTACTAGCAATAACATATGACACGAAAACGTGATCTTTAAATGTCAGCCTCATAAAAAGTCACAGGGAACCATTAGATGTAAGGGGCATAGGATCGTTTTGAGTGAAATTCTGGTGGGGAGGCCTATGTTCAATAGTGAACGCCTACGGGCTGATGGATGAATGGGCAGACAATTTAAATTAGTATGTGTAAATATAGTTGGTTAGTGGTAGGTTCAAACTGTTAACAGTTGCCTATCCATAGCCGCGGGCCGGCCTGTCCGGGGTAGTACCACATTTTAGCAGAAAATCGACTTCTGTGTAGTAAGCAATTTGTTACTGCATTTCGTTCAGTGAGCGAGAGAGGCGGAATCCCAACTTTTTGAGGGTGTTTGCGTGTGGTGAGTTTTGTTGATGCCTTTAGTATTACCGAACCTCATTGTACGCATTCACATTCCCTTCACTTTCTTCACGGCAGGCAGTAGCCTAGCAAAGGTTCATAAACGGCAGTATCACTTACCATCAGGTTGACTGTTTGCTCGTCTGCTACCATTTGCAATAAAAAATTATGGATGATTTTTCACTTCTGATAAAAATACCAATTTTTCTATGGTAGAGTAAGAATCCTAACCATAAAAAAAAGATAATATATTGCTCGTGGATATCATAAAAGACGACTTAGGGCTATAACACGCATATAGTATCTATCCAGGACACGGATAATTGGAAATAAAACTCATCCGATCAACCAACCTTTCTAATCAGGGTAGCACAATAGGTCAATTTCACTCCTATCCAGGAGGAGGCTCGAGCTCAGCAGTGGCACGTATATGAGATGAAATGATGAAATGCGAACAACTATTGCAAAGGCTATTGTAAAATTTTGTGATTATAAAACTGTATTTACCTGATCTAGAGATAACTTGAATATCTGTGTTGGCAGGTGAGCTCACGGGAATCACTATTTCGCTCACGTTCGACATCCGATAAAAGTTTCCGCCACAATCACCTAAGAGCTCAGCTGTCAGGGAATAACCGTATATCGGTTTTGTTTCCACTGCGTCCCTGCGGCGCCACCGTGCATTACAAGAAAATTACTACTATCTATGTACTTAAAATTGTATTCAAAATATTATTATTAAAATATATACAGTCGATATATATCCTCTGCTGTAGAGACATATGCATGAATTTAAAATAGATTTATAATATTTTTAAAACTATTCTATTCAAAATTATTGTTACAACTTAGAAACTTCTGATTGATTCATTGATGTTATAAATTTCGGTCATTGTCTGCCATTTAAATTTTTTTTGAGGTAATTATTAAATTGCCATAATGGAAGGAGATGTTAAGAAAACAGAATTGCAGTGATTACCTTACATCAGATCGGTATAGAGGCGTCACTTCAAAGGCAAAATTGTATGTCTGAATATTGTATTATTGATAGATATACCAACACATCCTTTGTTGAAGGCCATAAAATATTGGACTGCGGAGAACTAAAAACGTTTTTAATGCTGTTTAGGCCAGAATTCATCGAATATATTATCTACGAGCAACTCGCCCTTGCTTCGCTTCGGTTTTAGTCGTTTTACCCGCGTAGTTCCCGTTCCCGTGGGAATACCGGGATAAAATATAGCCTAGTTTACTCCCAGATATTATAGCTTTCCATTGGTGAAAGAATTTTTGAAATCGGTGCAGGCGTTTTGAAGATTACCCGGAACAAACAGACAGACAGACAGACAAACAAAAATTTTTTAATCTGTATTTTAGGCATAGGTGTCGTGCAAATAACCGTGTGGGCATGAAATAAGCCTATTATTTTGACGTTACAAACAGACACTCCAATTTTATTTATTGGTATAGATGATATAAAAATGAATCGCTGAATGTGTTGTTAAGCGCAAATCTCGAGAACAACGGAACCGATTTCGCTAATTCTACTTTTTAGAATATTCCTTGAAGTACGAGGATGGTTCTTAAGCAGAGAAAAATTTTAAAATTTCTCTAAAGGTCTAAAAACAACACTTCTATACTCCCATACAAACGATTCGTAATAATACTTAAAACTCAATTTTGAACTTTAATACGATACTATCAAGTGTTAGTGGAGAGGTTCCGGGAAAGCAAAACAATTGGGTGACATTAGTATCGCATATATATTGATGTCAAACTCAAAATTATAAATATTTTATAATTTTTATTTTTTGACATAAAGTAATTGTTAACTTATTAACTTTCTTTTTCTTTTTTTATCTTACTAGCTGACCCAGCGTCCTGAATAGCAAAAAAACAAAAAAGAAACTATAAATTAAAGAATCGACTATTAGGCGGTACGAAGATCAGCAAGAAGGTCAGCTAGTAGCATATAAGGTAATAAAAAAATATGATAAGAAATGAAGATCTCGGATTTTCTCGCGTATCATCCAACATGACCTGAAATTTGGTGTGTATCGTTGATATACAGGGGATACCCTAAATCGACCTTTACATTTAAAGAAAAGGGCTCCGATAAAATGCTTACTATCCCGATACGCATGTGAAAAGCACTGAAATATCCTTTTCGCTAATGTAAAATATTTCACAAATGAAGAGCATTTCCGTGTGGTGACGGAGTAAGAATACAATTCACCACCCCCTATCTTACCCGTGGGTGATCGTACAAGACGACTAAGGGATATAAAACGCATATAGCATCTATGCGAGAGAAGGAAAACTCGAAATAAAACCATATACCAACACGTCTGACCAGCGTGGTATAGTAGGTCAATTACCCTTCCATTATGGAGGAGGCCCGAGCCCAACAGTGGGACGTATGTGGACTGAGATGATGATGATGATGAAGAGCATTACAACTAACAAAATATTGAAGTTGTCACTTATAGCTTCAAAGAAGCTTCATAAGTGGTTGGAAAAGTGCAACATGTTCATCATCCTGCGTCAATCATGGTTTGGCGGAGGATGGCTTATCAAGAAATCACAAAGTTTCATTTTTGAGAAAAAGAGGGGAGACTCCAGCTACAGTGAATCAAGAGTCTGTCTTAGATCGTATTGTGAAGTCACTTAGGGCTACGCTTATAAAAATATACCCTAAATTTTCCAGTAAGACCTTGCGTAATTTGTGCTTTGCAACACTTGGTTGCAAAGCACGAATTACGCAAGATGGTTCGAAGTCATTATCTTCGACTTTATAAGAGCTAAAGTCAGGTCTTCATCTAGTTCTGATCTGAATCTCCTTGAACTACAAATTATGGTCAGTTTTAGAAGAAATGTTTTTCTCTGAACGAGACGTCGAAAGAAATTTCTATAACACACAGTAGGGACTAAGTTTTTCGTCGTAACGGTGTGTAAATCCCCAGATTTGTGGTCAGATATATTTAAAATTTGCATTAAAACTAAACGTAGTAGCTATTTCGAACATATTTTTGATTATGAAGTATGTTAATTTATTGTAATGCATCATCCACTTTTTTATACTATTTAATCATCGTTTGAAGTCGGGTCGTCTGACCTTAGATGTCTATCTAATATATAAAACGATTATCAAACGATATGTCTGTCGACTGCACAGATGAACGTGTGGTCTATGTATCAACCTCTTGTGCCGACTGTCCTGGGTTCGATACTTACACAAGAAAATTCTTTACGCGATCCACAACTGATTGCTGCTAGCCAAGATGTAGTTTATGTCCATTAATAGCATGATTGTAAAATCCCTTGCTGCATGTGGTGATGGAGTAAGAATACAATTTACCACACCCTATCTTTCTCGTGGACGTCGTAAAAGACAACTAATGGATATTATATGCACTTAAAATCTGTGCAAGAGAAGGAAAACTTGAAATAAAACCCTATATCAACACGACTGACCAGTGTGATACAGTAGGCCTATTTCCCTCCTAATGGGGAGGAGGCTCAAACCCAGCAGTGGGACGGGTATGAGCTGAGTCGAAAGTCTCCAGCCATACAATGATACCTAAATGTGGAGTGTAGTCATCTAAATTAAAGAAATATATGGAAAGATGTTAAGGCAACAAAATAACTCCTACTGGTGAACCGACGACATTTTAAAAGTAGCATATAACCATTGGATGCAAGTATCTTAGTGCTCCTGCGAATGGCATTCTCTTGAGAAGGCCTATGTTCAACAGTGGGCGTCTATGGATTGATAGATGGAATAGAATAAAATAATTACTATTTCAACGAATCTAACGGCATGCAAGATTATGGTAAAGAATTACAATAAAAACGACAATGTTTGTAAATAAGTAGATACAAACATGTTTTCACATCAAAACCATTAGCGATGCAAGACTTGGGAAATGTCTTTACTGCTTAAATAATGTCTTTTGCTATAAAAGTACTATTAGGATTTCAAAGAGGATATTCAAAACTTTTTATGGCATCTAAAATGAACTACATCAATGTTCGTAAAATGTATATAATCTTAACGCATAGAATGCTTTCTATAACTGAACTGAAATTCTGTGCCATTTTTGATGGTATATTAACCCAATCTCTCTTTGTTTATCTTATATGTTATAATAAATAAATATCATAAATAATTTCATACAATGGCGACAAAATTAATTTTTCTTTTAATTATAAATAAACAAAAATATTTACTAATAAAGAATAGGGGTGGCACCTTTTTTTTTGGTAGGCTGTGATGCGGACGACAGCGAAAAAAAAAGGGGTGAAAAGGGGGAAAACTTCCTACTAAGTGACAGGAAGGATGGCATTCACCACCAAAAGGCTGTCACCTCTATCTATTTTTTGCATATATTAGCAATTATTAAGAGTTAGTGAGGCTCGAAGTTCAGACCATTAGGAGGTTAAATTTTTAACTGACCATGGCAACTTTCAAAGCATTTTTTTTTTAATATCATACCGACCATTTCTTTCCATTTTAAAATCATATTAAACATAATGTGAATGTGCCACATCTGACCACATATATGAGCAATCAACACACCACATTGACGACCTTATGTTAGACCTTATGTAGCATGCAATCACTAATGAACTTACAGCATTTAGCACATCGAATTTTGGGTTATTTCGAATAATACATAATTTGAAAAAGTTGTCCAGTCACAAAGTCATTATCCTCTGTCTGTCTGAAAAAAAAATGCGCCACTCCTATGGTAGCTCAATCAGTACAGCTAGATGTAGCGTAACAAATATACTTCAAAAATGCAACTATGTATTAATTCAGTACGACTTGTAAAATTGGTGTCAGCAAATAAATAAACTTCACCCTTATTATAATCATAAAGTGTAACGTTAAATATACTAGTGTTTCTCGAGTTATATCTTTTTCTAAGATCATCATTTCAGCTCATACATAACTCACTGCTGGACTCGAGTCCCCTTCTAGATAGGAGTGAAATTGACAGACAGGTTTGTACATGCTTTTATCTCGACTTTTTCTTTTCTTGCATAGATATTATATGTGTGTGCCCTTAGTTAGTCGTCTTTTACGACGGCCACAGGCAACATGGGTGGTGTATTGTACTCTTACGCCGTCATCGCATGTAAAATATTTCTCTTCTTTATAATTAAATCTTTTTGTTTATTTATAAGTAAAAGAAAAATAAATTTAAAGAAAATTTCATTAACCGTTCATAACAATGTAATATAGGCAGAAAATGCGATCATAACAAAACTGGCAATTATTTTTTTTCCGTAGGATATAAGGTAAGAGCACCAGTAGTTGACCATTTAATGGCATAAAAAATCCTCTTTTATTGCTTAATCTTAATTTTCATCCGAATCCAATTAATGTTTCTTTTTCTAAGCCTTTTTTACGGTCGGCGCACTCCTCGCTCCACTCCGTCCAGGGCGACAGAGGGGCGTAAGCACGCATACTCGTAACCCACCCGTATAGTACGTCGCCTTCGTCGTTGGGTCGCCTACCAGTGCAGAGTTTGTTGACTTCACTGGACGACCCGACGGATTTCTGAGCCCTTTTTTTTTTTTTTTACCGCTCCAACCACTCCATCAGCACCGGCCGGAGGGCCTCGACGGTCCTGACACCGTACCGAGGACTCTCCAGCCGGACTGCCCAACGGGCAATGACTTCTCGGCGGGTGTCGACCCGCCAGGCGGTGATCTCTTTGATTGAGACCATACCGCCGCGGGCGCGCGTCTCCGACACCCGCCGATAAATGTCGGCGAGCATCTCCGCCTCCAGGTCCCACGGGGACTTCCGGCCAGGAGGCACGCTGCATCCGTTGCCACCGTGCGGTAACCCCGTATGGTCCTGATCGCCATGACCCTCTGTGGTCGCCACAGGAGGGCCCTAAGATGGACGGTCAGGGACCCCGCCCACACCAGTGCGCCATACAGGGCCATCGACCGGATCACCCCGGTCCGCCCACATTCGGCATCAACCACGAAAGGGCGGACGCCGCGCCAACAAGCCGGGGAACAAGTCGATGGAGATGCTCCCGGAACCAAAAATGCCCGTCGAGCACCAGGCCCAAGTACTTCATGTGGGCCTGGATGCTGATGGTGACCGACTTCACGGTGATCGAAGCGCCTGCAGGAGGCCCGGCGGTACGGAGGCCATGGAACAAAAGGGCCTCCGTCTTTTCCAGGGCTACCCTCAACCCCAGCGCTTCGATCCGCCTGACAATCTCCTCGGTGCCGAGAGTTGCCAGGCGTGCCGCCTCCTCTAGCGTCCCACCCCGGGCTGTGACGAGTGTATCGTCGGCGTAGCAAATTACGCCCAGCCCGGTTGGAAGGCTTCCTCTCAACGCCCAGTCGTAGCCGACGTTCCACAGGGTCGGACCCAGAACCGACCCCTGTGGGACACCGCTCGTCATGGGCGTTCGCACAACGTCCCCTACTCGGTCAACGTAGAGGACGCTGCGCCCCTCCAAGTAGTCTGCCACCAGCCGCCTGAGGTACACGGGCACCCCGTGATACCTCAGCCCCTCCCTGATGCAGCTGAATGGCAGACTGTTGAAGGCGTTGGCGATGTCCAGGGACACCGCCAACAGGACTCCTCCGCCGGTGACGGCCTGTTGGCGATGTCCAGGGACACCGCCAACAGGACTCCTCCGCCGGTGATGGCCTCCGCTACCACGGCCTTCAGGCGCAGCAGGGCCGCGATCGTCGAACGCCCTCTCCGAAAACCAAACTGGGCGTCCGACAGATCGGGCCCGACCCCGACGAGGTGCCGCTCGATGTGGGCAGCCAACACCCTCTCCAGAAGCTTGCCCGTATCATCGAGCAGCACAATGGGCTTATAGGCCGAGGCCGACTCGGGAGACCGTCCCGGCTTCGGCAGAAGAACCAGCCTCCCCTCTTTCCAGCACCCAGGGAACTGCCCGGACGCCAAACAAGTGTCAAACAGTCCCCTGAGGCGTGGTCCCAGGTGCTCGAGGACCAGGGCCAGCACACGGTTGGGTATACCGTCGGGCCCGGGGGCGGTGGATTTGGCTCGCATACGCGCCACCGCCACCCCCATCTCCGGCTCCGTGATGGGCGGAGCACTTTCATCTTCGGCCTCCCGGTCGCTGTCCGGCGAAGCCATGACCGGGGGCGTGTGCTCCGCCCGCCGTGGAAAGAGGTCCTCGACAACTCTGGTGAGGAGGCTGGGCTGGAGAGTCTCGGTGAGGGGGGGGGGGCCCGCCCGCGGAGCTTGTTCAGCGCCGCGAGGTAGGGGCAACCCCAGGGGTCACGCTCGAGACTGTCCAGCATCTCCCGCTGACTAACGTCCTTGGCGGTATGGACGGCCAGCCTGAAGGCAGATCGCGCACTGCGGTAAGCCTCGTACAGCTGGCCCTCCCGCTCAGCGTCGCGATGACGCGCTCGGCTGCGGGTGTAGACCCTCCGGGCACGTATGCACGCGGCCCGAAGGTCTGCCAATTCTCGGGACCACCAGGGGACCGCACTCTTCGGGGGCAGACGCCGCACACGGGGCATGGCCGCATCGCAGATCTGCGTTAACGCACAGCGGATGCGGCCAGCCTCGGCATCCACCCCGTCCACCTGGGGCGATGAGGACAGCCACGACTGAACGATGGCTGCCTCCGCCAACAGGTCCCGATCCAATCGACTCACAGCCCACCGCGGAAACGCGGGAGCTCCGTCCGCCGTGTGACCCCTGCTGGGCTGCAGGAGGGTCCGGGAGACTTCTAACCGGATGTATCGGTGGTCGGATAGGGTCTCGACCTCGTCCTGGACGCACCAGCTCCTCACAAGTGCTGCGACATTAGGGCTAGCGAACGACAAGTCCACTATCGACCCGCCCTGCTGCCGCACGCACGTTTGCACCGAGCCCCTGTTCAGCAAACAGAGGCCGCCCACTCTTCGACCGCCCGCCCGCGGTCATTCGTCCTGGGGGCCCCCACGCCGTGGACTTGGCGTTGTAGTCCCCCAGAGCGAAGACTTGGCGCGGTGCCAGTCGCCGTATCGAGGCCCCCAGGATGGTGAGGAAGGCCCCGAAATCTGTCGCGCTCCTGTTAGGGGAGAAGTAAACACCAAATAGTGTAACCTCTGCCCATTCCGCCGCGACATACCCATCGCCCTTGACTGCACAGATGGCGTAGTGGTTAAGATAGCGACTTACAGCGCCAGTGTCTGGGGTTCGAATCCCACGCGGGACAACACTTTGTGCGATCCACAAAATTGTTGTTCTGAGTCTGGATGTAATTTGTGTCCGTTAATTAAATGTTTGTAAAGTCCCCCGCAATACAAGGATTATTTCCTTAGCGCAGGGTGTTGTCTTAAATAAATAAATAAATAAAATAAATTATAAATGCGAAAGTAAGTTTGTTTGTTACGCTTTCACGCTTAAACCACTGGACCGATAAACCACTGTCCTTGACTAACAAGGGCGGGGAATGCCACGACGTGGAGGCGACGATTGCCACAGAGTCGTCACTGCTGCCCAACCAATTGGGCCGGTCAGGCACCGCGTACGGCTCCGCGGCTACGGCTGCACCGATCAACCACTCCGCCATGGCTTGCAGGAAAACGTCCTGTGCACCGGCGGAGTGGTTGAGGTTGGCCTGCAGGAGGTGATAGGATTTGGTCGCCATTAGTGGGCCGTATCCATCACCGCCACGCTGGCGGGCGATCGGGTCGCGCTAGGGGCGGGAGCGGCCGGGGTCGTCGGGCCGCTCCGCCACTTTGGGGCCGAAGCCGGGGGTCTGCACTCCTTGCCCCCCATGCGGTGTTTGGCAGGCCTATTGCCCGCCGCACACGCGGGGCAGTGGGGAGTGGCGGCGCACGATGCCGCCTTATGCCCGGGTTGACCGCAGCGAAAATTAAGGTCGCTGCAGTCAAAGCAGTTAGTGCATGTCGGCCGAGTGTGTCCGACCGCCATGCACTTGTAGCACCTCGCAGGCCGGGACTCCAGCACGGTCACCCGCGCCGAGCTCCAGCCCACGAGGAGCCTGCCTGAGTCGGCCAATTGCTTGGCCGACTCCACCGGGCACTGCACGCAGGCAGCACCGACGCCGCCCGGACCAGGGCGGATGGCGCCAATTCGGACGGTGTCCACGGGACACCCGGTTTTCGAGACGATGGCCTCCCGGATGTCATCCACCGTCACCGAGTCGTCCAGACCCGCGACGCGTAGTTCTGCGCACTTTACGGGTCTGGCGATTTTGACGCCAGCCTCCTCTGCGAACAGACCCCGGCCGCCTATCGGCCGTCTTGGTGCCCTCGGCCCCAGGGAACTCTAAAATCCGAGCCCCTGTCCGGGCCTTGCGGGTCCTGGCTTCGACGCCTCCTAAATCGGAGACGTCAAGCTCCCGCCGGGCGCGACGTTCGACTGCCTCATAGCTGAGGCCGTTCTTGGTCGTCTCAGGCAGCACGGTGATCACCACCGCGGCTGACTTTGGCAGCCGGAGCCTCCTGCGCGACCTCTTATTTCCGGCTCCCGCCTTGGGAGCGGAGGCTTCAGCGGCGCTTTTGGCCTCCGCTCTCCTCTTCTGGCCGCGAATTTTACGGCTGCGCTCGGCCGTCTGCCAACCCTCTTCAGGCGTAGCAGGGGTGCCGGGCACAGCAGTCACGGCCACGGCTGCGTTGGCCACCGCCGGCGGTGCATTTGCTGGCAGCGGCTGAGGTCCGGCCTTGGCAGGAGCCGGTACCGCCTTCCTCTTCGCGGCGGGCCCCTTAGGCTTCGGTCCAGCAACGGCCGCAGCGTAGCTCCCTACGCGCCCGCCCAGGCAGGGTAGCGCAGCAGGAGCTGACGCCGCGGCCTTCGGCCTGTTCGCTGCAAGCGGCGGCTGGAGACGGGGCTCCGGAGGCAGTCTCGCTTCCAGAGCTGCCATGCGCGCATCGAGCACCTTGGCGACGACCTCAATTATGGCGCGCATAGCCTTGTCCGGCACGCTGTCCACTACAGGCAGCGGAATTGGTGTTGCCGGATGGACCTCGTTGGGACTCGCCGCAGCGCGAGTCGGCCCAATGGGAGCGGTGGGGGCAGTGGCAATGCCAGCGCTTGTCAACGGTGTAGTCTGCGCCAGCTGCATGACCTGGCGCCGCAAGTCAGCCATTTGTTTGGCCAACTCGCAGTTCGCCCTCTGAACCATCGACAACTCCTTCTCTGATGTCTTGCAACACCCTCATCATTCTCGCGGCCGCCGCCTCGTTAGCCCGCTTGCAAGCCTCGTCCTTCTGCACCTGGCTTACTGGGGACGAAGTTGCGGCCCTCGCTGCCACCGTGGCTCCACGCCCCCTGCGCCCTCTACTTGAGGTCGCCACCTTGGGAGGAGGCATGATATCGCCACTCCCCTCCGATTCGGATACGGTGCTGCTATCCTTATGCAGGGGGCGCTTCCGCACCTTTGGGGGTAGGGCCTCGTCCCTGACTGTCAGGGCTGCCGACAGTGACGACGCCGCAGAATGGCACTCCATCATTTCGGACGGCCCTGCGGCATTGCCGCCCTCGTCCATCTATTGCTCTGCAGCCCCGTCGGTCTCCGCCGTCACGTTGCTGCCTGCGTCAGATACGCTAGCATCACTGGGCGGAACATCGGCAGCACGCAGTGCCTCCAGCTCCGTCCGCCGCAGCTTCGCGGCGCGTCGCCTGGCGCATTCCGTGGCAGGTGTGGCTTTTCCCCCTCGCTTCTTCTTTCGGGCCTCTGTTTTCGCCGGGCTCTTGGCTGATTTGGATGCCTCCAGTACGGAACTGCAGTCCGACGAGACATCCCTCTCCTCTGGGCCAGTTTTACCGTAGCTTGGCCGGGCTGTAGTGTGGGAACTAGTAGGCTCCCCGCTGTCGGTGGTTTTGGGCGTCTCACCCCTCCTATCTACATCCAAATTGTACGAAGAATCCATTCGGTTCCCACGAGTATGGGAGAAATAAAGGTCGACCCGGGCTGAGATCCCGATATCCGGGCAAGCGTACATTTGTATCCCAACACAGGGGGTCCGCAGGTACCCTGGCTGGGGGCGCGCTAACGACTGAACAACCCATCAGCCATGCATCCTCTCACCGCGCGCCAGAACTTAGGATTCTGGGTGATTGTTTTATAGAGGTTTTCTTCCTCGCGGTCCAGGCGGTTAAGCCAAGACCCTCGCTCCTGAATCTAGGCCTCAAGACAAATGTCCCGAAGCAAGAATCAGGTCTACGATTTGTCGCGGTTGGCAAATGCCTGCCC
The DNA here is from genome assembly GCA_032191425.1 of Lymantria dispar. Taxonomy (NCBI): domain Eukaryota; kingdom Metazoa; phylum Arthropoda; class Insecta; order Lepidoptera; family Erebidae; genus Lymantria; species Lymantria dispar. Next base: position 20,326,529 of record CM063449.1, read on the forward strand.
AGTCCTCAAACGAATGAGTGACTGAGCCCGTCGAATTTTCGCGTCCAACATCCTCTACAATTAGAGGGCATGGAGCGAATTTGGGGAATCCCACAAACTGGGCCCCCCCAGGGTACACCACGCGGAGGTTTCTGGCGTAGTACCCCCGGATTTCTGAGCCCTATGGAAGTTTTTCAATGACATTAAATTAGTGGTTTTGCTTGTACAATAATGAAATAAAATAAAAAATAAAATGAAACCTACAACTTGAGAATCAGAAGTTGACCACCTCACACATTGACCTTGCCTTGCCTTAATTAATCTCAAACAAATAAAAAAGAAAAATATTTACTAATAGTAAATGGGTTCAAAATCACTAAATTGCTAATATTTCACTTTAAAATTTTACAATCCTTAAAATACATTAAGAAAAAGAAAGTTAAACTTTTAGAGTGCGTCACTTGAAAAATTTGGAATTATGAAAAATTAGAGGATGCATAGTTTGCATGATTCAATGACTAGATCGAGAAAAGCATCGACTATTTTATTTGGATTTAGTTTCACACAACACACCGTAAAATCTTATTTTACCGATTTATATGCGTTAGTGGTCAACTACAGGTGTATGGCCAACTACTGGTCTTACTTTAATTCTAGAACAGATAAATTACGCAATTTACGGGTTACCCTACTATATACAATATAGTTTACATGTACGCAGTAATACATCTAGGATTTATAATACATGCAAACTCAAGAGATGCAACGAAAGGTTCTTTCCGTTTCACTTTTGATTGCTCTTTCAATAAAGTACGGTCATTTAGTTAATGAGCGCGCTCTAAAGTAAATAACTTGAACAAAGTCTACGTCAGTGAGATTCAGGCAACTATTTTAACGTTTGATATTTGACAGAGAATCGCAGCACTATAAACTTACTAGCATAATAAAAATATATTAAATTCTTCAGGTAAAAAAAAAACAATAATAATTATTTATGGTAATGAATTATAATTACGGATTTTTTTTATTATACTATTTTTTCGTAGAATTACAGCTGTCACGCCCCTTATCTAGACGATAGCGTCGAGAGATCTAGACAATCAGCTGAGCAATCACTAAGAGAATCAGCAGCTATGGTCTTCAGGGATATGCATAATAGTTTACTACGATCGCCGACCCGCTTGCCAAGCATAGTGATTATGGCAATATCTCTTACAATGACCACACCATATGACGTATAGTGAGGTTTTCGTCCAGCAGTGGAGAGTGAGGGATTTATTATGTTAATAATCATTTAATACAGGTTAAATATATTTTTACAGCAAATCTAAATGAATATTTTTAAATGATACATACATTAAAAATTATATATTAAACCGCCCTAATGCCGTGTTACACGGCACGGTTATGTAGAAAGTTGCGTGTAGCCCTATAAGCACTTGATTTTTAGTACGTAGCATATGAGTTTCAGTATGACTGAGAGCTTGAAATAATGGATTGATAAGGTATATTTTAATATGATTTAAGAAATTAACTCTAATTGAAAGCAAGTGTTGGTGACTAGTATTAATATAATTTTTAATTAGATTAAGCGTCGTCAACGTTGAACTCTGATCGGATCGCTTGCTATATTTATAACTAGCAACCCGCTCTCGCTTCGCTTCGGTTTTAGTTGTTTTACCCGCGTAGTTCCCGTTCCCGTGGGAATACGGGGATAAAATATAGCCTAGCTTACGCCCTGATATTATAGCTTTACTTTGGTGAACGAATTTTTGAAATTGGTCCAGCCGTTTTGAAGATTACCCGGAACAAACAGACAGACAGACAAAAATTTTTTAATCTGTATTTTAGGCATTGGTGTCGTGCAAGTAACCATGTGAGCATGAAAAAAGTCTATTATTTTGACATTACAAACAGACACTCCAATTTTATTAAAACGACTATAACCTATAACCGAAGCGAAGCGAGGGCGGGTTGCTAGTTAAAACTAAATGTATAACACAATGGCTTGGCACTTAACTAATTTAGTAAGTAGCCAGCAGTAAAAATAATAGATTTAATACATATATATTGAAGATATAATTTATAATTTGCAAGACCTAAAACTATTAGCATTCTGCTCACGCCCGCGCATTTAAGATAAGATTCAACCACAATTACCTGAGCAATCAACCGTCAGAAAATATATTGACATCTTCTTCAATCTCGTCTAGTGCCTTGCGATCGTGATGCGACTCGACACCCTACGCCAATCTCCCATCAGCAATCTGTTTGTGATTACCATGAAAAATAAAAAAGACAGAGTCAAGAGTAGAGATTTCTTTAGTAAGCTAATTTATTATTAGTCAAATTGTTTGTCATGGTACGTAAGTTACAAAGACCCTGTGGCCCTGGCTTTAGAACAGTTTCACCCTTCGCTTGATAAATAAAATAAATTCCAAAACAAAATATTTGCATGATTAATGGGTATTTATTTTTTCGAGGCAAGAAAAAAAGAAAGTTTGTCAACAAAGAACTTCGTGATTATTGTGAAGTATACAAAGAAATCAAACGACAAGTTTTAAAAGGTCCCTAATGGACAAAAGGCCATCGATCAAATTACAAAGAAAGTTTTTCTCAATACAAAACAATCGAAGCGTCCAAATATTTCACTGCTCTTTTTCATCTGTGACGTATATCATTTTTTATTACTACAATTAATGTTCAATAAAAAATGTTTAACTTAACAAACATAAAAAATATTAATACATCAATATTACGAATACTTTATCTTGATAATGATAATATGTTTAAAATAATACATATTGCTGAGAAAAGAAATGCGTATATATGTAAATACGTAAAATTTGAATGTATTTTAAGATATAAAGAAAATCAAAGGGCGGCTTAGCAACGCAGAGGAATGACGTCGGTAGAGTCAAAAAGGGCTGTATCGGGCGGCCACAATATTCAGAACCCCTCGATTTCGGGATGGAATACTTGGGGCGGCATTCATTCGATCGCAATCTCTATGCTAACAGCTTGCGATTCTGATCTTCGTTTAGCGAAATGACCGCAGTCACCCCGGTTTCTGTGACGCTTACGAGTATTCCTTACACGTTCACTCCGCAGAAGTTTTTTATGGACACGAGGATCGCTCGCCGCTTAGATTTTCTTTTCTGAATCACATAAAACTATTCAGGATTGTAAATATATAAAGCATATAAACTATTTTTATTTTATTAAAAATACACTTATATGCACATATTTCGAACTGCATGCCTTACATTTGCATGGATGAGCGTTTATAAGTTATTTTTATCTGTTGAGAACAGTATTTTTATGTAAGACTAGCAACCCGCCCTCGCTTCGCTTCAGTTATAGGTTATAGTCGTTTTACCCGCGTAGTTGCCGTTCCCATGGGCATACCGGGATAAAATATAGCCTAGTTTACGCCCTGATATTATAGCTTTCCATTGGTGAAAGAATTTTTGAAATCGGTTCAGCCGTTTTGAAGATTTCCCGGAACAAACAGACAGACAGACAGATAAAAATTTTTTAATCGCTATTTTAGGCATAGGTGTCGTGCAAATAACCGTGTGAGCATGAAAAAAGCCTGTTATTTTGACATTACAAACAGACACTCCAATTTTATTTATTGGTATAGATTTATCAGATAAATCTGTTGTCGTATTCTTAGTAAATATATTCAGTGGCAGTAGAGCCATATCGTTGGTATTGTTTTGCCTGCAACCAGGTTATCTGTGAACGTACATGCTCTTGCAGTATACAGCTATACTACTGGTATTGCGAAATTTCATGAGCGGCAGTTACCATTTACAAGCAGGTGGATTGCTTGCTTGTCTTTCATCAAAGGCAAAAAAAAATAAATAAAAACTATTAATTAATTAATTAATTTCATGTCAGAAGTGAAAACACCGTGGTTTCCCAAAATAATTCTTGTCTATACCAATAAATAAAATTGGAGTGTCTGTTTGTAATGTCAAAATAATAGACTTTTTTATGCTCACACGATTATTTGCATGACACTTATGCCTAAAATAGCAATTAAAAAATTTTTGTCGGTCTGTCTGTCTGTCTGTCTGTCTGTTTGTTCCGGGTAATCTTCAAAACGGCTGGACCGATTTCAAAAATTCTTTCACCAATGGAAAGCTATACTATCAGGGCGTAAACTAGGCTATATTTTATCCCGGTATTCCCACGGAAACGGGCACTACGCGGGTAAAACGACTATAACCTATAACCGAAGCGAAGCGTGGGCGGGTTGCTAGTTAGAAATATTTTTAATAAGAGTCGAATATAATACTTTTTATATTTGTTACAAAAATAGAAACTTGAAAAATTTTAAAGTTATTCGTTCATAATATATGCCACTGAACTCCTCCTAAACGGCTGGACCGATGTTGATGAATTTTTTGTGTGTGTTCAAGAGAATTCGAGAATGGTTAGGATATACAATTGGACCCGGTAGGTGGCGCTGCTGTCGATTTCGAAAAATCCTTTTATTTTATTTGAACAGAACAACGTCTGTTAGGTCAGCTAGTGTAAATATAAACGACAGAAGTCATCGTCTCATTGGTTTGATAGTTAAAAATATTAATAATAATAATTAGATGCAGTTATAAATCGCGCTTTGCAAGATCTAAATGATTGAATGAGTGATTTTGCGATTTATTATTAATGTATTTTTATACCGATGATCAAATAATATTATATCGTAAAAACGTTGCTTTTGAAAGAAAAGTAAAAGAAAATGTGTATGGTAAAAGGTAAAAAAAATATGTGAAAAGGACAAAAGTAACGTTTTTACTATCTGATTCTATCTTGTGTTTATTTAATTTTTAACACGCTTTTATTAGTTTCGTTTGTATGTATCTATGTATGTAACAGAATCTTTGAACGTAATTTCGCCCCACTTTGAACGAACAGATTTCACTTAAACTTTGCACACTTGTCAAAAGCCCATGACAATGTAATAATTCTATCAAAATGGGCGAATATCCTGATTAGATTCGCCAGGATTTAGTAATTTCTAATCGTGTCCTTTGCATAAGAGCAAGAGAGTTAGAACTAGTGTGCAAACTACGCATGCGCGAAATTCGAAACTTCTATGATTCGGGCTGTCAGCTTGTAAGCGTGTTTTTACGTTTTTCAAAATTTTCTATTATTAATTGCTTGACGTTTCGAACGTTTTTCAGCGTTCAAAATTACAGGAGAACTAAGGTGTTTTGCTTCCAACAAGTCATCGTACACAGATAAACATAAAACACACTGTAATACAAACGCAATAAAAGCTGTAAAAGTAATTTCATTTTAAATGTCTAATCCTCGTGTATGTTTTGATAACTGATAAAAGACTGAAATAAGAAGTGGATATGCGAGATGTGTTTTAACATATAGAGGCAATAAGTGAACATACTGAGAAAGCAAATATGAATGTAATCGTAATAAAGGCGTAAGTTGCATATTTAAAAATAAGTAAAGGAATTCAGATTAGGAGTACCTTCCACAGCCGAATATTTATAAAGAACGTGATAAATGTGACTGAATTCGGTTTAGTTAAGGTTAGCAAGTAAAAATAAGAAATCTTTAGCGTCTATTTCCTTCTAGAAATTGCAGCTAAACGTTACTGATTTTTAAAAAATCATGTTTCTATGAATATATTAAAATTGGTTAAAATGTCGTAGTCAAATTGCTAAATACTTAATTTAGTAGTACTGATAAAGTAAATTCCAGATGTAATGAAAACGTTTCATGTGATAGCTACGACTGCCTTCCCCGTCCGTATCTTCAGAAATGACTAAGACTAAGAGCAAATAACTATACTACAAAAAAGAAAAAAGTTGAAACTAAACTAAACTTAAAGTTTATTTGACCAAAGATTATACGTAATAGAAAGTAGAACTTTATTATTAATAGTTTAACCTTCTAGAGGTCTCCAAATAACCAGCCAGATACATTATTTCATTAGCAAATATAAGCATCAAATTGGTATTTCTTTTTACGGTTCCGTACCCAAAGGGTAAAAACGGGACTCTGTTACTAAGACTTCGCTGTATGTCCGTCCGTCTGTCTGTTACCAAACTGTATCTCAGGAACCGCGTTAGCTAGACAGTTGAAAGTTTCACAAATTATGTATTTCTGTTGCCGTTATAACAACAAATACTAAAAACAAAACAAAATAATTGTTTAAGGGTGACTCCCATACAATAAACGCGTTTCTTTTTTGTTTTTTTTTTTATAGATAATGGTACGGAGCCCTTCGTGCGCGACTACTCGCACTTAGGTGGTTTTATTATTTATTATCTTTATTTTCTTTTAATTAAAAAAAAAAACAACGTTAAAATCATTTTAACAAACTATGCCATATATCAAATGCAGTGCCGTCAATAATTTGATCGTAAACTTTGGGTGGACGGGTGTTTGTATCATAATCACGCCAGAACGGCTGAACAGATGTGAATTAATTTTTTCACGGAAATAAATTATCGTTCACGGAGATAAAGATACATTATAGCACATAGGTCACTATGAATCCAAAAAACGAAATTGATTTGATTTACAAAACCCAAATTAAGTAAGTACAGTACAAAGCTGTACTGAAAAATCTCTTGATAGCATTTATTTATACATTTTGAGAATTAAAAGGATTTATATTTAAAATAAAAATCTTGGCACAAAATGATATATCTATTCAAATTATGGGAATAAAATTATATTTATTGGTACGATTTGAACGTGTTGATAAACGTGTGCCCGCTGATATCTAATATTTTACTTATACAGAAATAATTCGGGAAACAAAAAGAATGAGGGGTCAAAAGCAGATGGTCTGCTTTTATAAAAATGTTGGAGGGTTGTGAAATATGACACAGTGTTATTTCTTCGCACACCCGGTCAAGAGTTATTGCATTCCATTATACGTTTTCTCTATCTAAAGGAAGCCATTTTCACTAGGAAGAACTATGCCGTCTAATTTTTATTTCACTTATCATTTTTTTCGCTTTCATAAAATTACACATAATTCGTACGAATTACATTGAGGTTGAGTTACACAATCCATAACTCCAGTGAATTTACGTAGAAAAAGATAATTAATTACATTGGATAAATTATGTATTCATATAAAATCAGTGCCTTGTAACGGCCGAGTTATCAGGCTCCTTTTAACGTGGTAAGCAGCGTAAGAGATCGACAATAGACTCAGTGGCTTGGAAGGGGACACCTTATCTTTACTACATTGTGTCCCATGTCACATGAAACGCGAGTGCCGGCCTGAGGCTATGAACGGATTTCACATTCATGAAGATTAAGCAAAATATATTTTAACTACGCTCGCTTTGAACACGATGTATAATTATTTGGTTGCTAACTGGTGCTTCGATGCTAAATGTAAATAAGCTCTAAAATAACGCTTGTACAAAGTGTCGGATAGAAACACATTTACTGGATACTCTTGCTCCATTTTAGACTTAAGCGGGGTTTCGTGGTCGTTAAAATGTCAAATTAGACCAACTCGTCCTCACTGTTATTTGAAAAAGAAAAAGAGCTATATTCTTTTATCGCGTGTCCTAAAACTTTTGAAATTATTGGTGACTGGTAGTTGTGGGCAGTCTACTAATGACATGTCTTTAATATTGTCTTTAAAATTGAATTATATTTCTATATTTAGTGTATTGATTTGAGTCAAGTTCTTATATAAGTAAAACTAAATGGTTATAGTATAAATTTATTGCTTCGATAATTCATAATATACACGACACTATCGGATCTGGCGGCGCCGGAAATTAATTGGACAGCCTCGATAATGTCTAAATTTTCTTGAAAATACATTTTTATAAAACTTATTAATGAATTTAAAAATAAAATATGAATCTAATGTAAAATAAATAGGTGTAATTTTAGAGAATAAATGTATTAGATGTAGAAATGAAGGGTTTTTGGTTATTGGCATACTTCGACCATTTTTAAAAATCTTTACATAAACAGGATAAATACTAAAGATAATTTATCTTCGAGATAGCGAAATAAATATAATCAGAATTATTGTCTTAAGTAAATTTTGTATTAAATAGTGCTAAAGATATTAAAATTTAATCATCATTTCATCATTTCGGCTCCTATATGTCCACTGCTGGACTCGAGCCTCCTCCATAATAGGAGGAAAATTGACCTTACTATTCCATGCTGGTCAGACAGGTTAGTATAGGTTTTGCTTCGAGATTTCCTTCTCTTTTATAGATGTTATATGCATATTATATCCCTTAGTCGTCTTTTACGACATCAGTAGGCAAGATAGGGAGTGGTGAATTGTATTCTTAACCCGTCACCACACGGAGAGCATTAAAATTTAATGGTTATTTTCAATTGATCATCATCTAAATCTCAGCCCATATGCGATTCACTGTTGCGATCAAGTCTTTTCCAAAATGTTAGGGACGTTCACTAACTTAAGTAACTGGTCATACGGGCTGATGTTATCTGTTCGCGTCCCTTAGTCGTCCTTGACGATTACCCACGAAAGAAATGGTATCACATTTGTATTCCTACTCCGTTATCCCACGGACACTGAACCTTCAGCTAAGGGGCATAGAGCTTTTGTCGCTAATCGATTTGATGTATTTTGTGCGTTTTATGTATGTGTGCGTGAGGAGCACCGACAAGAGCGGGTTACTGGAGTCGTACGCCCATCAACTAGTGAGATGCTGCTGATATTTACAAAATGTAATAACACAAGCGATTTAAATTACTTTTATCGATGCTATTTACAGTTTTTCTTTTATATTTTTGTATTCTCTTGATACTTTTATAAAATTGTGCGTATGCGCAAACGATACAACCTCCCCGTCCGATAGCCGAAGCAGCACTATAAAGCGGATAGGGGGGAAGTAGGGTAGAAATAGGGTGAACGAAGCGCGGATGAATTTGGGAATTCATCCGCGCTTCGTCCACCCGCTTACCTATTTCCTTCATATTATTAAAACAAATAATTATACATTATAAAAATGTAAAATGTATTAGTTATAGGAAACATGAAGTTTTATTAATATTCAAAATTTCATAAACTTTTGTGAAGTATTTACGCCGTATTATGGGTTTATTTTTTCATTTAGAGGTAAACTTTGGATATTTTTTCTATCGAGGAAATTATAAATGATCGTGTTTTTAAAATGTATAATATATAGAGTCAATCCTTAAATATCCTTATATAAGAATTACACAACAAAAGCGTTGGCAATAAGGATACAGTAACGATTCAAACGAACGCATTTTTTTTAATTTCCTCGGTGCTCCCTTAATTTAGGAAAAATTTTAATGGACAAAAATAAAATTAAATGGATTTTGGGTTTGTATATTTTTGTAGTTATTTCATCATCATCATCGCAGTTCATATACGTCCCACTGTTGGGCTCGAGTCTCCTCACAATGGGAAGGAAAGTGACCTACACCACGCTGGTCAGATGTGTTTTTTTTTTTGGTGTGGGCTGCGGTCGGCGCCCTCCTCGCAGCACTCCGTCCGGGGTGACAGAGGGGCTTAAGCACGCAACTCCCGCAACCCACCCGAACACCACGTCGCCTTCGTCGTTGGGCCGACCACCGGAGCAGGGTTACTTGTCATCAGTGGTCGGCCCGACGGAATACCCCCTAGTGGGGTACCCTCCCATCGACCGACGTCCCCCCCTCGAGGAGGACGTCGGTCTTTCCTCACGCGGTTGGCCTCTCGGCGGGTGCCGGACTAATTCCTCGGTCACATCACCCGCGGCCTCGGCTAGGGCGGCATTACGCGAAGGTAGTCGCGCCTGTGTCACCCCAGTCGCCGGTGGCGGGTCGCTTCGTCGAGGCTGCGCTCCTCGCGCACGCGACCCGCGGCCTGGTCTATTTTGAGTTTTCATTTTCTTGCATAGATGTTATGTTTATATTTAATACTTTAGTTGTCTATTACGACACCCATGGGCAAGAAGGGCATGGTAAATTGTATACTTCCTACTCGATTACCACAAGGAAAATGCACTTATTTAAAATATGTAGATTAATTCAGAAAGATAATCACATTTATATGAATAATAATAGTATTCTTAATATGGTGACGGTATCAGAATGTCATGATCACCATTTTTTCTGTTCATCCTTATTAATATTATAAATGCGAAAGTAAGTTTGTTTGTTTGTTTGTTTTTTACGCTTTCACTCTTAAACCACTGAACCGATTTAAAAAAATCTTTCACCATTAGGGATCAGTGAGTAACATAGGCTATATTTTATCCCGATATTCCCACGGGAACTATGCAAGTAAGGCGACTGAAACTGATGCGAAGCGAGGGCGGGTTGCCAGTGAGTAGGTACTGTAAAAACTAATGTATGCCGATAAAATAAAGGAAACGTCAAAACAAACTCTATTCGACTCGTCAATTTTGCGTGAAGTTTAGACTAATTTCCTTCATTTAAAATCCATTAAACTTTTGACCATGACTAAGACTACATTGACAATAGAAGAAGAAGAAAAGAGTAATCCGTTAATACAGAGTAATTTAAACTTTAATATTACATTTTTCATTAATAACAGCTGTTACAATTTAAAAGAAATTGAATTACGGCTGGGATTGAATAGTTGTATTTCATAAAAGGGTTTAAAAATGGAACATCTACAATATTTCAACCTTCAAATCTCAATAAATCGTCTAGGCGTGGTAACGAGCTCGCTGCGGCGTAGTCTCTGCGGATACGTATTTTATTGGATTCCCTGAAACGTTTTTCAGGTCCAAAGGATTATTTACGAGCGTCTGCGCTACCGCTGCAGAAATGCAGATGGACATAAACCGTGTATAAATTTTGTGTATATACGTTAATGCACCACTTCTTTCAAAGCAATGTGAATTCCTAAAGTTATGTTTATTTCAATTGTTTATAGGTAATGATATGTTCGAAGTCATTACATTTTTTTACATATAATATTATCATCATTCATCATTTCAGCTTATAAACCTCTCATTTTTGGACTCGAACCTCCTCCAGAATATAAGAAAAATTGACCTATTATACCACGCTGGTCAGACGGATTGGTATAGGGTTTTATTTCAAGATTTCTTTCTCTTGCATAGGTGTTGTATGGATATAAAATCCCTTAGTAGTCCCTTACGACACCCTCGGGCAAGAGAAGTGGTGGTGAACTGTATTCTTACTCCGTCACCACACGGAAAATACTATATAACATTCTATTTATTCCATCTTGTGACGGAATAAGAATACTATTTGTCACCCTCAGTCTTACGTGGGTGTCGTAAAAGACCAATAATAATTATATTCTATAATATACATAAAACATCTATGCAAGAGAAAAAAACTCAAAATTAAACCCTATACCAACCCGTCCGCGGGTGACGTGACCGGGGAATTAGTCCGTCACCCGCCGAGAGGCCGACCGCGTGAGGAAAAACTGACGTCCTCCCCGAGGGGGGGACGTCGGTCGATGAGAGGGTACCCCAAATAGGGGGTATTCCATCGGACCGACCACTGATGACAAGTAACCCTGCTCCGGTGGTCGGCCCAATTACGAAGGCGACGTGGTGTTCAGGTGGGTTGCGGGTGTGCGTGCTTACGCCCCTCTGTCGCCCCAGACGGAGTGGTGTGAGGAGTGCGCCGACCGCAGCCCACCCCACAAAAAAAAAAGAAATACCAACCCGTCCAACTAGTGTGGTATATTAGGTTGATTTCACTCCTATTATGGTGGAGGCTAGAGCTTAAGAGTGGGACTTTAATGAGATATGAAGTTGAGATGATGCATCATCATCTGACGATATGACATTCAACTAAGCATGAAGTCATTACATTTGTTATATTATGTAACGTAGTGTTAATAAATTAACTCTTGTAGAATTAACCGTTTCTCTATGACCTCAATGTATTTTATTTAATTGATATTAAAGTATTGTTCACTTTATAAAAGTGCAGTAGCAGATGGTCAACTTGATTAATAGCCCCCGTGAGGAGCTACGGATGTTACCAAAGCTATTTATTTATACCCAACGCAAGTGCACCGCGATCGGAAACTCGCCAGCGCAAATCTGTAGGGGATACTCGGCATGAGATTTTCTTTTTACATCCCGATGTTTTTCTTGTAAACTTATTTGCTAACGTGATTCAATTTACGTAACTGGCAAAAGGTAATGAGGTTTTTTTTGTGGGGAGTTGTTTGTGTGTAGTTAGAAGTTTACCTTTTTTGTTTGAATATAATTATGTGATACAGTTTATTGCCGATGTATGAACTGTGGTTCAAATTGACTTGGAGTAAAGAAGGAAGTTTATTTAAAAAGGTTTGGTTTATTACGATATTTATATCTCATTATTATTCTACTTTTATTTCCAATTTCTTGAAGTCGATTTAACATGTACCTACACATTTTTTATAGTATATATTGCATAAATGTTGTCAATAGTTAGTTAATAGCTATGACTGGCCGTTAGTTTGACATCAACATTCCATAGGAATGCAATTCGGGTGACCGGACCAGGGATTTAGTCCGTCATCCGCGGAGAGGCTGAACTCGCGACGGCGACCGACGTTCCGAATAGGGGACGACGATGGAGGAGGGTGCCCCCTCAGGGTATTCCGTCGGGCCGACCACTGAAGTTAAGGAATTCTGCACAGGTGGTCGGCCAAACGACAAAGGTGACGTGCTATCGGGTGGATTACGAAGCCACGCCCCGCCCTTCTGTCGCCACGGATGGAGCCGGGCGGCGGGTGCGCTGACCGTAGCCCACTCCAAAAAAAAAAAAAATGCAATTGTTGACCTTGTGGCATCAGGTGATGTTAGCCCAGGTCTATATAAAGCTTTTCAATTGGGTCAAAACTGTTTTGTAGTTAATCTCCAGACCTTCAGGTACGTCCTAACTTTTTTTCCGCTATGGAAATGCATTTACGTACTATCGCCTTCGCCGGTGACAGGCAGTGAAGTGAAGTGAAGTTCATAAACCAAATATTATCTCAAAGTCTATTGAAAAACAATTGGAAACTTAATACATTTTACACGGCCGCAAGGAAGACAGTTTTGTGTATACATATATGTAGAGTACATCAGATAGAGCATAGATCCGCCATGAACACTATCTATTAAAACTAAATTAAAATAACGATTGCGAAATTACCGATTATCTATTTCTCTATTTTAAACTCATCTTTTGCGGTTGCCTTAAATTGTCTTCATATTGGCCTTTAGGGACACTATAACAGCAACTGATTTTTATGTATATATAGAAAAATGTTAGGGTATAATATCATATTAGGATGCCGCTTAAGATTAGGACTTGGGAACCTCTGTAAGGGGTTTGTCTACAAAATTTACATATGTACTGTGTGGTATAAAATCAAATTTTCATAATAAATTACATTCATATTTGTAGGCATTATTACAAAAAAATATAAATTTAAAAAATGCCATGAGGTATAAATGAATAATTATTGCATGCCAATAAGTTTGTTTAAAAGTACAAGAGACAGTAAGAGAAAAAGAGAAAGTCTCTTAATTTGGTAAGGGATTATTTTTATCTTTTATTTTATTTGTAACAAGATAAAAGCTTGTGTTAAAAAAGTAATTAATTCAATGATATGCCTCTATTATTGTAAGAGTATGAAGAACTATAAGGGCACCCCCATTTTGCTACATAATCCCTAGTGTCACGTAATAGGGTATATTTTTAAACTACGAGCAATAAGCAGACAATATTCTGATAAAATACTCGAAGCTTGAGGACATCCCAGCTACACTATTTCGTCCAAATCTGAATTTGGATCCAGGATTTACCAATGTGATTAACATACTTACACGTACAAGTGTATAGCTTACACTTAGCTTATAAGTATTTACTTTTATACACTTTCTGAGGTATTTTACTATATAAAATAGAATAAAAAAGCTCAATTGTTAATTGTCCAGTAGTAACGGGAATAAGAATACAATATGTTCCTACCTCTTTCTTATATGAGTCGTAAAAATGGCCGAGGATGATCCCAAAACCCAGGAGAATAGACAGCAGTTGAATCCCTTATCGTTGGCAAATCTATTCCAAATACTTTAACATTTAAGCATATTTTATCAGGACATCTATTAAAAATGTTAACATATTTATGTAGCTTAGTACTTTTACTAAACCTTTTTTTTTCGGAGTTTGTTACGGTCGGCGCACTCCTCCGACATCCGTGGTCGACCCGACGGAATACCTTGAGGGTACCCTCCCATCAACCGACATCCCCTCCTCGGGGAGGACGTCGGTCTTTCCTCACGCGGTCGGCCTCTCGGCGGGTGACGGAGTAATTCCCCGGTCCAGTCACCCACAGCCTCGGCTAGGGCGGCTACGGAGACGCTCCTCGCGTACGCGCTCCGCCGCCTCCTTCCGCGAGTATTGCCTCGCAGAAGGCTGCGACCGCGTCCCAGTTCCTGACGCTGTCAAGCATCGACTTTTACTAGCTCTACAGTGTAAATCATATTAAATTTAAATACCTGGTTGACCGAGCTTTGCTCGATATAATTTATGTTTTTTGTAAATTATATTTTTGACTAACATACTAACTCGTATTTAATACGTCAGGCAATGATATTTTTTTTATGGGTGGGCTATGGTAAGCGCACGCGCGGTCCATTCTATCCGGGGCGATGTAAGGACGGCGCGTGGGCCCATAACTCACCCGTCTCCATAACTACTAAACAAATTTGTTTTAACTTGTATTTATATTTCTTAAAAACTCACTATAAAAATAAAAGTCTACTGTTTTCAACTTTTATTATAACCTTTAATGAACTTTTTATATCTCTTTTATACAGGGAAAGAACAATGACATTTATATGACAATTGCAGAAATTTTAAAGAATATTGTTGCTTGGCAATCTCTCAGGTAGACAGGGCAGTTGCGGCTGGTATTTGTGATAAATAAAAGCGAGTAGCTGCATCGCATTTATAGCATGTCAGATGCGGCCACTACCTGGGGAACATACTTAAAGAACCACAAGGGAAACCGATTACGGTTTGGATGCTCAATTATTTAGTAATTTAGTTTAAATACAAATTAAATGAAATGTAATAAATGGTTATTTTCGTTTATTACCATATATGCTTACACATTTATCTTCGAAGGGATTAGCAGAGGCATAGAATTACATTTTTAAGAATATTGCCCGAAAAAGGAATATATTATATAGAAATTCTCAACTATATTTATTTATGGTTAAATATTATGTCCTCAATAAATCAATATACCATATTTAATCCTATTTACATTTGAAGATGTCGCAGAATAGATTTATATTAATTATCATCATAATCATGAGAATAAAACCGTATACCAACCCGTCGGATCAGCGTGTATAAAGTAAAATTATCTTTAACTATTATTATTGTGGGTTAAATCTGGTCTAAATCAAAACCTCTTAGTAAGATAAAATAAGCCGCGTTAAAAAATAATATTAATTTAGCATCATATCCCCTGAGTTTTCTCGCCGGATCGTTCTCAGTGTGGCCGCTTTCCGATCTGGCGGTAGTATACTAGATTTGTTAGGTTTTAAATATAAGTACTATTAATTTTAATGTTAAATAATTACTAACCATAAACAATATAAAAATTTTTCATATAGAATCATATTCTTCTTACACTGGCAATAAATTTGTATCAAAATGTGGGTCAATATTTAATAACTAATTTTCTGTATCGGGTAGATTTCTATTAATTTTCTGTAATAACGATGACTTGTTGGACGTGAGACATCCTAGTCTGCCCGTGACTATGAAAGTTGTAAAGTGTTTGAAACGTCGGGCAATCAAAAATCAAACAAAAACGCGATAAAATCCGTAAAGTAGTTTAATTTGGAGGCCTTCCGGCCGGTGCTGATGCAGTGGTTGGAAAGGCGGCACGGGGTGCTCTCCTTCCGACTAGTGCAGGTGTTGACGGGGCACGGGAGCTTCGCCAAATACCTGCACAGGGTCGTAAGGAGGGAGAGTACACCGTCCTGCCACCACTGCGATTGCGACGAGGACACGGCGCGCCACACGCTCGAGGCCTGCGCGGCTTGGGCAGTGCAGCGCCGTGAACTCGTCGCAATCATCGGTGCCGACCTGACGCTGCCGGCCATCGCTAGGGCGATGGTCGACAGCGTCGGGAACTGGGACACGGTCGCAGCCTTCTGCGAGACAGTGATCTCGCAGAAGGAGGCGGCGGTTCGTCTGCGCGTGGAGCGCAGCCTCGATGAGGAGATCCGCCGCCGGCGACTGGGGCGGCGCAGGCGCAACTATCTGCGCCTCATGCCGCCCTAGCCGAGGCCGCGGGTGACGTGACCGGGGATTAGTCCGTCACCCGCCGAGAGGCCGACCGCGTGAGGAAAGACCGACGTCCTCCCCAAGGGGGGACGTCGGTCGACGGGAGGGTACCCCGCGTAGGGTGTATTCCGTCGGGCCGACCACTGACGACAAGTAAACCTGCTCTGGTGGTCGGCCCAATGACGAAGGCGAGGTGGTTTTCGGGTGGGTTGCGGGAGTTGCGTGCTTAAGCCCCTCTGTCGCCCCGGACGGAGTGGTGCGGAGGCGCGCCGACCGCGACCCACCCAAAAAAAAAAAAAAAAAAAAAAGTTTAATTTAAAATGGATAAAGATAATTACCAATAAAAAAAAAACATATTTTAATAAAATGGCACTGAAGCTCAAATTTGCTTATATCAATGGTACTACCGTTATTATAAAATAAAATCGACTGATAATATTCTTAAATCAAATACTAAAAATTTGTATTCAGAACAGATGTATGTTACATAAAACCTGAAATTTCAATCAAAGAAACTAAACCGTATATTTAAATCACCAGCAGCAGGTTTAATTCGAATCCCATTTTATTGTAGTGGATTAAGTTGTGGCAATTAGTTCGGTCTCCAGATATTTGGACGCTAGCTTTATTTATAACCGTAGTTAAAATCCGGCCGTGGTCATTACTACGAGTAAGCTGCCTTACTGAGAAGACACTGTACATAATAATTCGAGTAATAATTTACATATACATTACTTTGACAAGGTGTTTATTTTATATTTACAGTCTGGTTAATAACTTGGCACCTTCAGTTAAATAATTAATTATTGTTATATTTTCAGGTTACACTGATAATTATTTTATTTCTATAGGCCAAGTACTTTTAATCCTTGTAAAAATATTAATTATTGAAGTAAAACTTATTTAGGAGGTCGCGAAAGAATACAAACAGTCATATTTACACTGTCATGAATCGCACCTATGATTTATTTTAACGACATTTACTAAAACACGTAGTAACGTGTTTTAGTCCATCCATCCATAAAGAGTAGTAACTCTTTATGGATGGATGATGATGACGACGATTTTTTAAATTGTAATTTGACATATTATTATTTATTTACATCTTAATCATCGTCTGGACTTTTGATGTGAATGTCATAATGTCATGTAGCGCTTTTATATTTTTCTTAATTATTTTGGTGTCTTTCAGTATTATATTGAATAATTTTGCTGATATTTTATGTAATATAATGTCGATAAAATGCCGAAATATAGTGAATACAATATACGATACGAATTGCGTGCATTTTCACATTCTGCCAAAATTCGTAGAGAAAGTATAATTTGGTCATCAGCTCCAAATCATTGGAGGACTGACTAAAAGACGAAGACTAACGACGTGAATAATCAATACAATAACTCGACACTGGCACCAATAGCTCATATTATTGTAGTTCATTGCTATTAAATAAGATGAAGAAGAAGAAGAATCATCGTCTGTCACAATGACAAAAAAGTTTTACTTCAATCACGTATGACGGCCCTTTATTATATTACAGATTAGTTATATAATGCAATTAAAAAAGAAAAATAAGGGTGACTGAAATCTGTTCTTTCATTCGTAAACAAGATTTAGGTATATGCACAGATGCCCGAATCCAATAATGGTACCCCAACGTTAGGACTACTTCTGAAGGGGATGAATTTCCCTGAAGTATTAGAATTCGGCACTTAAGTCACAAAATATAAAATTCATCGATATTGCTGTTTCTAAACATTTGGACAGAGGGTTCTCCTTACCCACTCGTATATTTTTTATTCATTTCAATGTAACACTTCAATGCGAACCGAGAGTTTTACAGCAGAACTTAGTATTCGTGTGATAAATTTCAGTAAATTCATGCTATGTTAATTATTAACAATAGTACTGACATAAGGAGGTACTTAACATGTTATAAATGTTTCCATTACTGATATAAAATAGGACGATAGTACAACATGCAGTGTAAGTTTATGATAGTTGCGCCTCGTAAAATTAAAATAATTTAATTTTGATTTATTTAATATATATATATATATATATAGTTTTATTTTACTTATTTCTAAAGTTTTAATATGTTATATCTGTATTAACAAATAAAATCTTTTAAAGTTTATTAAGAAAAAGTATTATCCGAAGCTTATGTATAATTTTTATTTTAGCTGCGATTATGATTATATATTTTATCAATGTGTCTCATTATATATAGATTTATCAAAATTGCATATATCTATATCTACACTAATATTATAAAGAGGAAAAATTTGTATTTGTGTGTGTGTGTGTGTATGTTTGTAATGAATAATTACTATGTACAACAGTGGATATAGCAACTTACAACACTTTACGCCATATTCACTTTCGATTGAGATTTGTTAAAACCTGTAAGTTTTTTTACGTGTACTATCCCACTAAAAATATATATTTTTTGTACTATTAGCTTTTGTAAACAAATCCATAGAAAATGATCTGTTTAGCAAAGAAGCAGCTTATTTATCGTGCTCAATGTATTGGTAATGAAAGTCTTTTCATCAAGTATACTTATTACACAGTTTGTCCTTTTGTGAAACACTAGGCATAAATATAAATTGTATGTTGAATAAATTCGGATTTAATTGAGTAAAATCTCAACTGTTTTGTGAAAGTGCTTGCCTTTTCTCTTGAACAATCAAGGAGGTGCTCGTCGTTTCAGGATTATAACAAGACTCTGTGTTACGCTACAAAACGAGTTGCCAAATTAATTGTCAAATAAAAGAGATTAGCTTTCTGTTTGCGTTGAGGTACAAAATTTAAATAATCACTGGCGTTGTTACTGAATACTGATGACAGTATTCAAATTGCGTGGAATTGTCAAAACAAGAAAATTGTTCACAGAGTGAGCTCAACACACTTAATGTCGACTGTTGTATAGCTCCCGTGGTGTCGATTAAGGCAATGCTAATGTCATTTGTTTGTTAACTTCGCAGACTTTACATCGTGGTCGAATACGTGCATCCGTGTAAATATTAAAAACCAAATAGAAACGAATAAACTGTCTTATCTTTCGGCTTCCACTCGTGTATGTATTGTGATTTTGCTTATAGGGACATTGCGAAATTTTAAATAATATTATTTCAGCCTTGTTGGTTTTCAGAGGCTTATAGTGCGCACAGATACAACAGTTTACAAATGAAATGTTTTTGGTCCACTTATTTTTGATACTTTTATTTTATTTTTAGATTAATAAAAATGACTGTAATGAAAACAATTTTTCATAACTCCATGTAGACATAAAATAAAAATACTATTCAGCAACCGCTGTTTTGCGGGTGGGTATCGTAAAGAATGATCAATATGCATTTAACATATATGCAAGATAAAGAAAATTCAACACAAAACTCCAGCTCAACCTGTTTAACCACTATCCAGCCCAGCTACTATATAGCAGCTGGACTAGATAGCTCTGCATATAGGGAATGAGGCTCGAGCCTAGCACTGGGATTCCAAATGACCTGATGACGTTAAAATCAGAAGAGGCTGTTGAAATCATGCGCCATAGGACTGGTGGACATTGGACTATCGTGGAGAGATCTGTGTTCTGCAGTAGGTATATATGGGCTTTTATATAAATGGATATGCATTAAAGCATGTATCTAAAATTTATTACTAGAAAATATAGTACAAATACAATATATCCTATTAACGTTTCCTGCTGAACATATGCCTTGAAAAGAGTAATTTGTTCATAGTCAATTTGGTTATAAATATTTCGCTATTAAGTATGCCACTTTTTATCTCGAAAAGAAATCTTGATCATAGCTCATTTTAGAGCATCTTGAGCGATTATGCTTAGTTATAAGGAAAATATAATTGCCACAAAATAATATTATCTGCACATCTCTTAAATATCAAATTGTACCTAAGAGGTAAAAAAAAAAAATTGAATGCTATTAAAACCGATATAATGTATTTTAAGTGCCATAATATTAGAAATAATTATATAGCTCCAGGTATCATAATTTCGATCTATTCCCGGTTATTCGACAAAATCAAACAACGTAGTTTGTAATGAATGAAGCCATTCATTTCAAGGAATCGGTTTCGTTGGCTCGCTCAATAAGAGAAAAGGGGAAATACGGCAGGTTATATGGCTTAACATAAACTGGCCAACATCCCGGGTTGTTTAGGAAAAGAATAGCTAAATCATAGCCTTTTTTTGGTCGGTGCGCTCCTCGCACCACTCTGTCCGGGACGACAGAGGGGCGTAAGCACGCACACCCGCAACCCACCCACGATGCAAGTCGCCTTCGTCATTGGGCCGACCACCTGTTTAGTTTCCAAGTCATTGGGGGCTTGGGCTAGTAAGACTCGTCTGACATGATCAGAGACCTTAATTAGCATATAGATTAGTAGCAAGATAGATTAATGTAGGAGGAGAATTTGAAAAGGTATTGAAATAACAAGTGATGTTAGAGTATGATGTTAATATGTTATATTAGTTTTAGTTTTAGTGTAAAATGAGGTGTAGAGATTTGGTGATAATTGAAGTGTGATGTATATTAGAGTAATAAAATAGACATTGATATAATTATTATTAAGCAGATGGGGGTGATTATACAAAGCGAATATAGAAAAGGTAATGAACATAGATTATAAGAAAATAAGATTAACTAAGAATAAGTTATAATAGTACTCACTAAAATACGTACACTTTTTTTTTATATTTTTTTTTTATTTTCTTTTATTTTGTATTTTTTTTATATATGTATTTTTATAACTTTATATGCTTTTTTTTTTGTTATTTTTAAAGACATTTTTTAGTATAAGACATTATGAGGGAAAGGATATAAGAAATAAATTATAATCATGTATTGTATTAACATCTATTGTAAATTAATAGGAACTAATGTTAGCTTCTTACAAGTACTTCTTGTTATAATAGAAATGATTAACAATTATATTTTTAGGAAAAAAAAATCAATGGTTATTGTCTAGTAATATCCAAGTTAAGATATTGAATATGATTCAGTCAACAAAGTATAGAAGAAGGAGAAAGGTAGAGATAAAAGTTAATTAATTATAAAGTATGTTTAAGATGGGGATAGAAATATAAATTAGTATAATTGTTAATTTATTACATGTACTTGTAATTATCTTATATCTTTAAACGAGCAATTCTTGTATATATATATATATATATATATATATATATATATATATATATATATATATATATATATATATATATATATTGAGGATCTCGGAAACGGCTCCAACGATTTTCTTGAAACTTGGCATACTAGAGGATTCGGGCCCAATAAATCGATCTAGCTAGATTTTATTTATAGAAAATGTTGTTTTGTCCGTATTTTTAGCGAAACAAACAATGACATTATTCAATTCATTCAATTTTAAAAGAATATGAATTCAAATATCGTTGTCAACGTCATGAGTAACGATAGCTCAGATGAGAAGTTGACAGGTTCTAATTTTGGTATTTTTGGCATTCAACCAGCGTCGGTTCGAAACTCGGTGTTATTATTATTCTCTTTTTGTAATTTTTTATATAAATTTCATTATTTATTTTTTTATTTTTTATTAATATATATCTAAATAAATACTACAAAAATACTCCGAGCGAAGCTCGGTCAACCTGATATTAATATTTTGAGTAAGGTTTATATATAAGATAACAGTATTGCAAAGTAGAGCAATTGACAAGTATATGTATAGGATAACAATCTAGATATTAATTAGCACCATCTATATTATAACATTATTATTAAGACAATTAATAAAGTATAAAAAGAAGAAAGAAAGAAAGAAAAATACAAAATTGATATATAACAGGGTATATTATGCTGCATATATTACAAGGTATATGTTAACATTTGTATAAATATGAACCTTCTAACCTGACCTAATATGATTAAAATTAAATGGGCCGACCACCGGAGCAGGGTGACTTGACGTCAGTGGTCAGTCCGACGGAATACCCTCTATTTGGGGTACCCTCCCTTCGACCGACGTCCCTCCCGAGGACGTCGGTCTTTCCTCACGCGGTCGGCCTCTCAGCGGGTGACGGACTATTTCCCAGGTCACGTCACCCGCGGCCTCGGCTAGGGCGGCATAAGGCGCAGATATTTGCGCCTACGCCGCCCCAGTCGCAAGCGGCGGATCGCCTCATCGAGGCTGCGTTTCTCGCGCAGGCGATCCGCCGCCTCCTTCTGCGAGATCACTGCCTCGCAGAAGGCTGCGACCGTGTCCCAATTCCTGACGCTGCCTACCATCGCCCTGGCGATAGTCGGCAGCGTCAGGTCGGCACCGATGATTGCGACGAGTTCATGACGCTGCTCTGCCCAAGTAGCACAAACCTTGAGCGTATGCTTGACCGTGTATTCGTCGCAATCGCAGTGGTGGTAGGACGGTGTACTCTCCCTCCCAACGACCTTGTGCAGGTATTTGGCGGAGCACCCATGCCCCATCAACACCTGCTCTAGTCGGAAGGAGAGCACCCCGTGCCGCCTTTCCAACCACTGCATCAGCACCGGCCAGAAGGCCTCCACGATTCGCACCCCGAACCGAGGCCTCTCCAGCCGGACTGCCCAACGAACAATGACGTCCCGGCGGGCGTCGACGCGCCAGGCGGTGAGCTCCCTCAACGAGACCACACCGCCCTTCGCTCGCATCCCCGACACCTGCCGATACAAACCGGCGAACATTTCCGCCTCCAGGTCTCACGGGGGAGTCCCGGCCAACAGGCACGCTGCCTCCGTCGCCACCGTGCGGTATCAGCTTATGGCCCTGACTGCCATGGCCCTCTGTGGTCGCCACAGAAGAGTCCTGAGTCGGACGGTCAGGGACTCCGCCCACACCGGTGCGCTGTACAGGGCCATCGACCGGATGACCCCCGCGTACAGCCGTCGGCACGTAGCGCTCAGTCCGCTCACGTTCGTCATAAACCACGATAGGGCGGACGTCGAGCCGACGAGCCGTGGAGCGAGCCTGCGGCAATGCTCCCGGAACCACCATTGCCCGTCGAGCACCAGGCCCAAATACCTCATATGGGCCCGGATGCTGATGTCAACCGATCGGACGGTGATCGAGACGCCGATGGGAGGGCTCATAAGGCGCCCATGGAACAAGAGGGCCTCCGTCTTGTCCAGGGCGACCCTCAACCCCAGCGCCTCGATCCGCCTGACGATCTTTTCGGTGCCTAGATTCGCCAGGCTTGCCGCCTCTTCTAGTGTCCCACCGCGGACTGTGACGAGCATGTCGTCGGCGTAACAAATTACGCCCAGCCTGGGCGGGAGGCTCCCCCTCAACACTCAGTCGTAGCCGAAGTTCCACAGGGTGGGTCCGAGGACCGACCCCTGTTGGACACTGCACGTCATGGGCGTTCGCACAACGTCCCCTGCTCGGTTGGTGCAGAGGACGCTGCGCCCCTCCAAATAGTCTGCCACTAGCCGCCTCAGGTAAGCTGGCACCCCGTGATACCGGAGCGCCTTCCTGATGCAGCAGAATGGCAGACTATTGAATGCGTTGGCGATGTCCAGGGACACCACCAACAGCACTCCCCCGCCGGTACGGCTAAATTATAGCCTATCAAAAAGCTAAATGTATAGGTAAAATTAAATGAAAAGTGCTTAGCACCGATAGTTTTCGAGTTATTTCCAAAAACGTAGACCTCCTTTATTTGGAATCTTTATTTGTTTTTAACTTTAGAAACTGTTTATATGCGAGTTTGAAATCGTCATACATCTTTCAAGTCTATTTTTAATTTGCAGTATTGGGACTTTTTTTAATAGAGCCCGTTATTAACTTGTGGATTAGACTATTAGTCTTAAACATTATTTATTAACACAATCCTTAATCAATATCCAATTTTATAATATTTTGTACTGTTGTACTATTCTTATTTTAATCACGCTACAACTACTTAGCTCCTGCTAATGTAATAAAAAAGTGTGTGTATTTATGTGCGTATGTAAGAAATTATTATTCTTTGGCGTAACAAGATATCTTTCTAAAAAATATATCCTTCGCGTTATCCTACGTTTGTAGAAAAAACGACACTAATAATAGAAAAAGGGTATTTAATATATTGAAAGTTTATTATAACGCATTATCTAATTGACTTTTGTGACGGTGTGCGCGCGAATCGTAAAAAATTACTCTCATTATTTTTCCCTAACGCGCCAAAAGAAATATAACTTAAAAAAGTATTATTATTTATTATCTCACACAATTTGTTAAGGAAAAACTTGGATAGTTATATTTAATTAAGTACATTTCAGAAGTGAATGTTTAAAGCACAAACTTCTACACTTTCTTTAATTCGATCGTCATACATGTTAATAAATCCCATCAGAGCATCGATAAAATAAACAAGTAAAATCTTTGCAAACTACGAACTTTACCGAACAGCTAGCTAAAGTGCGTAAACACAATAGTTCCGCTTCGTTCAATTTGTGCGAAGTCATGATTACACGGAACACTAAAAGCATCAAGCCATTACAATGTCGATATTAACTTTGCTAAAAAGTTATTCAGAACTCCCACGGCATTGATTTTGAAAGAACTTTCCTGTGAGGTTATTCTTTGGGTATCTACGAATAAATAAATATTATTTTTTATTTTGTTACATTAGGGAGGCGATGGGATCACCGCAGCTGTCAACGTGAAACGCTACGAGTTACCTAAGTCACTTCATTTAAACTTTTGCCAATTTTTGACAAAACTTTTGTTCAGACACAGAGGTTGACATTAAAACCTCCTTGTTTGTCAATTTAACAGAATTTAGTTAAGTAAAACATTGTAGGTATTATAAAACATTATATACATTAAATGTTTATTAAACTTGTTTTTCATTATGGTGATAGGTTAAGAAAATAATATGTCACCATCCCTTATTTTCTCTAGGGAATCATAAAATCCGACTGATGAATCAAGAGGAGAACCGTCAGCGGCCAAAACCCGCAAATCACTTGTTCAACCAAAATATTCATACATTGGATGTTTGACTACTATCAAAAGGTATTATTACTTAATTATGAAATACAATAAACTCGCTTTGCTTCAGTTTCAGCTACTTGGCCTCTATATTTTAAGTCTCCAGTTTATCCCAAGAAATTCAAGGACACGAGCGGGTTCGATTCCTGGACTGTGCAAATTTTATAAGGTTTTTCAGGAGGAAAAAAACTACTACAGACTAAGTTACTAGCTATAGGTATCTAATAATATATTATTAAAATTTGTCTATCCGTTTTGAAGATTACCCGGAACATACAAATAGACAGACAAAAAGGACTAAAATAACCGCGTGAGCATGAATAACTATTTTGGTATTACAAACAGATACATCAGTTTTATTTATTTTTATAGATAAGTATTGAAAATCAAAAATGTGGTTATGTATCAAATGTGCCAAACCTGTAGATATTGTAAATTATTATTTTTTGGTTTCAGGAGGGGACGTTTGACGATCGCGGCCCTGCTACGCCTGAGGGCCGTAGTGACTGAGGTCGTCACCGGCGGAAGAGTGCTGTTGGCGGTGTCCCTGGACATCGCTAACGCATTCAATAGTCTGCCATTTAGCTACATCAGGGAGGCGCTCCGGTATCACGGTGTACCCGTATACCTGGGCGGCTGGTGGCAGACTACTTGGAGGGGCGCAGTGTCCTCTAGACTAACCGAGTAGGAGGCTTTGTGCGAACGCCGATGACCCATAGGGGACGGTTCTGGCGCCCAACCTGTGGACTTTCGGCTATGATTGGCCGTTGCAAAGTAGCCTCCCACTCGGGCCGGGCGTAATTTGCTACGCCGACGACACACTCGTCACAGCCCGAGATGGGACATTAGAGGAGGCGCACGTTTGGTAACTCTCGGCACCGAGCGAGGAGATTGTTAGGCGGATCGAGACGCTGGGATTGAGGGTGGCTCTGCACAAGACGGAGGCCTTATTGTTCCATGAGTTTTGTATCAGTCGTTCCACCGGCGCTTCGTTCATCGTCAATTCGGTTACCATCAGCATCCGGGCCCACATGAAGTACTTAGGCCTAGTGCTCGACTGGCGTTGGTGGTTTCGGGAGCATTTCCATCGACTTGTCGGCGCGACGACACTTTCTTAGCTAATGCTGAATGTGGGCGGACCCAGCGCTGCATGCCGACGGTTGTATGTGGGGTGATCCGGTCGATGGACCTGTATGACACACTGGTGTGGACGCGGTCCCTGACCGTCCATCTGAGGGCTCTATTGTGGCGTCCACAGAGGACCATCGCGGTCAGGGCCACACGCGTATACCACACGGTGGCCCAGACTCTGCCGTGGGACCTGGAAGCGGAGATGCTCACCGAGCTGTACCAGCGGGTGTCGGTGACGCGGCTGGGAGCGCTTCAGTCTCGTTGAGCGAGATGGCCGACTGGCGGAACTACGCCCGCCGTGACGTCATTGCCCGTTGGGCAGTCCGGCTGGAGAGGCCTCGGTACGTTCTTTGGATCATCTGGG
Organism: Lymantria dispar; assembly: GCA_032191425.1. Lineage (NCBI taxonomy): Eukaryota > Metazoa > Arthropoda > Insecta > Lepidoptera > Erebidae > Lymantria > Lymantria dispar. The sequence continues at coordinate 20,353,318 of CM063449.1, forward strand.
CCTTCCGGCGAGTGCTGATGGAGTGGTTGGGTCGGCGGCACGGGGTTCTTGCCTTCCGACTGGTGCGGGTATTGACCTACAAACGGTAGTGAGGAGGAAGATCACATCTTTCTGCCACTTATAAAAACTAGAAATATAAGCGTTCTGTAGATACTAAGTAAATTTGACATTGAATATGACATCGATTGTAGTCAAACCAGCTTTTTATATCCAGCTAATAGGATGTTTCAATTTGTACTGATTATTAATCCTACATGCCTAATGTTATGTGTATAGTTGGCTTTTTTTGGTAATAACTCTATCTTCAGTGTTGCTAATGGTAGGACTACACTATCGACAGTTATGTCTACAGCCGCGGGCCGGTCCGTCCGGGGTAGTACCACGCTCTCGCAGAAAATCGACGTCTGAGTAGTAGCAATTTGTTACTGCGCTTCGTTCGGTGAGCGAGAGAGCCGGAAGCCCAACTTTCTGAGGGTGTTTTGCGTGTGGAGGGTTTTGGTGGTGCTTTTGGTATCACCGAGCCTCATTGCACGCATTCACACTCCCTTCATCTTCTTCGTAGTAGGCAGCGGCCTTATAAAGGTCCATGAGCGGCAGCAACACTTACCATTAGGTGTACCGTTTGCTCGTTTGCCACTGCTTGCAATGAAAAAAAAATAAATAAAATAATATATGAGGCGCGATAGCAATTATCACTTTCCATCGAGAGAACGAGAGCTCCTTTGCCCCTATTCACAATAAAATAAATGAAAAAGAAACTCGCGACAAAGGTAGGACGGTTCTGACACTTATAGATACATATATTTGTACAAAAGCTTTTAGCGAAATCGCTTCAGGCCGGTGTATTCATCATGAAATTAAGGATAAAAAAAGTTGGTACCCTTATTTTTAAGGAGCGACTTAAGATAAGTCTGGCACTTGCACATTAATATCAGAAAGAAGCTCCGCACAGGCGGGTTAAATAAATGAAGTGACTAATAATTAATTGGACTTTCGCCCTATTTTCCGTTCGGTGACAATTAATTTCCGGGACCAAGGAGAAAAGTAACCCTTATCACAAGAATTTCGCACTCCCTGTTTAAAGTGAAGTGACAATTAAAAGGTCTTACCACAAAAAACACCATTCCACCCGACCGTTGATTTATTATAAATACTTAATAGGTATGTCGGTGTTCAAAGATATATTCCTTTAGGGCTTTTAACTATTAAAACTAAGACTTTCCGTGTAGTAACGGAATAAAAATATAATTCACCCTTTATCTTGCCCGCGGGTATTTTAAAAGATGACTAAGGGATTAAATATGCATATAAAATCTGTCCAAGAGAAAGCAAACTCTAAATAATACCCTATACTAACACGTCTGACCAGCGTGGTTATAGTAGATCAATTTCCCTCCTATTGTGGAAGAGGCTCAACCGCACCAATGGTATGTATATGATATGATTGAAAAACAGTAATTTTGTTATAAAATATAAATAATAGTTAATTTGTATAGTCTATTTTCCATTTGATACAAACAGTAATAGACGAGTTTATGTTATTAGAAGCCGTCGCTTAGAGTTCTAGCAATAGCGTGATTAAAAGCTGCTGAATGACTATGAATATTTGCTCTCCAGAAACAGAATAGGAATAGAATGGGCTATATATACTTCTAGAGTGAAATATACTCAAATGTTTCAAGACTAGTCAAAATTAATGGTATTATCTATACTTTTAGAAATCATAAAAATGAAATTCAGGAATCGACTATGCCTGCTACGTTTTATTCCGGTTTGTACGCGATTTTTTCTACTTTTCAATTGTATATTTTTTTTTCAGACCATGTACTACTAACACTTGGCCACAAGCTGCTTTTATAGTGGGAGATAAATTCAAATAACTATAAACTGATGAATAATGGAGCTAGAAGGTAGTGAATATTTCAGTACGTCAATCAGTCTAGTCAGTCCATAAAACCATGAAACTCTTTAATTTAAATATGTTATTAACTAAATAACTTCTTCATAACCAAGTTATACGAAATATGCATAATATAACATTCTTTTCATTTCGAATGTCACCATTATATTAGCAAAATATTCAAATAAAACCACATCGTTTGCACAAATGTTTAAAAATAAAGTTTAAATATTCCGCAAAGTTTTGTGTACGACTTTATTGCTATAAGAATCATCTAACAGAATTAATATACAATCCAGGTATCATGATAATTTTTTAAATAAATGCAGTAATAATAACACTTAATATTTTAAAAATTACAAATCAAATTTGTGTAAGGTTTGTTCATTGTTTGAGCTTATAATAACAAAGCTGAAATTGAAATTCAGGGTTGATCATTTATTATATTACAGTATGTAGAGAGTGACATCATGACTGGAAGGAAGGTCGCGTCCACAATTTGGTAAAAACATAAGTTGGACCAAATAACAAGTTCATAGTGAGAGTCATTTGTGCTTAAACAAAGCGTCAACTGCAGAGTTGCTGCTAGCAATAACCGAGATCATTTTTCATGTGGTTCATTCGGGCGGTCGAGGAAAGCGATATAATAAATCATCGTTGTCAGCATCATGACGTTATTATTTAGTCTGCTCGGTTTTATCCCATGCATGTATTATTTACCCCTAACTCAACAGAAATTAATTTCAAAAACTATTTCTTTTCATACTGAGATTGCAATGAAATTTATATTGCAAAATTTGGTACGTTCTCGTTCTCAATGTTAACAACAAAACGGTTGTAGGAATTCCTACAACTGTTTTGTTATTTGTATTTCCTAGAAGTAATATTATGAAACATCATACTTCTGTCCTTGATTCAAGTATCTTATGGTAAAAAAAAATCGTGTGGTGACGAAGTCAGAGTAAAATGCAGCATCCCCTCTCCTGCCGGTGGGTGGCGTAAAAGACACGCATGCAATTGAAAGAAAACTTAAAATGAAACCCTATACCAATAAGTCTGACCGGTGTAGGTCAATTTCCCTTCTATTGTGAGGAAGGCACGCGCCTCATAGTGGGACATGTATGATCTGCAACAAAAATGAATTAAACGATTGCTATATATTTTCTATATGTGATTTAAAATATAAAGTACTATGATGCAATTCATTTTATAAAATAGAACATTATGCACTTATAAGTCTTCCAAGTATCGAACGGGAACGCTTTCAAAAGCGACTTAGTAAAGTTATTAACTTCGTCCAGTTTTTGCATTTTATAAAGTTTTATAAAAGCGACATGAAAGTTGTTGAAAAGACTTGTTTCATTTAGGTGTAATATCGGTTTCGTTCGCGGTAACCACATTTAAAGCACGTGACGACACAAGGCTTACCCGTACGGGGCGAACCTCAATCTTCCCTGTGTTATTTTATTTCACCATTTCAGAGTCAGAGTCGACCCCATTTGTCTTTGTTCTCGGTTTCCTATATTTTTGCACGCAAACTCCATTATCTAATTTAGCTTTGGCTGAATGCCAGGTCGGCATTGTTACTTTCTTCTCAGAAAAACAGTTTTTATTCCTTTACATTAAACACCTAAGCACATTTATTTCAATTACTGTTTCGAATAAGATAATTTGATTTTATAAAGAGTAATATTATTAGTTCCGGTGCGATTAAGGTTAGTAAGCTGTCTGAGAATTTTTTTGTGCTTGGAATTTTTTGAGAACTTCAGTCTTATAGTTGGAAATATGATAACGCAACGGATTAAATAGAAAATAGATTAGTTCTATAAAATACATTATAGTTCTAGTTAGGGAACGTTAATGACTATTAATGTTTTTATTTATATAGTAATCTAATGATATTCATAATTTTAATCTTGGAAAGTATGCTGCAGAATGTATTATTTGAGAATTAAAAAAAATTACATTTATACATATTAATAAATAAAGCTAGTACATTGTTTTTAACGTTACGCGACAGCCTTTAGTAAAGGAAACAACAGGTAAACAAGTTTCCTAGTAGAATCTTCTTTTCTGTCGGTTCTTCAAACGGCTCTTATCAGTCCCCTGACAAAGTAAAGGGTAATGACACATTGTAATCTTAATCTGTCAATTTAAAAATTAGATTGTGAATGTTAAGTATGATATTACGAGAGGGAATAAAATAAGAATAAAGTACGTTAGAAAATTGTCCGTGTCGAGAGTAAGAATGAAATTTACCATACTTTAACTTGCCCGTGGGTGTCGTAAAAGATGACTACGGGATATAACATGCATATAACATCTATTCAAGAGAAGAAATACTCAAAATAAAGCTCTGTATCGGCACGTTTGACTAGCGCGGAATAGTCGGTCAATTACCCTCATATTGTTTAAGAGGTTCAAGCCAGACAGTAGGACACATGACCTGAAATGATAATGATATTAGAAGTGTGAAAGCAGCCCCAAAATTGAAACAGTTCAAACTACATCATATAACCATACCAATGGATCCATCCCAAAGAATATGTTATAATGATAATATGTTGTGAAAGAAGCGATAAAAGTAATATGTTAGGCAAATATTAGATATAAACTTAGAAGACTGTAGGGTTAAAAGGGGATAAAAAAGATAAATATATATACATACGTAGGATAACGTGCGCAAATTATGTTGAGGAAGAGATGAAAGTCGCATAAGTTTATAAAAGAGAAAACATGTTACGCCGAGCTTAAGTATAATGGTTGGAGAATGGTGTGTCAAATATTCATATGATGAACAATTCATCATCATTATCATCATCGCAGCCCACATACATCCTACTGGGTTCGGGCCTCATCCACAATGACAGGGAATTTGTCGTACTATACCGTGCTGATCAGACATATTGGTATTCCTTCCATTGCACAGAAGCTATACGCAGATTATATCCCATAGTAAATTAAATCCTTACTAATATTATAAATGCGGTAGTAAGTTTGTTGGTTACGCTTTCACGCTTAAACCACCGACCCGATTTCAAAAATTCTTTCACCAATGGAAAGCTATAATATCAGGGAGTAACTTAGACTTTATTTTATCTCGGTATTCCCACAGGAACAAGAACTGCACGGGTAAGACGACTGAAACCGAAGCGATACGAGGGCAGCTTGCTAGTATACTATAAATATTGTAACTTATTCGCCGCTCAATTATCCTTCTATTACGAAGGAAAATTGTACTCTGTAAAATGTCTGTTATCCTAAAAGTCATTTCAACGGAAGTGAGTCCTTATTTTTATCTTATGCATCTATGAAGACTGTGAGTAAAGCGATAGAGCTATGCCAGAATCGTATCTTGTGGCAATGCGTAGTCTCTGCTTACTCCTTTGGGTAACAGGCGTGAGGCTATGTACTTTTCCTATATTGCTGCATGGTTGGCGCAGTGTTCAAAATATATAGATATCTTTCTCTGCTTCTATATATGACCGCCAAATTAGGCCCACGATTAGAGAGTAATAACGTCCCCTGTGTTTAGTTGAAACAGATTTGTCTGTTGAACTTGAATTTATTAAATAATTATCATCTTCATACCCTTCCTCTGGCATACAGAATTTATTTTCTGATTATTATAATTTGTAAAATCACCAAACGATTTTTCTAAGTTTTGACGCAGTATATATGTCTATAATATTGTGGATGTCGCAAAAGACGACTAAGAGATATAATACGCATAACATCTATTCAAGAGAAGAAAAGCTCGAAATAAAACTGTCTACTAACCTGTCTGACTAGTAGGTGTGGTAAGGTCACTTTCCCTCCTATTGTGGAGTAGGCTTGAGTCCAACAGTGCGATGTATATGAGCTGAAACGATGATGATGATACGTGTTTATAAACTATATACTTATGAAATTCTCTGCAACGTAAGGTTTGCCTTTAAAAATTGTCGTATTGTAAATAAAAATATCTGGTTGACCGAGCTTCGCTCGGAATATTTTTGTTATGTTTTTGTCGAATTTATTTAGATATATATTAATAAAAAATAAATATTAAATAATGAAAAAAATATAAAAAAATACAAAAAGAGAATAATAATAACACCGAGATTCGATGACGTCGACGGCAAAATTTGAATTCATATTCTTTTAAAATGTAATGTCATTATATTGTTTTGCTAAAAACGCTGACAAAACAACATTTTCTATAAATAAAACCTAGCTAGATCGATTTTTTGGCCTCGAAACCTCTAGTATGTCAAGTTTCATCAAAATCTTGGTGCCGTTCCCGAGATCCTAAATATATATATACAAGAATTGCTCGTTTAAAGATATAAGATATAATAAAAAAAAATACTCATTAAATTTTTATTAAGTCTATCTATAAAAATTAACTACGATTTTCTCACAAAATCGTTTACAATAATTAGCCAATATCATCTGTGTACAACAAGACTGGGATTGGTCGTAAATTATAATAAAGTGCGGGTACTTTTGTGAGAACATGCTCGTATTACAGTCACGCGCTGCAGTAAAGTTGTGTTACCACCATAATTAACAAATTTGCGCTTCAATATTACCACGTTGTTAACTTACACTAGAGTTCCACTATGCGCATGTTCGTCTAATATTATAGAAAATGTTCAATTTTTATTAACTTTCTACATTCTTCTACTTTGACAATCTTATATCTTTAAACGAGCAATTCTTGTATATTATATATTCAGGATCTTGGAAACGGCTCCAACAATTTTCTTGAAACTTCGCATACCAGAGGTTTCGGGTCCAAAAAATCGATTTAGCTAGGTTTTATTTATAGAAAATGTTGTTTTGTCCGTGTTTTTAGCCAAACAATACAATGACATTAAATTTTAAAAGAATATGATTTCAAATTTCGTTGTCAACGTCATGAGTTACGATAGCTCAGTTGGGAAGTTGACCGGTTCTAATTTTGGTTTTTTTGGCATTTAAACAGCGTCGGTTCGAATCTCGGTTTTATTATTATTCTCTTTTTGTAATTTTTTTATATATTTTTCATTATATATTTTTGATTTTTTATTAATATATATCTAAATAAATTCGACCAAAATATTCCGAGCGAAGCTCGGTCAACCAGATATTATCCATTATGTTTGGTTATCACTAACCATTTGGGAACTCTGTATTGTTGGCAACATTACAGCGCTAGCAACATTGTGGAGCTAGCGCCATACTTATTTTGTCTTTACCTTTTAAAGCGATGCGCGGCGCATGCCCATTGCGCTGACAACAGTGATACGAATAGGTTGTTCTTAAAACTCTTCGTTAAGTTGCGTATAAAATTTATATTATTAATAGGTTACTAAGTTTAACGTTTCGCTAGTAAAGTTAAAACTATATTTTAATCTAAGTATAGTTAAACTTATTATTAAATCGTAGTTTTATTTCTGTACGAAAGTGATTAAAGTGTTACTGGTATACTACCATAGTTTAATTTATTTAACAGTATGTTCATGTATTTTAATATTTTTACATATATATTTCTTGTGTACGTGCGTATGTGACTGAACTCCTTCTAAACGGCTGGACCGATGTTGATGAAATTTTTTGTGTGTATTCAAGGAGATTCGAGAATGCAAATATATTCGATAGAATCTTGTACAGGCTCCTTCTATCGGAGCTACATCATTATATGGTATAATCGAGGCACTCTGTAACTAGATTGCCAGCATTCTGGACAGTCAGAAGGCTCGTCGATATCACGACTCGGTGTTCTCCTCGACCTTCTTTATCCTGCATATCAATGATATTTACACCAAAGCGAGTATGCGATGCTCGGTGGACGACAGTATGGGTAACGATCGATATATCAAGCATCAGATTCAGAAGCGACTGTTCTTCGGAGTATGTTACAAGAAATACAGGCTCAACTTGTGTATGACGTCGAGCGCTTTCTGGGGTGGACTTCAGAATGGGATAAACGACTTTATTTAATTCTACCCAAAGACACATTTACATACATGCACTTAAATTATTACAAAGCATCGCTATAAAGACCTCGGGACCAAGGAGTAACTCTCTAAATTTTGTATCGCCGACTTTCGTATAGCAGGTCTCCCTGCTCATAGCTCTGAGCAAGTACACCTAAATAGCAGCTTTTCTAGTTGGTTTTTAGCACGTATCCTAATCTCACTGACAGACTACAGTCGCTGAATCAGCGGCAAGACTGGGTCACTCTGTGTAGTCTACCGGCTCTTTCATGGAGAGTGCTTTGAGGATCTTCTTGACTTGGTACTACTTTTCACTACCACACCACTCAACCCCACAGTAGGGTTCATTCGAATGCAAAGTGGTGAATCACCATTGGAAATAAACATCCCCAAAGAAAGGAGTTACAATATTGTAATCGCACGATTGGTAGGCGAATTGACGATCATAGTTGAATTATAAATTGTCTAGGAAAGTGCTGCAGCCCATTCTCCTGGTCGACCTTAACTGGTTGTTATTGCTCTCATAGGAAAATAACATTGTAATATATTGTATTCTCAAGCCGTCACCATATAGAAAACGTTATATTATTTTTTATTCGCCATCTCGGCTCACCCACACCCCGTTGATGGGTCTTCTTCATAATAGTAGGAAATTGACCTAGAATACCACGCTGTTCAGACGGGTTGGTTTAGCGTCTCACTTCAAATTGTTCTTTTCTTGCATAGATATTATATGCATATACTATCCGTTAGCTATCTTTTACGATACCCACGGGCGAGAAATGTAACGGTGACAGAGTTCTTACTCTGTCACTGCATGGAATGGTATTATTATCTTTTATATATAAACTAGCAACCCGCCCTCGCTTCGTTTCGGTTTCAGTCACTTTACCCGCGAAGTAGTTCCCGTTCCTGTGGTAATACTGGGATAAAATATAGCCTATGTTACTCCCTGATATTCCATTGGTGAAAGAATTTTTGAAATCGGTTCGGTGGTTTAAGCGTGAAAGCGTTACAAACAAACAAACAAACAATCATCCTTACTTTCGCATTTATAATATTAGTATGGATTTCTTGTGTTCGTGTGAATGTAAATGAACTCCTCCTAAACGGCCGGACCGATGTTCAATTTTTTATGTGTATTGAAGGGGATTTGAGAATGGTTTAGATTTACAATTGGATTCGGTAGGTGGCGCTTATTTGAACAGAATAACGTCTGTTGGGTCAGCTAGTATAGTATAAAATTATTATCGCATTCAAGCTCCTATTAATAAAATGTCTTAATAACCTTTTTCTTCATTAATCGTTGTTTTATTACAGGACCGATGAGAAGCAGACGATACATAGTCTTCAAAGAAATGGTGTTTATTTTCGTTCTATTTTAGATAAGTACCCAATTTTATATGGGTTGAAGGAAATTTCACCAAGTGATGACGGAGTAAGAATACAATTCGCCAATCCTTTTCATGCCCGTGGATGTCGTAAAAGATGACTATGCGATATAATATGCACATAACATTTGTGCAAGAGAAGGAAAACTCGGAATTAAACCCTATAACAACATATCTAGCCAGCATGGTATCGTAGGTCAAATTCTCTGCCATTGTGGAGGAGGCCCGAGCCCAGGAGTAGGATGTATGTGGACTGCGATGATGAAAGAAAAGAGATAAAAATTTTCTTTACAATTCACCACATGATTGATCATGGATGTTGTAAATAAAAGACGACTAAGGAATGTGACATTCACCATCATCATCATCAGCTCTTATACATCCCACTGTTGGGCTCGAGTCTCCTCCACAATAGGAGGAATATTGACCTTACTATACCGTGATAGTCACACAGGTTGGTATAGGGTTTATTTTAAGTTTACCTTCTCTTGCATAGATGATATATGCGTATTATATCCCTTAATCGTCTTTTACGACATCCACGGGCAAGAAAGGGAGTGGTGAAATGTATTCTTACTCCGTCACCACACGAATAATATATGACATTCAGATAACATAAATGCAAGATAAAGAAAATTTGACGTAATACTCTATAACGACCCTTCTGATTAGCATTGTATTGGAATTTTACCCCCTATTTCTGTTCTATTGTTCAGGGGTTCAAGTCCGGCGGGGTGACGTTTATAACACGATCTATGCTATTCAAAGTAAATGATTAAAATTGAAACGTTTCTCTGTAATACAAAAGTTTCTTTACTTCTTTCACTTCTATCATGTCTCTTTTACGATACACCTGTCTTAATTGTTCTTTTAAGTGAAATACTAACAAAAACAAAACTTGTAAAAAACCAAGCCTCGCAACTCAGTTCTTCTAGCATAAAAATTGTGAGATCCATGTAATACCAAGTCGGTTACTTTATTCAGTCTCTACTTAAGGGACCTTCTGTCCTAAGTTATAGCGTAATAGCTAGCTAACCTAAAAATTTCTTATAGTTACCATATCAATATTAACGATCTTTTATATTTTGAATAAACAGATTGACTCACACCTTGTATCACTGATAACAACTGTTAGCAGTTGAAACCCCGATAACAACCGTTACCAGTTGTATCACTGATAACAACTGTTATCAATTGAATCACTGATAACAAATGTTATCAGTTATATCATTTTAGACGCGTGTATGGCTTTCGAGATGTCCTCGTAAAACAACTGTTATCAGTTGTATCACTAATAACAATTGTTTTCAGTTGAATTACTGATAACAACTGTTATCAGTTGTACCAATGATAAAAACTGTTATCAGTTGCATCACTGATAACAACTGTTATCAATTGTATTATTTTAGACGTGTGTATGGCTTTTGAGAAGTCCTCGTAAAACAACTGTTATCAGTTGTATCACTGATAACAACTGTTATCAGTTGCTGAGATGGTTCAATTCCTACCTTAAGAATCGATCACAAATTGTGACAGAGGGTGGATCAAAGTCGAATACCGTTACCATACCATCAGGTGTTCCACAGGGCTCAATTTTGGGACCTTTATTATACTCTATCTACTTATACGATATTGGTAGATATATACTGAATGCAAAGTTCCTAATGTACGCGGATGACACTAAGATTTATATGAAAATACGAAATAACTTGGACTGTGAGAAACTTCAATATGATTTGAATAGATTATCGATATACTACGATACTAATAGATTAAATGTTAAATGTCAATAAATGTTTAGTCGTTACTTTTACTCGTAAATGTAAAGCTATTCACTATAATTATGGTTTTGGTAATGTAGAGATTGGCAGGGGTAATGTTGTCAGGGATCTAGGCATCCTCCTGGATTCAAAGCTATTATTCTCAGATCATATCTCTTATGTTGTTGATAAAGCATACAAAAACCTTGGCTTTGTAATTCGCACCTGTCAACAGTTCACTAACGTGATCGTTCTTAAAACAGTTTACTATGCATATATCCGTAGTATTTTAGAATATTGTAGTAATATATGGAATCCTAGTTATATAACATACAGACAACAAATAGAATCAATATAGTCAAAATTCTTAAAACATCTAAATTATCGTGATAAATTTAATACGCATGATTACTATATGTCATGCAAACGACGTAATATGCTGCCTTTGGAAGCTAGACGTACAATTCTGGATATGATATTTCTCCACAAGGTGTGTAATGGTGCTATTGATTGTACTGATATAAATAACTCAGTGCTTAAATTTAGAGCATCTACACGTCGAACGAGACATACCCAACTTTTCGACATACGTCACAGTAACACAAACTATGCACAGAACTCCATTATTAGCAGAATAAAAAGATGTTACATGAGTAAATTTTCTGATCTGGATATGTTTAATACTAAAATAACTACTTATAAGAAACAGCTATTTGCCACTATTAGTGAGGAACTATCAAATACCCCGTTTTCAACTTAAAATAAAATTAAATATATATTCATTAAATGTATACAATGGTGGAAGCAAGTCACACATAAATTAATATGTATAATATCACAAGACCTCTTTGCACAAGAACACGCACACACACACGCAAACGCGCGCTCACTCATACACACACACACACACACACATATATGCACGCACACATTTTCTCTCTCTCTCTCATGCGCACATACACACACACACACACACACACACACACACACACACACACACACACACACACACACACACACACACACACACACACACACACACAAACAGCAGTTTATGTTTAAGTTTTTTGCTTTTAATGCCATTTTGTATCCGCTACATAAGTGTTAAAAATAAATTGAAAATCCGTAATTGGCTGTAAGATTAGTTTTAAGGTCAAATATAATATGTAAGAGCTGTGGATTTTGTTAACTAATAAATAAATAAATAAATAAATCACTTATAATAACTTTTATCGGTTGTATCACTGATAACAACTGTTATCAGTTGTATCTCTGATAACAACTGTTATCAGTTGTATCTCTGATAACAACTGTTATCAGTTGTATCACTGTTAACAACTGTTATCAGTTGTATCACTGTTAACAACTGTTATCAGTTGAATTACTGATAACAACTGTTATACAGTTGTATCATTTTAGACGTATGTATGGCTTTCGAGAAATCCTCGTAAAACAACTGTTATCAGTTGCAGCAATAAAGCTATATTACGCTTATTTTATTGAAAAATATTATCACTTAATTGTTAGATTATAAATAGTTTCCATACCTACTTTAACATTTTAAATTAGTAATGTTTAAGATCTCTACAATAAAATTGAAAGTAATAACAAGACAATAATTTGTAAAATAAATTGAGAAATGCCTTTTCTTCTATAAATTACATTTTAAATATACATATAAATTATATATTCTGATTCCAATATTAGTGTGTTTAATTAATTTGTTATTTTCATAAAAAGGTAAAATAAATATTTTTTTTAAATAACAATAATGTTTTAGTTTTTAACTAAGCTGTAAATCCTTTTTTTACATTATCTTAATAACAATTTTCAATCTTAATCATGATAAAAAACGTATATTAAATTATATAATATAACAATAATGTTTAAATATAAAATATAATAATAACAATAATTATAACAACGTTCTTATTAAGTTAAAATATTCAACATCTTCAAGGCTTGTGGTTTTGACGGCCTCAAGATTATTTAATGAACAGTTTGTTTTAATATAAAAATGTAGGTATTATAAAAAGTGGTTTTATTTTATTAATGTTATTAAAAGCAAATAATGATGAAATATTAAATATCAATAAATCAAAACACTGAGCATCAAGTGTCTAATAATGCAGTCTGTAATGGCCTGAAATCAGTTACCCTTCTACTTTTTGCAAGACGTCCCAACGCACTATGAAATATCGCACCTATGCGATAGGCGTTCTTGTGATAAGCCAGTCTAAAAACACACAGCCTCGCCTAAAAAAAAATTAATGTTGCGCAACAGCACGCTCTAATAATGGCTAAGATTAGCGTAGAAATTGTTCTGTTTAGCCCACTTTGCTGGTATCTTTCTGCAATATTGTAGAAGATATTCTCTGCGTGGTGACTGAGTAAGAATACCATTCACCACCCTCTTTCTTGCCTGTGGGGTTCGTAAAAGATAACTAAGATATATAATATGCATATAACATCTATGCAAGAGAAGCGACACTCGAAATAAAACCCTATAATAAAATGTCTGCCCAGCATAATATAGTTAGGAGAGTGTACCGCGCGACCGTGGTCTTCCGTCGGGCCGACCACTGAAGACAAGGAACTCTGCACCTGTGGTCGGTCCAAAAACGAAGGCGACGTGGCACGGTTGAGTCAAGGGGGCTGAGCGGCATCCCTCTGTCGCACTGGAGGGAGCCGAGCGGTGAGCTTGCTGACTATGGCCCACTCCCAAAAAAAGCGTGGTATAGTAGGGCAATTTCCCTCCTATTGCGGATAGGCTCAAGCCTAACTGTGAGACGTATATGAGCTACGATAATGATGAAGAAGATGGTGACCGCATCGTAATGCCTGTATTTGTCGACCACCATTGACCATCCCGCTGCCCTCCACCCGTCGGCAACGATATGCTAAGAAGAAAGAATCTGCTAAAAGTTAATATTTAATAAGACATCTCCGACATTTTAAGAAAGTTGTAGAATCTTCTTTACATTATATGCATAGATGCCTATTTATTGCTATTTTAAGATAACTTTTATACCTGAGTTACCTACGGATAATTTTAGCCCATCAAAACGTATCTCATAGAGAAGTGGGGAAGAGGCTAGGCGGGTCAGGGCCTTACTACCTACTACAATCTTTGCATTTTCTGAGAAAATTTACCATAGTAATGTATATTTTTTTTACATCATCAGAAAGAAGAGATTTCAAAGAAAGAAAAACCCACAGTCTTTTTTAAAAAAAACTGATATTTTGACGCGAGAATTTTCGATTGAAAATTGGGATACCTATTCGATATTAAGTCAAAATAAGGTGAAAATAAATATTTTAAATAAAAAAAATTACAGTGTGTTTGGGACATAAAAAGGTAAGTTTGCACCAAATTTCGTGACAAAAAAAAAGTTTTGTATAAGAAAAAAAACGAAGAACTTCTTCTTGGTTATTTGAATTTTTTACATAAATTTTGAGGTTATGTGAAAAAAGTGTAAATACTAAAGTTGTAGGTCTCTTTATTACCTACAACTTTGACATTTAATTTTTTTCCATAGCACTTGTAGTTTTTCCGGAAATCAAGATAAACCGTTTTATACCCTTAAAAACTCGCCTCCATCCATTTCCCGACCTCAGAACGCCCGTTTATTTATTATACGCCCAATTATTTTTCCTTTCATTTCTGTTATATTCTCTTCCTTTTCTAATGAGTATCATTCCACTATTTTTTTTCACTTTTTACCATTTTCAAAGACTTCGGCCCTGGTCTAGTTGAGTTGTTATACGTCTGCCCGCTAAGGTGATCTGCGATCAAATCACCGCGCCATCCTTATAATATTATATTAAATGTTTACACAGTAAAGATTATATTATTGATATTTAATTTTACAAATAGATAAACTGGAAGAAAACCTTGTACTGCGAATAAGTTTCTAAACATAAAACTATCTTGTTTCAAATAATACCCTTAGCCAGAATAACTATAGGCGAATCGCACAAATAAAAAATCTATATGGGAATGGAACTCGCAATTGAAGGTAGTTAGATATTTTAGCGGCTGCCTCATGGTTACATTAACACAACATCTAAACGAAGAAAGAAAGTTGGTATATAATTATTTATTTACTTATCATTCGTACGTACGCTTTATTACTGAACTTAAAATTAGTAACAAACCAAAATAGGATTGATTTATTATTCTGTACTATGAGTGAATGAGTTATACGGGTGGTGACAGAGTAAGAATACAATTGACCTATCCTATCTTGCCCGTGGGTGTCGTAAAAGACGACTAAGGGATATCATCATCATCGCAGCCCACATACGTCCCACTGTTAGGCTCGGGCCTCCTCCACAATGGAAGGGAATTTGACCTACTATACCATGCTGGTCAGACATGTTGATATAGGCTTTGTATTTTTTTTTATTGCAAACGGTGGCAAACGAGCAAACAGTACACCTGATGGTAAGTGTTGCTGCCGCTCATGGCCCTTTACAGGGTAGCTGCCTACCGCAAAGGAAGTGAAGGGAGTATGAATGCGTGCATTGAGGCTCGGTGATACCAAGGATACCACTAAAACCCTCCACACACAAACACCCTCAGAAAGTTGGGCTTGCGGCTCTCTCGCTCACCGAACGAAGCGCAGTAACAAATTGCTACTACTCAGACGTCGATTTTCTGCGAGAGTGTGGTACTACCCCGGACAGACCGGCTCGCGGCTGTAGACAGATAACTGTCGACAGTGTGGTCCTACCACTCTTAAAACTTGTATCGAGTTTTCCTTCTCTTGCACAGATGTTATGTGCATTTTATATCCCATAGTCGTCTTGTACGACATCCACGGGCAAGACAGGGAGTGGTGAATAGTATTCTTACTCCATCACCACACGGAGAGGGATGGGGTATATGCAGATAATATCGGTGCAAGAGATGGAAACTTGCAATAAAACCCTATTCCAACACGTCTGACCAGCGTGTAATAGCAGGTCAATTTCTCTCCCATTGTAGAGGAGGTCCGAGCCCAACAGTGGGACGTATATGGGCTGAGATGATGATGAGTAAAATACAAAAGTGCTGGAAATCTCAAATCGTATAAGCTACGAATGATACGTCAAGCTAAGCTCAATTGTTTAAGGTTGTTAACAAACCTACTGAAAATAAATCTCATTTTAGCCCGAAAATGTAAACTTGACTTTGTGTGTAAGTATATAAAGGAGGTTTAATTACGTCCAAATCATAAATCATAAATCATCTAAATCATAAATCAATATAACAAAGTTTCTATTAGATAAATAATTATTACTTGTAATGAATGTATCATTTCAACTGATTCGCAAGCAATTTTCTCGAGTATAAAGACACCGGCAATTAATATTTCATTAAACGTAAAATTCGTTTAATTAATATCGAATGAATGACGCGCGGTTCATTGAAAACTTATTTAATACTGAGTAGGATCTTTATAAATGGAGTTTTAATTTGAATCTCAATGCCGACCACCCACGTACGGACCGCACATTTAAAATCGGCCAAGATCCGCCGCCCCCTGATAGTGATTAAAGTAATGTCTGTTGCTCTGAGACTTTTAATTTTCATTTGGTATTTGTACGCCTTCATTTAATAATTTTCAAATGACTATACAAATTTTAATATGAATTACGGTTTCTAGGATATCCTGTATATATATTTTAAAATTGCGTGTGCAATGTTTCACGTTTTTTAGTCTGGTACCGTGTTTTCTATATAAATAAACTAGCAGACCCGTCCACGCGTTGCTGTGACTAAGGTTTTTGTTATATTACATTTTAGTAGACTAATTATACTATTGAATTGTAGCTTATATGACACGTTTGTAGGTTTGAGATAGCAGCGCTATCTATTAATTACTTACTCAATCCAGTCAACAGATATCGCCATCTGTTAAAATCGTTTGGAGTTAACAGATAATTGTAAATGTCAATTAATAGACAAATAATTTGCAATAAAATAATATTGTGACTATAAATTAAGATGTAAGCTATCCTATCTTTCAAGTTGGATCAAACTGCATACGGTGTGCAAATTTGATTAAAATCGGTTAAGTAGTTTAGGAGTCCATCGCGGACAAACAACGTGACACGTAATTTATATATATTAAGATAAAATTGAAGTATCTGTTCATAATGTCAAAATACTGGACTTTTTTCATGTTAACACGATTATTTGCTCGACACCTATGCCTAAAATACAGTTTAAATTGTTTTGTTATGATCGATTTTAATAATATTTTACTAACAGGTAGCCGTCTATATAAGGAGTAACTTATGCTATATTTTATTCCGTCTGAAATGAAGTATCCCGAATTAAACCCTATATCAATACGTCTGACCAGCGAAGGTCAATTTCCCTCCTATTGTGTAGTAAGCTCGAGCCAAAAAGTGGGACGTGTAAGAGCCGAACTAAATTTAACCCAATCTCTTGTCCGTGGATATTGTAAAAGATGACTAAGGGATATAGGTAATATGTGCATAACATCTGAGCAAGAAAAGGAAAACTCGAAATGAAACCCTATACTAACATGTCTGACCAGCATGGTGTAGTAGGTCAAATTCCCTCCCATTGTGGAGGAGGACCGTACCTAACAGTGGGACGTATGTGGGCTGCGATGATGATGATGAAATTATATTTTACTCCGTGACCACGCAAAACATAAAATAATATTTAAAGATATTTTTCATTTTGCAATTAAGTTATTCAAATATTCAAGGAAAAGATAGAACTCTTTAAGAACTCTTTTCCAATAAAGTTTCTTCACGAAATTGTTATTCACCGTTATTAATTAGCAATTTAAGCAAGTGAATTTATTTTGATGTTTATGAGGAAGCATGATAAAACATTTCCGTAATTATTTCTAATGTTTACGCGAGTATTGCACATTGTAAATAAAACTACTTTACGGATTTTATCGCGTTTGTATATGACTTTTAATTGCCCGACGTTTCGAACACTTTACAGCGTTCATGGTCACGGGTGGACTCAGTTGTTTCAAATCCAACAAGTAATTGTTATTACAGAGATTTATATATACTCGCTACAGAAATGGGTACTTAAATCTTGACTCATATTGTTGTACAAATGCCTGCCAGTACAATAAGAAATTGATTCTATATGAAAAAATATATTATTTTTGGGTAGTAAGTTTTAAAAATTAAATATGCAATAATTATTATAGCAATTTATTAACTTAAACCTAACAAATCTACTATAATATCACCGGATCAGAATGCGGCCACACTGAGAAAGATATGACAAGGAATCTCAGAGATAACCTCGGCGTTTTCTAAAGTAAAATTTTTATTCAGGAATGGACTCCTTTATACAGGAATCCATTTTAGTTTAATTCATCATGAATGTAATAATAGACGAATGCGTACTTAAAATAATAACGTATAGAAAGATGATGTTGGTACTTAAGCGATCAAAAACGTGCAGCCAAAAATACTACATACGTGCGAGCGATTACACACATACACACGCACACCACTATACAATAGAGTCTTGCGTACGCAGTGATCTTGTACACTACGGAACGGTCCGGCGTAGGAAGCCATCTGCCTCCAATTTAAATACTTCATTTTTTGTGCGCAGAGTTACCTTCTATGTGTTATTATTCTAAGTAAGACTATTTTTTTACATCCAGCAATTATTAAACTATGGAATACTTCGTCTAGTTGCTGTGTATGTGTTCTTCGTATAATTTATAACAAAAAACATGTGTAATATAGATTTCTATTTCATGACATGACAGGTATTTGAACATATTGCAAACCTATTATGTGAATATCCTAGGAATTGATTGAGTATTAAAGAATCCTATATATGATATACAAATAACATATATGGAAGTAAAGGAAAATACGAAATAAAACCCCATACCTACCCGTCTGATCTGCGTGACATGATAGATCAATTTCTCTTCCATTGTTGAGGAGGCATGCCCAGCAGCGGTACATATGTGAGTTAAGATAAATAAATGAATGAATAATATAAACAACTACTTACAATAATAATAATTACATATCGTATTTATTTAATAATAAAGTACACATTGAACGACGCTCTGATGCAAGTTGACCTAATTTAATTTACTAGCAAAGTGATACATAGAGTTCTGAGAAGCTCAAAGTAAGATGTTTTAATTAAGTCTTAGACCTCGCGATAAATAACTAGCCTGCCGGGGGTTACCGGGACGGCACTAATTGCTACTATATTTAATCCCGTAAAATACTACGGGCCCTGATTTCCATAAGCTCCAATTGTTTGTGCTCGTGTATACCTGGATCCGATTTAGTTGCGACCATTTTCATTTGTATTTATCTTCCGTCAACGGACGCCGAATGAATAAATTGACGTTTGGCTTTTGCTTTATAATTTGCTTTATTATGAAACAACGTATCTACTTCTATACAATACAACTTATTTGCTTTAACTAATACTAGACAATATTAGATTAAAAATATAATAATACTGTTTCAGATAGTGGACGAAACTTCCAAGTTCGCTTAATATAATCATCATCGTCATCATCATCTCAGTTCATACAAGTCCCAGTTCTGGGCTCACGCTGGTCAGACGTGTTGGTGTAGGGTTTTGTGTCGAGTTTTCCTTTTCTTGCACAGATATTATACGCATATTATATCCCTTAGTCGGCTTTTACGACATCCACAGGTAAGAGAGGGGGTGGTAAATTGTATTCTTACTCCGTCACCACACGGATCCTTAGTATAAGTATTAGTATAATACTGAAATTTAACTATCAGTTGACTAAAATAGTCCATGCGTTGATAGAGTAAGAATACAATCCACCACCACTGTGGGTATGGTAATAGGTGACTAAGGGATATAATATGGAGACAACCTTAGAATAATAACATATAGAAGGTAAATTCGCGCACAAAAAGTGAAGCATTTCAATTGGAGCCTAATGGAGCTTACGCCGGAACCGTTCCATAATGTACAAATTATTGTACTGCACGTATGTACGCAACTCTTAAAAAATAAATAGGTAATTATGACGGTTTGTGCATTCAAATGGTGTCATAACACATTTGTAAAACTTAAAAAGGTTTTTAATGACGTTAAAGTATTTCGACGATTTATGTTAATAAAAATAAAATTTGATTTCATAATTTATATAGTGGTGTGCGTGTGTACGTGTGTAATCGTCTGCGCGCCATTAGTGTTTTTAGAGTCAATTTTCGAACCTTCGAAGTATTGACACTATCCTTCTATACGTTATTATTCTAAGGGAGACAACATTAATACAAGAGAAGGCAAACTCGATATAAAACTCTATACCAACATGTGGTACGGTACAGTAGATCAATTTCCCTGCCACTGTAGAGGAGGCCCGAGGCCAATAGTGGGATTTATGTGGGCTCAATTGATGATGATGATGGCAATAAGGTATTAAAGAATGTGTCACCAAATTGTTGTAAATGATCTCACTAACTAAAATTCATGTCAGGTCATGTACGTCCTACTGCTGGACTCTAGCCTCCTCCTCAATAGAAGTGAAATTGATCTACTATACTGCGCTGGTCAGATAGATTAGTATAGGGTTTTATTTGACCAGACCGGGAATTTAGTCCGGGCACCCACGGAGAGGTTAGCCTCGCGACGGCGATCGGCGTCCCAGTAGGGTACGTCGAAGGGTACTCCCTCGGGGTATTCCGTCGGTCCGTCCACTGACGTCAAGTCACCCTGCTCCGGTGGTCGGCCCAACGACCAAGGCGACGTGCCGCGCGGGTGGGTTGCGGGTGTGCGTGCTTACGCCCCTCTGCCGCCCCGGACGGAGTGGTGCGTGGAGTGCGCCGACCGTAAGCCATCCCTAAAAAAAAAATAGGGTTTTATTTCGAGTTTATATTCTCTAACTATGCGTGTTATATCCCTTAATAGTCTTTTACGACACCCACGGGTAGATAAGGAGTGTGAATAGTATTTTTACTCTATCACTACCCAGAATTATCATTTTGTGTTATTACTACATGCAGACGCCACCGTGGCATAGAATTTAAATAACATAAGAATTAAGTTAACAGAGAAAAGAAAATTTGTATATACAAAGTTTGAAAAACAATTATATGCCGATTTCATAAAAATAAGGTCTAAAATAAATTTTAAAAAATTCCATACTATTTAACAAGTATAACATTCCTTTTTCATCATTTTAAACAAAAGATCTGTAACTGTCGATAGTGCCTGTAGGTATTTTGCCCATAACATCGAAGTATGTATATATTAACTATGTCACTACATCGTTTTATAATTTAAGGCATTCTAGAGACCTCAAGTTAGACATAAAAATAGTGGTCCAATAACAAAAATTCCGATAGAGCCAAGTTTTTGTGGGAAGCTTGGGTTCACTATCTGAAAGAAAACTTCAAAAGTCCCCATCGATCCCATGTGTGCTATCAAAGTTATTTGGGGAAAAAGGTCAAGATTTGAAGTTTTTTTGGATTTTCTCGAAAACGGTAAGTTTTATCGAAAAATTACTCCAGATTAATATTGTAGATCTAAAAATTCTCTACAAAAATAGTTCTTATAATTTTTCCTCTAATAGTCACCAGTTCCGAGATATCGCGATTTTAAGAGTAACATTGTACATGATATGCCACGTATAATATCAGGTACTCAACACAAGTAAAAATAACCTAATTGTGTAACCTTTTATATATACAATACAAATAGTATCGTATACATAAAAGGGACACAAATAGGGTATTTGTATACATAAAAGGGACGCAAATAAAGTATTTATAGTTAAAAAACTACACAATTCCGAAAACATTGACTCAAAAGATAGTCAGTCCCTTTCTTAATCCCCTCTAACTGTATAGTAGGCCCATGAATAACATCTGGCTATTGTCTATGTTGCGTCGTTCATACAAATACTTTTTTAGTGTTGACCGTTTAGTTTGAGTGAATATACCTATTTATTACAAGCGCCTAGTAGAAGTAGTAGGTTACCTGTGTTACTCAATATTTAAAAATAAATTAAAGAATACCTTTTTCAAAGACAAGCTTTTATTATTTGTTAACAAAATGAACTAAAAAGTTGAACATCCAGGTCCATCATCAGATCTTGGTTACCATATAGTATCAAAGTACTCGTCAAGATGAATCAAATGAGCCCAAACTCGATGGGTCGCTTAATTACGGAGTTTCTATGACCATCTCCCAGGTCCATCATTAGATTAGCTCTATGTCACAATAATATTGCATTGTCATCCGGCTTTGCATGCAAAATTTCAGCTCAATCGGAAACCGGGAAGTGGATCAAATTTAACTTGCAAGATTTGATTACAGACAACGGGACAGGTGAAACTAAATAAAAGCTTGTAAAAAATGTCACAATTTTGCTTTATTTGCAATAAATATCAATATTGACTATGCATTTAGAAAAGTATTGTCCCTAAAATTTACATCATAACAGTTCGCGGAGTAGGCATACTGTGGAAACCACCTTAAAAATGCGTCGAGTACACTACCTCACAGGTGACGTGGAAATGTGTGCATATCATGTATAACGTTACTCTTATAATCGCGATATCTCGGAACTATTTCTCGGACTATTAGAGAAACATCATAAGAATCATTTTTGTAGTGAATTTTTAGCTCTACAACATTAATTTGCAGTAATTTTTCGATAAAACTTACCATTTTCGAGAAAAATCCAAAAAAAACCTCAAACCTTGACCTTTGACTCCAAAAAACTTTAGTAGCACACATGGGATCGATTGGGACTTTGCAGTTTTCTTTCTGATAATGAACCCAAGCTTCACACATAAAATTGCCTCTGTCGGAATTTTTGTTATTTCAAATGTCTAAAATGACCGGACTAATATGGGCGAGTTAATCTCAAGAATCGATAATAATATATTTAATATCAGGTTGACCGAGCTTCGCTCGGATAATTTTTCCGAATTTGTTTATATATATATTAATAAAAAATGAAAATTAAATAATAAAAAAATATCAAAAATTACAAAAAGAGAGTAATAATAACACCGAGGTTCGATCCTACGCTGTTTGAATGCCAAAATAAAAGCAAAACAAAAACTGGAAGAATTCCTAACTGAGCTATCGTCACTCATGATGTCAACAGCGAAATTTGAATCCATATTCTATTGACATTTTATGTCATTGTATTGATTAGCTAAAAACACCGACAAAACAACATTTTCTATAAATAAAACCGAGCTAGATCGATTTTTTGGCCCCGAAACCTCTAGTATACCAAGTTTCATTAAAATCGATGGAGCCGTTTCCGAGATTCTGAATATATATATAGGTACATATACAGGTACATATATATATGTATAGGTATATATATATATATATATATACAAGAATTGCTCGTTTAAAGATATAAAATTTC
Organism: Lymantria dispar; assembly: GCA_032191425.1. NCBI lineage: Eukaryota > Metazoa > Arthropoda > Insecta > Lepidoptera > Erebidae > Lymantria > Lymantria dispar. Next base: position 20,376,733 of record CM063449.1, read on the forward strand.
AAAAAATACAATAATTTACATGTGATTAACTAAATAAATTAATATGATTAATTAAATAACCATCTAACCAACCATTACCATTGTTGGAGTGGAGAATATGATATTTCATCACTCTTTACAAAATTACTTCCCCGTGGACGCAAAAATCGGCTGAGGGTTCATCTGAAGAATATCCAACGCCGCTCTCTTAAAATTATAACATCAACTACGTAGATTGTGTGGTATTATCCCTATTATGAAGACGTTTACCCAATAGTGAATGTTGATAAACTGATGTATTATAAAAAAAAAAATTATTAATATCAAATAACGAAGTAAAAAATTATTGCGTTCTTTTGTAAAATTGAATTTGGTGATTTTTACTTGACCACGGTAAAGCCATGAGGGATTATGAGTTTGTCTGGAATAAACATATAAACCTATCTCTATATATATATATATATATATATATATATATATTCGAGGGATTATTTACACAAAAAAACATTTTTGCAATATAGTAAAAGCATTTTACATACAAAAAAAGCGCGTTTATCGCGTTTGTATTTGATCACAAACGTGATAAAATCCATAAAGTTTTATTTATAATGTGTAATACTCGGGTAAACATCAGAAACTATTATTTATAAAAATATATTAAGCCTGCCTTCTTTTTTTAAATCTTAAAAGCATTAAACAAAATTTTAACTTAGTATATCTAGTGGTCGCAAGTGGCATAAACCGGTGAACGTCCACTTACGTCTTGCAACTTTTTTGTTTGTGAAACCCGTCCGCTATCTTTTTAACTCTTTTTCCACTCAACATTGTTACGTTCGCAAACGAGACTACTGCGTGAGTGGCATAGACAACATACCCTCTCGTCCATAATGAAGTTAGAGTAGCTAAAGGGTATAGCCTAAACAAAAAAGCTACCTATAACGTTATTTTATGTTCATTATGTTACATATTAGATGTAAACAATATACGATTGTTTTGAAATTAGGTACCTAGGATTATTATATTATTAAATTAATAATAACATTAAAGAATTATATTGGATTGCCAGACATTCACGTTTTAAAATAAACTCTACCTTTTAATGCATTCTCCAGCGCTGATATATGAGGATACGTCTCGTCGCATAGCCTATCCCCAAAACGAAATAGAAGTGTTGACATATAATGAACCTTGATTTATACTAGCTATATTGAGTCACGGTAGACGTTGTCTTGTTCTTTTATTTAGCAAATTTTATGTAATCTCTTTACACAAAATCTATGAAATACTAGTAGAAAAATACAGAAAATTTTGATAAGTTTATAGGAACATTTATTCAATATATCAATAGGTATGTTAATAATAAATGTATTTTAATACGTTTATTTTAAATTTAAGAAAACAATAAATTATTCTTGTTACTTAATGACAAGAAGAATGCTATATTAATATTATTATTATACCAACACCCGCATAAAATGTGTATTATGATAATAATATTATCAATTAAAAGTATGGTATCATAGCTTGTATATTTTTATACACTAATAGTGTAAAATATTATATAAGACTAACTGACCCAAGAAACATTGTTCTGTTCAAATAAAATAAAAGAAATTCTCCTTAAAATCGACAGCAGCGCCACCTACCGGGTCCAATTGTGATCTAAACCATTCTCGAATCCCCCTTGAATACACAGAAAAAAAATTATCAACATCGGTTCAGCCGTATAGTAGGAGTTCAGTAACATACGTACACAAGAAATATATATATAAAGCTATAGAATAAGATGTTTGCCTCATTTTTTACTTCGTTATTATATAATAAACTGATTCGGATGTTTTCTCATTTACTCTGATTTTGATATTTATTAACTTTGTCCACTTCCTCTTAAGAGATATTTTTAAACTAGCATTCAAGTGCTGCCAGCTTTCTTACTGTAGATTATATTTCCAACGTTTCCCTTACAAAATGAAGTTAGCTAAGTTTATTTTTGTGCAGTGCATTTCTTACAATCCATCATATTGTTGAGATGGCGTTTTATTTGTCCAGTTCAATATTAGTTTTCTTATTCAACTTAACACGATCTAAACTATTATGCTATGAAGTGATACGTTATATATTATTTACCCTTTTAAAAATAGAAATAATTAGAAAGCTTTAGAAACGTATATCTAAGAAGTTTATAAAAAGGACATGACTGTAGAAATAAATTATTAGTTTCAATGGTGAGCTCTCTAAATTCTCATAAAAATCAAATATTTATGGTAATAAAAATAGATGTTTCAAGCCTACGTGTATTATGTGTGTTGATCGTATTTGTGGACCTCCGATGACATAATATATATTTTTTCTTAATGTCCATTGCAATTGCAACATTTCTTATACTATATTTATAGTCATCATTAACATCATTTCAGCCTGTCGCCGTCCACTGATGGACGTAGACCTACCTCATGTTACGCCACAAAGTGCAGACCTGTGCCGCTTGCATCCAACGACGCCTAGCAACTTTCATCAGGTCGTCGGTCCACCTATGGGTTGGGGTCCAATACGTGGTTGCAACTCGAGAACCTTTCTTCCCCTGCGGTTGTCGGTTCGTCGAGCGATGTAGCCTGCCCATTGCCACTTCAGCGTGCTAATTATATTCATAGTCATATTTTATTTTTTTTTGTTCTATATTACAGAGTTGTGCTGTATGATGGCGGCTTTGCAAACCTTTATATTGCTTGTGGGTGTTAACGACACCCACAAGCAATATAAAGCAATACGATTTTATATCAACCTACGCCAACTCCATCCAATGCCGTCTGGTCAACAATTTTATTCCCAAGGAGGGTTGATGACAGGTAGACGGCGGGTCATAAAACTATTGCAATAAGTATTATGGGAGAGGGGTACAAGTTCAATCGACCCCAAGTAATTAGAATAAGGGATTGATGATGACGATTCTAAGGTTATAAACATTTAAAATATAAAAATAATATAAAAAGTAAATATTTAAAATATAATCACAGTTTATAGTGGGATGTACTGAACATCCTTCACATTGGAAGGCAAATTGGTCGAATATACCACTCTGATCTTCCCCGCGAGGCCCTCCGGCCGGTGCTGATGGAGTGGTTGGGTCGCGTGCTTTCGTTCCAACTGGTGCAGGTATTGATAGGTCAGGGTTGCTTCGCCAAGTAGGTCGCGAGGAGGGAGAACATATCATCCTGCCACCAATATGATTGCGACGAGGACACGGCGCAGCACACGCTCGAGGTGTGTGCCGCGTGGGCAGGGCAGCGCCATGAATTCGTCACAAGCATCAGTGCCGACCTGACGCTGTCGACCGCCACTAGGAAGACGCTCGACAGTGTCAAGAACTGGGACGCAGTCGCTGCCTTCTGTGAGACAGTCATGCCACGGAAAGAGACGGCGGAGCGTGCACATGAGGAGCTCCTTCACGGTGACTCGATCCGCCACCGGCTACTTCTGCGGCGCAGGCACTAGCGCCCGATGTAGCCCTGGCCGAGGACGTGGGTTACTGGACCGGGAAATAGTCTGTCACTATCGGAGAGGCTGATATGTAAGGGCGACCGACGTCCCGGCGGCGTTAAGGAGGGACAGTATCTGAAAGGATATCTTGCTGGTTTGGCCACGGATGACAAGGAAATTAGTATCAGTGGTGGGCCCAATGGCGAAGTAGAGGGAACATGGTGGGTTATAGAGCGCTCCGCCTTTTCATCGCCTCGGACGAAATGCACGGCGTACGTGCTGATCACCTAAAAAAAAAAAACGGATTTATATAGGGTTTTAATTCGAGCTGCCCTTCTCTTGGGTAAATGTTATCTGCATGTTATAATTCCTTACTCGTCTTTTACGATATTCACGGGCAACAAAGTGGGTTGGGGAATTTATATTCTTCACCACACGGATACGACTTATAATATAATATGTAATTATAATTGTATATAAACAACTCTGGTAAATTTTGCATTAGCTGATCGTTTATGATTCTCTAAACCCTTAATCGAATATAGTCGGCTTTACTCAAAAGAACATTTCATAGCCAAGCATGATGGTTCAGTCTCATTCAATATTCACAATAAAAGAAGCGCCTAAAGAAATCGATGCTTCGAATATTAAGTTCTAAAACCCTACAATTTTCATTTCAATGGCATTATTTCCTTATTAACAATATTTAAAATACTTTCCTATTACCCATTCATCATCATCATCATCTTGCTCTTATCCCAATTACGAGTACTTGGGGTCGACGCAATATGTCATCTGTTTTGACATATTGCAAAAGTTTCGGCAATGACTTTTATGACCGCCCGCCTGCCTGGCGTCAACCCTCATTGAGAATGTAATCGTTGACCCAAATGGTACCAGATGGAGTTGGTCCGGGTCAATCTAGGGCTCTTAGTCGTCTTTTACGACACCCACGAGTAAAGCAAGGGTTGGTAGTATTCGAAGCCGCTACCACACAACAACTATTTTTTTCTATTACCCATTATTATAGTTAATTATAAAATTATTTGCTCGTATGTATGTATTTTTTTTTTTATTATTGTGGGTAACAAATGAGCAAACAGCACATCTAATTGTAAGCGATACTGCCGCTCCTGGATCTTTACTAGGCTTACCGTAGAGAACGTGAAGGGCATGTGAATCCCTGGTATGAGGTTCGAGGATACTAAAGGCAACAAAACCCACCACACATAAATACCCTCAGAATGTTGGTCAGCCGGTTCTCTCGCTCACCGAACGAAGTGCAGTAATAAATTTCTACTATTTAGACGCCAAATATTCTGCGACAGTATGGCACTACTCTGGATGGACCAGCCTGCGGCTGTATACAGAAGACTGTCGATAGTGTGATTCTATCACAACCTACCTAATCTATCCTACCACATACGATGATGATGATAATGTTTACATTGTTTATAGATATAAATCTAAGTAATGGAACCTAAGAACATCCCCTATTACAAGTCTCGGGGGAGGTGATTAGTTACCATGCCTACTACAGTTACATTATTAGTATTTTAATTACGAGCAACGTGCTTATTAACACGTGTTTACTTATGTTAAAACGCCAATATAACATACGAAATAGGTATTATAATGAACAATTATTGTGTTAAATGTTAACTTACGATCACGCAAAATCAGATAAGTGAATTATTCAATATAGTATAGATAGAGATATTTATTACATATTTTGGCCATGGTCCTCAAAAATGAATGTTCAAAAATTCGTCTCTTTTTTTTTATATTGATTCGGACTATCGCATTGTTATCTCGACTGCCGGGCTATATTGGGTAACTTCTCCATTCACGTGCTATCAAAAAAGTGCTAGGACGTTTTCTAATCGGGGTTAACCTCACCGCGGGTATCGGACTAAACTTCGGTTTAAGCACCCTTCATCGCGGCTAGAGTAGTGTCAGCCACAAATACTTGTGCCTCTGCAAATATAGTGTGAGCGACGTGCTCCCCGACCAACTCCACTATCTTGTGCCTCGTAAAAACAGTAAACATGTCTGGTTTCTGGCGGTTCTACCGTTATGTTAACAATGACCAGCAATAACAGAACAGTAGGCCACCCTAATCTTTAGCGTGTGTTGTGCGCCCATGACTTTATACAGACACATGGCAAAACAACAAACAAATAAAAGGCGGACTATGTGATCTCATAGTTCTCTTTGTAACTTCGAATAGCAGCACCTGTTGCAATTATACTATAGTACATGTAAAAAAAATAATAAATGACGTATGTGCTTTTATGTATAACATTACGAAAATTACGTCGAACTATCACGTTACGATAAATAGTTTTTTATCATCGCATTAGACTAACAATTTCTACAATAAAATTGACTAAAATTAATCGTTACAAATTTAAGTTAAAACTCAATTTAATTACTCTAATCAATCGTAACAGTATTTAGTAACTCCATAAAAATATGTTAATAGATCATTAGTATATAATTGTAACATTAAAATCATTATTATAGAGTTTTTCATTATCATTATTATATGTTATTTAGTCCGTGTTGTGACGGAGTAAGAATGCATCACCGCTTTTCGTGGTGTCGTAAAAGACGACTAAGGGATTAAATATGCATATAACATTTATGCAAGAGACGGGCAATTCAAAATGAAACCCTATATCAACACATCTGACCAGCATGGTATAGTGTAGGTCATTTACCGCCTGTTGTGGAGAAATGAATGAAATATTAATATTCTGAGACCCAAATAGTCATTGTGACTTCAAAAAAGTAATTACAGGAGGGATTTACAAATAAGTTTCTAGACAGTATGAAGTCCGAATTCGAGCTGGGCTATTATAATTGAATATTAATTTATTAATTTTACAATACTTAGAGTGAATACTAATTTGTTAAATATTAATAAGTATAATGATTTCTGATGTTCACGCGAGTATTACACATTATAAATAAAACTACGGATTTTATCGCGTTTGTATTTGATTTTTGATTGCCCGACGTTTCGAACACTTTGCAGCGTTCATGGTCACGGGTGGATCAATAGTAGGTCAAATTCCTCTCACTGTGGAGAAGGATCGAGGCGAATAATGGGAAGTGTATGAGACGAAATTATGAATTTAAGTTTTAAGTCCGAGTTTTAAAGTCTAGTTTTTATTTTGAAATAATGGATGAAGGCTGTTGTTCACATCAAAAATATATCAATGCGTAATCATTTATTTAATCAAACATAAATCACTAAACAAAAAACTGAAAACAATAAAGAAAAAAAAATTTACATTTAACAAGAATGGCGTCAAATTTTAAATACTATTATTTTCTTTTAAATCTCGACACCTTAAAATGACAACATGTTTATCGCTAATTTTGCAGATAATATATATGAAGGGTAAATGTAGTTCCCAGATGTCCCTTAACATGCTCGTTAATCACGGAAAGGGAGAACAAACTGTTCAAAACATATATTTAGTCAGTATCCAACAGACAATTTAATCTAAATCGCAAGTGTACCCGGTTATAGGCCGGCGCAAAACGGGGCGCTGTGGTACATAAAGCAGTAATGGAGAGTTGTAAATCTTTCAGTGGACAGCACGACGTGGCACGGCGTTGCCAACAATACATTTTTCCATTCACTCTACTGGGAACAGGGATTCGATTTTGTACATTCAATACAATGTCGCTGACTGTATACAATTTTAACTGACGCAGTACCAAAATATGAATATCAGCTATGAACATGAAAAAATGCAGTTCGAGGTATTATAATTATTAGCGAAATAGTCACCAAAAGCGCAATGTATTTTTATATTGATGGCATTGATTAATAATGGTGTAGTAGTCAAGATATAAACCTACCATATCAAGTATCGCGAGTTGAATTTCTGCGCAGGATAAAACTTTTTGCGATCCACAAAATTGTCTTTTTCCGAGTCGGAAAATGTCTAAAATCCCCAACAATATAAGGTTTAATTTCCATAAAAAATAATTTATAATACTTATTTCCGTGTGATGAGGGCGTAATATTTCAAATCATCATCCCTTCGCTCCTGAAAAAGTCGTAAAATATGACTAAGTAAGGGTTTGCAAGCAGATAGTATCTGAGTAGAAGCCAAACTTGACATCTAATTATATAGCCTATCTGTTCGATTATCATACTATAGGTTAATTTTCAGTAAAATTTGTTAAGTAATTCTTATTTATTCATGTAAATACAAATTTAATAAACATAAATTCCATCAATTCATTTCGCAATATTTTTGTAACAAAAAAAAAATAATAAAGTTCGCTTTTATTAATCTTGACAAAATGCAATAGGGACGGCTAAGTATTTTATATGAAATTCATCATAACGTTTCATTAAGTGAAAACAATTTGAAAGGAAACGAGTACGACTTAAGAGTTTCATTCATTCATTGTATCTATATTTTTGTTCGTCAAACGAGAGCACAACACTGTACCAAATAACCTGACGCCGTTGGCTGAAATAAGGCGCTTTCTAATTTACATTCTGTATACAAATTGCGCAAATGTGAGCATGAAATAAAATTCTCGTCGTTTGTGTTTTCTTGCGGGGTGGTCTTTTCTCGCATTATGTAAATTTTTATTACGAATTCTGTCAAATTAGTTTATACACGCACATTTTATGAAGCTATTGTATGAGCTGCGTTTTATTATGACAATGAGTTAATGCTAAGGTCTAGAATTTAGAGATAATATATTCGTTTCAAGCTTTTAATATAAAACATTAATTGAATTTTTCTATTTATTTATTCGTTGATACCTGCTTTATTATGCTACTTCAAGATGCAAAATTGTACATTTAATATTTTTTAAGTCGTAGAATGTAATTATAATTGTAATAAAAAGTGTTCACTTCGTGCTAAATGCTTAAAGTTAAAACTCACACTTGACTATTACTTAGTTTTTTGTCCGCTTGTCTAACCATTGAGTTGGTTAGTATATTGAAATAAGCTTTCTGGTCTAACTAAGCTAGAAATAATAACATCTTTCATGAGATAACAGTTATTTGATTCCTGTAACTTACTAGAATAAAGATATTATAATGTTAGAAGAAGTTTGAGGCTACTGAAAGTACTCATAGATTTTCGACGATTATTATAACTTACGGGATCTTAAACTAGACGTCTCCATTTAAAATGTAATTCATAGTAGTAGTAAGTATATTGTTAATAAGTATATGCTAGAAGTAATGGGCTATAGTGCAATCAAGGCAAAAATAGCAAAAATATTCATCTTTAGGGAGATTTCAAAAAATATAAATTCTGTGATGTTTTGGAATATTCATTAATATCGCCAAATAATTTAAAAACACTTTTTCGATCTAAAGTAGTTCTCTGTAGAATTATCTGGTTAGTATTCGTATAACATAGAAATTAGGAAGGCAGACTGTTGTAAAAGTTTACTATAAAAATATCTGAAAACGTATGTACTACTATGGAAAAGACTTTTTTTTTTATTTTTTATTTGGGACTGATCCCACCACACATTCCCACCATTATAACTCCTGTAAGCCAGGATCCACAATGGTCTCCATAAATGACACCGAGGTTTGACCCTCAGGCAGTCCCGGGATATGATTTTAATTGTCTTGGGACCCGCAACAAATTTAATTAGAAAAGATTAAAGAGGAGGAGTTGGAAAGAGAGATTCCACTTCCCTCCTAGGTAAAGCGGGAGACAGGAAAACCAAATGACTAGTCAGCCAATAAGTAAACAGGAGTACAGCTACGATAGCGCAGCAGTACGGCACCACGGATACGGAAGAGCTTAACGGGGCCTATATGTGAGCGTTAAGATTGATTGCTACAGTAGGTATGGCAGAAACGCATGAACGCACGGAAATTTTCTCGAGTTACTACAAGGTCCGTATAGTATACTACCCCACAGGTGACTTGCAATCTGTTTAACATAAGGTTACGCTCGTTTCGCCAGAGATCGCACTCCCAGAGAATGTGATGTGCTGATTGTTCATACTCGTGGTCAGATGTGGAACATTGACATAATGGTGATGGTACGAGTTTAAAAGAAAATAATTTACTTTTAAAGCTGCCATGGCCAGTTAAAAATTGGGCCACGAAGTGGTCAACCTCCAGCCACACCTTCTCCAGGCGCTCCCGGATGCATGAAAAAAATAGATAAAGATGACGACCTTTCGATGATGAATCCCATCTTTCTTGCCATTCAGTTAAAAGTTCCTCATAAACAATGGATTGTGGTGCAAACAATCTAGCAATTTTATTTCGGTCGCGCGGTAGAAGGAAATCTGTATTCATAGTTTCCTTTGTGGTGTAATACATTGACGCTCGTCTCTGAATCTCCAAATCAACGGGAAGTACACCCGCGAGTACTGGTAAGGCCTCGGTACTAACCGTTCTATAGGCTTTACATAAGAATATTAGGGCTAATCGTTGGATCTGTAGTAATTTAAGGCGAGCCGCCCCTATGGTGGCCCTATCGGCCCTATGGTTCATTAGGCCTATATGGAAAAGACTATAGGATAAAGGTAAAAGTACTAAAGGATAAATATAAAAGAATAATCGTTAGTTCATAAAATGTTATCTCTTAAGATTTTAATTACCTATTTATCTTATATATTTAAACGAGCAATTCTTGTATATATATATATATATATATATATATATTCAGGATCTCGGAAACGGCCCCAACGATTTTGATGAAATTTGGCATTTCCGCCGCCGGTGACTGGGACGGCGTAGGCGCGAATACCTGCGCCTCATGCCGCCCTGGCCAATGCCGCGGGTGACGTGACCGTGGATAGTCCGTCACCCGCCGAGAGGCCGACCACGTGAGCAAAAACCGACGTCCTCCCCGAGGGGGGGACGTCGGTCGATGGGAGGGTGTTTGAGCCAGAAACCAAAGAGAATCATAGAGCCTGGATGTATTTATTTAGTTCCCTAAGCTATAGTGTAGTGATGTGCGCAATACACTAGGCGCTATTAAGTTTAATATAAAAAATACTCACTTGAACTCACTTACCCACAGAACTCACAAGTTGTAACACATAATTTTGTAATATACTAGATTTAAACTTATTGGGACTTTTATTTGGCACCAGTGTATCCTCTAAAGATACAACAGTTGGTACCCCAAATAGGGGGTATTCCGTCGGGCCGACCACTGACGTCAAGTCACCCTGCTCCGGTGGTCGGCTCCGTGCATCGTGGGTGGGTTGTGGTTGTGCGTGCTTACGACCCTCTGGAGTGGTGCAAGGAGCGCGCCGACCGCAACCCACCCCAAAAAAAAAGCGGTGTATTTAGGTAATAAAATATAAAGGCTAATTACATTCAAGTTAGCGAATGGTTATGGCAATATGTTCATCGTTGCAATATGGACAAGCAGTGCAGTTCTGCTGTCTAGCTTTTAGTGATAAACTTTATTTCTTACTATACTTATTATATACTTACAATATACTTACAATAATTGTGAGACTAAATTACCTATTTAGTATAATATAAACTCTAGTATAGATAACATATGAAATAGCTTTTATATTACTTTAAACCATTGCCTTCACCTCGATTTGATATATATATATATATATATATATATATATATATATATATATATATATATATATATCATATGCAGGAGAAAAACTCCAAACTCAAGTCTATAACAACACCTGTGATTAGCATTGTATATGTCAATTTTCTTTTAATTGTGGAGGAGGTTCACTCAAGTCTAGTAATGGGACGTAAATGAGCTGAAATGATGATATTTATGATCCAAACATAACCACTAGCTCATTTGAAAACTAAAATTATTGAAATTCACCGAATATTAATTTTAGGGCTCCAATACAATGTCACGTCACGCAAAATAAGCAGTAAAATGCTAAAGTTTGCCACTTTGATCTACAATCTTGTATATGAAAATAATGAGTTATCAAAATCCGAATGTTTGCCCAGAACTGAAATAGATTTCTTTTTGCACTCTTTTGTACATGGGTATAATAATTATTGCGCATTTGACTTCACCGATGGCATAGTGGTTAAGATACTGACCTACCATGTCAGTGCCATGGATTCGATTTCTATACAGAACAATATATCGTTTGATCCACAAATTTTTATTCTACGTCTGGGTGTAATTTGGGTCCATTAAATTATATGTTTGTAAAGTTCACGCAACACAAAGATTGCCTTTAAAATTACATAGATATCGGGTTATCAGATTTATTGATGTTGATTAATGAATTCCAGTAGAATAACTTCAAAAACATGTCATCTTTGATAATATCACAAATAGAATTGTGAGCAGATAACATATGCTAAATATTATAATAACACTGCAATCGACAGGTAATTGAAATGAAATTCTATCGCCTGCACACAAGCTAGATAGTCAGGTATATAGAATAATCACTATTTGCCCAAAGATTTAGGAGATAACACGTAGCTATCAGAGGGCATCAACCTCGTCTTAGTAATGACAAGACCGTTTGACTACCTTCCAAATTCACGACGCGTGCGTTACTCTGAAACTTTTTACGATTATTACTACGATTTTTGATCCCCTTTCGACGACGGTGACTTTCGACCCTCTAACATTTATTAACCGCTAAATGATAATGGCTACTCATGATCAAGAATTTATACAGTGGGTGCCCTTATTAGTAGAATCTGGAGTAAGAATGATATAGCATTCATAATAAACACAGACTTGACGTTTATATAACCCTATTGTTTGTATAGCAGAGATTGTGCTCCGGTTTTGTATGAACAAATATTATAGCATCATATATGAAATGATGTTGTCGTAATATCCATTTATGAATCTGGAGTTATTATATATGAGAAAATTCTATTCTGGCTTGCATTGAGTAAGATGAGCCGTAGGCAAAGCTAAGTACGAACTTTAATTTTCAATAATGTCTTAGTGGTACAAAGTGACATAGTTTTTAATGCAAGAAGTAATCGTTAAATAATTAACAAGGATGACGAGAAAATATTTAAAGTATATAGGCACAATTTAAATCGAAAAAAAGGCTTTCTATAAATACCTTCTCCTAAAGGTTAAAAATTCAACATTGTTAAAATAATGTTGAATTTTTACATCAGCAATTGAGAGTAATGTTATAAGGGATAAATATCTCTGCAAATATGGATAAGTTCCATACAATCATCTTGCGCATTTTTCGTTCATCCTTAAGTTTTCAAAAAACGTATAATCCCATAGTCACCACGCTTAGCAGGAAGGTGACGATTGCAGTAGACGACATATATTTCTGCGCTTTCGCCCATTCTCTTTATAATTTTACAACCGATGATCTTCCATTGTAAGGGGTGATAATGCGTGTTTTGAAATATGGCTATCCTATAAAGAAAATGGGGAAGGAAATGAGTACTTTACAAGAAGGGTTTACTTTTACAAACACGATAAGTTATCTTTGAGTGTGTAGTGGGATAGTTGGAATCTTTGTTAATAGTGTAAATATGTATAATTCAAGAAATGTATATTACAATTATAAAGCTGAAGAGTTTTGGATCTCAAAAAATTATTGCATTTGTAACCTGTTTATTGAGTAAAGGATTACCTTAATTATGCCTATTAAGGCATACGGTATATATCATGGCGATAATTAGTAGCAAATCAGTGTCTATAAATGTTAGCAGATCGGGCAAAATCTATATATATAAAAGGAAGTCGTGTTAGTTACACTATTTATAACTCAAGAACGGCTGTTCAGATTTGACTGAAAATCGATGGGGAGGTAGCTTAGAACCAGAAGACGGACATAAGATACTTTTTATCCCGTTCGACCGGGTTCCCGTGGGACTTCACATAAAACGTCAAAGAGAATACAAGTCACTATGAAACGTGGTTTAACAAAAACGCATTTGATATGTGATATAACAAAATGCAAATTACAGCTAAACGTAATGTGGTCTATGTATTTATTAAGTATGATTAAAAATTTGATAATTATAATTTCAGTCAGCAATCAATAATCAGTAATACGTATTCCCTTTGAATTATCATTAACAATGCTGCGACCAAGACGATTGAATCGTTGCCGACTCTTTTTCTTTGGTTTTTCCATTAGGTAGAGACTATATTTTCGGCAATTTAGATAATAGTTATGTTTACGAAAAAATATGGCGGTACGAAGTTCGCCGGTCAGCGGTATCGTTGTTGGGCCGACTACCATCGACCGACGTCCCCCCCCTCGGGGAGGACGTCGATCTTTCCTCACGCGGTCGGCCTCTCGGCGGGTGATGGACTAATCCCTGGTCACGTCACCCGCGGCCTCGGCTAGGGCGGCATGAGGCGCAGGTAGTTGCGCCTGCGCCGCCCCATTCGCCGGCGGTGGATCTCCTCATCGAGGCTGCGCTCCTCGCGCAGGCGATCCGCCGCCTCCTTCTGCGAGATCACTGTCTCGCAGAAGGCTGCGACCGCGTCCCAATTCCCGACGCTGTCGACCATCGCCCTAGCGATGGCGATAGCGATGCGTCAGGTCGGCACCGATGATTGCGACGAGTTCACGGCGCTGCGTGGCCCAAGCGGCGCAGGCCTCGAGCGTATGCTGCGCCGTATCTCGTCGTAATCGCAGTGGTGGCAGGACGGTGTACTCTCCCTCCTTACGACCTTGTGCAGGTATTTGGCGAAGCTCCTATGCCCCGTCAACACCTGCACTAGTCGGAAGGAGAAGCACCCCGTGCCGCCTTTCCAACCACTGCATCAGCACCGGCCGGAAGGCCTCCACGATTCGCACCCCGAACCGAGGCCTCTCCAGCCGGACTGTCCAACGGGCAATGACGTCTCGGCGGGAATATATAAGCAATGCTGTCAAGTTTTCTACGCTTTCGTCGTCTCTATGGTATCTGTTGAGATAACCAAAAATTTTAATTGATGTAGTATATATATATATTATTTAATCATCATCATCATGGCAGCCCACATACGTCCCACTGTTGGGCTCGGGCCTCCTCCACAATGGAAGGAAATTTGACTTACTATACCATGCTGATTAGACATGTTGGCATAGCGTTTCATTTCGAGTTTTCCTTCTCTTGCACAGATTTTATGTGCATATTATATCTCATAATCGTCTTTTACGACATCCACAGGCAAGATAGAGAGTAGTGAATTGTATTCTTACTCCGTCACCACATGGAAATATATTACTAAAGTTGATATTATTATTAATATCGTAAGACAACGTTGGTATTCAAATAAAATTGTTAATAAGCAATTCAGATAAGTAGAGCTTCTGGTACAAATAGTAAAAATAAAATAATGCCAATCTATACCAATAAATAAAATTGGAGTGTCTGTTTGTAATGTCAAAATAATAGGATTTTTTCATGCTCACACGGTTATTTGCACGACACCTATGCCTAAAATAGCAATTAAAAAAAATTTGTGTCTGTCTGTCTGTCTGTCTGTTTGTTCCGGGTAATCTTCAAAACGGCTGGACCGATTTCAAAAATTCTTTCACCAATGGAAAGCTATAACATCAGGGCGTAAACTAGGCTATATTTTATCCCGGTATTCCCACGGGAACGGGAACTACGAAGGTAAAACGACTATAACCTATAACCTATAACCTATAACCGAAGCGAAGCGAGGGCGGATTGCTAGTCTATATATATAAAAGAAAGTCGTGTAAGTTACACTATTTATAGCTAAAGAACGGCTGTACCGATTTGCCTGAAAATTGGTGGGGAGGTAGCTTAGAACCAGGAGACGGACATAGGATACTTTTTATCCCGTTCGACGGGGTTCCCGTGGGACGTGACATAAAACGTCAAAGAGAATACAAGTCACTAGGAATCGTGGTACATCAACAACGCATCTGACATGTAATAACAAAATGCGAATGACAGCTATACACAGACTATATTTTCGGAAATTTAGAAAATATATTTACGAAAAAAATTATGGCGGTACGATGTTCGCCGGGTCAGCTAGTATATTAATATTTCAGGATTTCTTACTTTCTTATTCATAACTGCTCGAAAAGAGAACGCAAAATATAGACATAGGTATACGTATCATCTGTATGGTTGGATTAATATTAACTTAATTTTCTACGTACTTAATTTCTACTTAATCGGAACTGAATTTTCTACGTATCATAAAGAACAGTTATGGGTAAGAATGCTATATATTTAAGTTATTAAAAATACTTTTGAAAGCGTATGTCTTGACATCAGACATACGCTTTCTCTTCACAATTTTTCTTCTTTTTATTTTTCGTTTTATTTTTATTTTTTTCCTTAACTGTGAAAGCAAGCGTAAGCAGCTACATGTTTCAGAAATACAATCATCTAGTTTAAATTAAGCGCAAAGATCTAAAAATTAGAAAGACAGATGTCTTTAATATGCACGGCATCCACTTTTTGCCCCACTGATATAATATTATCATTCACATAATAAAACAATACAATTTCACATTTATATTATAATATCTAGAGCCAGTCAAGAATCATACTGAAGCAAAGATATAAATATTTAATCGAATTTAAATATGGACCAAGAATGAATAAAGAAATTCTTATATACATATACTATAGACTAACAGAGAGTTAGAATAGCTTTAATTGATATTGATCTGAACCATATACGTCCCACTTTTGGTCTGGAGCTTCGTCTATTATGGGAGAGAAATTGACCTATTGTACCATGCTGATCAGACGTGTTAGTATAGGCATTTGTTTCGGGTTCCTACTGTTGCATAGATCTTATATGCATATTATATGCGCTAGTCGTAAATAAATTGTAAGACTTTTATCGCGTTTGTATTTGATTTTTGATTACCCGACGTTTCGAACACTTTTCAGCGTTCATGGTTACGGGCGGACTAAGATGTCTCACGTCCAACAAGTCATCGTATACACGTATATGTAATACTCGCGTAAACATCAGAAATCATTAATTGTAAGACTTTTACGTTGCGCAAGTTTTTCATTCATGATCATCATCATTTCAGCTCATACATGTCCCACTCTTGGGCTCCAGCCTCCTCCATAATAGGAGCGAAATTGATCTACTGTACCTCGCTGGTCAAACGTATTGGTATTTTTTTTGTGGGTGGGCTATGATGATAAGTGCACATGCCGTTCATTCCGTCCGGGGCGACGAAAGGACGGCGCGCGGACCCATAACTTACCCGTACCCACGTCGTCTTCGTCGTCGTCCTCAGTGGTCGGCCCGACAGAATACCCTTTTGGGTACCTCTTGACGTCCCTGTCCCGGGACGTCTGTAAACGTGTTGGCATAGGGTTTTATTTCAAGTATTCCTTCTCTTGCATAGATGTTATATGTATATTATATCCCTTAGTCATCTTTTACGACACCCACAGGCATGAGAGGAAGTGGTGAATTGTATTCCTACTCCGTCACTACACTGAACATTGAAGCATATCTCATAGCATGAATGCTAAAACTCAAATACATTTATTTGACGCTATCAATAAGAGAAATTCTTTTAGTGAACTTAGTCTATTTAGTAAATTACCAAACGTCCAGAATATGTACCAACTAACTGACACAGATGCGCTTTAAATTGGCTATTGATCGGTATTTAAACCGAACTATCACAAACACGATCATAGAACAGTATCACGTTCCCAAACCCTGGGAAATCATGACAACAATTAATACAATACTTTATACAGTTATAGTTCAAATTATAACACCAAAATATTCTTGCTATTTTATTTTTAAAAGATTTTTTATAAGTTTATAATGAAATTTGATATATTTATGTTACTTTATTATTTCAGAATATTGTGTTTCAGAATATTCCACACTATAAAGTGGTTCTTGATGGATTTGCGAGTTGGATATTGATAATTGTCATTAAATTAACTTGGGTGCTTGAGTGTCTTTAATTTGTTTATGTATCTAAGTTTTATAGATTTAAATGTTCAGAACATAGTGTAAGTATTTAACCATTTCTGTTCTCTCTTGATACACTCACGCCTTTACAATTTTGCACGTTTGTTTGATTCTAATATATGAAACATTCAAAAAATGAAAATATCGATACATAAATTAGAATGATTATTGAAATATATACATATATCAATTGAAATTTAGCCTTGACGTTTACAAGAGTAAGGATAAGATTCACCACCCCCTATATTGCCCGTGGGTGTAGTAAAAGAGAACTAATGGATATAATATTCAACTAATATCTATGCAAGAGATGGAATACTCGATATAAAACCTAATACCAACCCGTTTGACCAGCGTATTAGTAGGTTGATTTCCCTCCCATTGCGGATCAACCCAGCAGTGGGACATATAAAAGCTTTGATAAATGAAAAATGAATGAAATATCTCATGTCTACAATATTGTTATTTTAACCATTAATTGTAATTTGTAAAGGTTTCCTTAATATAAAAATTTAACCCTTACGACAGACAGACATGGTCAGACATGGTCTGTTTTTAAAAAAAAAGATTTCATCACGTCTATTTGTTATAATACTTTAAATTTTCGAAGCGCGCGGTTTATTAAGGACGAAAATACGTGAATGATTCTATGTCAACAAGAAAATGCATGTTGTATTAGTTACAACCTTCTGTTTTAGTTACAAACAACACTGCACTGGCTATTTACTTTTATTTCCTCATCACTCAAGTCTTTGAAAGTATACTCATAAATATGCAAGTCTAAAGTTCTTGAGGCAACTTGTTGTATTTTACCACTTTTAGCTGCAATACCTGCACAATAGCGGAACACGACCGCTGCATAGAAAGTCTACGTTAAAGTTCTACCTAGTTGCAATATCCGAACCTTCATAAATATTCCAACAATGAAGTCTACTCCAACTACTTTTATCAAGTCCCTAGGGCGACAGAACAGTTTCCATAACAGTGTTTTCGTTTAAATACCTAAGTTCTTTTATTAGATATCAGAGACTAATTGGTAACCTTATCTACAAAGTTTTCAATAACTGTGACAGACAGCTGACATCTAGCACTATAAAATTGGTTACCTAGATTTGATATATTTCTTGATTTTTTTTTTATGTAAAAACATTTCTAGAAGTTTTTCAGCAATTATACTTAGTGTAAATATTATGCAGGTATCTACGAATTATTTCTGAGCCAAATATTAAATAGTCATACGAATGCGGCACATAACGTTGTATATTGGGATTACAAATCCTCACCCTCCTTGCTCTTGGGTGTCGTAGAAGACTACTAAGGGATATGGTATGCATATAACACCAATTCAAGAGAAGAAAACTAGACATAGTTCTTGACCAACATCGTATAGCAGATCAATTTCTCTCCTATAGGGGAGGCGGTTCAAGCCCATGGGACATAATGTATGTGCTGAGATAATGATGATGATGTTATCGTAAAAGATGACAAAAACCAATATATAGACTTTGATCATCTCTATCTGATGCCATTTGGTCAACAATTATATTCTCAAGGAAGGTCAAACAGGCGGCCGGTCATAAAATGACTTCCAATAAACTTTTGCTATTTATATTATGAAAGAAAAGCACTATATTGTTTAGAATATTAACGTATAGAAGGTAAGTTCGAGCACAAAAAGTGAAGCATTTCAATTGGAGCCTAATGGAGCTTACGCCGGAACCGTTCCATAATATACAAGTCATTGTACTGCACGTACGTACGCAACTCTTAAAAAATAAATAGATAATTATGACGGTTTATACATTCAAATGGTGTCATAACACATTTGAAAAACTTAAAAATGTTTTTAACATTACTTTTAAAAGTATTTCGACGATTTATGTTAATAAAAACAAAATTTGATTTCATAATTTGTATAGTGGTGTGCGTGTGTATGTGTGTAATCGTCTGCGCGCCATTAGTATTTTTAGATTCATGTTTCGAACGTTCGAAGTATTGACACTATCCTTCTATACGTTATTATTCTAAGACTATATTGATTTGACCCTCAATCATCATTTCACTTCAGCTCAAATATTTCCCACTATTGGACTCGATCCTCCTCCACAGTAGGAGGGCAATTGACAATGCTCATCAGACAAGTTGGAATAGGGTTTTATTTCGAGTTTTCCCTCTTTTGCATAAATCTTATACGCATATTATATCCCTTAGTCGTCTTTTACGACATCCACGGACAAGATAGGAAGTAGTGAATTGTATTCTTACTCCATCACCACCACCACCCTCAATAATCGGGATGAAAACAGAATGAAGATACTAACGGTCCTGATAATGTTTACTCATATGTTATTTTTATATTTTGATTTCTATATGAATGTTTTAATTACATTACACTATAACTTTTGACATATTTATTAATAATAGGTACGCTGTCATATTAGTAGTCAATTGTATTGAAATTGAATATCACTCGTTATTAAACATATTTCGATGGAACAACTATCATCTATCTCTCATAACCTAAAGGTATAATGATATTTTACATTAGATCCCGTATTATTATTTGAAAGTGACCCTTCATATCACTGTCATAAACGTTCATGACAGCCGCGACTGACAGCTCAAAATACTCTCTGGAGTACGTATATCAACCATCTTCGAGATCATATTTTATAGAATAAGAGTTTCCAACAATATTTTCTGCGGGTAATAATCGGTGAAATTTATGACTTTACACCTATAATTCCGAAAATCCGGATCCGGAAGCACTTCATTGGTCTATCACTCAGTATTTTTTATTTTGTTTTAGGCGCATTTGACACATAGTGATTATTATCAATAAAAGACTTTTATCAGCTATCACAAATCAACAGTGTCTACACGTCGACATAGGGCATCCCATGTGAGAAGATAATGGTACAAGCGCCACACCTCGCCGGAGGTTTGGCGTTCGCAGTTAATGTCTTAAATTGCCCAGTAAAGTGCTGCTGTTTATTCTTTGATGATGAACTTAGTTGATCTTTACGACTACCACAGAAATATAGGGATTGATGACACAGTACATTCTTAGGCGTTACCACACAGGGAATCGATAAACTGGAATCAGTGGAAATCAATCCATTACCTGCAGAGGCCGATTACGCATTTACATCGGGCATAACGTCTGGCGTTACTGTTGTCTGTGGCCGTTGATATCTAAGAGGATAACCTGCCGGGCGGACCAACGGAGTCATAGAATCGGTACTGATCAGCTTGGCGATGGAGAGGTTACACTGCGAACTAGCAATATGAATATTAATTACATTGCGATTGTAATATTACATAAAAGCATTCCCTATTATTAATAAATACATGTAAAGGTATAAGGATATACATAGAAATTTTATTTTCATTCAAATTTCACGCATTTTAGTAATAAAAGGTAACGTAATGACATTTGTCACTTTACCCGCCTCGTCAAAGTCGGCTTTGTACGTATAACGATACGTATACACCTACTCGCATATCTATAATAACATTTTTATCTATGAAAACACACTCTTTATAAAAATGTGTATTAAATGAATAGAGAGATAAACAATGTAAAGCCTTTCATACATCATTTCTTCTTTTGTTCTCTAAAACAAAAGATTTTCATGCCGAATTTGAACTTATTTTTTTTTAATATTAAAATGACATATTAAATACCATTATTTTAATTATATCTCTTATAGCATAACAAAATGGTATATATTATAAATATAAAATATAAAAAATGATACCGACATACGGTATAAACTTTGAAACAAGTTAACCGATGTGCTCCATAGGGGTTTCCTTTGAAAGGCAATAATAGAAAGATGGTTTTAGACCACTAAAACCGTGCATTAAGACTCATTGGGTAGCGGTGCTATCAATTTGAAGGATTTTCCCTTAATTTGTTGAATCTACTAAATGTGATAGGGAAACCGTAGAGCCAAACGGTAAAGTGGCGTTAAGACACGTTGCGTTCAATTTCAAGGCATTTTATTAATTTCTACAGAACAATGTTTTTTGATTCCACTAGTAGTAGATGTGTATGCTAGGGAGACCGTAAAGCCAAATGGTTGATTCGTGATAGTGAGTTGAGACCTAAAACTTGCAATTGGAGTACTATACAATTTTTTACAATGGTCTGACTTTACTTCACCCTGCGTCCGGGATGAGAACATGCTATGGCAGTATCTCCTATACAAAAACTTATGACAGGGTGGGCTGTACAGGTTTACAATTAACAGATATAATTTACACCCAGACACATGGGGATATTTAGTTGATCGCTCAAAATATATCTACCAACCTACATTGAGCCAGTGGATTGTTGTCTAAAACTGTCTCAATATAAAACAGTGTTCGCAAAAGCCCAATATTGAATTAAACAAACAAAACAAAGCTCTTAGTACAACTATCGATCATCGATCATTGCTTATAATATGAGTCGGGCAAAAAAATGTTAGGATTTGCTACAAATATTCTCAATTCTCGAACATTGCCTAAGATAACACTATAGAGACAGTTTAAAAGCAAGCCTTGCTCTGGTTTTATGCCATACCAAATACTAAAATTTATACTAAATACACGTATATTAGCTACGTTATGAAATATATTACATAATTAAATATCACTTCCAAGACAAAAGAGGTAAAAAAAAAGCCTTTAGCTGGCTTAATTCAATTATACTTTCATAGCTGTATATCATAATCGCTCATATTAAAAAAACGACGACATCGTCCGCCGATCTGATCATAATATTGATAGGACTTTTTTTCTCAAGTAGAAAATGCGTTTGAAATTGAATAACTGAAAGTGCTCCTCCATTTACTACGCCCTTGCTATTCCAATAAGAAGGGGCCCTAAGGTCAACAAAAACATACTGATAGTAGATGAGTCTTAGTGGTCATTTATTTGTGCTGTTTATTTACTCTAACAGTTATATTCCCTAACGTTACGCAAGCGAGTTTTTGCTGGCTTACGAGATCGGAAACGCAACGGATAGACGTGTTAATCTCACGGTGTCGAGAGCATGTGACGATATTATTTTCTTGGCATCATATCGAGTGATTAATAACGTTATTCCTTTTGCCGTAATGACGTCTCCTTCAATATCGTTCTCTTTATTTCGTACTAATATTTGTAGCTCTATGAAAGAGTAAATTGTTGCTTAATTACTTATTATTGTTGGGACAAACATCGAAAGCTAAATAATTTAATACTATTCATTCTTCTCAAAATACTTTTGTGAAGTTATTGTGAGAGTATATTCTCAGAAATTTCCACATTTTAAAAGGTATTTTATGATATATTTTTAATAAAAAAAAACATCTGAATAATTCACATCAATTCACATTAATTGACAAGCTATAATCCTAGTCGTATTCCGCTTAGCTATCCGAGCCTTAAGAAGGGCGACACAAAACTTATCATGGATCCTTTCTTTGCTTTTTAATCAGGTCCTTACAGTCTTGTCTTCTGTGACCTGTTTTGTGAGTTATGTATTATTATTCCAGGTATGTAAACATTCCGGGCCCGCCACGGATGTTAACGAATTAATACCAGTGGTCGGCCCAATAGCGATGGGGAGAGAATACTGTAGGTTACGGTAGGTTATGGCAGATTGAGCGGGGTGTGTCCAGATCATAGCCTACCACAAAAAATGGTATCTACACATTAAGCGACCACAATGAAAGAGTAAACTTCATTGAAATTTTGTAATGCAGCTATATTAACTGAATAATACTTTGTAACCGTTTTTATAACCTATCTGTTAAAATTTTACTTACAACACACACTAACGAATAATTCCTTGCATCACTAAAAACTTAATATATGAAACTAATGCACAGCTAGACTAAGAACAAGTGTATAGCTGAGGTCACAGGTGACTGTGATAGTACCGGTGGGAGGACTTGTACGGGGTCTCTTAAACAAAAGGGCCACCGTTTTATCTGAGGCTACCCTAAACCCCAGTGCCTCAATCTACCCGACAGCCTCCTCGGTGGTGAGAGTTGCTAAGCGTGTCGCTGCCTCTAGCGCTCTTACTCAGGCTGTGACGAGTGTATCGTCGTAGCAAGTTACGCCCTCTGTGACGAGTGTATCAACGTAGCAAATTACGCCCCTCGGCTACCTTTCAACGCTCATTTGGAGTCGATGTTCCACACGGTGGGTCCAAAATCCGACCTCTGTGGGGCACAGCAGAACGTCACACAACGCCCCGTAGTCATCTCGTATAGCGTACGCCCTTCCAAATAATCTGCCACTAACTACCTCAGTTATAAGAGCACCCCGTGATATCAGCGAACCTTCCTGATGTAGCTGAATAGAAAATTATTGAACGCTTTGACAATATCTAAGGACACCACCAGCAGCACTCCTCCGCCAGTGACCGCATCTATGACCATAGACCTTAGCCGAATAAAGGCCGCGATCGTCGAACTCCCTCTCCTGACGTTTCTACGTCTACCGAAAAGCTCATAAGGTACTGCAATACGCAATATATTCTCTCTGTATATGTTAAAACAATTTGAAAAGAACGCGTTTTAATACTGCTTCGTCAACAACGCTGACCCGCTGTATTTTCTGAAAAAATTAGAGGACTTACATAAATAATCCGACTAAAGCACGTGTAAAATAAACTATTTTATAAAAAGAGGAACCCTGTCCAATAGCTCCCAACTTATCGAAATCATATTTCAGGGACGTGAGGACGATGTAACTTTACCCTTTTCCAACGCATAGCCGATTAAGCCTCGTTTAAACTTTATCAGTCAATCATTAACATCATAATATCACATGCGAGTTGTTTACATATGTATGGCCAATTTTAATAACATCATTATCATTTTAGCTCATTTCCTCCTTAAAGCGCGTTTCCTCCTTAATGGGAGGCAAATTTATCTACAATAGATTGGTATAGAGTCTAATTAGAGATTTTTTTCTCTTGCAGCGATATTATATTCTAGCGGTCTTTAGTCCTCTTTTCTGATCACACAAAGTTAAGAAGAAGCTGGCGAGTTGTATTCTTATCCAGAACAATTTGTAACATAATTGGATCACTATCCATAATTGATACAAGATCTGTGGCTTTCTACCACAATCTGGAATAATTATTTATTTAATTACATAATAAAATTATTTTTATAATGTAAATAAATGATTATATATATCAAATTTAACATTGTATAGTTCCTGCTATATTATCATTTTTATATATACCCTATATTAACCAAGCGTCGTCATCTTATGGAGCTTTTAAAGCTGAATATTTTGCTATAGATATAATTTGTATACATATTATTATTTTCCTGTAGTAAATTTGAGATATTTTATATTAGATACCAAGTAAATGAATAGATATAGTCTTACTGGATTATATTTCTTCTTATTTTAATGTTATGTCGGTTCCACCTAAACATTTCTTTTCTGCGTCTGCTCTTCAACGATCAAAACTTCTCAGAATATTACTATGTTGAGTATTTTGTGACAGTAGGTTTCAGATAATCTAAACGAAGCACCACCCTTTTCTAAAGTATTGTCTATATCACATTGTCACGAACACGCGGCGACACGAAATATTCGTTGAGATATAACTTTATTCTTCTGATATTTCTACGTGATTCTTGTTGTTATAAAAACAAAGATCAGATACCAATGCCTTAACTTAAATAAACAATGTTACTATTTGTTTGGAGAGATTGATTTTGATAGAGAATAATTTATTTATGTTTACGAATAATTTAGTGTCCTCAATATATTTTAAATATAACTACTATAGATATGGCCTTTATTTTCTTTAGAGTCGATAGAGTAAATTGTTCTCCGAAGGATCAAAATTTTAACATTATGCATTAAATAAAGGACATTTACTTTGATCAAATTCCCCATTCGAATTTCATATTAATACCAAATGGCATTCCCCCCTGCTTTACTAGCGTATCTACGCTAAATAATCTTATCTACATAATGATTATTATCATTTTGAGTAATAACACCCTCATTTTTTTTTTGTCTCCTATCTAAATATAATATTAATTCAAAACGATTTTTATTCTAATAGTTGCTATAATAACGGTAACTACATATTTAGAGGATTTTTCTTTCTTTTTGGGTGGGCTATGGTCAGTGCACACGTCGACCGTTCCGTCCGGGTAACAAAAGGGAGGCGCGCGGCCCCACAGCCAGTTCCTTGTCGTCCGTGGCCAGCCCGGTGGGATACCCTTTCGGGTGTCCTCCCTTTCTAATGTCTCTCTCAGGACATCAGTCGCCCTCGCGCGGTCAGCCTCCTCACGGGTGACGAACCATTTCCCAGTCCAGTAACGTGCACCCTCGGCGGCATGAGGTGCAGGTACTCGCGCTTGTGCCGCCCAAGTCCCCAGCGGTGGACCCTGTCGCCGTAGAGGAGTTCCTCTCGCGCATGCTTCAGCACCTCCTTCTATGGGATGACTGCCTCACAGAAGGCGACGATCGCGATCCAGTTTCTAACGCTATCGAGCATCTTGCTAGCGGTCGACAATGTTAGGTCGGCACTGATGATTGCGACGAGTTCACGGCGCTGCTCTGTCCTCGCGGCACACACTTCGAGCGTGTGCTGCGCCGTGTCCTCGTCGCAGTGGTGATAGAACGGTGTGCTTTCCCTCCTCACGATCGTGTGCAGGTACTTAGCCAAGCAACCATGCCCCGTCAATACCTACACCAGTCAGAAGGAAAGTAGCCCGTGGCGTCGACCTAACCACTCCATCAGCACCAGCTGGAAGGCCTCGACGGTCCAGACACCGTATCGAAGCCTGTCCAAGGAGGTCCAAACCCAACAGGAGTGTGGGCTGAGATGCATTAACATAATGAGATAATGAGAAATATATACTTCTAATCAAATAAAATCAAATCATTTATTCTGCACAGGCTCCTTAAGGGCACTTACATATTGTCAAATTTCACAACGTTTGAACACAATACAATAATCTACCACCGCATCGGAACTTCTATTGCGCGAAATCAAGAATATTAATAATGCTTCGATATATTATATCCCTAATCCCATTGGGCATTTTGCACATATTCCTAGGACATACATATTTATTACATAGATAATAGTAATAAAGATGTCATTATTATATAATTCGCTGTATTGTCCACTGTCAGGCTTAAAAGAATAAACATTTTAAAACATAATTCGATAAATAACATATTTATCAAAAATTACTTGCTAAATAAAAAGCTGAGCATAGTACTTTTTTAAATAACATCAAGAGTCCCTGCATCTGCGACCGAACAAATTAACATATAGATCCATAAATAAAGCTTTATAATTTGAAATGTCCATCCAGCAATCCATCTAAAAGCAACTTGCGTTTGCTGTTGGATATAGTCCTTACCCTTTGGGAAGAATATTGTTTTAATGCTCAATGGCTGCTCTGGTCACTAAGCCTATTTTTACAACTCCCATGGACAAGTAAGGGGGTGACACTGTGTTTATAACACGTAGCCATATGAAAATATTTTTTATTTAACGGTTTGTAATAATATATGACCGATTGGTGGTTACTTATAAATTTATTCTAAAGCACATAATACATAACTATCTGACCCAACAGACGTTCTGTTCAAAGTTAAAAAAATAGAAAAAGGAATTATATAAAATTAGCATTAAGTACAAATTCAAGCAATAGGGAATATGCATGAATTTTTTAAATTTTTTTAAGCGTTTCTACTAGTTATTACATTACTAGAAATAAATATAACACATCCAAAATATAAACCATTATGATAAAAAATTTTTAAAAATCGCTATACTTTATGGGTGATGTAAACGCGACTACTTCGGCGCGCGTATTCTGTGACGTCAGAGTCCTCGACACTCGTACAAGTTGCAAGGGCTGTCAACTAGGGCTGTTGATATTTTTATAAATATCGTTTTTCGACATATCGATATTTTACAATATATCAATATCGGGGTTCGCTATATCGGAAAAATATCGATATATCGATAAAAATATCGATACTTTTATTATTATTTCGATTATTAAATATATTATATCTTATTTACCTTGCAGCTTTTATTCCTCCGAGTTTAACAGACATTAAATCTGAATTATACGTGAAATACCTTGTCATTATACAGGGTGTACCAGGTTATGGAGCAACTGTTCGAGTATGTTGTAGTTTAACGGTCATAGATCGTAATTAGAATGTACATTACACAAAAAACAATATAACATAAAAGTTATAGTGATTTCAAAAAAAAAATGTGTATAAGAGTCTATGCCTTAAATGTTACGTATTATGTAGGCATGTACAGACAGAATAAATGTAGGCATGTAAAGCTTCGACAGTATAATTTCATTCATTCATACCTAGAATTGCGCAAACGCTTCAATGAGCGTAGGTAACAACGGCGAGCCGTCAACGGTCATCGGCCAATGAGCTGATTTAAAGCAAAGTTTATCTTACTTATGCGAACGTAATCATTGATTTATTCAATTTTTAATGAACATTTAACAAAGTATGAATATGTTGCGTATTAAGTATCATTGACTTTATACATTTCAATCGGATTTACACGAAAAAGCGATGACAAAATTAAAAACTTTACATGTCTCTAATTTCTTAACGAATCGATATTTTTCATTCAAATTTTTTTCATGGGTTCCTACCGCTATTGCCTAGCTCCTTTTTGACCAGTTGCCCCATAACCTGATACAACCTGTATACACGTCTATTTTAGGAAGATTATCTGACTGTACTTTGACGAAACCGATTTCAGTCATTGTAATAAGACTTTTATTCACAAAGATTAATACTTGAACACAGAAAACTAATAACTTATTATGAAATAACTGGATAACAATACAAAATAATCACTAGAAACATACAAACAACAACATGACATCAGAAGGAGAAGGAGGGCTGTTGATAAAATATTGATATGTTAAAATAACGATATTCTGGCTCACAGAGAAAATCCTAAAACGAGCCAGAGATCTGAAAGCGGCTGCATGGGACCTGCCAGAAAATATCACCTTGGTTAATGGAGTTCCGGGATGCGGTAAATCGACTTGGATAGTCAATAATTTCAACCCCGCAAGCGACGTCGTTCTTACATCATTGCTCAAAGCAAAAGACTATTTAAAAAACAGAATAACTCAACGCATGGGAGAGAAAGCGGCCAAGAACGTCTATACGGTAGCATCGGCCCTAACAAACGGAGTTACAACGAGAAAAAGCCAAACGCTCCATAGACTCATAATCGACGAAGCGCTTCGGCTCCGTAGTCCTGTTAATGCGTACCGTAAAGGCCAAAGAACTCCTCCTCATTGGCGATACAAATCAGATACCCTTCATTGATCGGGACAATTTATTCGAATTAAGGCACGACAAGTCTTTAACCACGCCATCGGCGACACAGGAACTGTTGTGCACGCATCGGTGCCCTATGGATGTAGCAAATTCCCTTCAGAACAATTACAATGGCATATACTCATCTAACAAAATCATTAAATCTCTGAGCATATCTGCATACACCGACGCCGTCATACCACCAGACCTACCTGAGACGTTATACCTGTTGCACACCCAGGCAGAGAAAGAAAGCCTCAGAGAAAAGGGATACGGCACTGGCAAAGGCTCCGAACTGCGAACCATCCACGAGGCACAGGGACTCGGTGCACCTAACGTCATCATCGTCCAGGCAAGTGATTCAGTACATAAACTACACAACAGTATGCAACACGCCGTGGTTGCCATTTCCAGGCACACTAGATCCTGCACATACTACACAGACACCCGTGAAGATGCCATTTGGAAACTCATGAGGAAGTCCATAGATCAGGAATCTAGCACCATACTGGAATACATCAAAAAGATGGCAATACAACACAGAGACTATAGGATAATGAAAGAGCTCGGTCTTTCATCAAAATAAATTTCAAAACACCACCAAAAGCTACAGACAGAACATGGAAATGGAGCTATAACACGGAAATATGTCAATGAAGCAAACACAGAGAAACAAACAATTAAAGTATAGATAACAACATATACTCAAAACATAAAAAACAAAAGGGCAACAGCAACTAATCAAAACAACATAACGAGACAACTCAATATATTAACAGAATAGGAACAGAAAATAAAATAAAAACATAACAACTCAGCAAAACAATACTATAGAAGACAACAGAAACAAAATGACAGAGGGGTTTTCATCACCAACTTAAAGTAATAGCGCAAAGTAGAAAACCCCGAAACACATGATGTCCATCAACAGCAATGGCAAATGGAACAGCGCTCAACTTCAAGTCTATCTTAACATCTAACTGTAATAATGCCACTTGAAGAATAACTTGAATTATATAAACTTACCTTAACAATTAAACTCAAAAAATGTAACAAAGGCACTTACAATAAGTCTGTGGACCATCAACAAAAAGAAAAAGAAAAAAAAAAAATAGCGATATTATTATTTAAAAATATCGATACTTAATACTGAACTTTTTTTGGACGATATATCGATACTAATATGTAAGTATCGAGAGTCGATATTTATTTGAATAAATTTGGTAAATAAAAATAAAAAATATCTTTTCTTGTAAAATATTTATTCTACAAAATCACCGTAAACTTAATCTACTGTAAAAGCGCTGGCATGAAATTGATGATCAGTTATCACTTACTCCTAGAATTTGATAAACAAAGCGCGGCACGGCAACCCCGCAATGAACGAAGTTAAAGAGTGGTAATGGAGAAAATATCGAAATATCGATATTTTTTTTCGTTATATCGAACTCCGATATTGATATATTTAAAAATATCGATATATCGAAAAACTAATTTATTTTTAAATATCGACAGCCCTAACTAGAAGACTCGGGTGTCACGTGTTCAAAACGTGACATCATAGTCCTCCAACAAATGCGGTGCGATTCAGAAATTTTGCGCGCGAAGCTCAAAAAAGGCACTTTTTGATAATTAAATTTAATTATTAAATAATGATAAAATTAAAAAATAATTGTATAGGTACGTTTTTTAAGCAATAAAGATTACAAATAAAAATAATTTGTTCATTTTGGAGTTTTGTGCATATTCCCTATTGACTTATTTATAATACTAAACACTTAAAAACAGTAAAAATATTTTAGTAATACCATCATACTTACACAAATCTTATCTTAAATAAAAAGGCTAATAATATATTACAGTTCGCAATTTGGAGTTGGTGTTAAGATACTGAGAAACCAAATACAAAGTTTACAATCCACGGTAATCTGTTAAAGATGTTTATAGCTAGTCGGTTGGATTAAACCGCCATTTAAGATTTCGTTGAAGATTTTCAGTAACAGTCAAATCAAATGATTAAATAAAACAAGATTCTACTTTATATTATAACAATAATCTGCATAATTTAGGGAAAATACGGAAACAAATATTGTGCAAGACTAATACTAGAGCTTGTATTTCAGGTCACCAGGTCTCCATACACAAGTTAGGTGTACAGAATTTCTACTATTTATATAACAGAGCAACCATTAGAACATTACAAAGTAGTTAATCGTTTTATTTTTAACATTAAAAAAATATTGGTTGCCTGTAAAGTCGGTATACGGGCGAAAGTTTTACGTGACAACGACTTTGAGTGGTAAAATAATTTTAATGTGAATATTCATTCGTATAGTAGGAAGAAGGATGAAATAATAGTAACAATTTAAAACATTTATTTATACAAAGAATTATATTTAAAACATTAATTTATACAAAGAATCTCGCACTGAATTTCATATTAACAAAATTTAATTTTTACCTTTACACATACATACGTATTTATATACAAATATACAATTTTTATGTCTGTCTCTCTCGCTCTTAGGCGGGCTAACCATGCCCGAGTGGAAGGGACGCGTGCCTCTCACTCGCTCTCATTGTGAGCGCATAACGTGAGCGGAGCGTAACGCAGTTTCTTGAAGTGTCACCCGGCAAACCAATTTATAAGACGTTGTCACGTCAAAACCGATTGGTAAATTAATAATTTTAAAGTGAATTAAAAAGTATTTTTTTAAATCATTGAAAATGGACATCATAGGTAATTTTATAGAATTTAAAATAACTAAAATAAAAAAAATATTCGCTTATATATTACAGAAAAATCTACAATAAGTTCATGATCTAAACAGAATGGGGTGCATCTTTCATACTGTGCGGACGAAATCAAATTTCTTGTTTGAATATGTAGAATAACAAAAAATGTTCTTATTTTTCAACTAGAATGTTTAGTTCAAAATAAACTTAAAAATTAAATATCGGAATACTTTCTCTACAGCTAATAATCAGTTTTTGGACAGACTACATCGCTCGACGAACCAACAACCTCTGGGGAAGAAAGATTCTTGAGCGGCGACCACGTATCGGACGACGCAGTGTAGGACGCCCCCACTAGGTGGATCGACGACTTCTAAAAGTTGCTGGGCATCGTTAGATTCAGGCGGCACAGGACCATACGTTGTGGCGTAACATAAGGGAGGCCTACGTCCAGCAGTCGGCGATAGGCTGATGAGGAAGGATGATGATGAAAAAACAACGTTAGCTGTAATTTATTTGACACGTTATGTAAAAGTGAAATAAATAATAATAAACTGATTTATAATTTGATAAAAGTTTGAATTAACTATGGCAATATTATTTTTCACTAAGCATGCTCTAGACATCGCATGCAGCTAAATTTCCTCAGTTCTCTAGTGTATATGTCAGGCATACCTCTCGAATACTAACGAAGACGTAAAGGTAGCCAGCGTCTCAGACAAGCCTCGAAGCGTCCACTACGGACTCTAATGAGAGCGACTCCATCGTTAAATAAATTGGATAAAGACGTTCGTGATCTCTCAAGAACAACTTGAACCACTTCACAGTGACTAGCAATTAACTAAATTAAAAGATTGTTCGTGTACTTGCTGAAATGTTTGGAACGCTTTAGTCGGTTTTTTATATTTTTTATTGTCATCAAATATTTGCTGAATTTTCTTTGAGTGATATAAAATGGTCCAACTAAAAACGCTTCGTTAATTGAAATAAAATGTATTTATAATTATTTGGTGTATAGTTGTAGGTAAGTTCAATTATTGCCAGCTTTTCTTGTAAAATTCACAATTACGAAAAACCTGTTGTCTTGCATGTGATAAAGAATTTAAAATACAATGTGTTTTATTCCATTAATCACGATTAATATAATATACCTACTTACTAGCTCACCCAACTAACGTTGTTCTGTTCAAATAAAATCAAAGGAATTGTCCTTGAAATCGATAGCAGCGCTACCTATCGGGTCCAAGGCCCGGACCTTAGGAGTTACATATATGTTACAGGAAATGTATGTATTCCGTCATTGTATACAATTCCTAGGAAATATGTGTAATTCCTAAATTCGCACGGCAACGTGTAAAATAAATATATTAGACACATATCCTAGTAAATCTATACATTTCCTAAATAGCAATCGGAAATGTAAAACATTAGAGATATCAATGGGTACGCGGGGGTAGCGGGGCGAGGGGAGGGTATTGCTTCGTCTGATCAGGGATAGGTTAGGTTAACTTAGGTTAGGTTGGCTTTAATTAGTAAAATAATATGAAGATATACCTATATACGATAAGATTGTTATCTGAACGTTGTCTCAACGAATGCTTTAATAAAAAATATTATTCTCATTTTAGCAATGTGTTTTATTACAGAAAGCATTATTTTTATACATTTCCTAACACGATATTGGAATTATACACAATTCCTAGGAATTGTACACATTTCCTAGGAAATTTATATATTAAATAGTTTTTGAAACAATATTTTATACATTTCCTAAATAGCTTCGGCATTGTCGGAAGTTAGTTATAGCAGTTATCTTAGGGAAGGGCAAAAGTAAAATTTTATTGTAATCACTACATTTTGTTACGTAACTTTTAAAGTGTAATAAATATAGGGTATATTCTTAAAATCGAGCTTTTATATATTTCAAAAAGAATAAATTAATCTTAAAGTTAGATCAAACCAATTAATTTAATGACCATTTTTTTGGCCATGGGTATCGTAAAAGACTAAACGATATAGCATGCAGATAACATCCTCCCTTCATCACATAACATCTCTTATATCCTTCTCTTGCATAGCTGTTATATGCATATTTAATCCCTTATTTGTATTTATATCACCAACAGATAAAATAGGGGGTGGCGAATTGCATTCTTACTCCATCACCATACGGGTAACCTGCGAAGATAAATAACTTGTCCGTCATCCTGAACCGCCCGTCATAATGAATTCAGTAGTTCTAAATTTAGTAGGACGTTCAATATAGTTTGTCATTTAAACTAAATGTGTATGTAAAATTTAAACTCTGTCGGATAAAAATAAATATTTTCAAAGTTAATTGGAATATTTGACTTCAGCATACATAGCAATATTATGTATATTATAAAGGTTGCAATAGAAGAAGACAATTATATGCCAGATAATATTCAGGCGTTGTTGGACAAATAAGAACTTAAAAAAAGGAAGCCGTCGCTCAGGACGTCTGGCAGATGGGAAAATCTAAATTATTTTGTACAAGTATATATGCATAAAAGAACAGATTACTGTTCTTAATAAAATAATTCTGTTCAAAATAGTTTCAATTTTTCTGTCGTATTCGATAGGTACTAATATGGCATAAAGTATTAATAAAATATTACGAAAATGATGATTTTTATTCAATAAACATTTATTTTCATTAGTATACACTATAAGTATGCGAGCTCAGTGCAACGAGAGAGATAGCGCATAGGCGCTTAAGCATAACATCGTGTCGCTCCGTCTCACTCACACACTACTGCGTATAGACTACGTATGTACATATATATAGCGTGGCATTAACGCCACGCTACAACAATCAGGTTTACCCTCGCATATTCCGTCATATCACATGACGTCGCAACGCCACGAGCTGTTTACGCCACGCCAACGATAAGGTTCACCCTCGCCTATAGATGTTACACATATGGAACTAAATATTTTATACTAAATAAAAACTCAAACAACACCAACGCTTTTTCGCCAATTTTTTACTTACGCCAATAAACCTACAAAGCAGCCTAAAATATAATATATGGTTTAAATTTTTCCTGAATAACAAACAACAAAGCGATGATTTCTTGTTATTATAATATTACTATTGTGTTATAGTAATATAATAGCTTTGAAAAATAAATACCTGGTAACAGTTTTAATGAGACTATCAGGCAAAGGTAGATTGAGCTCATTATGCGGTTGCGAGAACCGTGACAATATCAGCACCAATAAATTTAAAGATGTTTGTGGCGATAAAATAAACAGCTAAGATCTGTACGTAACCTATACACCTCTGAACAATAAATTGCTACCGCTATCGTCACCTAATGCAAAATAAATTTAAAGGCTTTTGTTTGTATTAAAAGTAAAAAAAAAAATATACAAGAAATTATTATTTAATTTCATTTTTACATTAAAAATTAAGGTATCCTTTTGAGGGCATTAGATATAACTAAACCCGAGGCTAATCTGTGCATGTAAAAGAAATATCAAATTAACATTTGAATCCAAAATGTTTTTATATGATCTTCGTCGAACAAAAACGTGTAACATGGGGGCATGACATGACGATTTAACGCGGATCCTCGGTAAGTAGACGGTATTCCCCACGTCAGCTGAGCCAGCTCGTGACCCGCATCACCAGATTAACTGCCTGTAACAGTATGTCAGCCGGTCAACCGGCCAAGATTTACGCATCTGTTTTCATTCTCTATTAAAAAGATTTGTTGTCTCATGGGCGACATTATTTTACTTAACAAAATACATACAATTTTTTAGAGAATAATCTTTTATTTATTGTATAAATAAGCTTTGCATTACATACTTTATGAGACTGAAATACGAATAAAAGCTATGGTAGTGCTTTAACGTCTATATACCCCTTAATATTGGTGCGAATGTCGAATGCATGTCAGACTGGACTCATATTGGATCTAACCGATGCCATATCCACACTACGAGTGTAAGCCTTTAATCTCTGCATTGCGTCACACTGAGCGGAATGAGAGTTATCGCTTTTCCTACTGATTAACACAAACGAATAAGCCGGCCTCGCAACAGTCCGATCCAATAATCCCATCCTTCATACAGAAATTGATTACAACAAATGATGTCATTAATTAATAAATATTTTCAGGCAATATCAATACTACTATTAAAAGTTGCGGTGACAGAGTTATTAGATTAATTATCAGTCTTTTAAATACGCTATTGATACTTGAGCGAACGATGTACAACCTATGAGCGTCAATAAACTGAGAAAAGTAACTACGCCTAATGGAAATTTGGAGGTAAATAAGGATGGTTCCAATGTTAAGCTAGCCGGAGCATGCCAAATAATTGAAGGTAACCTACACGGATAGGATTACTGAAAAAACAGCGTACTCACCTAACGCCTCCTGACTCCTGACTAACGATGTATAAAATTTCCATTGTCATCAATCTCTGACACAACGCTGAGGATTCGCAAACTCTTCACTAATTGCAATTTGAACAAAAACTAAAAAGCAAAGTCATCGTGGGCTGCAATTTTTAACGCCGCGTACTCTACCAGTTGTAAATTCAAAAGTATCAGCAAAAAATTAAAACGGCCGGAGTTAAACATTTATTTGTTTGTTAGTACAAGATTTATTTATTTTTATTTGCCATGCTTCATAACGGACGAACTTGGTGAACCTTACTATTGATTTCACGATAGGGCTGGGTAATTCTGTTGGAAATGAATGCACATCCGATGCTTTTATAAGATTTTGTGATCTGCAGGTAGCGTAAATGTCTAGTATTTTGTATACCACAATCAATAAATAAATAATTCACAATAATAAATAATTCACATTCCCAAGGAGGGTTGACGTCAGGCAGGCGGCCGGTCATAAAAGTCATTGCCGAAACTTTTTGCAATATGTCAAAACAAATGACATATTGCGTCGACCCCAAGTAATTGGGATAAGAGCAAGCTGATGATGATGATGAATCAATAAATAAATAACAACTATGATTTTCTTTTTTTCTTTCCGTGTGGTGACGGAGTAAGAATACAATTCACCACTTCCCATCTTGCCCGTGGATGTTGTGAAGGACGACTAAGGGACATAAGATCTGTCCAAGAGAAGAAAAACTCGAAATGAAACCCTGTATCAACATGTCTAACCAGCATGGTATAATAGGTCAAATTTCCTCCCATTGTGAAAGAGGCCCGAGCCCAACAGTGGGACGTATGTGGGCTGCGATGATGATGATAATTTTAAAAGAAAAATTACATAATAACTCTAAATATATTCATCAATGTAAAACGAAATATTTATTAGTATTTCTAGCCAATGCTACATAATATCGAATCAAGTTTCTAAAAAATTGTGTTATGATAATTATTTTCTAACTTTAATATATCAGATTATATAGTGCATATTTTTATTTTATCATATTATCGAGGTTAATATTTTGAGATTCGAAATTTTAAAGATAATTAAAAGCCTGGGACAATTAATCAATCAATAAATATTTAGCTACTAATGTAGGTAATATAGGTATATATAATTACAATCCATCAAAAATCTTAGTATTTATTCTAACCTGAGAGCAAAATATCATTATCAGGAGCGATTACGAAAGTCAGATAATAACTGTGCAATTAATATTCTATGTATATGTGATTATTTGAAAATATTAACCTCAATTTAATGGAAAATTATATAAGCAAAAAGGATGTTGTTGATTCAGAAAACGTTCTTTTGAAACTAACAAAAAATTTTAAGCCGTTTATTAAAATGACTCCGATATACCTTCGAACGATTAAAACGAACTACTTGTAAAAATATAGCCGAAGTACTAATTCTGTTAGTACTTCGGCTATATTTTCCATCAAACATAAAAATTTGAATATAATTTCAAAAATACATTTTCATCATCATCATTTCAGCTCATATACGTCCCACTGTTGGGGTCGAGCCTCCTCCACAGTAGTAGGGATATTAACCTACTATACTATGCTAGTCAGAGGGATTGAAAGGGAATTTTAATTTCAAGTTTTTCTACTTTTGCAAAAATGTTATATACATATTGAATTACTTTAGTCGTCTTTTGCGGTGGATTTAGGGTGGTGAATTGTACCTATTTTTACCGTGTTATAACACAGTACATATTTAGTACCAATAAACTAAAAAACTAAGGAAGGTTCATTATTTCATCATCTCAGCCCATACACGTCCCACTGTTGGGCTCGGGCCTCCTCCATTATGGGGGGACAATTGACCTAATATACCACGCTGATCAGACGTGTTGATATAGGGTTGTGTTTCGAGTCTTCCTTCTCTTACATAGTTCATCATCATCTCAGCCCATATACGTCCCACTGTTGGGCTCGGGCCTCCTCCATAATGGAAGGATAATTGACCTACTATACCACGCTGGTCAGACGTGTTGGTATAGGGTTTTATTTCGAGTTTTCCTTCTGTCGCATAGATGTTATATGCGTTTTATATCCCTTAGTCGTCTCGTACGATCACCCACGGGTAAGATAGGGGGTGGTGAATTGTATTCTTACTCCGTCACCACACGAAAGTATACATAGTATTTATATCTTATCATATATTTATATCATTATATTTATATCTTACATAGTTATTATATGTATATTTATTCCCTTAATCGTCTCTTGCGACACCTACGGGCAAGAGAGGGGGATGGTGAACTGTATTTTTACTCTGTCACCATACGGATAGGAAGGAAGGTTATCCTTAAAATCAAGTTCATCATAAATAAGCAGGTAAATAGTAAATATCGACCAGTAGGCGGTCACACGAGTAGATCACCAGCCTCAACAAACATTACCGTGTATCTGACAAGTGTAATGTCCCAAAACGTCGTAAAACGTACGAACACCCCGTTTTACCAATAATATGAACATGTTGGTGATAATATTATACACCTTTATATCGGTGTTTATGTTTTTTTAAACTATACACAGTTCACTACAATTAAATGTATTGAAATCTTTTGAGCCGGCGAGTACTATAAAGCATTCTGAACATTGGATAGTAAAACTTAAAATGTTATAAAAACTAAGAATATTTATTTCATACTTAATATTCGTGTAAACTTCAGAATTATAGTAAATTTTTTTACATTTAATGCTGTAATTATATCTAACTTTCAATAATTACTGTACAGTTATACGAAAACATATTATATATTTAGGAACCAAAGCAAGTTTGTAATAATAAAAATAATTCGAGATAAATAACTGTTTCATAATTCCATTGAAGTTTTTAATAACTATGGTAATTATGCTTACAGTCCATTTTCCCATTTTCTGTGTCATAACACACTAAATGAATAACACTATTTTACGGATTTTGTCGCTTTCGTATTTGATTTTTGATTGCAATCAATCCGATAAAATCCGTAAAATAGTTTTATGTACAATGCTCACGTAAACATCAGAAATCTTTATTTTAAATAAAATCAATTTTCCATAGCAATTCGAAAGGAATGGAAACAAATTTTGGATATTATATTTCCGCTTTATTTCCGGCAGTGCTCTCACAACTATGAAAACATTTCATAATTAAGTTATGAATTAGGTACAATAACTTTTTTATATTAACTACGAGTCAGGCCCGCCGCTAGCTGTCTCATCCCCCGCGTGCAATACCGATTATCCCGCCCCTTTTTTGGTAGGCTATGGTCTGGGCACATCTCGCCCAATGCGTCTGGGGCGACGGATGAGTGTCGTGCGACCCCATAACCTACCCCCTCCCCGTCGCCAGTGGGCCGACCTCAGTGGTAATGATTCCTTGATATCCGTAGCCGGCTCGGCGGGTTGCCCTTTCGGGTACCGGCCCTTTGACGCTCCGGCAACATTGTAGTGTTACCGGCCGGAGAGTCGCCCTCACGCGGTCGATCAGGCACAAGTACTCACGCCTGCGCTACCCAACCTGTCGGTGACAAAGCTTGTCGTGGTAGAGGAATTCCTGCTAGACCCGCTCCGCCGCTTCCCTCTGCGAGACAACTGCCTTGCAGAAGGCGGCAACCGCATTCCAGTTCCTGACACTGTCGACCATCGTTCTAGCGAAGCTCAGCAGCGTCAGGCCGACACCGATGACTGCGACGAGTTTACGGTGCCCGAGGACCGAGGACCCGCCCCTGCGGGATACCGCACGTCATGGGCGTCCACACAACGTCCCCCACTAGGTTGGTGTAGGGGACGCTGTGCCCTGCCCCGCTGGTAGCGGATTATTTGAATAATCCGCTACCAGCCGCCTCAGGTAAACGAGCAGCCCGGGATACCGGAGCGCCTCCCTGATGCATCAGAATGGCAGACTATTGAATGCGTTGGCGATGTCTATGGACACCGCCAACAGCACCCCTCTGCCGGTGCCCCTATCGCGTGGAGCTTGCTCAGCGTCGCGCGATAGAGGCGACCCCAGAGGTCACGCCCGCCTGTCCAGCATCTCCTGCCGACTGACCGCTTTGAGCGAGACTGATGGCCAACCTGAATACTGCGCACTAAGGTAACCCGCTTACAGCTGGCCCTCCTGCTCCGCGTCGCGATGTTGCAGCCGGCTGCGGGTGTAGGACCTCTGAACGTGTACGCACGCGGCCTGGAGATCTGCCAACTCTCGGGACCACCGTCCCCTGGTGCGCTGTTCGGGGGGAGACACCGCACACGGGGCATGGTCGCATCGCAAATATGCGTTGATGCGGCCATTCCCGTCCGCCTGGGGTGTTGAGGATAGCCACGAGTGAACGATGGCTGCCTCCGCCAATGGGTCCCGATCCAGTCAACCCACAGCCCACCGCAGAAACCCTGGAGCTGCGTCCGCCGTGTGACTCTTGCTGGGCTGTCGGAGGGTCCGGGAGACCTCTATCCGAATGTACCTGTGGTCGGATAGGGTTTCGACCTCCTCCAGGACGTACCAACTCCACACGTGTGTAGCGACATGGGGTTTAGCGAATGACAATTGTCGATCCGCGACCAATTTGCCGCCCTCGTCCCTTCTCCGGCCGTCCCGCGACCCCTCATCGTTGGACGGCTCTGCGACACTGCCGCCCTCGTCCGTTGACGATTCCGAGCCCATGTCGGTCCCTGAGCTTTCCGAAGGCCTTGTGGCACCGCCGCCCTCGTCCTGTGACGGCCCGGCAGTGCTGCCTTCCCCGTCTTGCGACGGCTCTGCAGCAGAAGTGTTGCTGCCCTCATCGCTGGGGAGAATGACAGCAGCCTCTAGTGCCTGCCGTTCCGCCGTTCGTATCCACGCTACGCGTTCTGCTTAACACTGACGGATGATTGAAGTATAATCACACAAGTTTAGATATCAATAATTACGCCGAAACTATTAACAAAATTATTGCAATTCAATGTGCAATCGTTATTTTTTATCCAATATAATACTCTTCGAATGTATACAAGTACCTAGGTACCTAACCTACTCACTGAGGAAGAAACTGAGAGGGAATTGCCCTAACTTCCAGTGTTATTTTTCAATGGCGCGATACTTGGGGTGCCACCAAGCGAGGGGCAGATGGTTCAACCTGCTGACAGACAAACATTTAGTATAGCATCTTAAATTTAATGGATGCCAATTGATGGCGGTGTTAACGCCAATCAGTCGGTTTTTTTCCATGCGATGGAGTTTATTGTACTTATGGTAGGGTGAATATTATAACATCAATTAGGTGATGAGTCCTTGGTCTGCCGCTCCCCTGGACGTGCCGCCCGCGTGCGGTGCACGCCTTGCACACTCGCTTACGGCGGGCCTGCTACAAGTAATGAATAATATTATATTATAGGTATTTCAGTAAATAGTTATCTTAAAAATCACCCCATGCGGGCTTGGTGTGTCATCACCCCTCTTTTGTGGGAGTTATAAAATCCCTCTGAACGATCACCAGGCAATGCGCACGTTTCAGCACTCTTCTGCGATATAATATAAATAACAACGATCCCTAAAATTCTTGCCAGACAGGACTCAGCAAAGGCCCCCAATCGGGGAGGCCTATATCAACACCAACGTCAACGAACTGACAGACGCCCTATAGTCTAACTTTTTATTAGCTGCAGTAAAATGACGTTTTGTGGGTTGCCGGTTTTTGAAGAAAAATAAATAGGGATGTAGCTAAATGAGTGAATCATAAATGAATAATCAGTTTGGTTTTTTTTTTGAGATTTAATATTAAGTTGTAATGTATTTTTTTAACCTATTATTATTACTATACTAGAGGATTGATCTTTTTTAGTGGAAGTATACATTCAAAATGAAACAAAAACGTCATAATAATGTTATTTAATTAATCTTTTTCGAAATCACTGTCGCTGTCGCTTTCGGTCACACTAATAACAAATCTATCTGTCACTTCATCTATAATATGATCGAGGTGGCACATTTTATCTTCCTCTTTAATAGTGTGAGACACACAGTCACTCCACTTAGCCGGTGTCACTTTCTTGATTCCTTCTTGGAATAAAGTTTTCACTTCTTGCATTTTATACGTCTTATTATTGTTTGCGACGTGACTCTTTACCTGCG
Source organism: Lymantria dispar (assembly GCA_032191425.1). Classification (NCBI taxonomy): domain Eukaryota; kingdom Metazoa; phylum Arthropoda; class Insecta; order Lepidoptera; family Erebidae; genus Lymantria; species Lymantria dispar. Next base: position 20,418,716 of record CM063449.1, read on the forward strand.
CCCATACCAACTCAATGGGGTTCAATTCACAGTGATAAGGGGGCAGTCTTAAAAGTGTGATACCTTTTTGTGTAGCCATCTCGTCTACGGCATATTTCTCAGTATGATTTTGTTGTTTCACAATATCTATGAGAGTGGCCTTGACCATATTTGGTTCAAACGCAATATTTTTAGTAGTCAGCCACTCTTGAATTCGTGTTTTCGTCCACGACATCTTCGGGATTGTTTCGATCTTCCGAGAGTGATAGGGCGCATTGTCCATTACGACTACTGCATTCGGCTTGAGTTTAGGTAGAATACCGCCGAACCAATCCTCGAAACACTCCGCGTTCATTTCATCATGGTAGTCTTCTGTACCTTTCTTTGCTTCAAACATAAGAAGTCCGTCGACCAGGAAGCCTTCTTCTCCGCCTATGTGACTAATTATGAGTTGTTTGCCCTTTCCTGTGGGATTTTTTAATCCCGTAGTCAGGCCGTCTAAAAATGCCTATCGAGAAGATTTAATACTTCCGTCAATCCAGGTTTTTTTTGTAGTATGACCTGAAAAGAACAAAAAAGAATCATAAGTTTCGACATCAAAATAAAAAGGGAACAAATAGAAGAAACTAAGAGTTGACACGTACCAGCGTTGACCCAGGTCTCGTCTTGATAATATATGTATTTTCCCTCCCTACGATATTGTTTAATTAAATGCAGGTAGCGCTGGCGCCATGATATGATATCTTGTCTATCAATAAGCACACTCTTGCGTGATCGAGTAGCGAATTCGAAATTAAGATGCTTCATAATTTTTCTCAATGTCTCTTTCGAGAAGTTGGGCAATCCTGGGTCATCATTTACAACTTGCAGCACCTAAAAATGATTAAAGTTATTACCTAATTGGTTAAGATTACACATGGGATGGGAGAAAACATACATAACGTATAATAAAAAGATGAGTGACGACATGTGTAAACTAACTTTTGTGATGGTGGGTATTTCATTTCTATGAAAGAACTGATGTACAATTCGTCTAACAGCAGTGAATGTGAAATCATCAAGTTTATCTTTAAATGTAAGTTTTGGGCCCGTTTTTTCGGGAGGTTTTGGTGATTCGCTGTCGTTCTCCTTGTGCTCCTTTAAAACGGAATAAACTGTGCGGACGGATATTCCCAAGACTTCAGTCACCTTGTTAACGCATTCACTTGTTTTTGGAACTTCAATATTTGATTCTGAAGATTTCACTTCAAACACATATTTGTAAACGTTTTGGACCCAATGTTTTTCAGTTGCACTTAGAGTTACACGTGGCCTTTTTTTCTTAGGAGATAAAAATGTGTCTCCATCTTGCGATGTGCTCGGCAGAGCATCCATGTCTTCAATGTATCAAACAAAAAAAACTAACACGATTAACGAAAATAGGTAATGAAAAACAAACACAACGTAACATAAGTTTAACAATAATGATAACAAAAACAACGCGCAGTGGGCAAATCAAAGTTATTCATGCACTCAAAACAGAAGTATGAAGCCGAATGAGCGAATGACAACCGAAACAAAATGGCGGTCAAGCGTCATCGTAGCACTGTAACCAAAAACCAGTACTACCAACTTGAGAGAGCGTTTTCTTGAGTGTTACCTTGTATATGTCTAAAAGGATCAACGTTTATACAGCCTTTTATTTACATTAATATTAAATAGAATTTAGTATGATCATTATGAGTCAGCTATGGAACGATTAGATATTCTGTAAACTTTTGTGAACTGAATCACATCCCTATTGAGATTAGGCTGTCAACATTATTTTACGGAATGACATTTAGAAACGTCATTTTACTGCAGCTAATAAAAAGTTAGACTTTACTTAAAAAACATTCCATCAAAATAAACGAACATGTAAGCTTCGTTTTTCCATATCTGTAATATTATAGACTATATTTTTAATGACGACTATAAACTTCGCTAACGTGTTCTGTTTCTAAGCCAACATTCTGCATAGAAACATACAACGAACAACATAATATGCTCGCATTAAGAGGTAGATTATGTTTCATATTTTTAACTTTATTTAATCTATTTTACAAATTGGACTGAGCAATGACAAGTTGCCATTAAATAAAATAGTTCAAATATTCTATTTTGTTTTTATTATTATTTATTTATTATAAAGAGAAGGAAAATCTATACCAATAAATAAAATTGGAGTGTCTATTTGTAATGTCAAAATAATAGACTTTTTACATGCTCACGCGGTTATTTGCACTATACATATACCTAAAATACACTTTATATTTTTTTGTCTGTCTGTCTGTTTGTTCCGGGTAATCTTCAAAACCGCTGGACCGATTTCAAAAATTCTTTCACCAATAGAAAGCTATAATATCAGGGAGTAAACTAGACTATATTTTATCCCGATATTCTCACGGAAACGGGAACTACGCAGGAAAGACTGAAACCGAAGCGAAGCGAGGGCGGGTTGCTAGTCTATACCAATAAATAAAATTGGAGTGTCTGTTATGTCAAAATAATAGACTTTTTTCATGCTCACACGGTTATTTGCACGACACCTATGCCTAAAGTACAGATTAAAAAAATTTTGTCTGTCTGTTTGTTCCGGGTAATTTTCAAAACGGCTGGACCGATTTCAAAAATTCTTTCACCAATGGAAAGCTATAGCTTTATATTATAATATCAGGCCGTAAATTAGGCTATATTTTATCCTGGTATTCACACGGGAACGGGAACTACGCGGGTAAAACGACTAAAACCGAAGCGAAGCGAAGGCGGGATGCTAGTAGGTAATAAAACCCTATGCCAACCCGTTTGACCTGTATGGTGTAGTAGGCCAATTTATAATGAGGAGGAAGCTCGAGGCCAGCAGTGAGACGTATTTGAGCTGAGATGATGAAATTTTTTTATTATAATATAATTTTCTTTTTTATATTATAATAAATATTATTTAATATATACTTTTTTTATAATACAGAAATAAAATGAAGGCCCAAAGACACGCTGGTATCTCATTCAGATAATAACTAATATTTTTCATCCAAGTTCTCCACACCTGATGCTATAAACAAGGTCTCATCATGTACCTCGAAGTCACGTAAATTAGGTAAGATGTATACTAATCCCTAGATAAAACGCTTAAGCTTTTGCCATAACGTCTCGTATGTAAGCAGCTTTATTTGCTGAAAACATTTGCGTTCTCGTTTGCTTTTAAATAATAAAGGAATTCTTGTGCCTTGACATTAACACTGATTAAAGCGCTTGAATAAAAACCTACAATGTGTGCAAAAATTGACCCACTTACAAATTTTTGCAAGCGCTTAGTGAATTAACTTGGAAATAAATGCCTTTCAGCTACTTATATATGCTCTATAACATATTTTTATTAATACAAATGTAATATTGACTGCATTAAAGCAAACTTGACATTGTGTTCAGTTTTTATAATTTACTAGCAACCCGCCCTCGCTTCGCTTCAGTTTCAGTCGCTTAAACCCGCGTAGTTCCCGTTTCTGTGGGAATACCGGGATAAAATATAGCCTATGTTACTCCCTGATATTATAGCTTTCCATTGGTGAAAGAATTTTTTAAATCGGTTCGGTGGTTTAAGCGTGAAAGCGTTACAAACAAACAAACAAACATCCTTACTTTCGCATTTATAATATTAGTATGGATATCGATGTAGTAGATAGTTTTTACTTAGGCTTGCTGGTAATGGAAAATTTGAAATAAATGATACGTACTCTCTAGTATGTCGAAAGTCCGTAAAATATAAATTTTTCGTGGAGGAAGAGAAGAACTTTTAACAAATTCAAAGCCGATAATAACAGCATTGTCTGCGAATAATGCTCTTATCATGCTCATCTTATGAGCGACAGGCTGCTACTGCAAGTGCTCTAGTTTCAAGCGTAGTATTAAAAACAGAAAGACAGGCACTGATTTTGTTCATGCAGGCGTTTTGTGTAATTACACAAGATCAACATAACTTTGAAGTTACAGAATCAAATCCCGAGTAAAGGAAAAATATTACAGAGCTACCCAATTATTTTCTAGTACTATTATAAATAGTTATTTCAATAAATTCCATTACCGTTCATCATACTTTCGTAGTCAAATTATACGTACCTATCCTCCTCCTGATGATGTCTATCGTTGGGGGCAGAGCGGGTTGGCGACTGCAGTGAAGTATTTTACACTTCGTAAACGACTCTCACCAGCAAATTAGGGGTGGCGATAAATGTATTTATTCTTATTCCATCGCCACACGGGGGCTCTCGGTTTATTTCAAAATAATTATTGACTTTAAAAATCTGAAAGGAAAGTCCTTTCATCAAATTTGTTGAAATTAAAATGTATTCTCCTAATCATAAATGTATGTAAAAATCTGAGTTTGATTAACTACGCGATGAACGTAGTGGTTTTGCAGCCGGATCTCGTACTATGAAGTTCCTTCTCCTATGATGAAGAAGTAAATATGCTCAACTAGCAAATTCTCGTAGTTTCGCTAGTATAGTACACTTAATCTTGCGGGAGTAATATATAATGTAATGTAGCTTTGTATTAGTGTATTATTTAAAACCAGTTAAATGGCTTAGGTGTAAAAGAGTAACAAAAAAACAATCTTACATTCGCATTTATAATATTATAACTAATTATTTTGAAATGAAAATCATTTGTGAAATAAACTTATTTTTATGGTCCGCTAAAAATCTTCGAGACGATGGGAAAGTTAAAATTAAATACAAATGCGATAAAATTCGTATAATAACTTTTTTATGTATACCAAACATTGACGTAAATCCCAAAAATAATATTGCAAATCGTAAATAAATTCTCTATAAAGTGAAATCAATATTTAATCATCTGGATGTAGATTGTTTTATTATAAATGCAAGCACAGCGATTCTGACTTAACTGAGATTTTTATTGTTGTATTTTTCAGTCATTATAAGACATATACTATACCCTGTGGTGACGGAGTAAGAATACAATTAACAACCCCTATTACCTGTGGGTATCCTAAAATCCGGCTAAGTAATATAATATGTATACAATACGTATGTAAGAGAAGCAAATCTCCATATCATCATCATTTCAGCTCATATACGTGTCACTGCTGAGCTCGGGCCTCCTCCACAATAGGAGGAAAATAGACCTTGCTATACCATGCTGGTCAGACAGATTTTGTTTCGAATTTTCCTTCTCTTGCATAGACGTTATATGCGTATTATATCCCTTAGTCGTCTTTTACTACATCCACGGGCAAGATAGGGATTGGTGAATTGTATGTATTCTAACTCCGTCACCATATGGTACATCAATAACTGATTGACATTGGACAAGGCTCGAGCCCAACAGTTGAGCGTATATGGACTGTGATAATGTGACGATAATAATAAGACATATAATAATTGACACTTTCCAAGATGTTGAAAATATATAATTATGTATAACAAAATGTTATTACATTTTCTTCAAAATATACATATTATCTATATTCTCAATGTGTCCATATAATCATTATACGCCATCATTGCGCATAAATGACATCTTTATAGATTACAGAACATGAAGGCGATGAGCCAAAGTGACAGCATATCACCCAACATAGTATCGATATATATGACAGGAGTGAAAGAAAAAATTATGAGGCGTAATTCATATCAATAGAGATATTGGCAATAAATAAGCAGATAAAATATGGCCGTTTAAGGTCGAAAGCAATTTGTAGGCTCGCCTATCTTGAGTATCGGTAAGATCGGACGGAATTACCTACAACAGGTTTTTGCGTCATGATTTGTAGCGCCCTGGGGCGATGTTTGATCCGACACGTGCTCCCCTTTGTCTGCCGAAAACAACTTGTATTTAGGCAAAATTATTCCTTTCTGAAACGTGAGCGAAGAACATTTGGCGAGTTTCAATTGTTTTGGCAACAATATTGAAAGTAAAATCCGTTTGATGTTTTTTTACTTCAAAAAACGTATAAAAGCTTCAGTTTTTACTGACAAGTAAATTTTTTAAAAATCTTTTAATCTTAAATTTTTTCGAATAGGTAGCAGCAGTGTCTCGTTACAAATATGGTATTTGACCATAATACCAAATTGCATAACTTTGAACTCACTAGCTATATGCCCGTAAATTCACTTACATTAATGTAGATCTTGTTAATCATGGGAACCATACATTGTACTGAGATCAGAGAAAGACTACGGGTATTGCTATTCTAGACTATCTGTATTTGTGCACAAGGAATTAAATGTATAAAGTTGATATTTGGTCTAAACACACATTGTTTTTCTCTGAAGACCTTGTTTGTTACTTGCTCCTGTGAATCCATAACCTGTTTAATAAAATAAGTAGGAATTGTTATTTGTTTCTCAACAGAACTTTGCAAAAGTTTGGTAATAAATGTTTAATTTCATTCAGGTAACATTACAAGACATTCGAAATACGTAGACATGTGAAAACGAATAAGTTTTGATTCAAAATTACTTAAAGTACAAGCCCATAGGAGGTGAACGAAGTTTTAAATATACAATAGAGAAAATTAAAACATTTAAAGTTTTACTCAACGTCAATCAATGAGCTCACATATAATGATTATAATTGGGCGGGCATACAATGTCATTATTCTTTCAGCATTTTAGCTCATATACGCCCCCCACTGTTGGATTTGAGCCTCCTCCATAATAGGACATGTTGGTATAGAGTTTCATTTCAAGTTTTCTTTCCCTTACATAGATGTTATATACATATTTAATCCTTTAGTCCCTTTTACGATGCCCACGGAGAAGAAAGGGGTAGGGAATTATATTCTTTCTCCGTCACCACACGGTAAACAATACAATTTACATTTTGATTATTTTGCCCAGACTTTATAATATATTAATTGCCTCAAGGCGTTAATAATACATAGAAAGACCAAGATTCAGTTCTTGATAAAAAATGTAATAATAAAAATTATTCGTGAAGGAATGATTCGCAATTACTATTTTTATTATTATTATGTTTTTATTCATGGTATCGGAAGATTAAAGGACCGGGTATCTTCTTTATGGAAATAACAAAGATACCTGGTCCTTTAAAAGGCTTACATGGGGATATGAATTCAAGACGCAGAGGCCTTTTAAAAAATTTGATCTTAAAATGGGATGGGACACTTGATATACTATTGCTGACACTCTACGTCTACACGTAAAACTCATGGATTACCAACTGTAGGTGGAAAATTATTGTGTAATGATGATATCTAAAATTTGATTAAACCCATTACGAGATTTATTACACTGGTTCAACTTAAAGCTATTGATTTTTAATCTGTCGTCTGCCTTCAATCCCTTACATAGCATTGAACGGTGGCATTATTATTATAAATTTACTATTTGTATTACTATTTTCATAAAAGAAAAAGATATGCTACAGCTACACCACAGACATATGCTAAGCCAAAGACAATTACTGTGAATTGTTACAGAAGTAAAATCATCTGAGAATTGTAAAAAAAAAACAAACCACACAGATTTTTTTCATTTTTGGTTTTCGCCACGGCTATGAATACTATCAAATCCTATACTACTCGAGGGTGTGGTAAAAGATGACTAAGAGCTTTACATCGACCTTAGCCACCTCCATGTGATGCCATCTAGTCAACAATTACATTCGCGGTCATAAAATTAAAACTTTTGCAATATGTAGAATGATAAATGAGTATGTACATATTGCGTCGATCCCTGATGATGACGAAACAATTTTCTTTTTTTAACTATGGTTAGAAGATAAGAGACGTGTTCAGAAACGTGTTCATTTGTTTTTACTGAATCATATTTCCACGAAGTTTTAAAATGGAATAATCGCAAATGTTTTTCCTTATAAAATGCTACTGTAAAAATTTAAAAGAATGGAAGTTTTGTATAATGCAATGTAGGTAATTCAACCGAACTTGCATTCAGAGTATTTACGTATATACATGTACAAGTAGGTATAGTTAAGTTTCATTTTATTACAGCTATCCCCTCTAATCCACGGATGGATCGGCACCTATCGTAACAAGATAAAGAAAAGGATGTCGTAAACTTGAAACACACATTTTTATTCCGTAGATGTGGTTAAATCACCTCGTAACACAATTTAAGCGTTGTTAGGCACAACTTTCTTATATCCTTTCATGATATTGAGTGTAATCTAAGTATTTATTCAAAGACAAACAATTATTTTTAATAATAATAATGAGTAGATTGTATAACCCTGTATCAAAAAATTTGAATATCAAGGTTTTTTTTTATTGCCAATAGTGGCAGACGAGTAAACAGCACGCTTGATGGTAAGTGTTGGTGCCACTCATGGACTATTGCAATACCAGGGGCACAGCTACCTATACACTACACTTTAAGAACGCATGACTACGGTTTACAAACTTGAATATGTATATATATTGTATAGTACAATGTTAATTATTAGTTACAACAATGTACAATATAACAGTATACTGATAATTGTCTACTTTAGTATCGTATCGAATGACATTATTATCAAACTGCAACGAAGGTATCTTGGTAGAGTTTATGCATCGATTATCTTGCTACTTCAGTAACGTTGTTTAGTCCTGTGTCCTGAAAATCTTATTTTATACTTTTAAGACTCGTTTATTGCCGCAGTTGTATTTTAGTTTTTACTTTTTTATTTAAAATGTTTTGTGCTGTTATAATGATTGTTTTCCAAATTATATTTTATTTAAAAACTGAATAATAAATTGTTAGTCTCAGAAATTACGTGGACCTAGAAAAATTTCTTGATCTATCTAATTCTGCATGCGATTGCTTATCATGAGAATTTTTAAGTAATTTGTTATGATCCAATGCAATACCTCTATTCTTTGGACTCTACGTAAATGCTCAATATAGAAAAGGGATTCACTAGTAGTGAATCCCTTTCTAATGATACCAAACACAGTATGTTTGTCTTAATTTATTTCTCAAACTTAATTTTTCTTGTCCACCAAAACACTGGTGTCTTTTGGTGAATAAGAAAAATTGCATACGTGCCACGCCACTCACAGCCTATAATTAGCGGACAGTGAAGACGCTTCTCACGATACCTCATTTGTATTATTCTGGCTAGCAGTATAGACGGTACGACGGAATAAACAAGCATACCATAGAAATATCACTGCTGTGTGGTAGCGGCTTCGAATACTACCAACCCTTGCTTTGCTCGTGGGTGTCGTAAAAGACGACTAAGAGCCCTAGATTGACCCGGACCAACTCCATCTGGTACCATTTGGGTCAACGATTACATTCCCAAGGAGGGTTGACGTCAGGCAGGCGGCCGGTCATAAAAGTCATTGCCGAAACTTTTTGCAATATGTCAAAACATATGACATATTGCGTCGACCCCAAGTAATTGGGATAAGAGCAAGATGATGATGACTATAGAAATATCACAATTAACAAACAAATACGAACAAAGTCACTAGAAAATGCTAGTAATATATATACAGGCTGTCCCAAAATTCAACGATAAGCGAGCACCAACAGGTAGGTCTACTTATGACTGCTCAAGAAAAAAAAAGGAAAAAGATCTACCCTTTTTTTTCATTACGAAAAAAAAGTGAATTCTTTAAAAATGGACACCCTTTATTATATTTTTAAGTGCCATTGCTACAATTTTACAAATAATTCAGTGCTTTTTTTTAAATTCGCAACATAAGTAGCACTGCTATCGATCACAGCTATGAATAATCCCAGAATGTCTATAGTTTCTACACTAAAATTAACCAAAACTGTGTTTTTCCATACATTTTGTAAGATTTTGACTTTCAGCTCACTTTGACTCATCGTGGTGAAAAAAAAAAGTATTACTACTACTATGGCAAATAGTTTCAAAAATTGGCGCAACTAACTTCAATTCTAAAATGATATAATAACTTAGGCAAACTAGTCAAAAAAATATTAATAGGTACTATTTCAGAACAACAACCATATTTCGCAAATTGTTAGTAATCACTTTTACTATGTATCCAAAATGTTTTTGTTGCAAGTTATCCATAAAATAAGTTAGAGAGAGATAGATATAGAGAGGTTACATCGAATTTTAAAACGTCACCGGCTTCATTCATATTATTACAAGCGCGTGCAGGCATTATTACCGCGGGACTATCCAGTGCGGGTAACATTTTGCCGTGCGATGCTGCAAAAACACCCCTGTGTTAGATAGACAAAGTTTAATGGTCGGATGAAACAACCTGCAACGATGGCTATGGTTATGAGCCCGCGCGCTGTCCTTTCATCTTCCCGGACGGACTGGACCGCGCGTGCGCTTACCATAGCCCGCCCATAAAAAAAAAAACGACCAAGAGTATCCAGGGAGCAGGATCAGGCGACTTGGTCCTATCCTATGGACACCCCGTTCACCCGATCTAAATCCCACACACATCACAGAATTATTTGTGAAATTGTAGCAATGGCACTTAAAAATTTAATAAAGACTGTCCATTTTTTAAAGATTTCACTTTTTTATTCGTAATGAAAAAAAAATAAGGGTAGAATTTTTTTCTTTTTTTTTCTCTAGTATAAAATATACCCTTATATATTTTTATAGCCTCATATTTTTTATATATCTTTCATTTGTATAAACATTAGGAAATCATTATTCCTTATATTTTAGTCCTTGTTTTGTAATAATAAACACATAATATGAGTTATAATAAAAACCTTGATGCTTGTTGATATTTTAGAGACAGGACAAATTTGTTGTTTTTATGAAAAATCTCACTATTGCATAGAAATATTACGATACTAGCAACCCGACCTCGCTTCGCTTCGATTATAGTCGTTTCACACGCGTAGTTCCCGTTCCCGTGGGAATACCGGGATAAAATATAGCCTAGTTTACGCCCTGATATTATAGCTTTCCATTGGTGTGAGAATTTTTGAAATCGGTTCAGCCGTTTTAAAGATTACCCGGAACAAACAGACAGACAGACAAAAATTTTTTTATCGCTATTTTAGGCATAGGTGTCGTGCAAATAACCGTGTGAGCATGAAAAAAGCCTATTATTGTGACATTACAAACAGACACTCCAATTTTATTTATTGGTATAGATTACAAACAGACACTCCAATTTTATTTATTGGTATAGATTGATTCATTACTATATTTTAATAAATTGCCATCATAAACGCTTACGCATATTTAATTCTTTGAAGGTTTGTATGTCTATATGTATATATATATTGCAAATTTATAACTTCTTTATTTAATCCGATTTCAAACTTTTATGGTATGTTAAAATGAGGTTAATAAAACGTACAATAATTCATTATATTATATACTTTACCATTGCTATTATTTATTTAAATACGTAATACCATCAAAAACAAGACTTGTAAAAAAAGCCAAGCCTCGCAACTGAATTCTTCTACCATAAAAATTTGTGAGATCCATGTTATACCAAGTCGGTTAACTCATTTAGTCCCTGTTTAAGGCACCTTTCTTCTTAAGTTATTACATAAATACCTAACCTAACAACTTCTTATAGTGACTATATCAGTATTAAAGATCTTTCTTGTCTTGCATGGGATTCGAACCCGCGACACTAGCGCGGTACGTTGGTGTCTTAACCACTACGTCATCTGCGCAGTCTTTAGCTGCTTGTTACGATTTCCATAGAGAAGCAATGATGGCGACAAATGTATTCTTATTTTTTACAAAGTTACATTTCATTAACTGCAAATGTAACTTTGCAATCCTATATATTTATATGAGTTTACAAAATTATTTATGCAGTTAGTGTATCTCGGCAACTGGATGATAATTATAAGGTTTCATAATTTTTCCTTCATTTATACACTAAACACTAATTGTATTCTAAATTAGAAGCTTCTATGTCGGCTAGAAGTGCCACTTTAATATTGATGATCGATCAGTCAGTCAGTGAGTGACAAAATTACGAAATTTTGAGTAGTTATAATTCTTAAACTATTGGTTCAAATTGAATGAAATTTGAAATACACATTGTGTATACAAGGCCTGCTAGGTTACTAAAAATTCAGGTTTCTAGTTTTATTAACAACGAAGTTATAGGGGGTCGAAAATGGTCTGAATGTCTTCGAGAAAAGTATGTTACGGCAGTTTTGCGTTTTGCCCGACTTTTTTTTTGCTCGACTTGGCGGGGGCACTGCCGTGCCCCCAGATGATTCATTTTAAAACAGTGTAGCGTTCTGTTTTTGAGCCTAAAAGACACTTAAACTATCACTACGCTTTAAAGTCTGTAGTAACCGCATATTGTTTCACTATGTTGATACGTGTAAGTACCATGGAATTCCTGGCTTTTACGATGTTTTGGGAGCGATAGAATTTACACTCTTACCGCTGCATGTTATAATTATTTGATTATACAAAATAATTAATGTTTAAGCGTTGCAGCAGCTTTCAAGCATCAATCCATGGCGTGCTCACCCCACGCTGAAGTCATCAAGCTAACGACTTGTTTTTTTCATTAGTATTTACATAATATCTCAATGGTGCATACGAATAAAACTAAAATTGCGAGTACTATACTTTAGTATTCGTAATTTTAGTTTTACTTATACTAGTAATATACAAATGTTTATCATTGTTACAGAAAGATCATTTCCATTTCATATTATTTATATTATTATTATTTCAATAGATGTGAACCATTTTTATAGAGAGATGGTTATAACATCAGTAACAGAAATAGATGATCCATGTGGTTACAAAAGGAAGACACTGCGTATGACTGAAAGTTTTCTGTACACTGAGCAAAAGAGAGAATGAATTTATCACGTTCAATGAGCAAAGTAGAGGAAATTGAGGCGTATACGGACCCTTGCACACGGTTGGATTAATAATGCGAAAAATTTAAATGATATTTTTATTTAATATTTGCAGGTATTATAAATGAAGACAACATATTATTAACTAGTATTTGATATAATATTATTCTATTAGTTAAGTCCAACCAAACAGCGTGGCGGATGTTAATACATTCGGCGTGCACGGACCATTTAGATATTCAACATAAAAGCACCAATTTTAGCCTATACATTGAGCTCTACGGATAAGTTAGTATTCTAAATATTATAAATACAGCTGAAATAGTTATCTAGATATTAACGTCCAAAATTCGTAATTTTTATGACTGGCATATAGATCAAAAACCTAATCCACCTCCAGACAACCTAGAAAGTGCAAAATTAGCATTCAAATAGGTATTTGTTTATATACAACGTAAAAAATCTAACAATAGCTAATTTATAAAATTGTAAAATTTTCCATATAATCGATTTTATTAGATGTAAAACTTAGCCGCATGCAAAATTATTTAGATGCAACTTCGTCTTTGTGGCAGAAAATAATTTTCATTATGATAGGTTAACGATTTTATAGGTATTTTAATTTCATTATAAAAAATTATTTTACATATTTGATAATTAAGTATAACTTTAAAGCAACCGCGTCGAGTGTGTGTGGCAAAATTATTTAGAAGCAACTTCTTCTTCTTGGCAGAGAATAATTTTCATTATGATAGGTTAACGATTTTATAGGTATTTTAATTTCATTATAAAACTTTATTTTACATATTTGATAATTAAGTATAACTTTAAAGCGAATGCGTGTGTGTGGCATAAACATGCTGGTTAATCTTGCTGTTCAGTAATCTCTAGATAGGTACCCTTACCTACAAGATTGCTTTATGATTCGCGTAAAACAAATATAAGTTACGACTAAAGTACCAAGAAAATGTAAAAATGTTAAATTGCAACTATAGATTGTACAAACAGGGAAAAATATAAATAGGAACATTAGTTTTAAATAACAATAAATCTATTTATAAAAATTAATGATATCTCGGTAAAAATATAAATATGAAAACGGCAGCTAAATTCTATGTTATAATAATCATGATGTGGTTCTCGACTTCAACGACGAAAGACTTAAGATATAAATAGGGGACACGTTCTGAAGATTCATCTCAGCCCATATTCGTCTCGCTATTGGGCTCTAGTCTCCTCTACTATGGGAGGCAAATTGACCTACTATACTACGAAGGTCAGACGTAATGGCATTGTTTCGAATTTTCCTTCTCTTAGATATTATATACATATTATATCCCTTAGTCGTATTTCATGACACCCACGGGCAAGAGAAGGGGGTGGTAAATTATGTTCTTACTCCATCACCACATGGATCGATTCTATAGATTATTCTAAAATATATTTATTAGGAAACATACAATATTCTTGGAAAATTTAATACACAAAAAATAAAGTAAATTTAATACAGTAAAAATGTAATACCAATGACAATGTTACAATAAATTAACGTTGTTTCAAGGTAATACTCGGGGGTTGCTAAGCGTTGTACGACAAAATATTTTATCTTAAATAGCATCTCTATTGCTGTCTTATTCCTTCTCACCTACGACCTTGAGTGACCTACGATAACACAAGCACACAAGCGACATTAAGCACTAATTAAACGGCTTAACGTCTAAATTCTAGAAAATAGATGATTGCAACATACTTAAAGTAGAAGAAGGAGGGGGCAAGATGAGGTAGCGGGCAAGATGGGGTAGCGAGCAAGATGGGGTACCGGGTATTATCGGCCGTATAAGCAACCAGTCACAGCCACTCTGGCTCATAATGACGCTTCACCATCTAGTTTATCAGTCAGGCTTATAACAGACTTTAGAGTCCACGCGTGTTTGCTCTAGTGCCAAAAACTCGGATTTTGTTGAGTTTGTTGCCATTTTCGTGCAGGTGTTTTGTATCTCAATATTAGTTATATAGAATTGATTGAAAGACATCCTTGTTTATCAAAGATTACACAAGCAGGTAAGAAAATCTTTGTTTCCATATTTTGATTAGATTTTTTAAGACATGTTATTTTATTCAAATGTGCCCAGGAGGGCAAGTAGGTGTACCATACCTCTCGAAGAAAATTTTAGTTATTTCTTTAAGGCACTAGGATTATTTATACGTAATTGAGATTAATCTTGTTTTAGAATGATGAAAAATTATAGAACAGAGACGGAGAGGAGGAATTGGAGTGTAGAAAGTATGAAAAATGCAATAAATATTGCAGATAAATGGGAAATGGGGTATAAATTCGTAGTGAAAAGATATTCTGTGTCAAAATCTACCCCTTAAAAAAGTTAAAGAAGCTCATGTAGCCCTAAAAGGTCCTGCTGCTTCTGCAACTTTGGTGAAAGTTCCTTTAAGGCCAAAAAGAAGAACATTTTCTGATGCCGAAGAGAAAGAACTTTGTGACTATAATGCTGATATGGAGAGCTGTCTTTACGTAAAACAAAAGATTTAAAGACATTGGCATATAATCTGGTAGTAAAAAATGGTAAGTAACATTTTTTTAACACCGAAAAAAAAGAAACTTGCATAGATGCAGTGATTTTTAAGCAGGCATCCAGAACTATCAATACGAAAGCCAGTAAGCACTTCAGCTACATGTGCCACTGGGCTTAATACGCAAAGGTGTTAAACAGATTTTTATCTGTTGTCAGTCCTCAACAAGTGCAACTCGCAAAGTGACACGCGTGACAAGAAAACGAGGAAAAACAGCTACAATAATTTTTTTCTCCATGCTAAATTTCATTAGAAGGTAAATATTTTTTATTTTGAAGCTGAAGAAGCTTGTAGAATATAACACAAAATAAAGAAGAGGTAAAAGATCTAATAAAGAATAAGAAAATCAATTTGGCACAGAAAAATAACAGAAAGAATACCAACAATAATCTAAATTCACTACCAGAAAGTGACAACGATGAAAATAATATCCCTTGCTTTAACTGCCATAGAAAATACTTAGATTCAGATGAAGGATGGGCTGCATGCACTCTCTGTAGGCAGTGTGCACACTGTAACTGTGCTGGGGTAGACAAGGATGACAACGAGGCAATTTTTGTTTGCGAGTTTTGTAACCAAAATTAAATATGTTTCCCATAGCCCATCTTGCCCCATAGGGTACCCCATCTTGCCCTACGGAGGGGGCAAAATAAGGTTTTCGACATTTTTGACAATTTTTTAATTTTTTTTTCAATGAGTCTAAAGTTTCTCAAATTCCTTATTTCCAATGACTGATTTCATCATTCATTCATCGCAGCCCACATACGTCCCCGTGTTGGGTTCGGGCCTCCTCCACAGTGAGAGGGAATTTAACCTACTATACCATGCTGGTTAGACATGTTGGTATAGGGTTTTATTTCGAGTTTTCCTTCTCTTGCACAGATGTTATGTACATTTTATATCCCATAGTCGTCTTGTACGACATCCACGGGCAAGATAGGGAGTGGTGAATTGTATTCTTACTCCGTCACTACACGGAAGTCTGACTGATTATGTAAGAATAATTATAAATAAATAAGTATTCAAAACAATTAAAAATGTCCCTTTTATTATCCTCGAAACATTAAGTACCCCGTCTTGCCCCCAATTCATTCCCCTAATATGTATGTATGAAGGCTATCGGACGTTTATTTTACTATTGTCACTTAAAGATTGTGATTCAATAGATACTTATTGATTTAATTTATGATTTAATAAAATAAAAAAGAATTTATGGCCCAAGTTCTTTATTTTATATAGATAATTTGATAAATACAACTTAAGAAGTCATATTTATAAATTACAAACACTTTTGTAATAGAAGAAATACAGGAAATTGTGTTTAAAATATATCTAAGAATATTATACGTTTTTCTAATAAATAAATTTCAGAATAATCTACAGAACTTGACACCCATTTATATCGTGAGTCTTTTGTCGGTGAAGTCGGCAACAATTTTACGTTTATCAAAATATTGAACTTGGCTGCCTTTTCCACTTTTATGTTTTTATAAATATTTTAAACTAGAGATCTTAGTTTCTCTTTAAGTAGGTATGACATATTTCCAGAGATAAAATGAAGCTTTAAGTACTCCGTGATATTGTTTCTTTCTGTAATTGAAAGAACTTATAAAATAATTTCGTTACAACCAAAAATACAAATAATTTATAAAAAAAAAAATTTTTACATAAATAAGTTGTAAGAATAGTGCTTAAAAATGTAATTGTTGACCAGATGGCATATTGAATCGGTCCAGGGTAATGTAAATCACTTAGTCGTCTTTTACAACACCCTCGTGAAATGTAAGGGTTAGTAGAATTCGTAGCAGCCACCACACAGCACGATTAAAAATGACAATTACTATAAAAAAATAATATTTTTTTTACACACCAAAATATTTTAAAAACGTAAAAGAATAAATTTGATCGTGTGGTTCTATGAAACCACGATAAAAGTGAATTTTTTTTTCGCATTACAAAAAATAGCAACATTTACACTAAGCACTGATAAAAATAAACAAATAGCGTGGAGCACTGGCACAAATGAGTAATAGTCTATACACTACACGGTCAGCTGATGCGAACGCCACCATATTGACCTC
This sequence comes from Lymantria dispar, assembly GCA_032191425.1. Lineage (NCBI taxonomy): Eukaryota > Metazoa > Arthropoda > Insecta > Lepidoptera > Erebidae > Lymantria > Lymantria dispar. Next base: position 20,436,168 of record CM063449.1, read on the forward strand.
GGCTGCTCTGTCGAGCGCCTTTCACTTTACCCCTACTTCACAGCCGACCGTCACGCGACATGCAATAGATGGTCGAAAAAGTTTGAGGCGATATAATTAAAGTTTCACTTTAATAACAAATACCTAAGTAATCGAAACAAGCAAAGCAGTTTACACAACTAGTATAATATGATAAAAATTGAATATTATACGAAGTCTTAATCGTTACCGTTTGAATAATTCGCGATAGCAAAATGAAATTATATGCAGAATAATAAAATTCTGGACCCTCCGAATAGAGCCCATAATAAATTTTACCTTTGTTATTTCTACTTATATGATATTTTGATCTGAACTGCCAAAAAAATTATGCCTACCCTTATACATATGATTATTACCGCCCATATGGGATATATTATCATATATTTATTTGTAAACTAAGAGCAGATATAGCTAGGTATGTGCTAAAGGATTATATTGATATGCAAAGGACTCAGCTTCGAATCTCATCTCGTATACCTATGACTATCCGTATAGTGACGGAGTAAGAATACAATTCACCACCGCCTCTCGTACCCGTGAGTGTCGTAAAATACGACTAAGGGTTATATTTCGCATATGTATATATGTACAAGAGAAAAAAAAAATCGAAGCAAATCTCTATACCAATCTGTCGGGCTAGCGTGATATAGTAAGATCAGTTTCCCTCCTATTATGGAGGAAACTCGAGCCCAGCAGTGGGACGTATATGAGCAGAAATGATGAATGAATGATGATACCTATGACTTTTGGAATGTTTATGTATCAAATTATAAATTATTTTACCTACAGCTTGCATTTCCATTGGTGAAAAATATTATCAAAAAGGAAGGTAAAGATCTCCAAAATATGCTCTCGTATACGTGTAATCCGTGCCTCGAAGATCAGCTTAAGCCGTTGATCATAGCTGCCATGAGTGTCTGTGATATTCGATATGGGAGGTCAGCATCCTCAAATAGCCTACAATATCGTTGCCCAATTGAATTGCGAGGTTCAAATGTCAGTCAGCCTCTGTAAAATTATATTCCCTTGAAACTGCTAAGATTAGTAAGCCCATCTTAACATGATTGAGAATTATAAAGACCCAGAATGATATTTATTTAGTTGCAAACTCAAAACCTTAATAAAAAATTTTATAAAGACTCACCATATTTTCTTTTTATATGTCCATAAGCCGTGTGGTGAGGGAGTAAGAATACTTGAGGGAGGAAGAATTCACCACCCAGAATCTGGTGAATTGTATTAAAAAAAAATTGTGAATTGTGTTCAAAAAAAGGAAAACTCGAAATGAAGCTCTGTACCAACATGTCTAATCGGCATGGTATAGTAGGTCAAATTTCTTCCCCTTGCGAAGCCGATCTCAACAGTGGAACATATGTGGGCTACGATGATGAGGATGTCCACAAGCCTGTAGATGTAGCACTGAGCGTGTATTTCCTTGCAAATTGTCTCTATATGCGAGAAATTAGCCTAATAGATCACGCGGACATGGTAATTAGAATCACTATAAAATTAAACAACTTGGCACTATGTTTTATTTAGAGTTTTTCTTATTGCCAACAAAGTTATTTGACTTTGCTGTAGATCCTCACATAAAATGTTCGTTATAATGGCGATATAATTTTATGAAATTAAATTAATTTTATGTAATTAATTTCGAACAATCATTCCGTTGTTTGTAGTCTTATAATGCTAAGACATTTTTAATTAATCATAATGGCACAATCAAAAGAAATTCAAAGAAAAGGCTCATCTATACCATACTAATATTATAAGGAGGAAATGTTTGTATGTGTGTATGTTTGTAATGAATAAACTCAAAAACTACTGTGCCGATTTCAAAAATTCTTTCCCCAATAGAAAGCTATAATATCAATGAGTAATATAGGTTATATTTTATCCCGGTATTCCCACGGAAACGGGAACTACGCGGGTAATACAACTGAAACCGAAGCGAGGCGAGGGCGGGTTGCTAGTTTTTAATATAGCAGCCTTTTTAGGGTGCCGTACCCAAAGAGTAAAAACGGGACTCTATTACTAAAACTTCACTGTCTGTCCGTCCGTCTGTCTATCACCATGCTGCATCTCAAGAACCGCGATAGCTAGACAGTTGAAAGTTTTACGAATTATGTATTTCTATTGCCGATTTAACAACAAATACTAAAAACAAAATGAGATATTATATAAGGGGCTCCCATACAACAAACGCGATTTTTTTGAAGTGAAACTTCTTTATCGGCGTTGGAAAAAAACTTACCGGCACATTTTTCGGTTACGCGTCACATTTTTTCGTTACGCGCCATCTTTTTCTCGTCCCACCACGGTCGATTCGAATAAAGAGTACTTTCTCCAGTGGAGTAGGGATAGCATGTCGTTTAAGCGGACATAAAGGCATAAAGGGATAAGGGGATAAAGGGATAAAGAGATAAAGGGACAAAGGGACAAAGGGATAAAGGGATAAAGGGATAAAGGGATAAAGGGATAAAGGGATAAAGGGATAAAGGGATAAAGGGATTAAGGGATAAAGGGATAAAGGGATAAAGGGATAAAGGGATAAGGTGATAAGGGGATAAGGGAATAAGGGGATAAAGGGATAAGGGACAAAGAGACAAAGGAACAACGGGACAAAGGGACAAAGGGACAAAGGAACAAAGGGACAAAGGATAAAGAAGTTTCACTTCTGCTATGCGTACTTTGTATACACGTTAATTTTTTTATAGATAATTGTACAGAACCCATCGTGCACGACTCCGACTCGCACTTAATCGGTTTTTTTTATTATGATTGACGTATCTTTTGTAGTTTTCTTTTTATTTCAAACAACAATAGTTACAAATGGATTTTAAAGTTACGTCAAGGAGAAATCTCCCGTGTGGTGACAGAACGATAGGACCATTCTGAATGGCATTCTCATAGGGAAGCCTATTTCCAACAGTGGATATCTACGGGCTGAGTAATGGATGGATGAAAAATAAATGAAATAAAACGTCAGAATTACGTTAATATGACCAGACAGGTGTGATCCACAAATTATTGTTCCGATTCTGGATGTAATTGTGTCCGTTAATAATATGCATGTCTTCCGTGTGGTGACAAAATAAGAACACAATTTATTAAATCACCGCCTCTATTGCCCGTGTGTATCGTAAAAGACGACCAAGGGATATTACGTTATGCACATAACGACTATGGAAGAGAAGGAACACTGAACATTAAACCCTATGCCAACACGCCTAAGCAATACGGTATAGCTGGTCTATTTTTCGATCGATTTATCTAGATCTAGCTAGGTTTTATTTATAGAACATGTTGTTTTGTCAGTGTTTTTAGCAAAACAATATAATGACATTGAATTTTAAAAGAATATGAATTCAAATTTTGCCGTCAACATCATGAGTTACGATAGCTCAGTTGGGGAGTAGTGCCGTTTCCTTTTAGTATTGTTTTGGCATTCAAACGGCGTCGGATCAAATCTCAATGTTATTATTATTCTCTTTTTGTATTTTTTATATTTTTTTCATTATTTAATTTTTATTTTTTATTAATATATATCTAAATAAATTTGACAAAAATATAACAAAAATATTCCGTCAACCAGATATTCAGTATTTATGAATGCTGAAAAGTGTCCAAAACGTCTGGAAGCCAAAAAGCGCGATAAAATCCATAGAAATAAATAAAACTACGGATTTTATCGAGTTTGTATTTGATTTTTGATTCCCGACGTTTCGAACATTTTTCAGCGTTTATGGTGATGGGTGAATTAAGATACCTCACGTCTATCATCATCATCATCTCATCTGAGCCCATATACATCCCACTGTTGGGCATGAGCCTCCTCCACTGTGGGAGGGAAATTGACCTACTATACCACGCTGATCTGACGTATTGTCATAGGGTTTTGTTTTGAGTTTTCCTTCTCTTGCATAGATGTTATATGCATATCATATGCCTTAGTCGACTTTTACAACACCCACAGGAAAAAGAGCAGGTGGTGAATTGTATTCTGATTCCGTCACCACACGGAAACGTTCAACAAGTCATCGTTATTACAGAAAATTTATAATTATCTACCCGATACAGATAATTAGTAATTGTTATGTTAATAACTAATTTTCTCATTAATCAAAAATAAAATACAAACGCGATAAAATCCGTAAATTATTTTTTATTTAAAATGTGTAATACTCGCGTAAAAATCAGAAATCATTCCATAGATATTTCTATGGAATGATTTCTGATTTTTATTTCACCTTTGTCAACTGTGTACTAGATACTCGCGTAAATATTTTTATTTTTTTTTATTGCAAACGGTGGCAAACGAGCAAACAGTACACCTGGTAGTAAGTGTTGCTGCCGCTCATGGACTTTTACAAGGCCGCTGCCTACCGCGAAGAAAGTGAAGGGAGTGTGAATGCGTACATTGAGGCTCGGTGATACCAAGGGCACCAATAAAACCCTCCATACGCAAACACACTCAGAAAGTTGGGCTTCCGGCTCTCTCGCTCACCGAACGAAGCGCAGTAACAAATCGCTACTACTCAGACGTGGATTTTCTGCGAGAGTGTGGTACTACCCCGGACAGACCGGCCCGCGACTGTAGACAGATAACTGTCGACAGTGTAGTCCTACCACACTTATCAGATATCATTATAAAATTTAATGTCAGGTGTTACTAATAATACTACTACTGACTGTTTGGAGTTTCTCCTTCCATTGGAGTATTTAATGTTTAAAAATAAAACAAGAAAATAAATAAACATGCGTCTTAAAACATATCTTGATTAAAACAGATTATGCTTTGTTTCCTGAACTAACAAATTAATTCTTGGGTCCCAGTAGACTTTATAAACAATGTTTGTGAGTTAGTGCCCCATATTAAATGAAGTGTGATTAGTAATATCTGTAAGGATTAATCTCAGTATTTTTTTAATTATATTGTATGATTGTAATCAATAATGTAATTTTGTAATACTTCATGTCTGTATAATTTCTTTAAATTCAATAAATATTATTATTATTTATTAAAAGAAAGTGGCAAATATAGAATAACACAAGAAATTATGTAAACAATATGAAAACATATTATGCTTAAAAGACAAAAGAAAAAAAAAGAATGTACATATACAAAAATTCAGACCAGTTCTTTGTGGATCACGCAAAGAATTATCCTGTGTGAAAATTTAATATGTAATAATTAGCACTGGTGTTTACTATTTGCACCACAACACCGACTGTGCAATTAAATATATCTAACATATACTAATTAGGAGTTAAACCAAAGTTATTTTCCAAAGGGAAGAGTTATAAGTTATTCTAGGTGGCGTATAATTCTCGTACTCCACAGGAGGCATGAACTATGGCATCCCACATCAATATTGCGCGCACGTTCGAAAACTTTCTGCCACAATTACCTGAGAGCTCAAGTGTCGGAAAATATATTGGTTTTGTTCGTCTCGGTCCCAACTATCTAGAGAATCGATCTGCTAGTGAATCTATTAACCTGTGTACAAACAAATAAATGTTACTCTTTATAGCTTTGTTTTGTCACGATAATAATCTTAAGAGAAAACAATTTTAATAAAATATTACAGTACTTTTAATAGTGAAGACTGGTGGAGTTATGAAATGGAAATTTAAGAAAACAAACAAATATGTAACTTAATTTCTTTCTCTTCATCTAAGCTATTAATTAACCCTAATGGATCTGAATTGAAATTCTAAGACAAAGTAATTGATATACTGGATTTTTTTTTACTTTATTTCCTAAGACCTATAGCAGCAAAATTATTCTTGTAAGAAAATAAATATTACGTACCCATGTAAATAACAATTTTTGAAATCTGTTACACATACTCTTATGCCACAAAGAAGATGAATGAATAGTTTACAAAAAATGTACTACTGTATTTTTTCTTTGAGAAAATCGCCTTACTATGCCATCTATGCTATGTAACTAACAACAAAATTATAACACACCAATGTGAAAAAAAAGTAATTAGCCAAACAGATATAATAATTTTTAGAATTTTTGTCCGCCATTGTCACTGTATGATTCATTATCATTCCGTGTGGTGACGGAGTAAGAATACAATTCACCACTCCCTATCTTGCCCGTGGATGTCATACAAGACGACTAAGGGATGTAATATGCACATAAGATCTGTGCAAGAGAAGGAAAACTCAAAATGAAACCCTATACCAACATGTCTGACCAGCATGGCATAGTAGGTCTAATTCCCTCCCATTATGGAGGAGGGCCGAGCCTAACAGTAAGACGTATGTGCGTTGCGATGCGATGATTAAACTTCGCTTGATTCGCACAATTTTTTTTATTTGGTTTTCCTACTATGAATAGAGTGATGTAAATAATACGAATATATGTGAAGATAATGTACAAAGCCTTGTGGAACATCGGCTACGACTGGGTATTGAGGAGGAGCCTCCCGCTCAGGCTGGGCGTGATTTGTTAGGCCGATGACACGCTCGACACAGCCCGCGGTGGGACCCTAGAGGAGACGGCAAGCCTGGCGACTCTAGGCACCGACGAAATTGTCAGGCGGATCGAGGCATTGGGGTTGAGGGTGGCCCTGGAAAGACGGAGGCCCTCTTGTTCCATGGTCCCGCATGGGCCCTACAATCGGCGTCTCGATCACCGTCAATTCGGTTGATATCAGCATCCGGGCCCATATGAATGATGATGTCGCCCGCGCACCACACATTGGTCTGTCATTCATCGCGAGCTGGGGCTACTGTTCTTACGTGTTTCTTGGTTGTGTACTTATACCCTATTATTTTCGAAATGACAACGTCTTCGACTGAATGGTCGGATGAACATGTCTTGACGTTGATTGAATTATACCAAGGAGAACCATCACCGCCTTTTCTTTCCTTATTTTTTGTACGATGCAAATAATAAGCATATGTACCGAAACCATATGCGTAGGCCACTAGTGCAAATAAGTTATCGTCCATAGTCTGTTCAGCGTCAGCTGCTCAGCTCAACTGAACAACAAACCTTGGGTCCACGCTTGTCCATTTCCAGTGTTTGGTGCAAAGTTGGTATTAAAGCCAATGTGTGGTGCAGTAGTTTGGTACAATATTGGCCACTCCAAATTAGAGCCAAGCTTGGACGCAAAGTTGAATCCAATGTGTGGCCGCGGCATAAGAGTTGGTAGTATTCGTAACCGCCCCCACACGGCACCATAAAATTATACTATTTATAACTGATAGATTGCAATTTTTTATCAGCCAATTCTCCTTAAATACGAATATTTCTTATTACTGATGTTTACGCGCGTATTACACATTGTAAATAAAACTACGGATTTTATCGCGTTTGTTGCTGTTGTGGTCCGCCCGTAACCATGAACGCTGTAAAGTGTTCAAAACGTCGGGTAATCAAAAATCAAATACAAACGCGATAATATCCGTAAAGTAGTTTTATTTACAATGTTTCTTATTACATAAAATTAACCTACTATGGCAGTGTTATAACTACAAAACATCAATAAACATTCTTGAAATAGATTCATGTTAAAAAAACATTATATTACAATTTAGTTTTAACCACACTATAATATTTTTATAGAAATTTCACCACTTATTGTCAAGCCATTATTATATATTTGCCGAAAGATGTAAAAACCAGATAAGTATTAAAAAAAATAATTTACAAAATTTTATTTTAAGATAAAGCAAGTCATTTTATTATCCAAAAATAACAATAGTTTGTTCATCATTTTAAGTTTTAACTTTTATCAGCAGTTCTCCTGACTGCTTTGTGTTCTCTTGGATTTTCTATAGAAAACATTTTATTCCGCGATGTAAAATATAATAATAATAAATATTGAAATTACAACAGAAAGTTTATTATCCTGTTTAATTAAGTTACTTGTGTAATGATTCGTAGTGGGACTCTAATATTTGATATAATAATGTCACTATAGGTCCCACATGTGGTGGAGTTAATTAATAACTGGCGAGAATGACCGGACATGCGAGGCTACGAGGCAAAGAAAAAATATCATTTCGCTGAGCACCCGGTTAGTTAGTAGAAAAGACTGTGTATGGACCGAAATAATAAGCTGCAGACCGCCGCCCCTGTGATTTATTGTTTTGGCTTTGCGAAACCTCACTCGGAAGTCTGATAAAAAATGATCTCACTTATTAACACCACTGGCGAGACCCGGTTTTATTACCCTTTGCCGATTCCTGTGACACACCCAACATTTTTATACTCCGCATTTTATATAATCATCCAATCAAGTTACCCGTAGCTTTTCGCTCTCAAATATTTACATGTCTTTGTTTAGTATCAGATTGTAAATAAATTTCCAGAAAATTATGCTCGTTATCATTTTACTTTTATGTTTTTAAACGATTGCCACGACTCCACGTTAATTTATTCTTAAGAGAACATAAAAGATAAACAATTAGGTACTTCTTCAATCTGTATCATAATAATATTAAATAAAATTTAAATACAGTTAATATTTAGTTTATTATTTTATCTTACAAACATAACAGATTTATAAAATAATAACTAAATAACTTAATTTAGTACCCGGAAAGGATTTATGACGTATGGACTTAAAGTGCTTTGTGGTTATTACTGTAAGCAAAATTCTTTATGATATTAGAATGGCCCTACCTCAGGAAACTTTTCAAATATTAGCACCATTATTTCACGAGATGACAGAGGTTGGGCACATATTAGCAAAGTTCGAGGGCGATCGTTTCATATCACTCGATTCATTTTTTAAGGACCATATAACTTATTTTTGTAAATAAATTATTCTTAATTGCGTTTTAAATATATTATGATTATTGATGGGGCGGGTTAAGAATACAAATTGTCACCACCCCTTAGTTTTCCATATGAATGAATTTCTCTCACGAAATTCATAACACCGACTATGATTGCCAACCTGGAAGTGAGCGTGGTGGTTTTGAAGCTATTTTCCTTTCGCACAGAGACCTCCTGCAGTGACCGTATAAGAATGTCGGCGCACATGCCGTCCGTTCCATCCGGGGTAATAAAAAGGTAGAGCACGGCCCCATAACCCACAGTATTCCCTCTCCTTCGCCCTTAAGCCGACCATTGATGCCGAGTACTTTGTCATCCGTGGCCAACCCGGCGGAATACCCTCTTGGGTACCGTCCCTGCCTAAAGACCCTCCTGAAATATCACCCTTTCGCGGTCAGCCTCTCTGCGAGTGACGAACAATTCCCCGATTCAGCCTCGGCTAGGGCGGCATCAATCGCAGGTACTCACACCGCCAAGGTCGCCGTCAGCGTATCGTACCGCCGTAGAGGAGATCCTCACGTGGAAGTTCCGTCGCTTCCTTTCATGAGATAACTGCTTCACAGAAGGCGGTGACCGCATCTTACTTCTTGACGCTGTCGCGTATTTTACATCATCTTATCGGTATCGTAAAAGACGATTAGGAGATATGATATGCAGATAACATAAATGCAAAAAAATAGAAACTCATAATAAAACTCTATGCCAACATGTTAGACCAGCATGATATGGTAGTTTAATTTTCTTCTCATCGTGGAGGAGATCCAGGTCCAACGGTGAAGCATGTATGGACGTGGGTAGAAGACATTATAGCAAACAACAATAAACATATTTTCGTATACATAAGTCCGTGTGGTGCCAAAGTAAAAATACAATTCACCACACCCTCTCTCACCTATGGGTGTTGTAAATGTCAATTAATATATGCAACAGCTATGCAAAAAAACGCAAACTCTAAAATAAAAACCCTATACCAACCCGTGTCGCGATAGGGAGTGGTTATTTATATTTTTACTCTATCACCACACGGCAATAGCAATAACAGGAGAAACAATATAGACTCATCTTAATTTCTTAATGAAAAAGAGTAATTAAAACCTGATTACGGTCTAAGAACACAATCTATCAACATTGGTATCCCTCCCAATGTGTAGTATGGACTACGCTAAGTAACTGCACACTTATTTACTGAAGATAACAAAAAACTAATTCATTTTAAGAGAGCGAGGTGTAACTTTTATTGTGGTAGATACCTAACCGAGATCTGGCATATAAGAGATTAGGCTATTGCTGTACCCATTACACTCACTAGCTAAAATCGAAGACGAGTAACAAATTCAACCACATTCTACATTTGCCTTTATTTTGTATCTATATGTTTATATTTCCTTGAGGTGAAGGGGTAAGAATTCTCCATCTCTTGCTCGCGGGTTTTGCAGGCATATGACAAGCGAATATCATTAAGAGAAGGAAAACTTAACATAAAACGTTTGACCAGCGTAGTATAATAATACAATAGCCCTCATACAGTGAAGAGTGACAAAGCTCAGCAGCGGGCCGTGTATGGTCTGCAATGATGATGATGAGATGATACCCACGTTCATCTATGCTCAAAAATAGATCCGTTAATAAAAATTTGTTAAAATAAGAACATAAAATGGTAACCTAAAAGTTATATTCGCATTTGGTGAAAACTGTTCTCTATTATTTTGTTATCATTAAATAAAAGAGCCCTCCCATCGGCGTCTCGATCACCGTCCACTCAGTCGACATCAGCATCCGGGCCCATATGAGGTACTTGGGCCTGGTGCTCGACGGGCGATGGTGGTTCCGGGAGCATTTCCGCAGGCTCGCTCCACGGCTTGTCGGCGCGGCGTCCGCCCTATCGTGGCTTATGCCAAACGTGGGCGGACCGAGGGCGACCGCTGCGTTCCGACAGCTGTACGCGGGGTCATCCGGTCGATGGCCCTGTACGGCGCACCGGTGTGGGCGGGGTCCATGACCGTCCGACTTGAAGCCCTTCTGTGGCGACCACAGAGGGTCATGGTGGTCAGGGCCATCCGCGGATACCGCACGGTGGCAACGGAGGCAGCGTGCCTATTGGCCGGGACTCCCCCGTGGGACCTGGAGGCGAAGATGCTCGCCGGACTATATCGGCGGGAGACGGGGGTGCGAGCGGGGGGCGGTGTGGTCTCGTTAAGGGATCTCACCGCCTGGTGCATCGACGCCCGCCGAGACGTCATTGCTCGTTGGGCAGACCGGCTGGAGAGGCCTCGGTTCGGGGTGCGAACCGTGGAGGCCTTGCGGCCGGTGCTGATGCAGTGGTTGGAAAGGCGGCACGGGGTGCTCTCTTTCCGACTGGTGCAGGTTTTGACGGGGCATGGGTGCTTCGCCAAATACCTGCACAAGGTCGTTAGGAGGGAGAGTACACCGTCCTGCCACCACTGCGATTGCGGCGAGGACACGGCGCGCCATACGCTCGAGGCCTGCGCGGCTTGGGCGGTGCAGCGCTGTGAACTCGTCGCAATCATCGGTACGGACCTGACGCTGCCGGCTATCGCTAGGGCGATGGTCGACAGCGTCGGGAATTGGGACGCGGTCGCAGCCTTCTGCGAGACAGTGATCTCGCGGAAAGAGGTGGCGGATCGCCTGCGCGAGGAGCGCAGCCTCGATGAGGAGATCCGCCGCCGGCGACTGGGGCGGCGCAGGCGCAACTATCTGCGCCTCATGCCGCCCTAGCCGAGGCCGCGGGTGACGTGACAAGGGGATTAGTCGGTCACCCGCTGAGAGGCCGACCGCGTGAGGAAAGACCGACGTCCTCCCCGAGGGGGGGACGTCGGCAATGGGAGGGTACCCCAATTAGGGGTATTCCGTCGGGGCGACCACTGACGACAAGTTAACGCTGCTCCAGTAGTCGGCCTAACGACGAAGGCGACGTGGTTTTTGGGTGGGTCGCGGGAGTTGCGTGCTTAAGCCCCTCTGTCACCCCGGACGGAGGCGGGATGGTGCGGAGGCGCGCCGACCGCGACCCACCCACAAAAAAAAAATCATTAAATAAAAAAAAAACATCGACAATGGTGGATAAAACATATTTTAAATAAGTATAAACAGGTAATAGAAAAATTCTGACATTATATCTTCATAACGCCATGATATTCGTATGAAACGCTGCCAAAAATTCTGGTTACATAAACGAAGAAATTAATTTACATTTTTACGCTTACGTAAATATTACAAACAGTATTATTGCCATACATTTGTGGGTACTGACGGCTCAGCGGTAGTACGCTTCTCTCATATAGCCTGAAAATGCTAATGTGATGCAAAAATTGCTCAGCTATGCTACTAGTAATTTTAATTTAAAAAGAGGCATGTTGGTTAGTATATGCTGGTGGTGTATTTAATTTTCAAATAAGTTTAAGTTCAAAAGAACTTAAACTGGATTCATGCCGTAAGACAGGGTTGAAAACAATCCATTCGCTTTTATTACAGGTCTATCCCTCCATCCATCAGCCCATCGTCTTTTTTGAGACATGGGCCTCCTCAAGAAGGGATAATGCCTTAATTACCACGTTTGGTAAGTGAATTATAGATATAGATTTCCCAGGAGAGTACTACGGCCTTATCCAGGTGACTCAGCCGGTTTTTATGACTTCTATAGGAAGTAAGGGGTGGTTACATATTATATTCCCTAACCGTAAAATAACAGAGGATATATATATATATATATATATATATATATATATACTCATTAATTCTTTTTCTGTCATATATACAATTAATAAATAAAAATAACATCCGCACTCAAATTAATCCATTATGGATTGCTTTAAGAACTATCTTGGCTGAAATTCGAACCATTATATACAAAATTAGATGTTATTATTTAAACAATTACCTAATCTGCGTTAATTGACCTTACGTGTTTTCAAAATACTGAAACAATCCGTTAATTTTATCGGTATTATTAATATTTGATATAATTTCAAGACTACTAATTGTGACACCCTGGATCTGCATCCTGAGTTGCGGTAAAAGTGTTATAAAGTATGTATGTTGTCAAAAAACGTATAATAAGTATGCAATCTAAGCATGCATCCAGCAGTATCGAATCAGCTCACACTCTCTATTACGTGAAACTAAAAAGACATCTAACAAAATGTCGGCGCCTACAAAGCGTTTGGGGAAAGGCATAAGACCGTAAAATATTTAACACAAACTAAGCCGTAAAGCAAACACCCGGATTATAACGATGTTATGTTGCTCGTAAAATGATAATAACTATTTAAAATAAATTGACAATTATTTCTGGTTTAAATACATATTCTTGTTTTCAGCTTATATTTAGGCTAATATTTCAAATTTGGGCAACGTTCGGGAAACGTTAACAGTGATGACTAATTGTGGGCCTCATAACCAAGCTCTTGTACTGGTCCTAGTTGGTAATGCGATTCTCGATGTTGTTTACCTTGGACAAATAGTCCAGTTAGGTAGATCCAATTTCGGGGAAAAGGTCAGCCGACAAATCCAACTCGGTTTTGGCAGCGTAAGAGGTAATTAAAGGTGCAACTTAAGAGAATCTTCTCATCCAACATACCTCAGCATCTAAAAACACAGGTCTACGACCAGTGTATGTTACCCAGTGATGACTTACGGCATGGAAACGTGGTCTCTAAATGTAGGCCTTATAGCCAAGCTCAAAGTCGCTCAGCATGTTATGGAGCAGGCTATGCTCGGTATTTTTCTACAAGATAGAATCTGAAATACAGAAATCTATAGAAGAACAGGTGTGACCAAGATAGCACGCTGAAGTGGCACTGGGTAGGATACGTCATTTAACAAATCAACAACCGCTGGGGAAAAAATATTCAGTGGCGACCACGTATCAGATGACGTAGTGTAGGACGTCCACACCACACTAAGTAGACAGACGACCAAATGAAAGTTTCTGGGCGTCGTTTGATGCAGGCGGCACAGGACCGCACTTTGTGGCGAAACATGAAGGAGGCCTACGTCCAGCGGTGGACGATAATATAGTAGCTGAATGATGATGTGAATGTCACAATTTTTTACGAAGGTGAAGCCACGGGTAGAAATTAATTAAATTACGTTCATAAGAACGTAATTATCAATAGAGAATATTATAGAGTTATTATCAAAAGCTATTTTTAAAATAAATTTTCTAATCAGTGACAAAATCGAGTATACTCTTAACAGTCACTTATTTTGAAGTACTATTTAAGCGCCATTCATTAGCTAATTAATTAAGTAGGTTCCAATTCAAAGGAAAATTAATTAATTGCAAAAGTGTGAAGTGCTTACTTATCTTTCTTTTTTCTAAGATTTATTAAGAGTAAGTTACGTCTATATATTAAATTAGATACATAATGAAGTATCAAATTTGAATGTATCAGTAACCATCATTATCTGATGACAAAAGCTAATATAGGTTTTATTGCGGGACTCGGGCCTTATGTGGAATAGAAAAGTCACTTCCAAGGCAAAGTTTATGATGGCCACACAGTATACTCATAAATCGTCACTATACAAGAAAATACTCATTAATATAAAAATCTTGTATTTCGAGTGGTGACGGAGTATTGTGGGAGAGGCTTGAATAAGAAAGTTTAGTTTTTATCAACATATAAATTTATAAATTATGTATTTGATATAATCATTAATATATTTTAATAATTAAATTATACTTCTTTAAATAAATATGTCATCAGCGTTAACAGCTCGTATGAATATAATCTTCAGTTGAGTCGACATTAATAAATCTAAAGAGCAGGGATTCATACGTCTTGTATAATCTATGGAACATTACAACAGCCGGCTGCGATTCTCTTTCCGCTGAAATATTGTAATGAAATTTTGCCATCTGTTTTCTCTTGTCAGTTGTTTATGATATGATGATCTGCGATGATTTTCTTACTCCAATATGGAATTGACAAAGTTTTCATTACTTAAAAGAGAAACACATATATTCTGTAATTATATTTTACTCAAATAAATTAACAATTGAAATAAATGAATTTAAATAACAATTATATATATTATGCATTTCCGTGTGGTGACGGAGTAAGAATACAATTCACCACCCCCTATCTTACCCGTGGGTGATCGTACGAGACGACTAAGGGATATAAAACGCATATAATATCTATGCGAGAGAAGGAAAACTTGAAATAAAACCCTATATCAACACGTCTGACCAGCGTGGTATAGTAGGTCAATTACCCTTCCATTATGGAGGAGGCCCGAGCCCAACAGTGGGACATATATGGGCTGAGATGATGATATTATGCATATTACGTTAATACAAGAGAAGGAAAACTCAAAATAAAACCCTATACCAACCCATTTATCTGCGTCTTATAGTAGGTCAATATACTTCCTATTCTCCAATAGTGGCTCGAAAGCAGCAGTAGGAGGTTTATAAGCGGAGACGACGGTTAATTTAAACTATTCTGTAAAATAGATCACAATTTGTACAGCATATCTAATTGCAAATAATAAATTGAATGTTGATGTCAGTCTTTATATATCATTGTATTAATGAAAAGAAAACTCAGAGATTTAAAAATAAAATTACCCTAAATAATATTTATAATATTTCTAATAACGAAATGTATGAAAAGTCAGAGTGAGCACAGTAATATATCAATCCAGGCTGTCATGAACATCTCTGCAATTGCTATGGTATTTCTACTCTTTTGGTAACATCTAGGTTAACTTAATTTTTCTTTATTCTTTTTTTTTATAATATTTATGATTCCTTTTTATATTTAGTGACTATGGGACGACGAATCAGTAAGTTCCGTCATATAATTGTGTCAAGTTAAATTTAATATTCATTTAATTATACGGTATAATTTTGCCGTAAGTATTAGGTTAAACTACATAGTGAAATCACAGCCATCATTAGATTAGGTCATGACCTGACATGACATGACAAACACTTATATCGACCAATAAAATAGTACGATGTAAGCAGTAGAATAATCTATAATTAGTATTCAGGGCTGCCTTGTTTATAGACTATTTAGATACCCTCGTCCATTGGATAGATAAATGGTATCAAATAGATACTTTGGTATGTACAACTACTAGGACTGATGGCAACGTTGTCTTAACTATTATACTTATTAATGTAAGTAAAGCAAGTACCTATGTACTTGAAATAGTGTATTCCTTTTTATACTAGCTAGTAAAGAAACAAAAGTGATTTCTCAAAATCTTTAACAACTTATACTTTTTGTCTCAGAAACAAAGCTCAAAGACGTAAAATAAATGGAAGTTTTTATTACGATGAAAAATCGTGGCTTATAAATAAAATTACTATAAATATACATAAAATTGACAGTAATGGATTTCAGATTACATAGACATACAATGCAAATGATATAGATTTTATTTCAAAATTAAAGTATTATTAACAAAAAAGAAATTCATATAATATCCAATTATTTTGTAACACGCAGTTATTAATGATTCATTTAAAAAAGTCTGAATATCGTATATATCAATGTTTACATTCACAAATTTGAATAAGTTCTATACGAAAATCAATAATTATCCATACTAATATTATAAATGCGAAAGTAAGGATGTTTGTTTGTTTGTTTGTTTGTAACGCTTTCACGCTTAAACCACCGAACCCATTTCAAAAATTCTTTCACCAATGGAAAGCTATAATATCAGGAAGTAACATAGGCTATATTTTATCCCGGTATTCCCACAGGAATGGGAACTACGCCGCGGGTAAAGCGACTGAAACCGAAGCGAAGCGAGGGCGGGTTGCAAGTTCTTTAATAAATCTCTTTTGATAGAAATAATACCTTTCAATGTATTGAACGAGATAATCCAGTGACGCGCAATGCACTTACTCTTTTATTATTATTTTAATTTTTTTTGGGGTGGGCTGCGGTCGGCGCGCCTCCGCACCACTCCGATGCACTTACTCTATCAATATACACTGACATATCCACATTTGATCGCAATTATCATTTATATTGAATGCCGCAAACTGATAATGTAGCAAATCATGTGCAAACAATGCTCTAATATTCGATTTGTATTCACGGCCACGTTATTTATGGCCTATTGAAATTCGTTCGCCCATTGACTAGGTAATTTGCATGGATTCGCTACTTTTGTGTCCACGAAATTAGCACTAAACGTGATGATATCCTAATTATTTGATACTAGATAACTCACCCTCGCATGGCTTCGGATTATGATGTGATGATCTGTAATTCGTTTCTTAATAATCGCCTTACTTTTTTGAGAATAAAGTATCCTATGCGATAATCCATACTAATATTATAAATGCGAAAGTAAGGATGTTTGTTTGTTTGTTTGTTTGTTTGTAACGCTTTCACGCTTAAACCACCGAACCGATTTCAAAAATTCTTTCACCAATGGAAAGCTATAATATCAGGAAGTAACATAAGCTATATTTTATCCCGGTATTCCCACAGGAACGGGAACTACGCGGGTTTAAGCGACTGAAACCGAAGCGAAGCGAGGGCGGGTTGCTAGTTCAGAATAAACGTATCTGTTCTTTTTATCTACTATTGTTTGCGTACATTTTATGTCATGATATCAAATTATTTAGGCAACGTTCGCTGATATGTCAATAAGACGGATATTTTTTTCAAACTTCAATTATATTTTTCATGATTTTTAATAAAAACAGGCAATCATAAAAATAAAAGACAGTAATATACTGTCATCTACACGAATCGTGTACATGACAGTATATTACTGTCATCTACACGAATCGTGTAGATGTTAAAAAAAAAATGGCATCAGAAATGAGTAATAATAAAAACTTAAATGAAGTAAAGAATATATTATTTGAAATTGACTGCACAGATGGCGTAGTGGTTAAGAAACCGAACTATCGTGTCAACGTCGTGGTTCGAATCCCACGCAAGACAACACTTTGTGCGATCCACGAATTGTTGTTCCGAGTCTGAATGTCATTTGTGTCCGTTAATTATATGTGTTTTTCCATGTGGTCAGTAAGAATACAATTCACCACTCCCTATCTTGTCCATGGATGTCGAAAAAGACGACTAAGACATCATATATATATATATATATATATATATATATATATATATATATATATATATATATATAATAATGATGATGATGTATTATATATTTGGGGTGCTACGCCAGAAACCTCCGCGTGGTGTACCCTGGGCACGAGCGACAATTCCTTGGACTGCTCTCTGGAATTGTCGCTCGTGGCAAATATCTGGCCCGAGGGGGGGCCCAGTTTGTGGGATGCCCCAAATTCGCTCCATGCCCTCTAATTGTAGAGGGTATTGGACGCGAAAATTCGACGGGCCCAGTCACTCATTCGTTTGAGGACTGGGCAGGCATTTGCTAACCGCGACAAATCGTAGACCTGATTCCTGCTTCGGGACATTTGTCTTGAGGCCTAGATTCAGGAGCGAGGGTCTTGGCTTAACCGCCTGGACCGCGAGGAAGAAAACCTCTATAAAACAATCACCCAGAATCCTAAGTTCTGGCGCGCGGCGAGAGGATGCATGGCTGATGGGTTGTTCAGTCGTTAGCGCGCCCCCAGCCAGGGTACCTGCGGACCCCCTGTGTTGGGATACAAATTTACGCTTGCCCGGGTATCGGGATCTCTGCCCGGGTCGACCGTTTACTTCTCCCATACTCGTGGGAACTACATGGATAATTTTTCACACACACCTGACGTAGATAGGAGGGGTGAGACGCCCAAAAACACGGGGAACGATGACCCACATTGTTCCCACCCAAAAGCCTTGCTAAGCTACGGTAAAACTGGCACAGAAGAAGGAGGGGCCTCGTCCGACTGCAGCTCGGCTGCTAGTCTGGTACTGGAGGCTCCAAAATCAGCCGAAGGCCCGGCGAAAACAGGGGCCCGCAAAAAGAAAAGCAACAGGAAGATCGCCCCTGCAACGGCACGCGTCAGACGGCGCGCTGCAAAGCTGCGACAGGCGGCGCAGAAGTTGCTGGAGGCTGCCGACGTTCCACCCAGTGACGTTGGCGCCTCTGAGGCAGACAGCTCCGCGGCCATGGAGACAGATACGACCGTGGAGCAGTCGGTGGACGAGGGCGGCAGTGCCGCAGGACCGTCCAACACGAAGGAGAGCCCGGCTGCTCGGGCCGTCGGAAGGCCTACGGCATCAATCCTGGCGGCGGCGATGGAGGAGGCCCTCCCACCACAGGTGCGGAAGCGCCCTCTGCACAAGAGTGGCAGCTCCTCATCTGACTCGGAGGGGAGCGGAGACATCATGCCTCCTCCTAAGGTGGCGACCTCACGCAGAGGGCGTGGAGGGCGTGGGGCTTCGGTGGCGGCAAGAACTGGGACTCCTTCTCCAGTAATACAGGAGCGAGAGGCTGAGGCTCGCAAGCGGGCCAACGAGGCGGCAGCCGCGAGAATGATGAGGGTGTTGAAGGACGTCCCTCCCACTGGCGCCACGGCTGCCGAGCCCACTGTGGCAGGCGACGCCCCTAATGTGGCCACCCTGCAGGCCGAAAATGTCCGCCTTAGTGGCGAAGTATCAGGCCTGCAGGAAACAAACAGGACCTTGGAGAAGGAGTTGTCGACGGTGCAAAAGACAAATCGCCAGCTGGCCAAACAAATGGCCGACTTGCGTCGCCAGGTTGCGCAGCTGATGCAAACTGCACCGTCGACAAGCGTCAGCCCTGCCGCCGCCCCCGCCGTCCCCGTTGTGCAAACTCGCGCTGCGGCGAGCCTCAAGAGGACCCAGCCCGTCGAAGCGGTCCCGCTGCCCGCTGTGGACGGCGTGCCGGACCTGACCATGCGCGCCATAGTAGAGGTTGTGGGCAAAATGCTCGACGCGCGCATGGCGGCTTTGGAGGAGAGACTGTCCCTGCCTCCGGAGCCCCGTCTCCGGCCGCCGCTTGCTGCGGACAGGCTGAAGGTCGTGGCGTCAGCCCCTGCCGCGTTACCCTGCCAGGGCGGGCGCGTAGGGAGTTACGCTGGGGCCGTCACTGGACCGAAGCCGAAGGGGCCCGCCGCCAAGAAGAAGGCGGCATCGGCTCCTGCCAAGACTGGACCTAAGCCGCCGCTGGCAATTGCACCGTCGGTGGCGGCTAGCACAGCCGTGACCGCGACTGCTGCGCCGAGCGATCCTGCTGCGCCCGAAGAGGGCTGGCAGACGGCTGAGCGCAGCAGGAAAAGTCGTGGTCAGAAAAGGAGAGCGGAGGCCAAAAGCGCCGCCAAAGTCTCCGCTCCCAAAACAGGAGCCGCAAGTAAGAGGTCGCGCAGGAGGCTCCGGCCGCCGAAGTCAGCAGCGGTGGTGATCACCGTCCTGCCTGAGGCGGCCGAGAACGGCCTCAGCTATGAGGCCGTCTTACGTCGCGCCCGGCGGGAGCTTGACGTCTCCGATTTAGGAGGCGTCGAAGCCAGGACCCGCAAGGCCCGGACAGGGGCTCGGATTTTAGAGTTCCCTGGGGCCGAGGGCGCCAAGACGGCCGATAGCATGGCCGCGAAGCTGAGGGGTTTGTTTGCTGCGGAGGATGGCGTCAAGATCGCCAGACCCGTCAAGTGTGCGGAACTGCGGGTCACGGGTCTGGACGACTCCGTGATGGTTGATGACATCCGGGAGGCCATCGTCTCGAAAACCGGATGTCCTGTGGACACCGTCCGAATTGGCGCTATCCGCCCTGGTCCGGGCGGCGTCGGTGCTGCCTGGGTGCAGTGCCCGGTGGAGTCGGCCAAGCAATTGGCCGGCTCAGGCAGGCTCCTCGTGGGCTGGAGCTCGGCGCGGGTGACCGTGCTGGAGTCCCGGCCTGCGAGGTGCTACAAGTGCATGGCGGTCGAACACACTCGGCCGACATGCACTAACTGCTTTGACTGCAGCGACCTTTGTTTCCGCTGCGGTCAACCCGGGCATAAGGCGGCATCGTGCGCCGCCACTCCCCACTGCCCCGCGTGTGCGGCAGGCAATAGGCCCGCCAAGCACCGCATGGGGGGCAGGGAGTGCAGACCCCCGGCTTCGGCCCCAAAGGGGCGGAGCGGCCTGACGACAACAGCCGCTCCCGCCCCTAGCGCGACCCGATCGCCCGCCAGCGTGGAGGAGGTAATGGATACGGCCCACTAATGGCGGCCGAATCTTACCACCTCCTGCAGGCCAACCTCAACCACGCCGCCGAGGCACAGGACGTTTTCCTGCAAGCCATGGCGGAGTGGTTGATCGGTGCAGCCGTAGCCGCGGAGCCGTACGTGGTGCCTGACCGGCCCAATTGGCTGGGCAGCAGTGACGGCTCTGTGGCAATCGTCGCCTCCACGTCGTGGCATTCCCCGCCCTTGCTGCTCAAGGACAGGGGCGATGGGTATGTCGCGGCGGAATGGGGAGAGGTTACGCTATTTGGTATTTACTTCTCCCCTAACAGGAGCGCGACGGATTTCGGGGCCTTCCTCACCATCCTGGGGGCCTCGATACGGCGACTGGCACCGCGCCAGGTCTTTGTCATGGGGGACTACAACGCCAAGTCCACGGCGTGGGGGTCCCCCAGGACGAATGATCGCGGGCGGGCGGTCGAAGAGTGGGCGGCGGCACTGGGCCTCTGTTTGCTGAACAGGGGCTCGGTGCAAACGTGCGTGCGGCAGCAGGGCGGGTCGATAGTGGACTTGTCGTTCGCTAGCCCTAATGTCGCAGCACGTGTGAGGAGCTGGTGCGTGCAGGAGGAGGTTGAAACCCTATCCGACCACCGATACATCCGGATAGAGGTCTCCCGGACCCTCCTGCAGCCCAGCAGGGGTCACACGGCGGACGGAGCTCCCGCGTTTCCGCGGTGGGCTGTGGGTCGATTGGATCGGGACCTGTTGGCGGAGGCAGCCATCGTTCAGTCGTGGCTGTCCTCACCGCCCCAGGCGGACGGGGTGGATGCCGAGGCTGGCCGCATCCGCTGTGCGTTAACGCAAATCTGCGATGCGGCCATGCCCCGTGTGCGGCGTCTGCCCCCGAAGAATGCGGTCCCCTGGTGGTCCCGAGAATTGGCGGACCTTCGGGCCGCGTGCATACGTGCCCGGAGGGCCTATACCCGCAGCCGAGCGCGCCACCGCGACGCTGAGCGGGAGGGCCAGCTGTACGAGGCTTACCGCAGTGCGCGGTCTGCCTTCAGGCTGGCCGTCCGTACCGCCAAGGACGTTAGTCGGCGGGAGATGCTGGACAGTCTCGAGCGTGACCCCTGGGGTCGCCCCTACCTCGCAGCGCTGAACAAGCTCCGCGGGCGGGGCCCCCCCCTCATCGAGACTCTCCAGCCCAGCCTCCTCACCAGAGTTGTCGAGGACCTCTTTCCACGGCGGGCGGAGCACACGCCTCCGGTCATGGCTTCGCCGGATAGCGACCGGGAGGCCGAAGATGAAAGTGCTCCGCCCATCACGGAGCCGGAAATGGGGGCGGCGGTGGCGCGTATGCGAGTGAAATCTACCGCCCCCGGGCCCGATGGTATTCCGAACCGTGTGTTGGCCCTGGTCCTCGAGCCCCTGGGACCAGTGCTACGTGCCGACAGCTGTACGTGGGGGTGATCCGGTCGATGGCCCTATATGGAGCACCGGTGTGGGCGGGGTCCCTGACCGTCCGTCTTAGGGCCCTCCTGTGGCGACCACAGTGGGTCATGGCGATCAGGGCCATACGGGGTTACCGCACGGTGGCGACAGAGGCAGCGTGCCTTCTGGCCGGAACTCCCCCGTGGGATCTGGAGGCGGAGATGCTCGCCGACATTTATCGGCGGGTGTCGGAGACGCGCGCCCGCGGCAGCATGGTCTCCATCAAAGAGATCACCGCCTGGCGGGTCGACGCCCGCCGAGAAGTCATTGCCCGTTGGGCAGTCCGGCTGGAGAGTCCTCGGTACGGTGTCAGAACCGTCGAGGCTCTCCGGCCGGTGCTGATGGAGTGGTTGGAGCGGACGCACGGGGTGCTTTCCTTCCGACTGGTGCAGGTGCTGACGGGGCACGGTTGCTTCGGGAAGTACCTGCACAAGATTGTCAGGAGGGAGAGCACACCGTCCTGCCACCACTGCCGTTACGACGAGGACACGGCGCAGCACACGCTCGAGGAGTGTGCTGCATGGGAGGGGGATCGCCGTGAACTCGTCGCAATTATCGGTGCCGACCTGGCGCTGCCGACCATCGCCAGGGAGATGCTCGTCAGCGTCAGGAACTGGGACGCGGTCGCCGCCTTCTGTGAGGCCGTTATCTCACGGAAGGAGGCGGCGGATCGTGTGCGAGTAGAGCTCCTATTCGGCGACACGTTCCGCCGCCGGCGACTCGGGCGGCGCAGGCGCGAATATCTGCGCCTAATGCCGCCCTAGCCGAGGCCGCGGGTGATCGGACCGGGGAATTGTCCGTCACCCGCAGGGAGGCTGACCGCGCGATGGCGACCGACGTCCCAGTACGTCGAGAGGTGAGAGGTTACCCGAAAGGGTATTCCGTCGGGCCGACCACTGATGACAAGTCACATCTGCTCCGGTGGTCGGCCCAACAACGAGGTGACGTTTCCCGCGCGCCGTCCTTTCATCGCCCCGGAAGGACAGGACCGCGCGTGCGCTTACCATAGCCCACCCATAAAAAAAAAAAAAAAAAAAAAAAAAAAAAAAAAAAAAAAAAAAAAAAAATGTATTATATATTTGTAAATTCCCCCGCAATACAAGGATTATTTCATTAGTGCAGGATGTTCTCTTTCAAAAAAATGTAGTAAATAAATTGAATTGAAACATTGTTACGGTGATGATCCACATATCCAAATTCACAAACATACAAATATTACCTATTTATAATATTAGTATAAATTTAGGTACACGTGTTTGTTAACATAATTTATTTAATTCCAAGATTTAAAACACGCTAACACATCAGGGTAACTTTTACTTTTATAATTTGATTTATAATCTACATATATTTATTTAAGAGGCGCTTTATGTGTACAAAATTAAATTTAACACTTAAAATTTTGTACAGAGTACTTCCTAATCACATTTTAAATGCGAAAGTTGTGTGATAGTGATGAAGTTTTAATATTGACGCAATTATTATATAAAGGAAATAAAATCATTTTGTGGATTCTACATACATACATAGCCTCACGCTTGCTTCCCAGATGGATAGGCGCATAATATGGATTGCCACAAGCCACGATCCTAACATACTTTCATTGCTGCATTTACACTCATCAAAGTCTTCAGGCATTCTCTACAATTTTTTTTTTACGGGTGGATATGGTAAGCGCACACGCCGTCCATTTCGTCAGGGGCCACGAAAGGACAGCGCGCAGGATTATAACCCAACCGTACCCACGTCGCCTCCGTCGTTAGGCCGATCACCAGTGCCGAGTTCCTTGTCCTCAGTGGTCGGCATGAAGGAATACCCTTTCGGGTACTCTCACCTCTCGACGTCCTTGTCCCGGGACGTTGATGGCATTCTCTACGATTACGCATACTCTTAACATGCCCTTCACCAGCACTTCTCTTGTAATCGCCCCACCCCCGTGTTAATTTAATTTCATTTGCACAATATTGCCGCTAGTATATGTACTTAGTCACGGGAACAACATGGTTGTTTGTCGTTCCATATATCATCTTTATTCATCATATTTATATCATCTTGATTATCATATCTGGGCTTACATACGTCTCACTTCTGGACTCGAATTTCTTCCACAATAGAACGGCAACAGTCGGACAATTTAGTACCTTATAGTTTTGTTTCCAGTTTTTCGTCTATTGCAGGAATGTTACCTTACACCTTAATTGTAATGTATTTAGGATACCCATGACCAAGAAAGGAAGTGGTTTACTAAATTTTTACTCCATCACCACACGAAATAATTTAGCGTTAATAAAGAAGTATTATGTATGTACTAAACAATATTAATTATTAGTAGAAAAGTTTATGATTGTATTTGTTTTTATTTAATTATTAGTATTAATTAATATTAGATCAGAATTATGACAATTTATTTATTAATTTAGATACAAAGAGATAACCCAAGCCCACCATACTAGAATTGGATTGGAACTCGACTACGCCGCAAAAAAGTCGGTAAGAGAACTCCGTAGGCGTGCAACTAATTCTTAACTTTTATAAAGAGAGCTAAAGGAATTGAAGGAGGAATAATCAGATCACGACCTGACATTCCTTCAATCCGTAATCTTGAATCTAGGTTTGATCAGAGACGTACAGGTTTGCAATCTTCTGGTGGTCAGTTCACGTAACGAGTTGAATATTTTAAAATCTTTTCAAGTGTGAAAGAGGCTCGTTTTCAATAGTGACATACATGTTTTAAATATAGAATATATATTACTTAAAATCTAAAGACCAAATTATTTAAGACTAGGTATGAGATGCCGTCCGCAGAAAAATATAACTTTTTATTGCAATATTTCATGTTTAAAATATGTTATTACATAGTATTAACTATTATCATGTTATATTGCTTAGTGATATGAAAGATTATATATGACTAATGCTTAAAATATTGAATGTGTAAAAAATTGTCGCACTAAATTTTCATTACAAAACTCTAATATTCTCTTTTTGCTGTATTATAAAAATAAGAGATATTACTTAATGCTTAATGTAGAAATACGTATAAATATGTAATATTATAATTTCTGTGTGGTGACGGACTAAGAATACAATTCATCACCCCCCGTAGGTATCGTGACAGACGACTCAGGAATATAATGTGCATTTAAATCGAAATAAGAAGGAAATCTCGAAATAAAACCCTATATTGGTATAAGGTTTTATTTATACATACTATACTACGTTGATCCGACGGATTGCCGTCTCACCAGTGTAGTATAGTAGATCAAATTCCCTCCCTTTGCGGAGAAAGTTCGAGCCTTGGTATGGGACGTATATGAGCTGTGATAATAAAATACTAAACCCAAAAAAATGTTATTAACAAGGAGACCTTATATTTTTGAAGGCATAGAGAAAACTATGAAAATTAATACATGAGGGAGACCCACGTCCAGCAGTGGACAGCGATAGGCTTAAATGAAGAAGATTTTTTTTTTTCATGGGTGGGCTGCGGTCGGCGCGCCTCCGCATCACTCCTTCCGGGGCGACAGAGGGGCTTAAGCACGCAACTCCCGCAACCCACCCGAAAACCACGTCGCCTTCGTCGTTGGGCCGACCACCGGAGCAGAGCTAACTTGTCGTCAGTGGTAAAATGATGATGATAATGAAAATTAAAATAAAACAAGACCACGTCCCAATCATTATAACAAATGATTATTTATGCTCTGTTTGCAAAAACATACTACTCGTCTCCAAAAAATTAGCAAATTATTCATGGGGCAATATATACGCTTCTACAATAGATTACCAAAAGATATCCGAGACCTGCCAATGAAAAAGTTTAAAAAAGTCATCAAGAACGGACTTAGTAAAAATGCTTATTATAAAGTCTTGGATTATGTAGATGATAATACAGATTGGCTATGAGCAGCTCCTCATTCAGCAATTTCCTTGTTATTTTAAATAAACACTTTTTTATTAACTCTCATTGTAAAGCATAGCGTGTTTTGCCTAACGAAATTTTGTATTTTCACCGTTTGTATTATATGGTGTTAGTCATGCTCACTGAAGGATCCACTTGCGGTAGCTGTTTGGAGCGGGTCTCTCCCTTACCTCTATAGTGGTTGAGGGGAGTGATGGCTACTCTAGGTGTTAACTCGTGAACGGGTGCCGCTTGTGGGATCTGGTCCAGCTATAATCGTTTGAATTATATTAAGTATCTTGCGGTTCGAAGGGCATCACACTGGAGCTAGTTCTTACACAATTTTATATCTAATAAGAAAAAAAAAAAATAATAGATAAGCCCGCTGAGTTTCTTGCCGGATCTTCTCAGTAGCGATCGCGTTTCGATCCGGTGGTAGTTTATTTTTTTAGATAATTTAATTTAATTTTGTAAACTTTGACAATATGTAAGTGCTCTCTCGGGGTTTATGCATAATAAATGATTTGAATTTGACTGTAAAAAAAAGAAAACCCTTTTTTCATATGAGTTAATTTTAATCTAGGTGTTAATAATTTTAATTTATAAAGAGCTTATTCAGGCTAACACTTAACATGTTATGTTTATAATAATGTTAATGGGTTTCTTTCACACACGATATTTTAAATTTAAAGTAAGCATTAATACGCCATGTAAAAATAAAGTATACGTGTCTAATTTGACTAAGAGCCAGAATTGCAACCGACTAATTCAAGCGTAATGTTATCAGAACATAGTAGGTATATTCTTTATTTTTTTCTTTGTTATGATTTAATTAACGATTAAGTTTCTGGCAACAAGCAAATAGATTCATGTTATTATTAAATTGAAAATAATATAAAGTAACAAATTGCTTACAATGAAAGTTTAGAAGTATGTCCAAATACAGGATTAGCCACTGCGGTCACGAATTCTGTACCAGTGGTCGGTCTATTAGTAATGGAGTGGGAATATGGTAGTTTATGATGCTACGCGCCGCCTATCCGTCGCCCTAGATAGATTAAGTGGGGTGTCCGACCATAGCCTGCCAAAAAAGAAGTATACCTACAATGTCGATATTACTTATTTATTTAGTCTTAAACATGTGTGGTGACGAAGTAAGAACCACTCTTACCTGTGGATGTCGTAAGAGTCGGTTGAGGGATATGATATGCATATAAAGTCTGTGCAAGAGAAGGAAAACTCGAAATAAAACCCTATACCAACACGTATGACCAGCGAGGTATAATAGGGTCGATTTCTCTCCTATAGTGGAGGAGGCTCGTGCTCAACGGTGGGACGTATATGAGCCGAAATATAAATATGTAAGGAGCTTTTAAAACGGTATGAATGGACATGAGTTCTATCAAGTCCCAGAACAATTTGTTATTAGATGTTACAAATAATTATTCTCACTAGAAATCAAACCTGCGACGTAAGATCGATAGTTAAAATATGTTACCCTTACATGAGAGGTCCTTGTACGGGTGGCAGACTATAAAGAGCCTGAGTTATGGTGGTTTCAGGCACAAGAAATCTCGATTTTTTTTGGGGGTTTGTTACGATCGGCGCCCTCCTCGCTTCGCTCCGTCCGGGGCGATAAAGGGGCGTAAGCACGCACACCCGTAACCCACCCGTATAGCACGCCGCCTTCGTCGTTGGGACGACCACCGGTGCAGAGTTCCTTGACTTCAGTGAAGTATTCACGCTTACGCTACCCTACGCAGCAACGGCTGTTAAAATCGGAGTTATAGCTTTCCTTCTTGATTTCATCAGTCTACTGTCCATATTTTTGCAATCTGCCATCCATTTACTTTGGAGTTAGTCAGCTCGCTGAAAAGGGGGACTAAGAAAACAAATTCGATTTTCTTTTATTTTAACAGATTATTGACTTTTCGGTTAAAATAGCGACCGTTTCTCAATTCCTGTTACTATCCAATACCTCCTCGATAACGGTCTCTAATGACAAATTGACTCTGATAATACTAGTGAATTCACGGCGCTGTTCTTTCTAAATTGGACACATTTCTTTATTTCTCTTTTTATTTCTATTGTCTTGCAGTTATAATAACTGGTTACGCTCTTTAGTCGTCTTTTATAATATTCGTGAGAAAGGAAGGGGGTTGGCGATATTGTAATCTCAATTTTTCACCACATATATAATCTAATATATATTCTCGTGTCACGGTGTTTGTAATTAAACTGCTCCGAAATGGCTCGACTGATTCTCATGAAATTTCGTGTGCATATCGGGTAGTTCTGCGAATCGGTCAACATCTATTTTTCACTCCCTTTAATGTTAAGGGAGGTCCACCCGTGAATTTTATTTTTAGACAACATTGTTTTTATTTTTTTATAATACATCATTTCAAAAATACATACAACCCTAAATTTTCACCCTTCTACGATCAGCCCCTATTTTTCATTTGTTAATTATAAACTTTGATTTTTTGGCAAGATTTTTATTTTTATTTTGTCATAACTTAGAATAAAAAAAAATACTACTTTAAATTTTTCACCACTCTACGATCAAGCCCTATTTTTTATTTGTTAATAATTTCAATTGCCTTTAATTTTGATTTGTTCGATTTCAAGGAGAATTCCTTTTACAATTTATTGAACAGAACAACATCTGTTGAGTCTGCTAGTATACACATATGAATATATTTGTTATTAAATACTAGGCCTCATGATCTTATCTATAAGTCGACTGTTACGGTACCCCTGGGAAATAGCCGTATTTGCAGACATTGAATTCTTGATATCTATAGATATACATAAATATATTCTGTAAGACAAATGTTATGTACTCAATTTAAATAATGTTTATTTTGTTCTGCATATTATTAGTAGTGATATATTCACTCACTTTGTTAAATTTTTAACTTAACTTCTAAGAAAGACATTGAAAGATTTATATATTGATTCTAGAAAATGTTGTACAACAAGATTTGTTAAAATTTATTTATTCAATAACTAAGTACACAGAGAATTGTTTAGACTATATTTCGAATAACTAATACAACTCTAGTTATGAAATAAAATAAAATATAATATTATATATATACAGGGAAATTGACACAATGGTCAGACAGTTTAGCAAGAAACTTTATTTGGCGGAGCAAGAATACTGTTTACTACTCTTTCTTTATCCAATAACAAATTACTAAAGGAAATATAAAATCTGCATGTGCTGCAAGGAAAGGAAACTTTA
Source organism: Lymantria dispar (assembly GCA_032191425.1). NCBI lineage: Eukaryota > Metazoa > Arthropoda > Insecta > Lepidoptera > Erebidae > Lymantria > Lymantria dispar. Next base: position 20,465,728 of record CM063449.1, read on the forward strand.
AACTAAACCCTATGCCAATCTATCTGGCTAACATGGTGTTAGTAATTTGTTTGTCATTTTTCCACATACCTAACAGTGGCATGTACATGCACAGATAAACACAAAACCAAACCATACAATGCTACATAATAATCGAAATCAATTTACTAAATTAGTGGATAACTGAACGCAAATAGAATTCACATCCACTTCCTGCCTTTAGGTGTCGTAGAAGACGAGTAAAGGATATAAAATGCATGTAACAGCTATTCAAGAGAAAGAAACTAGATAAAACCCTATGCTAACACGTCTGACTAGCTGAATATAGTAGGTGAATTTCCCTAACATTGCGGAGGAGATTCAAGCCCAGTAGTGGGACGTATATGAGCTATGACGATGATGATATTTTGTAAATAACTAGCGGTCCTAATATGGAAGCTTTTTCTTTTAGTTGGGTAAAAGCTCTAATGGAAAGTGGCATCAACACCCTGTTATATACAATACTAGCAACCCGCCCTCGCTTCGGTTCGGTTTCAGTCGCCTTACCCGCGTAGTTGCCATTCCCGTGGGAATATCAGGATAAATTATAGTCTAAGTTACTCCAGTTACTTGGTAGTAAAATATTATCAAAATAAGTATTGCCGTTTTGAAGATTACCTACCTCAAAAAAACATAGGTGTCGTTCAAATAACGGTGTGAGTATGAAAAAAGCCCAGTATTTTAACATTACAAACAGACAGTTCAATTTTATTTATTTGTATAGATGTATAGATAATTACCATCCCATTTTTTTCCTGTGGAAGTCATAAAAATCAATTGAGAGATCATGAAAACAGTGAATAGCAGCACTCGCCAAGGAAACTTATTATGTCGACGACAATAGCCATACCGTCTCTCAAGCGTTGCAACAATTATCCAATACTATCGCCCCTTGCAGAGGCCTATGTTCAACGATGGAATGGAACAGACTGAAGTATGGATAAATAGAATATCTTTACAGATATATTTCTTGTGTATGTCATGTCATTCATGTATACGTGTGAATGTCACTGAACTCCTCCTAAACGGCTGGACCGATCTTGATGAAATTTTTATGTGTGTTCAAGGGGATTCGAAAATGATTTAGATTAATAATAGGACCCGGTGCTATCGATTTCAAGAAGAATTCCTTTTGTTTTATTTGAACAGAATAACGTCTCTTTGGTCAGCTAGTAAAGCATATAATAACTTTTTTAAAAACAGTTTAATTCAAGAGAAGGAAAACTCGAAACAAAACCTTATATACCACCTCTGACCAGGGTGATATAGTAGGTCAATTTCTCTCCCGCCCCGAGCCCGACAGTAGGACGTGTATGGGCTGAGATGATAATGATGAGTTTAATTCAATGAACATTTTTTTAAGATGCTTAACGAGAATATAAATATATTTTTAACACATTTGTCATTTGAAACTCTTATAATAAAATTATTCTGCATGGTGACGATTCCCTTCTTTCCCCTTGGTGTCGTAAAAGACGACTCATCATCACCATGCTCTTATACCAATTACTTGAGGTCAACTCAATTAAATTCTTTCATAGTACAATTGCAAAAATTTTGGTAACAATTTTATGATCCACCGCCTGCTTGACATCAACCCTCTTTGAGAATATAATTGTTAAACAGACTACATCAGATAAAGTTGATCTAACTCTATATATTTAAACTCCTAGTCATCTTTTAAGACACCTACGAACAATATGAGGCTTGATAATATTCATAGGCGCCACTACAGGACAAATAAAAGACTATAACCGCGTGAGGAAAGACGATGAGAGGGTACCCCAAGTAAGGGGTATTCCGTCGGGCCGACCACTGATGACAAGTAACCCTGCCCCGGTGGTCGGCCCAACGACGAAGGCGACGTGGTGTTCGGGTAGGTTGCGGGTGTGCGTGCTTACGCCCCTCTGTCGCCCCGGACGGAGTGGTGCGAGGAGCGCGCCGACCGCAGCACACCCCAAAAAAAAAAAAGTAAGACTATTCCTAAAACACGATTCGTAAAAGACTCAAGCTAGCTAGTGCAGCAGTGGGACATATTAGTGCTGAGATGATGATAATGATAATAAAATATGCAATTTATAGAAACTAGAATACAAATTCATCATCATAGTCTCAGCCCACATAAGTCCCACTGTTGGGCTCGAGCATCTGTCCATAGAAGGAGGAAAATTGATCAGCTCCATCACACTGGTCAGACGTGTTAGCTAGCTAGGTTTTATGTTGAGTTTTCTTTCTCTTGCATAGATGTTATTAGCATAATGTATATTTTAGTCGTCTTTTACGACATCCACGGGTAAGATAGGAGAATTGTATACTTACTCCGTTACCACACGGAATATAATAATTAATTACAAATTAATATCAATAAATTTTCGATATAAAATATAATAATAGATCAATGACAAGTGGAATGTTATCAATATCAATTTTAATATACATGTGCTTGAAAGTATCGATTCAATATAATGTCATTGTCATTGGCTGAATGCTCCTTAATACCTCGTAAAGAAGGCGATTGTGTATATAAATTGAGTGAATCAGTATTGTTAATATCACATATTAAACTATATGTTAATATTCTTGGTGTAGTGACGGACTAAGAATAGCATTCTTAACCGTGGGTGTTGTAATATGTGGTACAGTAGGTCAATTTACTTCCCATTGTGGAGGGGTCTCGAGCCATGTTGGAATAGGGTTTCATTTCGAGTTTTCCTTCTCTTGCATAGATGTTATGTGCCTATTATATCCCATAGTCGTCTTTTACGACATCCGCGGGCAATATAGGGAGTGGTGAATTGTATTCTTACACCGTCACCACACGATTTTTTTTTTATTTTTATGAGTAATCGCAATAAATTATTATAATATGAAAAGCCCATGTGATGTACTTGCTTGGACACAAAGCTACCTCATTTCATGCACTGAAAATATAAAATATAACGTAACTATATGTAAGCATGTACGCATTGAAACGTGATCTCTAAACAATGACCTCATAAAAAGGTTCAAAATCTGTCAGCGTGCTATAGAGAAGGCTCGGTATTTCTTTACGGAATAGGCAAATCCGTAGAACGGGCATAATGACATGGCTCAAAGTATTAGTTAGTTATGAAATAATCATAGAAGTCGCCATATGTCCCACTGTTGGGCTCGTGCCTTCTCTGCAATGGGAGGGAATTTGACCTACTATACCATGCTAGTCAGACATGTTGGTATAGGGATACGTTTCGAGTTTTCCTTCCCTTCCTTCTTGTATATATGTTTTATGCATATTATATCCCTTAGTCGTCTTTTACGACATCCACGGCAAGATAGGGAGTGGTGAATTGTATTCTTACTCCGTTACCACACGGAAAATAAAATAATGAAAATTGGTAATGGCGACAAAGATTCTTGAGTGGCAACCACGAATCAGACGACACAGTGTAGAGCCTTCCCTACTAGATAGACTGATGGCATCTTGAAAGTCGTAGTAAGCCATTTGATGTAAGTGGCACAAGAATGTTCTGAGTAGCATTCTTGTATATTTAATAGTGGGTTTTTACTCGTATTTAGGTGTTTATTACCGCACCTTGGGGCTAAATTTGAAGAAGGCCTACATCCTGCAGTGGACAGTGATAAGCTGAATGTTTATAACTACAGCTTTTAAATCTTTAGGTGCGCTTTTCATTTCTGAGATAAATTTATAATATAACTACCTACATTACCTATTTATAGATACATTTTTAATAACTCAAAATCTCACTATAGAACACACTGCTCCATAGTGATATAAAATATGTTTGTATTTATTTATATATGAAATTTATTTTAAATACGCATATTAATTATATATTGTAATAAAATAGTTACTTTTATTTCATATTACCTTATAATGTAGTTGGATAACTAGTACTTTCATATTTATCAAAGAATACTATATATACCAGGTGTGGCGGTTAATTATTCTTAATTTTTTTCAGAGATGGTGCTGAATGCATGCATTAATTGGCATCCTTATTTCTTATGCCATTTTGTTGCTATATCAATGCGCGTCAAAACGACATAAATACTTGTGCGGTATTGCATTAGTGTCATTGTTTTTTTGTGTTTTGAAAATGTCAAGTTACCAGTCAAATAAAGAGCATTTGCAGTTCTTGTTGCTTTTTTTTGTACAACCAAAAGAAAAATGTGAGCGAGAGCCGACGAATTCTTGTACAAACTTAGAATGACTATGTTCTCATGCAAAACGCTTGTGTGCGGTGGTATAGGTGCTTCAAAAGCGGTGATTTCGACTTAAACGACAAAGAACGTCCAAGTCAACTGAAAAAAATTGAGGATGCCGATCTACAAGAACTGTTAGACGAAGATGATACGCAAACCCAACAGCAAATGTCAGAGAAGTTAAACGTCACCGAATGGTTGGAGATCGTCTGTATGCCATGGAAAAATTCAGAAGGCAGGAAAATGGGTACCATATGAGCTCAAAGACAGACAGGTGGAAAAGCAAAAAACACGAAGTTTTGCTTTCTCGACATGAACACAAAAGTTTTTTGCATCGAATCGTGATTGGGGACGAGAAATATATCTATTTTGAGAACCCGAAACGTAAAAAATCATGGGTTGACCCAGGTCAGCAATCAACATCCACCGCGAAACCGAATCACTCTGAAAAAAGGGTATTGCTGTGCGTCTGGTGGGATCAAAAGGGTGTCGTGTACCATGAGCTTCTAAAATCGGATAAAACGGTTAATATTAACCTCTACCGTCAGTTTGAAGCATGCGTTGCAAGAAAAGAAACCAGAATGGACATCGAGACACGGAAAGGTGATTTGGCAGCACGATAAGGCACCCTCACATACAACGAATGCGATCAGGGACATAATTTCTGCGTTTAACTGGGGACTCTTACCACACCCGCTAAACTCACCGGACTTGGCCTTGGATTATCATATGTTTTCATCGATGTCACACGCGCTCTCTATGCAACACTTCGAGAACTATGAAGATTTCCGAAAATGGATTGACGAATGGATCACCTCAAAATTACAAAATTACAATGAAATTACAACATACATTTTGAGAGGACATTCACAATTTACCACAGAGATGACAAAAATGTATAGCAAACGATAGCGCATACTTTGAATACATGATTTTTTATTTATTCCCCAATCGACAAGTGTGTTTACGAAAAAATTAAGAATTATTAACCGCCACACCTAAGTATTCGCGACAAATTTTTGTATATAGCAAATAGTAACCTATCTTCTTCTTTTCAGACTTAGTGTGTTATACTGTTAGACACAGGCCTCCACTAAAGGGGTTAACTTAGCATACCACCTAATCCCTGGTTAAATGGATTAAATTTATGCCGAGTTATCCTTATGGATGATGTCATCTGCCTAGAAGCCTTAATAAATTCTTACGATACGAAAAGGTAAAATAAATGAAGTGGTAACCCTTGTATTATTACTTCTAATTAAAAGAAAAAAAATCAAAATCTATACCCATGTGACCAGCGTAATATATTATTTTTTATATATTTTTATTTCAAATGGTAGCAAATCAGCAAGGAGTACACCTGATCGTGTTTCTGCCGCTCATGGACCTTTGATAGGCCGCTGCCTACCGTGAAGAAATTAAAGGGAGTATGAATGTGTGAAATGAGTTTCGGTGATACTAAAGGCATCACCAAAACCCACCACACGCAAACACCCTCAGAAAGTTAGGCTTTCAGCTCTCTACCGAACGAAGCGCAGTAACAAATTGCTGCTACTTGGACGTCGATTTTCTGCGAGAGTGTGATACTACCGCGGACGTACCGGCTCGCGGCTGTACACAGACAACTGTCAACAGTGCGATCCTATCACAATAGGAATAAAAAAAATTAGGTCAATATCCCTCCAATAGTGAAGGAGACTCGAGCCTAACAGTAGAACGTATACGAGTTGAAATGATGATGATTTTAAACTTAACTCTCTCTCTTTACTAACTACATCTTACATACAAAATAATCTACTATGCTTAAGTTTAATATCCATGAAATGCCGGGCCCACCGCTAGTCATGAATACAATGTAATAGCAACAATAGGTAACCAAAGACGCTCTATACAAATTAATTTGCCCGAAGCTAATATAACGGAAATTTGTAATCATAGCATTTTTCAATACGATGGAGTATGAAAGTGATGCTTACTCTTTTAATAATCATGGAACAACCTTCAGTATGGTAATTGAGTTATTTAATATACGTTATGATGGATATTATATTTATGAAATCAATGTATTTTGTTAGAAATCTTACAATTTTCAATTATATTAATTTAAAATTGTAAATTATTATTGCATTAATTTGTCAGCCAAATAAAAGTACCTACAAATATTTTATCATAAATATTAAAATCTATAATGTAAACGTGTAAAATGTCAGAGAAGAAAATTTCCTAATAAAACTACACCAACCCGTCTGACCAGCGTGCTATAGTAGGTCAATTGCCCTTCCCTTTGCGGAGTAGGCTCGAGCCCAGCACTGGAACATTTATGAGCTGCGCTAACGAGTAATATGGATAGTATGGCTGGTACGTCTGCAATATGGTAACTAAGTGCAAAACTTAATATGTGTGATTTTTTTGTGGCGTTTTGGACGTATTCTCATTTTCATAATTTAGCATATCGCCATCCACTGCTGGACGTAGGTCTCCCTCAGAAATGTGAGAATAGTGTCATATTCGCCACGTTTAGTTTGTACTAATGGTCACAGTGAGGTGTTATACGCTTGAGATTTTATCCTTAGCCAATTTGTATAACTCCCACCGGCCACCGGGATAGCGACAATTGAACGTTTAAATCTAATCCCGTAAAAATATTTTAAAACCTATTTATTTTGAAGATTAATGAAATTACCTGTGTCACGTTATCAGGATCAGGTCACGTTATAACTTACAACGATCATCGTGCTCGTCAACGGCCTGCCAAGTGGTACGATTATTATCTATCATTAAGGGAACCTATGTCTAACAGTTACCAGTAATTAATAATATTGCACTTACACGATCTTTAAAACAACAACAGTACATGCTATTCGTTCGAAATCGAGACCTTCATGTATTATTGTATTACTATGGTCTACTAACGAGGATATCCTCTTCTTTCTGTATCTTCTATATATATATATATATCTTAGGATATATATATATATATTATAGAATATAGATAAAACATTATAATTTCGTAATTATATGTAATGTTAGAGCTTTTATAATGGCAGGCTTTTCAACTTGCGTTTATTTGTTTAGCTCACATTTCTTAATTAGCTTTCATTTAGATGCACGAAATTTCACCTTTCAAGCACAGACAAAGACGCCTGTCCGTCTTTATTATAAGTTTAAATTATAGTCATTAAGTAACGAGAAAATAGGCGCTCTCTCAATTTATCTCCAGATTTTAAATAAAGGTTTTTAGTTACCTAAAAGAACAAGAAATTTAAACTTAGCGTTAATAAGGAATCACTGTATTTACAAAATATCCTTGCAATTAATTTTATAGATTACATCTGTTTCTAAGCGATGGTCTCTTAGTTCATTAAGGTGTAATTTTGTTTAAATAAGAGACATAAAAAGGTCAATAACTTCACTATTTTAAGCTAATTCTAAATACTAGACAACCTCTTTTATCGGCGGTACATCACGTGACTACCGATCACAATGTACCTACTGCATCCTGAACCCAAATCCTGGGTCAATTGAAAGGTATTATTAGGTATTTCGTTCAGAAATACACCATGAAAACATTTAATACAGTAGACATTTTTTGTAACAGGTCAAGTCGTCCGGGTCGACGAAAGGGTGATATGAGCTCTCATAATCTATATCCACATAATACAATACGCATATAACATCTATGCAAGAGAAGGAACACTCGAAACAGAACCCTATATCAACCTGTATACCACTGACGACAAGTCACCCTGCTCCGGTGGTCGGCCCAACGACGTAGGCGACGTGGATACGGGTGGGTTATGGGCCCACGCGCCGTCCTTTCGTTGCCCCGGACGGAATAGACTGCGTGTGCTCCGTACCATAGCCCACCCATAAAAAAAATATCGACCTGTATGACCAGCATTATATAATAAGGTCAATCTCCCTCCCATTGTGGAGGAGGCTCGAGCCCAACAGTGGGACGTATATGAGCTGAAATGATGAGGATAATACCGTATCCCCTCTGCATCGCTATTGGACTGACCTCTGGTACCTACCTACCGATTCCTTCACCACCCTTTTTTGGTAGGCTATGGTCTGGACACACCCCGCCCAATCTGACAGGGGCGATGAATTAGCGGCGTGCGGCCCCATAACTTACCGTGTTCCCTCTCCATCACCATTGGGCTGACCACTGATACAGATTCCTTGACTTCCGTGGTCGGCCCGGTGGGTTACCCTTTCAGGTACCGTCCTCTTCGACACCCCGGCAGCTAGACACTGTTGCCGGAGCGTCGCCCTCACGCGGTCGGCTTCTCTGCGGATGGCAGACTTATCTCGGATCCGTCCACCCGCATACTTTACCCCCTGACGAATAGGGACTAATCTTTTACAAAAATTTTGATGGTCATTCGAATTCGAAACAACTGTATAATTGTGTGTGTATGTTCATTTAATTAAATTAAATGTGATTTAACTTAATTAAATGAACTTTATCAAAACGCAAGGGTTTTTTTTTTTTTTTGGGGTGGGCTGCGGTCGGCGCGTTCCTCGCACCACTCCGCCCGGGGCGACAGAGGGGCGTAAGCACGCAACACCCGCAACCCACCCGAAAACCACGTCGTCTTCGTCGTTGGGCCGACCACCAGAGCAGGGTTACTTGACATCAGTGGTATCAAAACGCAAGGGTAACGAACATACGAGTGCATTGACTGTTTTGGCAACAATTGTTTAAACAGCCCGCGTTTCGATAAAAAAAAATCATATTGAATAATCCCGTGTTGCCATCGCCAGTTGGTGTTACTTAAATAACAAAGTGTCCTGGATGGACACTTTGTTATTTAAGTAACATTAAGTCCATAAATAATTTTTCAGCAAGTTTAAATGTAATGTAAATGACTCATGTTAGACTTTCATTACTCTTGACGTTTTGTATTATCATCTCTTCCTCTCAGCTCATATATTATTGGTTGGGGATTAGCCTCCTCTACAATAAGAGAAACATTTACCTACCATACCACGCGGGGCAGACTGGTTGGTATAAAGTTTTGTTTCTGGTTTTCCTCCTCTTGTACGGATTTTATGCGTATGTCGTATCCTTTAATCGTCTTTTACGACACCCTGGGACAAGAGAAGGGTTGCTGAATTGTATTCTTACTCCATTACCACACAGAATAATATTTATGATGAGAAATAAATGTATGAGTAACAAACGTAAACAAACAAAACAGTTCGCAGTTTGTATTTTAATAAAATATAGTTATTAACTCACTTTATATCTAGTGACTCGTACAAAGCAAAATATATCTACATTTCTCCTTTATAGTCAGTATAATTAATATTCTATCGCAGCCGTCGATAGGGACCCATATTGTTTATTAGTATGGAGGTTTATACAAACTCGCCATATTATATTTTATATTGATCGCATACCCCAGTATTAAACTTGATAATAATATTCGGTATTAATAACCTGATAGTGGTTCAATTGGCAATAAACTTTAAGGTCTAACTAATACTAGAATTATTTAAACGTTCTTAAGATTTATGTGACAGGATTACACTATAGCTTAAGTAATTAAATAATTTGTTAGAATTAGAAGAATTGATAATAGGAACGTTTTTTTTACAACATGGCCTATGTTTACACTGTTACAGCTATGAATATGAAATTCAAAATATTAATGCACGGTTAAAATATAAATTGAATACTGTTATGCTATATACTATATATATAAAAAAAAAAAAAATTCTTCGATGACTATCTGCCATGTTGTAGATAGTGACATGATCCCATTATTGTAGAAATTTCGAGACTCATGATAAAAAAAAGCGTCAAGTAGTTTAGGCAGTCCAGTCTTGATGTTAACATGATACTGTCTAAATAATTATTAAGAGACCGAAACTGGTAGAAATCGATCCTAGTATTTAAAGATATCAAGTAGTAAGTATTAACGCAATCCACATAGTTTTCCGTATGGTGACGGAGTAAGAATACAATTCACCACTCTCTTTCTTGCCCGTGGATGTCTTAAAAGACGACTAAGGGATGTAATTTGCATTACATAACATCTGTACAAGGTAAAGAAATCCCAAAATAAAACCCTATACCAACATGTCTGATCAGCATCGTATAGTAGGTCAATTTCCCTCCGGGGCAGGCTCGAGCAAAGCAACGTGATGTTTATCACCTGATACGACGAATCCACATAGACAACAATCTCATAAGTTTGACTTGATATCACCATCATATTTTTACTACCTTACTGCTCGGCACTATAGTATGATTCATCCATGCCATCTGGCAACCCAATTGGTACGGTTTCAGCGATCATTTCTATCACGTATGTATAGTATCTGAAATAAACTACCACCATCTTTTTACGTCTTGAGTCGTCATCATCTTAGAGCAACTATAAAAATGAAAAATAAATCAGTGTAGATTTTTTTGATCCAATAAAGACATTATTATTATATAAGTATGTATCTTCGAATTTTTCACCTCTTTTGGAAGATACCTGGTCCTTTGGTATGCTTACATGGGGATATGGATTCAACACGCAGAGGCCTTTGTTGAAATTTAATTCTAATATCTGTTTATTGGGTTTTTAACCTAGAAAGGTTCAATGAACTGGTTTTATTAACTAAAGACTATTGATTTAAAAACTGTCGTCTGCCTTCAATACCTTTATCGTCTTGAACTTTGGCAGACGGTGACTCGCCAACTCACTGAATGGGCCACCCTAAACGGTCGCCACAGACACGCAGGCTATATGGGTAACATTATTGTTACTATTAATTGCCTCAAAAGCGAGCTTTAAAAGCGGAGCAATAAAAGACTATAGATTTGATATATAATATACGACCTACTGAGCCGTTTGCAGTCGGTACCGATTCAAAATGACCGTAACCGATATCGGTCGACACGAGTTACTATGCTCACAACGAAAAAGATTATGTTTCTAATTATTATTTGGCTTGAAACGATACTAACATCAAGCAAGATCAGTAGATCGTCATTCGAAATGAATCTTTTTTTGTTATAGGTATTGTTGTTTTTTATGTTACATCTTCCTGATGTAGAAAATTAACTAAGTATTTTACCTTTTTCTTACAACTAGGTATAGGTATAAACTATTTAACTTTTATACAACAAACTCTATACAGCACAAAACGGTTTTAACAAGTGATAACGTATCCCAATTTAAATAACCTTAGTGGTTGAACAACGCATAATTCAATCTCTATGGACACTACAAACAAGTGTATGCGGACGATAAACCCGAGTGGCTCATGTAGTCGGGTGTAGTTACAGAGGCGCGGGACATGGGTCAACTTGCCAGTCCCCTGTTCGCTGCATAAGTTTATGTTTACCATTATCTGAGCAAAGTTTACACAACGATGATTAAATTACCTTTGGAATCCCATTTGATAGTTTGCAGTTGTGATTTTAAATTCAATGAGATATAGATGAAGAAGATAATAGGTGTATTATTAAAGAGAAAAATTTTACGTACTTACGTGATATGCTTATATAAAAATAATAAGGCTGTATTTAATTGTATGGGGTAATGATTTATTATAGATATATACTCAGTGCTTAGTAAGTCATCACGTACTATGGTGTCGCACCCCCATATTAATCTAAAAAATATTAAGTCTAACATTGCTCGCATATAAATTTAAGAGAAAATGACGAGGTAGATCTACTAGCCAAACAAATCTTACAAGGAGATATACTTCTGAATGTGTTACCACTGTTCACAGATCTTGTTAAATCAGTTAAGCTACAATGTAAGGAAATGTAGCAGAAATAGAAGAATATATAAGCGATCACGGGAGAAGGGAATTTGGTACCGAACTATAAAACCACAAATATGATCACACCCTTGGATAGATAATATAAAGGATAATATAAAGGCTAATAGAGGTTATCTAAAGACAGTCTTAAGATTACACTCGGGATACTTCCATCAAATAAGTTCGCATTTTTTATGAAAAACACCTTATCTCCGAATTGTAATGGCTGTGGAACTGTTGACGATGTTCAATATGTTCTGATGGGATATGTTCGAAACAAAAGTAATAGGCAGCCATGCATCGCAATGATTAGAACCATAGATATTGACTTTCTTAACAATATATTAGCGGATCCTACATCTGAAAAAATTAAAATATTAGTTAGGTTAACAGAGTTAGCTTAAAATAGTGATAAGTAGCTTTATTGTATATGTATTATTCATATTGTTATTCCTGAAGGACGATGTGGTCGCTGTGCGAGCGTAAAATAAAAAAATAACAAAAAAGTATTGTGTGGACCACAGACAGTTAGGCGAACATAAAGTTCATGTCTTAATGCTATCTTTTCCTCTTACATATTAGACGAAATACATAAAAAAATCTAGTCATTTTAAATATCGATAAAGTCAGATGGACGATACGTTATATATAACACTAGCAATCCGCCCTCGCTTCGCTTCGGATTCAGTCGCCTTACGCGCGTAGTTCCCGTTCCCGTGGGAATACCGGGATAAAATATAGCCTATGTTACTCCCAGATATTATAGCTTTCCAATAGTGAAAGAATTTTTAAAATTGGTCCAGTACTTTTTGAGTTTATTCGTTACATATAAAAATACAAAAATACAAATCTTTCCTCTTTATAATATTAGTGTAGATAACATGGTTAAAAGTCATGAGACCATATGACATCTTTAGACTATTTTTAGATTATAATCGAAAATCAAACCGTAATATAAAGATAATCAAATTAACTAAAAAAACTACTTTGAATATTAAAAATTAGTAATATCTATTTTATTAATAAATTCTTCTTATAATTATATTCTTCTACTAGCAATCCGCCCTCGCTTCGCTTCGGTTATAGGTTATAATCGTTTTACCCGCGTAGTTCCCGTTCCCGTGGGAATCCCGGGATAAAATATAGCCTAGTTTACGCCCTGATATTGTACCTTTCCATTGGTGAAAGAATTTTTGAAATCGGTCCAGCCGTTTTGAAGATTACCCGGAACAAACAGACAGACAGATAGACAAAAATTTTTTAATTGCTATTTTAGGCATAGGTGTCGTGCAAATAACCGTGTGAGCATGAAAAAAACCTATTATTTTGACATTACAAACAGACACTCCAATTTTATTTATTGGTATAGATGTGTATATTTCAAAGTTGGGGTATAACATACATGAAGTATGTTATACCCCAACGTCAGGGCAAGTGGGTTAATGGTTTCGTTTAGTGCAGCAATCAAATTATTATCAAAAATTAAATTTTCAATTATTTTGGCCCCCTTTATAGTATCAAGCCATAACATCGCTGGAAGAAATATGGTGATCAGAAAAAAATTTATTTACGTCCTTGTAATGACGTCTCTGTCAATTTTATTTTATTGTTCAGTATTGAAAACTATAATAATTATTATCGATTATATTCGATTTAAGGGCGTGAGTTGGATTTTTATCAGCAACTCTGCTGAATCTTTTTTTTAGTCAGTACTCGCCGTCCCATCCATCCGGGGCGACGTAAGAGCGGCGCGCGGCCCAATGGCCGACCACCGGTACCGAGTTCCTTGTCGTCCGTGGCCAGCCCGGTGGGATACCCTTTCGGGTACCCTCCCTTTTCAACGCCTCTTTCGGAACGTCGTCGGTCGCCATCGCGCGGTTAGCCTCTCTGCGGGTGATGAACTATTCCTCGGTACAGTCACCCGCGAGTGGCATCAGGCGCAGGTACTTGTGCCTGCTCGACCCAAGTCGCCGGCGGCGGACTGTATCACCGTAGAGGAGTTCCTCTCGAGCACCCTCCGCCGCCTCCTTTCGTGAGATAACTGCCTCACAGAAGGCGGCGACCGCGACCTAATTCCTGACGCTCTTGAGCATCTCCCTAGCAACTATACTGAACCTACACATGGAATTAAAACCCATCACGCAAACATTCATTGCAATATATATAATGGGTTATAGGGACAATGTCTTAACATTTTTATTAGGTACTAACAATCCGCCCTCGCTTCGCTTCGGTTATAGGTTATAGTCGTTTTACCCGCGTAGTTTCCGTTCCCGTAGGAACACCGGGATAAAATATAGCCTAGTTTACGCCCTGATATTATAGCTTTCCATTGGTGAAAGAATTTTTGAAATCGGTCCAGCCGTTTTGAAGATTACCCGGAACAAACAGACAGACAGACAGACAAAAAATTTTTAATTGCTATTTTAGGCATATGTGTCGTGCAAAGAACCGTGTGAGCATGAAAAAAGCCTATTATTTTGACATTACAATCAGACACTCCAATTTTATTTATTGGTATAGACTAGCAATCTGCCCTCGCTTCGCTTCGGTTATAATCGTTTTACCCGCGTAGTTCCCGTTCCCGTGGGAATACCGGGATAAAATATAGCCTAGTTTACGCCCTGATATTATAGCTTTCCATTGGTGAAAGAATTTTTGAAATCGGTCCAGCCGTTTTGAAGATTACCCGGAACAAACAGACAGATAGACAGACAAAAATTTTTTAATTGCTATTTTAGGCATAGGTGTCGTGCAAATAACCGTGTGAGCATGAAAAAAGCCTATTATTTTGACATTACAAACAGACACTCCAATTTTATTTATTGGTATAGATTAACAACCACGTTAAAACGCGAAACTTGTTTACCTACATGAAAATAACCCAATTTCATGAGATAAATAAATGATTTTGTGCTATAACCCGTCGAACTAGTGATAAAATTTTTTTGTAGTAGAATATATATTTAAAACTTAATAAAATAAGGTAATTTTCATGAATGTACTATGTGAAACCGTGTTCCATACTTTAATGGCCATTTCCCTTTGCTAATACTAGATCTTATGAGCTAAATGGCTATAGAATTTTATTAAAAGATTTTATTCTCTTTACAATATAACTCATTTAATGATTGATAATAATGAAACAGTCATGGTGGTCGCGTAGGTGGTCAATGAACCATTCTCCTAGTTGACTTATAGAAGATATGCAATAAGTCTTAACAAAAAAAATCCACTTCAACTGTTTTCTCATGGATGTCACTGTCAGACGTGGACCAAATTGAAGCACCAGCTTTCAAATAAGAAAGGAATCATCAAAATCAGTTCACCCAGTCGAAAGTTCTAAGGTAACAAACATTAAAAAATACAATCGAATAGAAAACCTCCTCCTTTTTTGAAGTTGGTTAAAAAGAGCAGGTCTTATACATAACTATAATTCTATACGTCTAGAATTTGCTCCAACAATTTCTATGAAATTTATTATGCAGGAGGTTTCGCGGGCAATAAATCAATCGTAGCTACTGCCCTGATAAAACAAGATTTTCTATAAATGAAACCTTTATTGAAAAGTGTTTTCAGGCAATAAAGTAAATATTATTAGAATTATCTCATCATCATCATCTCAGCTCGTCTACGTCCCACTCCTGCATTCGAGCCTCCTCTACAGTAGGAGTGTAATTGGCCTACTCTACCACCTTGATCAAACGAGTTGGTACAGCGTTTTATTTCAAGTTTTTCTTCTCTTATATATACATATCATATCCTTTAATCGCCTTTTACAACATCCACGGGTAATAGTGTGTGTGATGAATTGTATTCTAACTCTGTCACCAGAAATTATTAAAATATGAAGGTAAATGTAGCCACTGCCATCGAGACCACAAATAGCTCAGTTGGAAAATCGAGCAATCTCTTAATGTACACAGCCCTAGTGTTAGTTGTTAGTTTTTCAATATTATTTTTAATAAGAAAAAAAACTAATATTATTTATTTTTTAATACTGTCCGCCCGTGACCATGAATGCTGCAAAGTGTTCAAAACATCGGACAATCAAAAATCAAATACAAACGCGATAAAATCCGTAGTTTTATTTAAAATGTGTAACACTCGCGTAAACATCAGAAGTCGTAAAGTTATCTAAATATGTTTGCCAAGGAACACAATTTACGAAAAGAAATGCCAAGTTAAGCTTATTAATTCCGGTACTATAATATAATTGAATAATATTATAATTTAAATAATATTACTATTTTTTTAAGTCAACTTTTCCGTGTGGTGACTAGGTAAGAATACAATTCACCAATCCCTATCTTACCCGTGGATATCGTAAAAGACAACTAAGGCATATTATAAGCATATAACATCTATGCATGAGAAGGAAAATTCGAAACAAAACCCTATTCCACCAGCGAGGATTAGTAGGTCAATTTCCCCTTCCATTGTAAAGGAGGCCTGAGCCCAACAGTGGGACATATATACGCTGAAATGATGTTTATTATTAGTTTAGATAGTAGTTAAGCGCTATGAATAATTTCACATTGTGCTTGATGAATGCCTGCAAAATTGGCTTATTGTTCATTTCCAGGTTAATTAAATAATTTCTGAAGGATTTTAATAAAATAAACATTAAGTGCTGGGATATTTTAATGTATATCTATTTACAGAAATTGCCTATGAACTTTTACATTATTCGTGGACGCCATAAAAGACTACTAACAGCTACGTTGACCTTTTTTTTTTGACACCGATATAAAATGCGTGTGAACGCATGTCCCCGTCGATGGTATCGGGAGGTATGTGGGACTCACCGGGTGGCTCTAACCTCCCGGAATACCCATTAAAACTATCAGCGGCTCCATACCCTCGTCATTTGTGGAGCGTCAGAGGATCGCCTTTCGGCATTCGAATCAGGCGCCCCAACGATAGGTCAGCTTTGTGTCACGCTATGGCCGAAGAATCCGCGCGTACTGATAGCACTGTCTACCTGGCCGTACGTAGAAGGTCAGCGGTAGCATTTGCCTCTTGTTGTAGCTCTGCGGCCTCCTTTTGTGATATCACAGCTACGCAGAAGGATGCCATGGCCGCCCAGCATGCGAAGTTGTCCAGTATTTTATTTGTGACAGCCTCCAGCGACAGATCTTCGCCGATCTCAGTTACCAGGGTGGACCCCCAGGTGAAGCATATCTCGAGAGTGTGACGTGCATCGTCGGTTCGCGCACCACACTCGTGGCAGCTAGGAGCCTCTCCTCGCCTCGCGATTTGATGCCTAGTACTACCAAAATATTCGTGTCCAGTAAGCACTTGCGTCAACCTAAAAGTCCTAAAACTCATATTGCCATGCTTCCTGCTCAACCACAGTCACCATCACTCGTCTTGCTGCAGGGAATTCTAAGTCCTTACTTCATCAACGAGTTAAAGCCCTATGGGCCGCCACCTGCATTCATGGCACGGAAACCATATATTTCTGCTTGGAGCTCATTGAACCTGAGTAATTATGATAAGCGGTGAAATGTTCATAATTTTTTCTCAAAAGTTTCAAAAATTTGTTAATGAATTAGTTTGTTTCAAATAGACTAGGTTAATTCTGGTAGAAATCTCCCTCTGATTGTAAAGATATAGTACATTTTAAAAGTATTAATTCAGTTGAAGATAACTATAATAATACTAGATGTGCTTGTGACTACATTAGGTGCCCTGTTAATCCTCATACCATGACTTTTTTATAACACATTCATTAATCACTGCTATTCTGCGTGTGCTGACGGGTTAATAATAAAACGTGTCCCCCACTCCTTACTTTCCCGTGGGAGTCGTAACAACTGAGAGATAATGGTCATTATTGGCCATAGGAAAGGAAGTCATATTCGACAAGAGTCTTTGACAGGCTGATAGATCGCTCTTTGAATGCAAGAGGGCCACAAATCAAAAATTGTAAAAATAGTTTTTTTGCAAAAATGAGCTCTAAATCGCTGATACTATAGAGTCTATTTAAAACACCCATGATTTTTGCTAAGTTTGACACCAAACCGCTCAAACGTCTGTTTTGAATTAAGCCGTTTGGCGCGCTAACATTAGTGCAAGACTGCCACTTTGTCAATTGTGACCTAGAACTCGAAGAGAACATACGTATTTTTCTTGCAAAACAGCCACTTTCCAAAAAATTATCTCATATTTATAGTTATATAAATATGTTATATATAGTATAGTTATATATTTTACATAGTTTTCACTGCAATAGTACCACATTCCGGTTTCCGTCCGTTTTTCATTCCAATTTCAGGTAAGTTTATTTATAATTTATAATACAAAGGTGCCATATTTTAAAATCTGTCCATTTTGCATTCTATATTATGTAAGATTACTTATTATTTATGATTCAAAAAGGTCCTTATTTTAACTTGAGTCCATATTGTATTTTATTTTATTATAACTAATTTTAATTTATATTACAAAAGTACTATATTTTAAGATATGCACATGTCTATGGTTTACAATGCACATCCACAAGGTGAGGTTTTATTACATTTCCAAATTAAATTTGCTGAACTTTATGATTACTAAATTGGGTACAAATAAAACATATTGCTACGTATGGCATGAAGGAGAAGGAGCACGAGGTGTCAATTTAGTTTTTTATAGTTATAATTGCTGTGGCCAACAGAAAAATAAGTTTATGTTAAGTTCTTATAAATATGCTCTCAATAATCTACCAAAATTGCGAAGTATCACTCATAAATTTCTCACAAAAGAGCACACACGAAATGAGGGTGATGCCGCACTCTCTTGACTCATAGGAATATTTCAAGAGCATTGAAATCTTCCTCTATATACCTGCCGGACCAATATGTGACTCTAATTAAAACTGCAAAAAAGAAAGGAAACACCTTTTGCAGTCCATGAGCTTACGCATGTAAATTTTTTGGATTTAAACAAATTTCAATTTTACAACCAAAAACTTAAAATATCTAAAACGAAAAAACAGGGTATACTTAAACTTATAGAAAAAAATGTCATACCTAAATATTACCAAAGCTATTACAAAAATCTTTAATTTTTATTTTACGTCTGTATTAAGTAAATTTATATTGAAGTATATAATTTATTACGGTATTTTAAGCTTTTATATAATAATTCATAAGACTTAATAGATAAATAATTCTTATTAGACATTTAAATGTTACTTTTGATTTCTTACAAAGAATACCATTATTGTAATTTTGATATCTATATACTGTGATTTAATTATATGTAAAAAAATTACTTTGTTTATAGTTGTTTAAAAAATTATGAATAGATTTTATCTAATTTAATTAAAGACTAAACAGATTTTTCTATGTTAGTTATACTAATACATGTGCGTGTCAGTTTTAGAATATTTGTTTTGATTTTTGATGAATGTTTGTCTCTTATTCTATGCTTATTTTTAGTTTACTACAATACATTTTCATGTTCTATAACTTTATGGAATTGGTTGATTTTTAAGTTGCGTTAATTATGCCAATATTGAAGAAATTACTGATGTTTTTGCTATTTCTTTAGCAAATTACTGTAATTAGAAAGTTCCTAAAGCTAAAGTTAATGAGTTCTTATCTTATTTTGGTAATATTTCTTAGTTAATCTTGAATTAGAAGATATTTTATTTTGAATATTTATATTTTAAAATACATTTATAAGAAATGCAATGATTCTGTAATAATAATAAACACACATAAATGTGATTAAAGAATACAAAGAAATGCTTACTATATTGTGCAGATCTTAATTTTATAATAATTTATCAAATTTTTATATTTTGGAAGAAAGTAATGATTGTTGGCAAAGACTCTTTGTTTTTTCCTATTTTTATGTTCTTTTTTCCATTAATAGCGATTGTGCAAAACTAATTTGAAAGAAATAACTTATTTTGCGATAGGTTCTTAGTCCCTTCTACTTAGCCACTATGGCTTTTTCTTAAAAAAATAAACATTTTACTATGTCTCTGCCCATATGAGATAGTTAAACATTTTAAGTAAGGTAAAGGCACCTATTACGGAGGTATTTCTCAACATTTGAAAGTAAGAAACAAAAATAAGCATTTGTAAGTATTTTAAAAGGTGCAAAAAAATGTTATCGTCAAAAGCGGAATTTACATTTTATATTACTGCTGAGTTTGTTTCTTTTCATGATATTTCTTATTTTACAAAAATATTTAAATAGTCGGGTCGATTTTCCCTAATACGGAGGTACGATTTTGGTCAGAGCCTATTACTGCGGTAGACGGCTCCTAATACGGAGGGTCAGAAATTATATTCATTGAAGTTCCGTACAACTAATATTTATTAAATAATATAAATGTGTCAGTAAAATAAATTGTAAGTTTTTCATTCATTGGCCATTGATTTGATTACGTTGATTTCCTTTTAATGAAATTTACAAATATAATAACCGAGTATTCACACACACGATTTAAAAAGCGTTTTGGGTTATTAAAATAAGATTTATTTTTCTTTTTACATTCAGTAAAATAAAAAAAATGAGCCAAGCGAAATCGGTCTGTGTAGAAAGATCTTGCCGTACAGACCGACTTCGCTTTGCTCATTTTTTTTAGTATTGTATTTTAAAATGAGAATCCTCTAGCATTCTCTCATGTTAAAATACAATACTTTTTATTCCTGAATTGCAACGGATTCCGGAGGAATATAGGGATAAATAAGTAGTTGTCAACTAGTGGGTCTACAAATGAACATAGACAAGACGAAAGTTATGTCTAATGCCCATGTCATTCATGTACCGGTCCTAGTTGGGCATGCGATTCTCGCAGTTGTGGATCATTATGTTTACCTAGGAAAAGCAGTCCAGTTAAGTAGATCTAATTTTGAGAAAGAGGTCAGCCGACGAATTCAACTCGGCTGGGTAGCGTTTGGGCAACTTAAGAGCATCTTCTCGTCCAATATTCCGCAGTTTCCGAAAACAAAGGTTTATAACCAGCGATAGCAGTTTATAACGGCACTGAAACGTGGTCTCTAATTGTCGGTCTCATAAAAAAGCTCAAAATTGCTCAGCGTGCTATGGAGAGAGCTATGCTCGGTATTTCTCTACGTGATAAAATTCCGAACATGGAAATCCGTAGAAGAACAGGTGTAACCGACGTAGCCCGCAGAATTAGTTGAAATAGCAATGGGCAGGCCACATCGCTCGTGGAACCGACAATTATTGGGGCAGAAAGGCTCTTGAGTGGCGACCACGAATCGAACGGCGCAGCGTAGGACGACCCCCCACTAGGTAGACTGACGACATTCTCAAAGTCGCAGGGAACCGTTGGATGCAAGTGGCGCAGGACCGTTCCAGTGGCATTCTCGTGGGGAGGCCTATGTCCAGCAGTGGATGTCTGTAGGCTGATGGATGGATGGATGGAAGTAGTACTTAGTGTATTTTTACATGCGTGTGTATAGCGTTCACTGATTTTATAGAATTAAAAATACAAGTTTAGGAATCGACTAATTATATTATTTAAAAAATAATGACGAATAACAACAATCGTCTAAAAACTTTCAAAAATCAACAACAAACATGAATATCGAGTAAGAATCCACAAAAAAAGATACAAACCTTTTTATTTATTTACAGAACCCTAAAACATGTAATTTTATGTTCTATGAATAGGGCCGTAATAGGAGATCATAAAACCTAACACAGAGTTACCTCGAAATAACTACCACCGTAATAGGAAAACTACTTGTGTTTTTAATAATCCTAATTCTGACCCATCAAAATTTCGATAAACAAAAAAAATGTAAATGCTTAATCAAACGATAACAGTTTTTTGACTCAGATGTGTAACACTCAAGTCAACAGTTATACAGAATAAAAGATTTGTGATAAATTAAAATACACCTTCCTACTTTTACCCCTTCTAAGAAACCAACATTTTACACTCAACAGTATTCATATTTTACTAGATTTCTAATTAAGAACATATACCACAGAATATGGTTTCTAATTTAAGAGATTAATAATTATTTCAACTAAACTTGGAACTAATTCAATAAGTTAAGAAATTGAAAGTTATAAACAATTAAACATGCCCAGTATTTTTCCTATTTCGGAGTTATACCACCGTATAAGGATTAATCTATAATATTAGTATCGTATTACGGCGGTATTTTAATTCTTATTTTTTGGGTATAAAATGAGTTACAAATATGAAGCAAGCTATTTAAATAGTTGGTGTAATAGTAGGAAAATGCTATACATAACACATAAACAAACTTGAACGGCTTATTAATATGAAAAATTTAGTTTATAAATATTAGTATACTTATTTTTGTTGTTCCGCGTTTGTATGGAAACCCCTCTTACATCGATGCCGTTACACAGATTGATTGATCTTGTTGTGTTGTTTATGTGCTATACTTGCAAACGTCAGTTAAGTCATAAAGTAATAGATTTAGAATAAATATTTTACGTTTTGGTGTACTTAAACTGAATAAAACAGGAGTAAAACTCGAAAATAGAAATACCACCGTAATAGGAAACGATTTTGACTACCGCCGTATTAGGAGCTTTTACCTTATAATATTAAAAACTGTTTGATTCATTTTTATAAAGAAATATTAATAAAATAATTAATTTTTATAAATATTCGTTTTATTTTTGGAATGTTTTTTTAGAATAATAATCAGATTTATGAAAGCAAAAGGGACTTATCTGCACTTTTAAGAGTGAATTTAATAGTTTTCAATATACTTACAATTAGAAAAGATGCAGCAACAAACCACCTTTCGACTGATATAAAATAGTATACAATTATTTAAAAAAACTACAATTTTTTTGCCAAAAACTGTTTAAGATTTTTTATTTCTGCTGTACTGTAAAAAAGTGGATTTTTGTTTTGTGACCCACTTGCATTCAAGGAGCGAGATGTTACTGGTCACATAACAATGGTCATACAAATGGCCACATAGCATATTTAATAATCTTTCTCATAATTATATACAGAACAGTCTATACCATTTAATCTAAAGTGCTATTGTTAAACCTATTACTCCTAAAATGTGTCTAAAGAAGCAGTAGTTATAATAATACAAATACTTGCGTAACTAACTTAAATGAATACGGTAGTAATATCCAAAACGCGAGTTAGCACAAATGCATTGCACGTAACGCAGGTTATTATGGAGTGCAAACGTGACAAAATCGTGAATAAATTATTTGGAATATATTTCGAATTATAGTTTATGCTTCGTTAAAATCTCGAAGTTTTCTTTAAGATTATTCATAGTACACATGACGGTCTGTACAATCCAAGTAACGAAGTGACCTGAAGGACTCGGTGAGATCCCGTCAAGAGGCCATTAAAGCGCCCTCCGCTGCGCCAATCTTCTTGAAGATCACATCCAATTCTTACAACAGACACTGTCAAATGTTTCATTATTTTAAAACGAGAGGAAAAAACGTTTTATATTAATTTGATAAATTGAAGGTAATGAAGATGTCAGCATATTTTGTTTGAAACATACGGTGATTGATGAATATTATTTATGAGTCATTATGTCCCTTAGGATCATCGCCCAAAGCTTTTCCTGAAGTTCAATTACTTAAATATTCGTCATATAAAATTTGTTTCAACCTGCTAAATATGCTAAATATGGTAAGACCATGCCAGTAGATGTTTCAAAATTGAAGTAACCGCGTCTCTCTGCCTTGTCGAAGTTTTTTTTTAATATTTTTTATTACTAATTACGGTTGGTTTTCACGAATAGTTTGCGTAGTGAATGTAAGCAATAAGGAAAAGTACATATCCAAGATGTTTACTCACCGCTGCGTAAAGTCCTATTAGTATAGTTACGGTTTAAATATATATTCTCTGTTAAGTGTTGGAATACCAATGTGATCGTCAATCACGCTTACTATCCTGCGGCTGTGCTTTTTTTTTATGGGTGGGCTATGGTAAGCGCACGCGCGGTCCAGTCTGGGGCGATAAAAGGACGGCGCGCGGGGCCATAACCCACCCGTACCCACGTCACCTCGTTGTTGGGCCAACCACCGGAGCAGATGTGACTTGTCGTCAGTGATCGGCCCGATGGAATACCTTTTCGGGTAACCTCACCTCTCGACGTCCTGGGACGTCGGTCGCCGTCGCGCGGTCAGCCTCTCTGCGGGTGACGGACAATTCCCCGGTCCGATTACCCGCGGCGGTGTTTTGCCTAACGAAATTTTGTATTTTCATCGTTTGTAATATATGGTTGGATGCTCACTGAATGATCTACTTGCGGTAGCTGCGTGGAGCGGGTCTCTCCCTTCTCTCCATAGTGGTTGAGGGTAGTGATAGCTGCTCTAGTAGTTAACACGTGATCGGGTGCCGCTTGTGGGATCTGGTCCAGCCATAATCGTTTGAATTATATTAAGTATCTTGCAGTTCGAAAGGCATCACACTGGAGCTAGTTCTTACAAAACATGTACACAATTGTATATCTAGTAAGAAGAAAAAAGAAATTAAAAATAATAGACAAGCCCGCCGAGTTTCTTGCCGGATCTCCCTCAGTAGCGGTCGCGTTTCGATCCGGTGGTAGTTTATTTTTTTTATAATTTAATTTTATTTTGTAAAATTTACAATATGTAAGTGCCCTCTCGGGGTCTATGCATAATAAATGATTTGAATTTGATGCTGCCATAGCCGAGGCCGCGGGTAACTGGACCGGGGATTAGTCCGTCAGCCGCAGAGAGGCTGACCGCGGGAGGGCGATCGAAGTTCCTGGGAGAGACGTTGGAAGGTGAGGGTACCCCATAGGGCATCCCGCCGGGCTGGCTAAAGAGGACAAAGAACTCGGTACCGGTGGACAGCCCAATGCCGAAGGAGAGAAGATACGATGGGGTATGGATCCGCGCACCTGCGCTTTTGTCACCCCGGAAGGAGCGGACGACGTGTGCGCTAACCATAGCCCACTCCAAAAAAAAGTAATGGATGCTGAGCTGAAAATGTTTTGATATGAGAGCAGACCTACGCTTAAAATTCTGACAATATTTTATTTATATTAAACAAGAATTAGCTAATCATATTGCTCGATCTATAATATATATATATATATATATAATAGATACTTAATAGTGATAACAAGCAATATTAAAGAAGCCTTGTTTTCACACTTTTAAACATACATTCACGATGCTTACGATTTTTAATTTTATGTTTGTGATTTAGTTTTGTTAAATTTTCCAAAGGTATACTTTTTTTTAAGTACAAATAATACTTTCATAAATTATTTTATTAATTTATTGGTTTATTTCAATTAGTGTATTTTTTTAAATCCTTTCATGAACCCAAAGTACAATCTCCAGGAAAGCAGAATAGTACTCTAATTACCTATTAATAAGAAATAGAACCAATTTTACGTGTATATTTTAGACATATTCGAATAATGGAAATGATTAATGTATTTTTAATTTTATAACTTACCAATATGCTTTTTGTATTCACGCAAAATCTTCCCGCAAATATTTTTAGAAGAATATCTGGTTCATTTCTCGTTTCTTATATTGAAATAAATTTGCAATATAAACCAGATAATAAAAAGCTGCGTGTGTTACTCGTATATTGTTACATAATCAAATTTGTTACTGGATTAGGTTGAGAATGTGCAGATGGCGCCCAGCAAGTAAGTAAAGAGCGAAGTGATAGGGTCCCGATATACGTGTCTCGCTTACTGAAGACCGCTTTTAGATTTTTGATATTCAGATCAAGGAACCATTGGAAACAAAACCCGAGTTAACTTCACCATATTGAAAGCTTATGGATTTTCAATGTTTTCGGTGAGTACGATTCACTACTGAACAGTTGAATGTACATATCTATGTAATCATTAATAAAGAGAAGTCTAAAGTCAGCGGTACAATATACAAGTTAGCTATAGTTTTGTGGTGTACATAATACATAAAAATTAATACAATAAATACATTAATATTCAATTAATACATTAATCTATTCAATTAATACATTCTTAACCTCACGTACCTAACATCTAAGCTTGTTTATTACTAGTCAATTTGCCACTGCAGGGCAACCGCACCAGATAGCCGACTCAATATGGGCAGAGGAACGGTATGGTAGAACCATAGCCAATTAAAAGGACAGGATCACAGTTTCACTGACGTTTTTGGCAAAATAGCAATTTCAGTAGGCACAATGAATGAAGATTATATTTTGTATATTACTGAAAATTTAATAGTTCATATTGTCATTATTTAAAATAAAAGCTTCAATAAAACCTGCAAAATGTATATGCATATTAACATCATGAAAAAGAAAGCCCCTATATCGTTGCATTATTAGGTATTTGGTCGTTTTATCCCTAAAACATTTAACGGTTTTGGTACGTAGCCAATTTTAATTGAATGAAAAAATGATCATCTATGCATTTTTTCGTTTTGGATGATGGGCTAATGGAAATTGGCAATGGTCTCGGTTGCCACTCGTGCCAACTTTTGCGGAGCCAGCTATCGCTACGCTTCAGTACGGAACCGAAAAGATATATCGTTTCAATTGAATAATGGTCTCATAGCGATTGCCTTCAAATGTCACAGGAAAAATAATTATACAAAAAGTCAAAGATATAAACATTTTCACAGAAACAACAGTCTCATGAATGACTTTACGAAAACGGCAATAACCATTCGATTTAAGATAACATCAACATAAACATGCGGTATTGGAATGAACGAAATTTCACATTTGAATGATTTCATTCATCTTTCAAATGGGAAGTCGATCGCATGTGCCTCAAATGGACGTATTGGCATGCAAAGCCTTGTGCAGTTTCTATTGAATTGTAAATTTGAGTTCTGAGACTCGAGCACTGCTTCACGATAAAAATAGATATTATAAAATTCATTTCAGGGCACATTACCCTAGAATGATTTCGATCTGATAAAACGTAAATTGAGAACTCAAACATTTCAAATCATTCGTTATATTGAGTACGTAAAACCAATTTTTTTTCTAAATGAGCTATACAAATATAAAGAATGTTGCCGCTATTTTCGTGTAATGAATTATACGTATACTGACGGACATCAATTTTGAAAATAGTTAATGTGTATTCTGTTTTTTATTTATTTCTAGTCTCACTGATTATCGCGATTAAAATGGCGATGCACCTACAGTATTTTCAATCATTGCTTTTTTTATATGACTATGTACATATACAGATATATAAATACTGCTAATTCCTGTACGTTCGCTCCAACTGAAGTGGCTTATCGTTTTGGTTCGATTCTTTTGTGGGGTGTACAGGTGTTAGCCGTAGATGACTTTGCAGCTTTACGCGGACTATGGGTGAGTGTTGATGGCTCTCAACCTAGTGATAGTAAACCAAGCGATATCGCCTGAGAGCTCCCCCTGTGGGAAACGGACCTTGGCTTGGAACGTCACTTGAGGCAAAGACGCTTGTACACACCTCGACGGTGATGACGGAAACGGATATTTGTGTGTAATGGCCTCGCGAACCGTATACGTTCTTTGTTGAATGAGTATAAAGAAATAATCCACCTCGTCGAGAACACGTCGAGGGCGTCGATTGCGGCTTATCATTGTTGCCACCATCCACCTCGTATCTCGTTTCTACGCGGTGGGACATGATTGCGACGCCACTTTAATCTGTTATTTAACATGTATCACGGCTTCTCCCGTCATGTAATCTTTCTCGACCGTGACGGCTTTTTCACAAATTGTCAAGGGTCTGGTATCGATGGAACCTCCATCAATAACTCGTCCGGATTCACTGAAAGGCATATTTAAATGGAACATTAGCATTTAGCCTAATGCGCTTTACATGGACACTCGTTATCTGTATATTAATGCATGAAACAGAAACTTTATACCCGTTTTTACGAAAATTACGCTAATGAACAAGTATGAAACTTGGCACAGTCGATAGCTCATTATCAGCTCATAGACATCCCACTATGGGGCTCAAGCCTCCTCCACAATGGGAGAGAAATTAACTTACTACTCCACGCTGGACAGGCATGTTGATATAGGGGTTTATTTTGAGTTTTCCTATATGTGTGACAAGTATACCGTACTTAAAAGGCAGCTACCATAGTGCAGAATCGCACTCCATATATAAACAGATGAATAATAAATAAACAAATAATAAAAACATGCAGTCTCGCAATCTCCATATCAACGCTATATGGATGGAACTCCTCTCCAGTATTTCATCTGCCATGACACTTCATAATATCAAAGTGAATATGGCATGTCTACATGAGACTTTCATCTGCCACGACATAAGAATAGAATCTCTCCATGTTACGTGATTATTATAATACCGGTTAAAATTTATTATAAAAAATAATGCTATATAAGTCGCAAGAATCGATTCTTCTGTCCACGCGACCATTTTTTTTTCGCGGCTGATTATGGGACATAGCTCATCATTGAATCCGTCCGGGACGATGAGAGGGAGCGGCGAACAAGCTCATAGCCTGCCGGGTGCGTACCGCTTTCAAGCGCCAAGTAGGTGGGGCACCGGTACCCGACCTTATCATCAGTGGCCCATTCAGACGGGTTACCTTCTCGGATACCGTTTACAGTCATCGTCATGGTTAGTTACATTGATAATAAAGTTATTGTATATAAACAACTCTAATATGAAGGCCTATATAAGATATAAATTAAAAAATAAATGTTCACCAGTACAAGAAATCCCTTGCTCTGCTCAGGATTTTCTAATCTCGTAATGATATCTGAAGTTTACGCGAGGGATTATGTGTACCTATACATTGTAAATAAAACTACTTTATGGATTTTATCGCGTTTGTATTTTATTTTGAATTGCCCGATGTTTCGAACACTTCACAACATTCATGGTCATGGACGGACTGAATGCCATGAATGCTGAAAAGTGTTCGAAACATTGGACAATCAAAAATCAAATACAAACACGATCAAATCCGTAGTTTTATTTACAACTCCTAATGGTAGTAACAAGCCAACCAGGTTGAACTGTAGGTCATTCATCACGTATGACAGAGACTATATTTATCATACATATACTTACTCCACTGACGCTATCGGGTTAGCTCACCGGACATACTAATGGTCAACGCATTTGACTTAAACATTTGTGACAAATTATACATGATCGGGGAAAATGTCTTTTCACATATATTTTGTATAAACTTTTAATAAAATCTCTTTAGCTGTACTAGTTGTATCTGGGTGGTTTTGATACCAATAAAAAGTTTATATTTAAAAAAGAAACAATTTAGTAAAATGTTGTTTGCCATCGTTTTTCATTTGTTTTACTTTCTATCAAAATGAGTGAATCTAATTAAGGCATAATACATAGATGTTACCATCGTGTTTAATTCACTTTATCATGTAGATACCACCAGTCGTATTAGCATTATCTCAGCACAAGGAATGTTAACTTGGTGTCTACAGAGTCACCAAGTGTTACTAATCCGCCAGTCTCAGTCTCTACCCATAAACACAACAGTATTAACGAAAACGCGGCTCTGCAACTGAAACACACTACAAGTTTATAGCTTAGAATAATACGTTATTATTCTAAAATTAATAGTAAATTTCTAAGTAAACAGCATAAAACTTGCAAATTATAGGTCGAAAATGTTTATAAGACAAGGCAAATATGGGTCCATTACACGATGTAATCCATCTGATGTCTCGAACTTCTTATTCACTGTTATATCGTTCACCATTTATACTAAATCGTGTTTAATAATTGAGCACAATTAAAAATCTGGGTAACTCAATAAAAACATGACTATTTGACTAAGTTGATATCAGACGGTTCATTTTTTGTTCACTTTTGTCTTTCATTTTGCATCTTTCACTCGAAGTGAAGCATCTAAACACAAAATGAAACATTAGTGCCGAATGAATTCATTAGTGAACCGATCCAACAGTGTTGGATATTGGCATTCAGCATCTTTCACTCGCACTCCGAATGAACAAGAAATGAACGGTCTGAACACTGAAAGAACGTTCATTCGGGTTTAGCCATTATGTTTCGAGTTCTGTAGCCGAAGGACGTCACGTGTTGATATTTTTCTGCGATGCGTTGTACTGGCTGCACGCGAAAAAATGGTGTTCAAGTGGAACGATCAAAATATATTGCTTTTTTTGGAGAACTTTAAAATTACCATTGCCTTTGGAACCACAAAATTGATGAATACATTTCTTCCTAATAAATTTCTTCTTTCAATCCATGGTCGCACCCACCACCGTGGACATCTTTTTTGCTTCTTTTTTGTCAACTCTTTGATTAAATGATCACAAATTAAAGTAATTCCAAGAGGCACGAGTTTATTCAATGACATATTGTAAGAAATTAATAGTGAATGTACTTTTTTAAATCATTCCGTCTTAGCCGTGTGAACATAGAATGAAAGAAAAATGAACATTCACTCGAGTGAACCGTCTGATATCAGCTTTAGGCATAATAAGAAATCATTATACACTACATAGTTACAATGTGTGTACTGACCATTGCCCGCCAAGAAAAACATAGTAACAATAAGCTTAAAAAGCTATCATATAGACGATGATGTAAAATGTATTTACTACACAAAATCACACTGGATAAATTGGAATTAACTCAACACAATTCACCTTACGTATACTTTACCACGTATGTACTCTTATGGTCAGGATATAAAATGGATGCCTGTCCCATGAATGATATTCGTAAACTATTTAATTTACTAAAAACGGGTCCAGGTGTAATTTGTGTCCGTTAAATTATATTGTTTGTAAAATCCTCCGCAAATCATGCATTATTTTTTTAGTGCATGCTATTTATACAAAAAAAAAAAAAAAAAAATAGTGGCAGCCTATTGACTTGATGGATGAGTGATATAGTTTTAATGCAAGGTGTCTAGTTGTTAGTTCAAAATGTTTACTCTACTAGTTATTTCCTCAGCATGATAATTATGAAAAGTGTTCATTTCGACTACGGTTAACTTGTTTCATTATTTTCTAGCCCATATTCAATAATGGACGTCGATAGGTTGAATGTTATTAAATCTTTGTTCACAGAGAACTTTTATGAAACGTTCACTACAGAAATAGTGGATAATTTATTGCACTGCGGTGTGGCAAAAGTTAACAAAAATGCTAAGAACTTTTTTACACTAAATGTTACATAAATGTTGAAAGGCTTTAGCTTTGATTTTTTTTTTTTTTAATTTCTGTACCACAATAGTAAACGGCATACCTAGAAATACTCCATGACGGACGAAACACACGCCTCCGCTCATGGCTCCGCCAGACACTGACCGGGAGGCCGAAGATGACAGTGTTCCGCCCATCACGGAACCCGAGATGGCGCTGGCGCGCATGCGCGGAAAGTCCACCGCCCCCTGGCCCGACGGTGTTCCCAACCGTGTGCTGGCCCTGGTCCTCGACCACCTGGCTCCCCGCCTCAGGGGACTGTTCGATGCGTGTTTAGCGTCCGGGCGGTTCCCTGAGTGCTGGAAGGAGGAGAGGCTGGTGCTCCTGCTCCGCTTACAAGCCCAAATATTTCATATAGGCCCGGATACTAAAACAATTATGTCTAAACCTAAGTCCAAACAGGCAAAACATTTGTATAGCCTAATAACTTTAGTGTACCCATTAAATACCTAATGTTTAGATTTTAAGTCTTATCTTATTTATTTGTGATGTTAATGCGTCATAATACAATGGGGTTGCAGTGTCCGTGTGAACAAAAACCCCGTATAAATTATTACATTAAAAAAAAACCAAACGGCCTCAGATGGAGTTGCCCGGGTAGATGTAAACTTATTAGTCATGTAGTCAGTAGTCATTTAGTCAGTGGTCAGTAGTCATTTAGTCAGTGGTCAGTAGTCATTTAGGACAATGACGAGTAATGTAAGGATTGGTATTAATCGTAACCGCTACCACACAGAACATGTTAACATATTTGTAATTCTACTAATATCTGACTTTCATAAATTAACGAGATATTATAGATTAAATTAAACCTCAAAATATCTAAAGAGACTGTTGCCCATTTCAACTATTGATGAGAGTTGGGGACAAAGTTTTAGCAAATTCCAAGGCACAACTTGTAGATATATTTTTATTGACTAAAAATTATGTGACGGAATAAATAGCATTTTTTCTTAAGCAGCCAAGGAAGCCTACCTTGGCTTCCTTCAAAATAGTGTGCCAATTAACTTATATTGCCATGTTTAACAGACGTGTAAATATGGGATTTTATATCCAGATCTTCTCTTGTAAAGATATGTATTGATCGTATAAATATTAAAAGAAGGTGAAGAAATCCGCACGCAAGAAAGTAAATCGAGGCGAATCTTCTTACTAAAAAGTAATAAACTTGTAAAATAGAAAGTCTCGTAACACTTCTAATATGACTAAGACACTTAACTTCTAAAAACCAGAAAAGCAAACATTGTATGTCGTAACCTGATTTACGTTCCTATACAATATCCAACACATATGTAAATAATCATCATCAATCTACTCCTATCCCAGTTACTTAGAGTTGACTTAATATGAACTCTACTTTCACAGTAGATATTCCAAAAGTTATTATTTGCCTGCCTGAAGCCAACCCTTTTTGGGAATGTAGTTATTTACCTGACGGTAACAGATACATATGTAAATAAAATAATTAGTAAAAAAAAAACATTTTACTATAAATATATTTGTGCAATAAAGATCATGATTGCAATTACCAATGGAGGCGCGATTGGAGGAGAAAGCTCAAGAGCATTACACCGGCATGTGATTTAATGAATGCGAATATTTCATGTATCGTTTGGGCCAGCGTCGAAATCAATCACAATATTAACGATGTGTGAAATAAATTGTACGAGCAAATAATTTGCCTTTTACCGTCGTAAAATGATTAAAAACATTGTTTAAAATATACCAAACTAATTTTTACACTACAAAGTTACTATTAATTTTAATGTTAAATAATTACTAACCACAAACAATATATTTTTTTCATATAGAATCATTTTCTTCTTACACTGGCAATAAATTTGTATCAAAATGTGGGTCAATATTTAATAATTAATTTCTGTATCGGGTAGATAATTATAAATTTTCTACAGTAACGATGACTTGTTGGACGTAAGACATCGTAGTCCGCCCGTGACCATGAACGCTGCAAAGTGTTCGAAACGTCGGGTAATCAAAAATCAAATACAAACACGATAAAATCTGTAAAGTAGTTTTATTTAAAATATTTTATTACCTTTTAATATTTAATTATATGTTCAAAAACTTCAACTCGTAAGTTTATATTATCTCTCGTCTATATTTAGTTTGTAATTATCATAAAAAAATATGATATATTATGTGTTACTTTTTAAATACGATAAAAAGAATTACCTAGGACTCAATTTGAATGTTGTAGGTTCATAATACGTTTTGTATCACCTAACACTTCACTTGACCGTTTCTATTTATTATTAAATATCTATTGCCCTTCCGCTTGCACGGTTTCCTCGTTCTTTTTCAGGTATAATATATTTATTCAGGATAAAAGATATATTAGTTTATAGCATTAGGGGTTATTTTATTCCCGGCGACAGAAGTGAAGCATGATAAGTCCCTATATATGTGAACTGTAACCATGCATACTCTTTCCGCTTATCGGATAAATCATTATCAGCACTAATTTCGTAGACCCATCAAACCTCTTTTCGGATACCAGCTCTCCTCAGTGATAATTCCATTCATATTCTGATAGTCCCTACTGACGGTGAACCTATCTCCAAGCCAATCACTCACATTCTCGTACACGCACCTGTGTTCTTCAAAATGCTGAAACCATCATGTTAGATTTAAACTCTATACTTTCTCTAAATTGTTCCGACCCTTCCAGCGAAACTACTACCACGCAAAAGGTACGACGGGTAAAACAAAGGCGCTTCACTATCGAACTCAACTTAGGTAACGAAATATTTGGACCCCAACAAGAACTTCTCTGGACGGGCCGACAGGTTTACCACTTCATCATCACCATAGCTTATATAGAATGTATATACTACTAAGTTCAAGCCTCCTTCACCTTTGAATAACTATATACACCTTTGATATACTAAATGACGCTGATAGACGTGTGGGTTTCATTTCAAGTTTTTCATCTCTAACATAAATGTTACGTGTATATTATAACACTAGCAGTGCCCGCGACTTCGTCCGCGTGGAATAGTGACTTTGGGGAGTATAGTGTCTTTCAGGATTTATTTATTTACTTTAAAACTTCTGTGGTCAAACGTTGTGAGCGTTCAGCCCTTGATTCCCGCTGTCGATTGGACGAAGTTCGAGTTCTTTGTGAAGCCAAACGTTGTGTTCGTTCGACGCTTGTTTATCTAGCGCGGTTTCGTTCATCAATTTCTCGTTGAGTAGCCAACCTCTGCCTATTTTCATCCTCTGCCTCATTGCTGCGCATAAATCGCAGTCGTTTTGCAATGGCAGACTGTCGAGAAAGTTGCGGTCTCTTTCTAGGCATTTCGTAGAGGCTACCGCCCCCTTGCCCCTCATGACCACCCGCCACATTATACATGCGCGCGCAATACTTAATACTTATTTGGCTACAACACTAATACTTACATTTTAATATCGCGATCTTTTAAATAAAATATTCGAATTTAATAATTCAAAAAGTTCTAGAAAGGAATTTAAAGCGACGGCATTTTAATTATTTAAAAAAAAACACTTACTGTGAGATAACTACAATAGTTAGACATATGGTGTCGCAATATTTTTTGTAGACGATTATATGTTCTGTAAAGTTGTAGTACATTGTTTTGTTCTGTAATCAATCATTTTCCCAGCACACGCGATGTAAGGATTGTTTCGGGTCATTTTATTACACCTTGGGTTACATTATTGGACTTTTAGTACGGCTTCCTATTTTTTTTTTTAATATAATATAGCCTATAGCCTTCCTCGATAAATGAACTATCCAACACTGAAGGAATTTTTCAAATCTGACCAACGGTTCCTAAGATTAGCGCGTTCAAACAAACAAACAAACTCTTCAGCTTTATAATATTAATATAGTATAGATAAGGAATAAAGGGTCACCATTTGTGACACCCGCGGTTATTAAGTATATGGGGTGGTGAATTGTATTCTTACTGCGTTGAACAGATATTTAATAAACATAATAAATAAACGTTTAAAAAAGCCAATCTAATATAGTTTAATATAAATGAACATGGAAATACTATAGAGTTACCTCTATATTATTGTATTTATACTAAAGCACATCCAAAATTAAATTCCCAGTAGCAGCACCAAGTTATTGTATGTGTTATCTTCAAAGCGTTGGTGAATATTTTTCGTCGGAAACAAAAGGCTCCATTCAAAAGTCTATCGCGTATTTTCCCACAACAGATTCGTGAATCTGTCAGTTGCGCATAACCACAGACTATAACGGATTCCTAGCACGAAAGCTTTCCTATTTCAAACATGATGCTTTTTGTATAACGTTTCACTATATATTTAAAAAATAAAACAGA
Source organism: Lymantria dispar (assembly GCA_032191425.1). Lineage (NCBI taxonomy): Eukaryota > Metazoa > Arthropoda > Insecta > Lepidoptera > Erebidae > Lymantria > Lymantria dispar. Next base: position 20,501,236 of record CM063449.1, read on the forward strand.
CTAGTCGTTTTGATTGACTCAGCTTGCACCAAACAGTGCAGTATATGTTGTTGTTACAGTTAGCCTAGACGCTCGGATCAGCCGGTTCATGAAGCTCCCCGTTCCAGCGGGTGCGCAAATATTCCGGCGCCGATGTGGACGTCGGCATGGTCCTACTATCGACGGCGCACCAGCATCCGCCCATAGATTATTAGGTCGCGTTGCAGTTGATCATCACGTGCAAGTTGACACTTCGATCTATGTTCGCACAAGCATTCGCTCGTATACAAAGAAGTCACTCCAAGAAAGAGCGCCCCAATGACATGTCATCAAATCAGTCTTGAAGATGACTATGAGAAGTCCCGATAAGGCACAAGCTATTCAAGAACTATTGTGAGCCAAGACCGTCTATATCGCATGGTACACCACGATGATTACCACACCAAGGCATAGTGGCGGATGAGTCATCCTCGAAATACGTCTTGCTCGAAGCGAGACATCCCCTGGGTCTACCAAAGGTCTACCTCTGCTCGATCAGAATGCCCTGAGGGTGTGACAATCGTCCGCTGTCCCCCCTCACCATATTATTTATAGTACAAATCCATGCAATCAGATACACCCGACCACTATGAAGAATAACGTTACCCAGAGACACACTGCTACTCCTAGCAATGTTTGTAGCCATCAGAGTTCGGAGCTCAACTAGCCCGGCACCGCCTACGTCCCTCCCTGGGTCGAGGCCAACTGCTTGGCTGAGAGGGGGAAATGAAGAAAATTATGATGTACTAGTCGTTACCTCAAAAACAGAAGAATCATTGAATCATCAATAATAACTTTTTATAATAACTATATTGGTTATTTAACTTTCATAACATGAGTAATGGCAATGTAGCTTCCTATGTAGTGGCTGCTACGAATACTACCAACCCTCTTATAGACTAAGAGCCTGTGGACCCCAGACCTTCGTGATTTTATTAAAGCTGAAAATTTGTCAGCGCATGCTCGCAACGCAGGTTAGAACGGTGGCCCATTATAAAGTTTGGGTTACAGTGGCTTTGGCAGATAAAAGGTACTAAAAGTGTGTAAAATACCGACCTATTTTCGTCAAATTATTAAGCGTGATTTTTTGGTATTACCTTCAGAACGTTATTAAAAATCACGTTATTCATTGCCAGACACTTAACATAGTAGCAACCTCTTGCCAGACGCCCTTAACCTTCATGAAATTATAATTCTACTTACGTTATAGTATAAAAGCTGATTTTTATATATAATACTTGGGTAATGAGTAGATGATGTTTCCTCAGTAGCTAGACATTTTTTATAGTTCGAACCCCTTGCCAGACAAAGATGTAGGGTAGCTGTAGGAGCGAGCACGAGACAATACATGTATACATGGGTGGGTGCGAGTGAGATGCGTTTATATTCTTTAGTATTTAGTACATACTTATAGCAGCTAGAATAATCTTATATGGTATCTTCAAATATTATTAATTTAATATTCATTATTAATTATAAGAACAATATTATTAATACTATTACTTACGTTATAATGTAATAGCTGATTTTAATATATATATAATACTTGATTATATATAAATATAATACTTGCAACCTGCCCTCGCTTCGCTTCGGTTTCAGTCGCCTTACCCGCGTAGTTCTCGTTCCCGTTGGCATACCGGGATAAAATATAGCCTATGTTACTCAGGGATACTGTAACATTCTAATGATGAAAGAATTATCGAAATCCGACCAGTATTTATTTGAGTTTATTCGTAACAAAAATACAACGTTTTCTCTTTATAATATTAGTATAGATCCCCCTTAGAGGGGGAAATTAAAAAATGCTGAAACACGTGTTTATTTATTTTTATTACAGAGTATTTGTTTACAATTTAATGAAAATCGATGAAGATTTTTCTACTCGTTTTACAAACTTTGCTACTGCGGTTTACCTCTTTAGGAGTTGAATTTCAAAAAATCCTTTCTTAGTGGGTTTCTACGCCACGAAAAGAATCTACTGTCAAAATTTCATGTTTCTGACTTCAATAGTTTCGGCTCCGTGATGAGTCAGTAAACTAACATCTTTCAACCTATTCTACACTCTTAGAGGCTGAAAATGGCGAAACGCTGAAGCACATGTTTATTTATTTTTATTGAAGAGTATTTATGCTTGCTTAATTTCAAGACAGTAGCTAAAGATTTTTTTTCTTTCCATACAGACTTTGACGTTGCAATTCACCCTCTTAAGGGTGGCATTTCAAAAAATCTTTTCTTAGTGGGTGCCTACGTCATGAAATGAAACTACAGTCTAAATTTCATTTTTCTAGCTTCAGTAGCTTCGGCGCACCCTATTCCTTTATATGTATGTTATTGTTAACGCCCCCGCAAGCACCCCTTGTAGGTGGCATTTCGGAAAACCCGTTCTTAGTGAACCTCTATTTGACGAAAAAAATATTCCATGGGTAATAACACAAGTATTATATATAAAAATCAGCTTTTATACTATAATTCAAATTCAAATTCAAATACTTTATTATGCATAATTCCCGCGGGGGCACTTACATATGGTCACTTTTTTACATTTTTACCTTACACTACTACCGGATCGGAACGCGACCGCACTGAGAAGATCCGGCAAGAAACTCAGTGGGCTTGTCTTCTTTTTTATTCATTTACTATTTTTTTTAAATAAGATAATATACAACAACATGTCTATTAATAGCTCCAGTGTGATGCCTTTCGAATCATCATACAATACAGTTATTAAATATAACGAAAAAGTACCATGGCTGGACCAGATCCCGCAAGTGGCACCCGATCACGAGTTAAACACTAGAGCAGCCATCACTCCCCTAAACCACAATGGAGGGAAGGGAGTGACCCGCTCCTCGTAGCTACCGCAAGCAGACCCTTCAGTGAGCATGACCAATACCATGGGCCACAAACATAAAGCACAGATTAAATAACAAATTCGTTTGGCAAAACACGCTACGCTTTACAATTATATTAACAGCAACAGAATAAACATGTATGTAACACCTTTTGAAATAATCAGAAAATGCCTGAATGAGGAGCTGCTCATAACCAGTCTGTATTATCATCAAGATAATCCGAGATTTTATAATAACCTTTTCTACAAAATCTACTCTTGATTGCTTTTTTAAACTTATTAACTGGCATATCTCGAATATTAATAGGTAATTTATTGTAGAAGCGTATACATTGCCCCATGAAGGATCTGTTAACTCGTTGAAGACGAGTACTGTGTACAACTAATTTATCCTTATTCCGAGTATTTACATGATGAATGTCACTATATTTTTCAAAGTTACCGATATTTTTCTTTACATAAAATACATTTTCGTATATATATTGAGATATAACAGTCAGAATATTTATCTCTTTAAATTTCTCTCTTAGTGACACAAATTATATATCGCGCGGACCGCCCTTTTCTGTAGAATAAAAATTCTATTCAATTCCGCGGAGCAGCCCCAAAGTAATATGCCGTATGACATGAGACTATGAAAGTATGCGAAATAAACTATTCTGGCTGTTTCAACATCGGTTAATGCGCGAATTTTTTTTACCGCATAAGCCGCTGAGCTGAGCCTATTTGACAGTTTCTCAATATGAGGCCCCCATTGAAGTCTATTATCTATAGTGATGCCTAAAAAGGTGGTTGATTTCACAAGGTCCAGAGCCACCCCATTCATTTGAACATTGGTTTCCACTTGTCTCACATTGGGAGTAGTAAATTTAATACATTTAGTTTTTGTCTCATTTAGAACTAAATTATTAGAATGAAACCAATGAACAACGTTAGACAGTGCATTGTTCACATCGTCATAGTTGTGCATTTGTCGCTTAATCTTAAACAGTAAAGAGGTATCATCTGCGAACAACACAAGGTTTTGATTGTCCCCTACATAATAGGGTAAGTCATTGATATATACAAGGAACAGAAATGGCCCCAGTATTGACCCTTGCAGAACGCCCATTTCGATAACAGAACCAGATGATCGTGCACCGTTAACATCGACTCTCTGAATTCTGTTGCTTAGGTAGGAAATTATAAGTTCCAGAGAGTTTTTCCTGATCCCATAGTGGTGTAATTTCTTGATGAGAGTTTCGTGGTTTACGCAATCAAATGCCTTAGATAAATCGCAAAAGATGCCCAAAGCCTCGTGCGATTCCTCCCAGGCTGAGAAAATGTTTTATAATAATTCTACACCCGCATCAATAGTAGAGCAATTCTTAGTAAAACCAAATTGATTTTATGAAAAATACCATGGTTGTTAAAATAACTCAACATCTGAACAAGTACAATTTTCTCAAATACTTTACTAAGTGTAGGTAGTATGGATATCGGTCGAAAATTATTAACATCTGACATACTACCCGATTTAAACAAAGGAATTACTCTACTCATTTTCATGAGCTCAGGAAATACACCTCGAGCAACACAACCATTAAACACAGAAGTCAAGTGGGGGGCAATAATATTAATTATATAATTAACTGTCTTTACTGATAAACCCCACAGATCAACTGTTTTTTTAATATTAAGGGATTTAAAAGAGCGTAAAATATCTTTCACAGTGACATCTGAAAATTCAAAGGTTGTGTCGCATTTTACAATACATTGCTTAAGGAGCGATTCAGCTATAATAGGAGATGACACTAATGATTTTGTAATCAGTACAGGCACATTTGTGAAATGGGTTTCAAATTCAGCCGCCACTTCTTTATCTACTTTCACATTCTTATCACCTATCTTTAAACTAAAGTCTTTCTTGCGTGCAGTATTCCTACCAGTTTCACTATTTATCACATTCCAAGTCATTTTAATTATATCACCTGATTTTTTAATTTTATTTCTCAGATAAATAGATTTTGCACAGGAACAGGCACGTTTAAATATTTTGGAATAGTTCTTTACATATTCCAAAAATACTGGATAATGGTTATAAGATTTTTCATGATAAAGATCATATAACCTTTTTCTGCTTTTGTAAATACCAGGAGTAGCCCATTCACTAAAACCAGCAGGAACCCCAAAAGTCAATATTTTGGGTTTGAATATTTTATTAAATTCAGTATTGATTATATGAGATAGAGATGTATATAACTCATCTGGGTTGTCATGAATAGGCAACAGCGGCACTCTCATACTCAGGTTGTCTCTAAAGTTTTCTAAACGGCTGACATTCATAGGAATAAAGGTAACACTTTCTCGTTGAATCCTATTAGTTCGAGGCAGTACAACAAGTTGTCCACAGTGATCCGAATCCAGTGTGTTTAAGATGTATTTACTAATTGGCTTAGCATTTATAATGACATTATCTATACAAGTTGCACTCCCAGCAGTTATCCTAGTAGGTTCCAAGAAAGCATTATACAAATTATAAGATTTCATCAAAATTTTTGTGTAATATTATTTTTTTCCAATAAGTTTATATTAAAATCACCACAGATCACAAGAGTTTTATTACTGGCAGAGATTTTGAACACAATATCCTCCAACTGTCTCTCAAAATCATCATATGGTGAACATGGAGGTTTGTATACGCACACAACTATGAACTGCTCAGACTCAATACAGGCAATTTCAATAACACGTTCAATAGAGAGCCTCACAATATTATTTCTTTCCTTAAATTTCATCATTTTGTTTAAAATTATTAACGAGCCACCTCGTATCATACTGACTCTATTGAACGAGTAATATAAGTAGAATTATAATTTCATGGCCGTTAAGGGTGTCTGGCAAGGGGTTGCCACTATGTTAAGTGTCTGGCAATGAATAACGTGATTTTTAATAACGTTCTGAAGGTAATATCAAAAAATAACGCTTAATAATTTAACGAAAATATATCGGTATCTTACACACCTTTAGTACCTTTTATCTGCCAAAGCCACTGTAACCCAAACTTCATAATGGGCCACCGTTCTTACCTGTGTTGGGACCATGCGCTGACAAACTTTCAGCTTTAATAAAATCACGAAGGTCTGGGGTCCACAGGTTCTTGTGTTATTACATTGTGTTATATGCCGATATTTTTGTTTTCTATAAAGACTATGCTACTGTCATCTTCATTCTGCTCTTACCCCAATTACTTGGGTTTGGCTCAATGGCTCTTCTTTATAGTACCTACATATTGCAAAAGTTTTGGTAAACACTTTATGAATAGAACCTGACTGATGTGTACCCTCCTTGGGAATACAATTATTGACCAGATGGTATTAGGTGGAGTTGGCCCAAGTCTATATTAAATTCTCTTTCATCTTTTACGATACCTAAGAGATTTCTCTATGATCATGTTTATTTAAATAAATTTCCTCAACAAACATAAAATACCTCTATTAGTTTTAGATTATCTACTTAAACCTTATTTACTTGTACGTGTTGTTTTTAGTATATAAATTAATGTTAAACAATTTTTCGTCTTTTTTAGTTATTTATTGCCTTTATTTTTAGCTATTTAGCTTACGGTTATTATGGGTTAGGTCGTAAAAGGTTTCATAGGCCGCTTATTTTTGAAAAGTATTAGTTGAGTATTTAAATAAATAAATTAACATTCAAATATTGATATTTTTCTGTCTCTCGGATTCTTTCATCCTCATCATAAATAAATATTTAATAAAAATTAGTTATTCCTCCTTTTAAGCGGCTAATAATGAGCACCTTATCTCTTTAAATTTTAGGATAGCAGTTTTTATAATTTCTTATTTCAAATATAATTTAAACATATACATTGTACATTTATGTATATTAATTTTAAAGGCCTTTTTGTTATTGTACCACTTACCACATTTAAGGGGGAGGAATGAGAAATTTTTTTTGTTCGCCAAATGACGGTGACAGAATGATGGACGCCAATGAGTGACGGACCAACTCCCCGGTCCAGTCCGCGTCGCGCCGCCTCCTTCCGCAAGATTACTGCCTCGCAGAAGTCTGCGACCGCGTCCCAGTTCCTGACGCTGAATATAGACAACTCTAAAAATATAGCATTCATTAAAAACAGCTGTTTAGTGGTTATGAAAGAACGCAGAAATAGGCATATAAGTAAGTCAAATATACAATAGTGTTTTTTTTGTCTTTATCACAACCGGCTGAACAATGTAAAAAGTAAAAGTGGAAAAATAAAACATTAATTTGGCCATTGGTAAGCACAATATAATCCTGACCTATTTTGTTTTAAAGAAATTAAAATATTTACTGTAATTTAGTTTTGTAATGAATAATATCTATATAAATATTTTTATAGACTTTTATATGTAGCTGCTCTTTCATTTTATATAAAAGAAAACGATTCAATAAAAAACATATAACCTACTCCTATTGTAAAAGAAAATTTGAAAAGTAGGGGTGTCTACGCAAACGGATGGTATTACAATTCGGTGCCATTTGCTCGCGCCTTGCCTCTTATGTTCAGATACGTGCTTGTGTGTGGAAACTTTTTAGGAGACTATAAAGAAAATTCTTTCCCTTAAATTTACGATTTCCCTATCGCGCCTAAGCGGCGAATCATGGCGCATGGATGAAATATTGTCGTTCGCTTGCTATTCGCGCGTGTACTACGAGTCTATGTCGGCTCATATATTAGAGGTACAATTTAAACTTACATTTACACGTTTCTAAATGATTTAAATTTACCGTTCGCCAAAAAACTTACTTAATACTTGTATATTAGAGTTATATATAGGATTAGGTAATAATGTACTGTACTATTAATTTGTTTAATAACAATCATTTAACATTTGAAGATAGATGTACTTTTAGCCAAGCATTGCCCATTAGCGATTACGTACGTATTGTATTTGTATTACGATTTTTGGTCACTTCATTTATTAAATGATGGATTAAAACATATTGCGTCTTAACAATTAACTTAAGTATTAATTACCATTAACAATGAAATTTTCTCTAATTTAATTACAACATGTATATTTTTAACTGATATCCGTGAGTCACTGACAAGGTTGCCAGTGGAAGATCGGCCTTGGATGACACCCAGCTAATGTTAAGTTGGTGACCCTTTCGGCAGGACATACCGGCAAAACTATGTTTATCATTAGTTTGCTATTCATCCTTCTGGCTGTTGTAGTAGTATATTTTTTTGTTAAACTATTGTAACTGTTGAACCGACCACTATTTCTTAAATATCTTTAACAATTATTATTGTAGGTATATACACTTTTTTTCTATTAAGCGTAAATTCATTCTCGTTCATAATTTGCTAACTACTTTTAGCATGTCTTCCGCCGAAAACATACATTTTATTTCTTACATTCTTTCTTTATTTCTTTCTAATTTTATTCTGATATCGAGATATCATGTATATTTTCAACACAATGGTCTATATATATAATAAAGTCTCTTTATTTTTAAGAAATATCATCAAACATCATCATCCTACGTTTGCTTAAATTATTTTAATTCCTATGATAAGTTAAATAGCACATTTTAGGTTATTTTTTATTGATACCAATTTATAAAATATTGAAAGGTTAATTTTCTATTAACAATAGCTTACTAATTACTTACCAGTGTTCCAAAAAGTTAATAAAATATAAAAGGCAAATCGTATTACGTTACAAAGCTGTAAATATGGAGACTTTCTAATAAGGCAGGTGTGTGTTATGTATATTAAATATTGTGACGGTCGAAATCCCAAATAATAACAGCGGAGTTTCTAACGACAAAACTTTTTACAGATTTTGAAATCTGGTAATTTTCTGGAAACATCTTCATCGATTCTAAGTAATAAAGGTCGGTTAGAGTTCTTTTGGTAAGTTATAATATGAACTTGAATTCCCTTTATATTAAAGCAATATTAACGACTGCGATAAATGCAAATATACAACGTTCTTAATAACTATTTTAAGTAAGAGAGCGTAAAAAATTATATTATGCTTGTCCAAAACTGAATACTTACTGCTTCTCTGTCACTTTTATCTAGAGAAAAAGTTGTATTTCGCCGCTTAGAGAGACCCATTCACATTACTAAACCCATCGCTTAATCATGTTGTACATTTTATTTACATATTATACACACAACGAATTTTTTGATAGGCTGTGGTCTGCTCACGCCCTTCTCAATCCCTCTGGAGTAACATAAAATTGGTAGCCGTTTCAGTCTGCCTTATAACCTCACTCAACATCACCTTACCGCCTATTGAGGAAACCACTAGGTTAATTAATACGCTCTCCGGTATCTTCGGTACTTACCTATCGACGCTCGAGTCCCTTGATCACTATAGAATTTAATTTTTAACTATATATTATTTTAACTTGGAATTTTTGTTGATAAGACAGCTTCAGATGGTAGGCCAATGTAAAGCTCTGGGTCGTCTTTACCAATACCCACGACCAATGTAAAAGTTAGTAGCATTCTTAGCTGTTACCACATAGTAGTCAGATTAAAGATAAAAACCCACACACACCCAAATCAGTTCCAAATTCAGTGAAATTGTATCCATCCAAATTCAGTGAAATTGTATGTACTAATCGATTGTAAATGTACTAATACTGGCGTCGATATAGAATAATCCATGGCCTAATTTCTAACAAAGATCGGGGGTGGCTATCTGAAAATTCATCACCATCATAACTTTCTAGAAACCGAAACAATACATAAAGACGCTAAAATATCTTAATAGCACAGATATTGATCGTAGGGTTTGCAAACATTATCGGTGGAAGCGAAGCATTGTAAGCCACGGTTGCTATTCGCCGATGTTTACTTCATTCGCCTTGCTTTATCTTCCTTACTAATTTATCTAAAAATGTTTTCAATAAACTATCTAAGATAATACACAGATGTGAAATAAAAGTGAGCCATCGCTCAGTACGCCTGGCAGATGTAAACATCGAAATTATTTTGTACTAGCAACCCGCCCTCGCTTCGCTTCGGTTATAGGTTATAGTCGTTTTACCCGCGTAATTCCCGTTCCCGTGGAAATACCGGGATAAAATATAGCCTAGTTTACGCCCTGATATTATAGCTTTCCATTGGTGAAAGAATTTTTGAAATCGGTCCAGCCGTTTTGAAGAGTATCCGGCACAAACAGACAGACAGACAGACAAACAAAATTTTTTTAATTGCTATTTTAGGCATAGGTGTCGTGCAAATAACCGTGTGAGCATGAAAAAAGCCTATTATTTTGACATTACAAACAGACACTCCAATTTATTTATTGGTATAGACAAGTATATATGCATAAAAGAACATATTACGACAGGAACTAATAATGCATAATGTTTAAATAAAAATATTACGATTTTTCCAGAAAATGATGATTTTTATTCAATAAACATTTATATTCATTAAATACAAGAATTAAAAATTCAAATATATTTCAAATTGTGACAGCAACGCGTAGCTTTACGCCAGTCGCCAACCATAGCTTTACGCCACGCGTAGCTTCACGCCTCGCGTAGCTTCATGCCACGCGTAGCTTTGCGTCACGCGTATCTTTACGCCACGCCAATGACCAGGTTTACCCTCGCCTATAGATGTTTCACATCAAAAAAATATCAAATAGACTGCATTTTGCAATTGCCTTTCTGCTCCTTATCCATATTTGAAGATTGGATAAATAGGTTCGTCATCCTCAAAACGTCTACTGTTGAATATTGACTTTACCAGGAAAGGGTGGTTAATGCCATAATCATTACGCTTGGCAGGCAGGTTGGTTATCGCATGTTATCTTTTCCGGTAATATTTACCTAAGCCGATTCTTACGATATCTACAGCCAAGTAAAGGGAGATGATATAGTGTATTCTCAAGTTATCATATAAGTTCACGTAACGAAATATTGTCTATCAATTGTATCCAATTGATTGAATAACATGAAGGTTAATAAAACTAAATTATTAATGAATCTTTATTAAATGAAAATAATATATATATGTCGGCGTTGCGCCAGGAATTTGGACGATGATAGTAAAATACCGAGTATGTAATCACTGTATTTATTACAAGACGGACTAATCCCCGGTCACGTCACCCGCGGCCTCGGCTAGGGCGGCATGAGGCGCAGATAGTTGCGCCTGCGCCGCCCCAGTCGCCGGCGGCGGATCTCCTCATCGAGGCTGCGCTCCACGCGCAGACGATCCGCCGCCACGAGACAGTGATCTCGCAGAAGGCTGCGACCGCGTCCCAGTTCCTGACGCTGTCGACCATAGCCCTAGCGATGGCCGGCAGCGTCAGGTCGGCACCGATGATTGCGACGAGTTCACGGCGCTGCACTGCCCAAGCCGCGCAGGCCTCGAGCGTGTGGCGCGCCGTGTCCTCGTCACAATCGCAGTGGTGGCAGGACGGTGTACTCTCCCTCCTTACGACCCTGTGCAGGTATTTGGCGAAGCTCCCGTGCCCCGTCAACACCTGCACTAGTCGGAAGGAGAGCACCCCGTGCCGCCTTTCCAACCACTGCATCAGCACCGGCCGGAAGGCCTCCACGGTTCGCACCCCGAACCGAGGCCTCTCCAGCCGGACTGCCCAACGGGCAATGACGTCTCGGCGGGAAATAATTGACCACCTAAGAAGTGACAGAAATGCTTAATAGCTTTATACGAAGTCTAGCGTCTTCAGCTCACGAGCGGTATTTATTTCAACGCACATGGTTCGCATACTGAACTACGCGAGGACTTTTGAGCATTTAGTGATATTTAAAGTGATGGCAGCTTATCTCATTTTCATAGCGTTATAGAGGTGATAATCTATAGGGTCTGCGTTGAACTATTTAATCAGCCATTTAGTTTTATTGTTAACGCACTGGCCTTTATTTGCGATACACAGTTGCAGAGTATGAAACTAGATTTAAAGCTTGAGACCATCATGTAACTTAAAATAATATTGAGTCGTTTAGATTGAAGTTAAAATCAAAGTTATAGATAGCATGGAGGGTTCATTTATCAGCAGTTACAGTTTTCTATATATACCCTCTTTAAGACTTACGGTAATACCAAACAGCACTAATAATGTCATAACCAATTCTACCTCGACACATGGAAACTAACTTTGGTTGTAATACAAGCAACATCAACGATCTGGCGTTTGCCCGGAATCGAACCAGTAAACTTATTTCGGATCGGAGAACAATCAACACCAGTATGGAATAAGCTATTGAAAACTTTACCTTGTGATAATGCGATCTCTAGAAGTAAAAAATAATAGTCCGATTGTTAGTTAACCATGAATTTTATCGATTTAAATCGATATTATCAAAATTATATATTTATCGAAATAATTATTTTCACTATGGTATTTTCTATAACAAAAACTGTACTAAAAACTTCGTCGTATTAAAGGGGTTATGAAAGTTATAATCAAGGACTCTGCAAGCGTGATAAGTAGACGCTTCTATTTGCATCACAAAAAGGTCCTAGGTTATTACAGTTAACACAATTACTAGACAGTGTAAGCGCCGCAAATTATTCAAAATTTTAATAATTGTAAATATGTAGTAGTAAATATGTAGGCATTCTATTGTTGCTATGCAAGTGCGCGCGGGGTAATTGGTCGCGCGGGGAGAGGTTCTCGCGCGCTCCCGCGCTCATGTCACCAGGACTTCTACGACACCAATAGGTGTCAAATACGAGCCTTATCATTTTTATATGTCCTGTGCTGTTTACTATTATTATTATTAGTCAATATTATCTAAATAAACCAGTTTCTCTTAACACATCAGTACTTTTTGGCGTCAATAGTCATTACATAACTCTTCACCGCCTGCACACCGGTGAAACCCCGGCGTCGCCTTCATACAGTTACAATTACTGTTAGACGGTAGTTTTCGTCTAAAGAAAAGTTAACAAAACAAACACGAGCCTAGACAAAATCTAGGCGTGTTTCGCAATAGCTCAGATCTTATTAATTCAAGATAAATACCTGTTATTAAGGCGTCGATCACCTTGGAGTCCGTAGCTTCACGTCTCAAACGTTTGAACAGAGAACGGCCCGTTGTAGCGTAGTCTGCGTAACTGTCCGCTTGTTCAGAGATGGCGCTGCGCCACCTCTGGACGTAGCCAGCATACCGGCACTCCTTGCTGAAGGTTCTAACGACGTCATCTTCCACTTGTTGCCATGTAATTGATTGAAGCGCCCATGTGTCTGGCGTACCGTCAAGTTCAAGAATAGCTTCTACTCTTGCTTCTTGCGGCTTATATGTTGAAGCTTGATAGTCTCGTTAACATTTGCGCACCAATCCCCCGATGTCGATGATTATCGATGCGATCTCTCGTCGGGGTTGAACAGCGGTAGATAAAAATTTTGGTGCCGCCGTTATATTGTAGCCTCCGTAGAAAATGCGGCTCTCGCAGCTGTTGTTGCAGCAGTATTTTGTAATGGAGGTCAGGAGATCGATCACTTGCTCCATAGTGAAGGTCATCCGTAGATCTTGAAGAGTTTTGGGGGCTGTGATCCCACCGCTGCTGTCGGCGTTGCGCCAGGAATTTGGACGATGATAGTAAAATACCGAGTATGTAATCACTGTATTTATTACAAGTTATTGCCGGAGAAGTGAGTGAAGTAAAACTGTCCTCTATTCTAATCTTACAATGTTTTTATAACCTCCGCTTTACAATGAAACGGTCTAGTCTTAGTAACTACAATTACTTTTTATAACAAACCAATAAAACAATATTGTTAACTATCTGAATATAGCTAAATAATAATGATAAATATTCTAATGCATTTAACATAATTCCAAATAGTCAATTTTACACAATTTACATTAATGTAATTAAAGGAAATATTGTTCTCATATATTGTTCAACAGACGGCGCTCTAACTAGAAATAAATTACAATCTTTTTGTGTAAAAACAACTAAATATGGTTACAAATAATTACATTAATTCTAATCGATTTTAATTTGATCAATTATATAAATTTAAACAATTAAATCAAAGATTTCTAGAAATATATTCAAAAAGTGTCTTAAATATCATAGCATGGTAAATAGCAGTGTTGTTACTACAAATAATTATTTAAATATTAGTTGCAAATATTTCAAACATGTTTATAACTATAATTGATAACACCAATTTACAAATATTGCCGATAGAGGGCGATATGCGCCCATATATACTACCTGACCTAACAGACGTTCTGTTCAAATAAAATAAAAAGAATTCTTCTTGAAATTGACAGCAGCGCCACGTACCGGGTCTAATTGTGAATTTAAACTATTCTCGAATTCCCTTGCACACACACAAAAAACTTCATCAACATCGGTCCAGTCGTTTAGGAGGAGATATTCTGTTACAGCTCTGTTAGCGTACTTAGCCATTACTTAAAACTAGTAGTTGTAACTGTTTCTATGTATTAACAGGTTTGATTATATATTTTTATTTTAATTATATAATTCATATACATTCCATTACTAGGCTCGAGCCTCCTCCACAATAGAAGGATATTGGCCTTACTATACCATGCTGGTCAGACAGGTTGGTATAGGCATTTGTTTCGAGTTTTTCTTCTCTTGCATAGATTTTATATGCGTATTATATCCCTTAGTGGTCTTTTTCGACTTCTATGGGCAAGATAAGGAGTGGTGAATTGTATTCTTATTCCATCACCACATGGAGTATTAATTTTTTTGATACTAAATTTATATAATCCTGTGTGGTAGTGGCTATGAATACTGCCAACCCTCACATTACTCGTGGGTGTCGTAAACGACGACTGGAATCATTACATAGACCTTGGCCAACTCCATGTGATGCCTACTGGTCATCATTTACATTCCCAAAGAGGGTTAACATCAGGCAAGCGGCCGATCATAAACCTATTACCAATAACTTTTTACACAATGCTACTACTTTATAACAGTACATATTGAGTCGACCACATGTAATTAGAATAAGAACAGGGTGATAATAAATATATTTTCTCAAACATGCTTGGAAATTTGAGCATTATTTTGACAACTTTCTATGAGATAAATCGAATTTGCTGTATTGCGCGAGCAGCAGCCGGCAAAAAAATGTAGGAAAATCCATATTTTTCGTGTTTTAGCAGCCAAATAAATATAAATATAAATGTAAATTCATATCTTTCATGTATTTTAAAAATGGAACAATTTGTTATTCCAACACATGGCAACCAAGGAGGCATCTTATCAGAGTTTTATTTAAATTTCTAACTGGCTTGAAAAAGAAACCTGTTTAATAATGAAGAAAAAAACGAGCGAACCCTTTGGCACGTGAAAAATATTGTTCGTCATTGATTTTGAAAAGTAATTGTATTTGACTTAAAATGAATTCAAGTGAAGGCAGTGAGTGTAATGAACTTACTTTAACGCCACTTGAAATTCAAAAGGCGGAAATATCTATAATAGAAAACTCGTAAATGTAATTCGTATCTATTTTCATATAAAAAGTTATACCTATTTATTACTAATTAGTTTTGATTGCCGCGTATTATTTGAAAAAAGTACTAAACAGGCCTTGGTCACAATTAGGCATTGATGGACTTACGTCTGGGTGTCTCGGCTTTGCTTCGGTCCACATTTACACGTTCATCCATCAATGCCTCTTTTTCTGGCCGCTGCAATAATGTACTATAAACGGATCTAAGACAAAAGTTGTTTATATTCACTCATCACATAATAAATGCACCACTTTTTTTTTGTGGGTGTGCCGCGGTCGGCGCACCTCCGCACCACTCCGTCCGGGGCGACAGAGGGGCTTAAGCACGCAACTCCCGCGACCCACCCAAAAACCACGTTGCCTTCGTCGTTGGGCCGACCACTGGAGCAGCGTTAACTTGTCGTCAGTGGTCGGCCCGATGGAATACCCCTAATTGGGGTACCCTCCCATCGACCGACGTCCCACCCTCGGGGAGGACGTCGGTTTTTCCTCACGCGGTCAGCCTCTCGGCGGGTGAAGGACTAATCCCCGGTCACGTCACCCGCGGCCTCGGCTAGGGCAGCATGAGACGCAGATAGTTGCGCCTGCGCCGCCCCAGTCGCCGGCGGCGGATCTCCTCATCGAGGCTGCGCTCCTCGCGCAGGCGATCCGCCGCCTCCTTCCGCGAGATCACCGTCTCGCAGAAGGCTGCGACCGCGTCCCAATTTCCGACGCTGTCGACCATCGCCCTAGCGATAGCCGGCAGCGTCAGGTCCGTACCGATGATTGCGATGATTTCACAGCGCTGCACTGCTCAAGCCGCGCAGGCCTCGAGCGTATGGCGCGCCGTGTCCTCGTCGCAATCGCAGTGGTAGCAGGACGGTGTACTCTCCCTCCTAACGACCTTGTGCAGGTATTTGGCGAAGCACCCATGCCCCGTCAAAACCTGCACCAGTCGGAAGGAGAGCACCCCGTGCCGCCTTTCCAACCACTGCATCAGCACCGGACGGAAGGCCTCCACGGTCCGCACCCCAAACCGAGGCCTCTCCAGCCGGACTGCCCAATGGGCAATGACGTCTTGGCGGGCGTCGACGCGCCAGGTGGTGAGATCCCTTAACGAGACCACACCGCCCCCCACTCGCACCCCCGTCACCCGCCGATATAGTCCGGCGAGCATCTCCGCCTCCAGGTCCCACGGGGGAGTCCCGGCCAATAGGCACGCTGCCTCCGTCGCCACCGTGCGGTATCCGCGGATGGCCCTGACCGCCATGACCCTCTGTGGTCGCCACAGAAGGGCCCTAAGTCGGACGGTCATGGACACCGCCCACACCGGTGCGCCGTACAGGGCCATCGACCGGATGACCCCCGCGTACAGCCGTCGGCACGCAGCGCTCAGTCCGCCCACGTTCGGCATAAGCCACGATAGGGCGGACGCCGCACCGACGAGCCGTGGAGCGAGCCTGCGGAAATGCTCCCGGAACCACCATCGCCCGTCGAGCACCAGGCCCAAGTACCTCATATGGGCCTGGATGCTGATGTCGACCGAATGGACGGTGATCGAGACGCCGATGGGAGGGCTCATATGGCGCCCATGGAACAAGAGGGCCTCCGTCTTGTCCAGGGCGACCCTCAACCCCAGCGCCTCGATCCGCCTGACGACCTCCTCGGTACCAGAGGTCGCCAGGCTTACCGCCTCTTCTAGCGTCCCACCGCGGGCGGTGACGAGCGTGTCGTCGGCGTAACAAATCACGCCCAGCCTGGGCGGGAGGCTCCCCCTCAACGCCCAGTCGTAGCCGATGTTCCACAGGGTGGGTCCGAGGACCGACCCCTGCGGGACACCGCACGTCATGGGTGTTCGCACAACGTCCTCTGCTCGGTCGGTGCAGAGGACGCTGCGCCCCTCCAAATAGTCTGCCACTAGCCGCCTCAGGTAAACTGGCACCCCGTGATACCGGAGCGCCTCCCTGATGCAGCTGAATGGCAGACTATTGAATGCGTTGGCGATGTCGAGGGACACCACCAACAGCACTCCCTCGCCGGTGACGGCCTCAGTCGCCACGGCCCTCAGGCGCAACAGAGCCGCGATCGTCGAACGACCCCTCCTAAACCCAAACTGGGCGTCCGACAGATCGGGCCCCGTGCCGACGAGGTGCCGCTCGATGCAGGCAGCTACCACCCTCTCCAGTAGCTTGCCCGTGTCATCGAGCAGCACAATAGGCCTGTAGGCCGAAGGCGAATCCGGAGACCGTCCCGGCTTCGGCAGGAGCACCAGCCTTCCCTCCTTCCAGCACCCAGGGAACCGTCCGGACGCTAAACACACGTCGAACAGCCCCCTGAGGCGGGGTCCCAGGTGTTTGAGGACCAGGGCCAGCACACAGTTAGGAACACCGTCGGGCCCGGGGGCGGTAGACTCTGCGCGCATGCGCGTCACCGCCACCCCCATCTCGGGTTCCGTGATGGGCGGAACACTGTCGTCATCGGCCTCCCGGTCAGTGTCTGGCGGGGCCATGACCGGGGGCGTGTGTTCCGCCCGCCGCGGGAACAGGTCCTCGATGACCCGGGTGAGAAGGCCGGGTTGGAGAGTCTCGGTGAGGGGAGGGCCCCGCGCGCGTAGCCTATTCAGCACCGCGCAATAGGAGCGTCCCCAGGGGTCACGGTCGAGACCGTCCAGCATCTCCTGCCGACGACGTCCTTGGCGGAGCGGACGGCCAGCCTGAAGGCCGACCGCTCATTGCGGTAGCCCTCGTAAAGCACAGCCTCCCGCTCCGCGTCGCGACGGTGCCGCCAGCCGCGG
The DNA here is from genome assembly GCA_032191425.1 of Lymantria dispar. NCBI lineage: Eukaryota > Metazoa > Arthropoda > Insecta > Lepidoptera > Erebidae > Lymantria > Lymantria dispar. The sequence continues at coordinate 20,519,372 of CM063449.1, forward strand.
GTGTAGGCCCTCCGGGCGCGGATACATACAGCCCGGAGATCCGCCAGCTCCCGGGACCACCAGTGGACCCCCCTCCTCGGGGGCAGACGCCGTACCCGGGGCATGGCCGCATCGCAGATCTGCGTCAACGCACTGCGGATGCAGCCAGCCTCGGCGTCCTCCCCGTCCGACTGGTGGGCAGAGGCCAGCCACGAGTATACGATGGCTGTCTCCGCCAGCTGGTCCCGGTCTAAGCGCCTCACAGCCCATCGCGGGAACGCAGGACGCCTATCCGCCCCGTGACCCCTTCTGGGCGTCGGGATTGCCAGGGACACCACCATCCGGATATACCGGTGGTCCGACAAGGTCTCAACCTCCTCCACGACGCGCCAGCTCCCCAAGCGTGCGGCGACTCCGGGGCTAGCGAACGAAAGGTCCACTATTGACCCGCCCCGTTGTTGCACGCACGTATGCACCGAGCCCCTGTTCAACAAACAGAGGCCCATTGCCGCCGCCCATTCCTTGATCGCCCGTCCTCGGTCATCCATTCTATGGGACCCCCACGCCACGGACTTGGCGTTAAAGTCCCCCAGGGCGAAGACCTGGCGCGATGCCAGTCGCCGTAACGAGGCCTCAATGATGGTGAGGGAGGCCTCGAAATCGGTCACACTCCAGTTAGGGGAGAGATAAACTCCGAAGAGCTTAATCTCCCCACAGTCCGCCGCGACGTATCCGACGCCCCTGTCCCTAAGGGTCAGAGACGACGAAGGCCACGACGTGGAGGCGACGATTGCCACGGTGCCATCGGTGCTACCCAACCAATTAGCCCGGTCGGGCACCACGTACGGCTCCGCGGCTACGGCTACTCCTATCAACCACTCCGCCATGGCTTGCAGGAACACGTCCTGCAAACCGGCGGAGTGGTTGAGATTGGCCTGGAGGAGACGAATGGCTACGGGGTCCATTAACGGTCCGTATCCATCGTCACCTCCTCCGCGCTAACGGGCGATCGGGCCGCGCTCGGAGCGGGGGCTGGCCCGGTCGATGGGCCGCCCCGCCCCTTTGGGGCCGATGCCGGGGGTCTGCAGTCCCCAGAGCCCATGCGGTGTTTGGCAGGCCTATTGCCTGCCGCACACGCAGAGCAGTGGGGCACCGTAGAGCATGATGCCGCCTGGTGTCCAGCCTGACCGCAACGGAAACATAGCCCGCTGCAGTCAAAGCAGTTCCTGCATGTCGGTCGGGTATGCCCGTCCGCCATGCATTTATAACACCTCGCAGGCCGGGGCTCCAGCACGGTTACCCGCGCCGAACTCCAGCCCACGAGGAGCCTGCCTGAGTCGGCCAATTGCTTGACCGACTCCACTGGGCACTGCACCCAGACAGCACCGACGCCGCCCGGACCAGGGCGGATGGTGCCAATCCGGACGGTGTCCGAGGCACACCCGGTACGCGCCATAATGGCCTCCCGGATGTCCTCCACCGCCACGGAGTCGTCCAGACCCGTGAGGCGCATATCTGCGCACTTGACGGGCCTGGCGATTCGGACTCCATCCTCCGGCCCGAACAGCTCCCTCAGCATCGTGGCCAAACTATCGGCCGTCTTCTCGCTCTCGGCCCCAGGGAACTAGAGTATTCGAGCCCCTGTCCGGGCCTTGCGGGTCCTCGCCTCGACGCCCCCGATGTCGGATACGTCTAGCTCCCGCCGGGCGCGTCTTAGGACGGCCTCATAGTTCAGGCCCCTCTCAGCCGCCTCAGGCAGTACGGTGATTACCACCGCAACCGTCTTCGGCAACTTGAGGCCCCTACGCGACCTTTTCCCCTTTCCGCCGGCTCCCGCCTGGGGAGCGGCGGCCACAGCGGCACTCTTGGCCACCGCTCTCCGCTTTTGGCCGCGTGCCTTCCTGCTACGCTCAGCCACCTGCCAGCCCTGTTCGAGCCTGGCAGCAGCGCTGAGCGCAGCAGGCGCAGTCGCAGGTTCGCCGGCCGGCGCCTGCGGTGCAATCGCTGGCGCCGGCCGCGACCCGGCCTTGGCGGGCCCGGCCTTGGCGGGAGCCGGCACCTTGCCGGCCACGAGCCGGCGGAGGGACCATGACGAGGGAAGGCAGCGGCGAAGCCGCTACGGGCGCAGCCGGCGCCACGGGCGCTCGAATTGAGACCGCAGGTCAGCCATGTCATTGGCCAACCCGCGGTTTTCCCTCCGCACTGCCTCCAGCTCCGTCTCCAGCTTGCGGTTGCGTTCCCGCCAGACGAAGACCTCCCTGCTGAGGCGGGCGTTCGCGGCCTGGAGGGCCGCCACCTCGCCTTCCCGGTCGGCTAGACCCGGCGTCGCCGGTCTCGCCGCCAACGAACCTCCCCGACCCCTGCGCCCCCGGCGCGCGGTCGGGACCTTGGGGGGAGGCCTGATAGCGTCACTACCCTCCGAGTCCGATGCAAAGCTGCCACCCTTATGCAGGGGGCGTTTCCGATCCCTCGGGGGGGAGCGGGCCTCCTCCCTCTCCCTCCTAACATTCAGGGCCGCCGTGAAAACCCTCGCCACAGGATGCAGCTCAGTTTTCTCGGCAGCCCCCCTATCCAACACCACACTGCAGACCCTATCGGTGACCATTCCGGACGACCTACCTCCAGTCACCCCAGACGGCCCAAACAGCTCCGCAGCGCTTTCGCCGCCCTCGTCCCCACCTTAGTCGACTTGCGGCCCACTGATCTCCTCGGCGGACGGCTCTTTGGTACAACCCTCGTCCGCCGACATCTCCAAGACCAACCTGGCGTCCACAGATGGCCCTGCGGCACTGCCGCCCTCATCCGTGGACAGCTCGTAAGCCACGTCGGTCTCCGATTCCTCGAATAGCCCCGTCAAGCTGTCGTTCCTCCTGCTCTTGGACGGCACTGCAGCACCGCCACCCTCGTCCTTCGACGGCTCTGCGGCGGTGCCGCCCTCATCACTGGATAGCCCCGTCGAGCTGTCACATCTCCCACGCTTCTTTCGGGACGGCTCTGCGGCTTTCCCGCCCTCGTCCCGCGACGGCCCTGCGGCTGATCCGCCCTCGTCGCTCTCCTCTTCTTTCTTCGACGGCCGGGCAGCACCGGCGTTCACGTTCCGCGATGGCCCTGCGGTGGCTGCGGTCGCACTGCTCTCGTCGCTCGCGGCAGCGGCGGCATCTCCTAGTGCCTGCCGCTCCGCCATCCTCCTCCTACGCGTCCTACGCATGTGTCGCGTATCCAACTTCCCCTTCTTCCTCCTCCTTTTTGGTCTCCCTAGAGCCGATTCTTGTTTCGCCTGGCTCACAGCTGCAGCAGAAGTTGCTCCCCACCCATACGATTGGGAGCTGACTGTGCCCGAACTTGGGCGCGACTCCTCGTCGCGCGCAAGCACCGGCACAGCAAGGGACTCCCCGGCCTGGCCGGGACCCTCTGGTGAAGTTATACGTTTGTTAACCTCTGCCATGACGATTTGGAAGTTTAAGTCCTCCTTGACTACTACTCTAACGACTGGACGCTTTTTTTTTTCGCGCGCGCTTCTTAACCCACCAGCCATACATCTCCTCGCCGAGTAGCTAAACTTGAGATTGGGGTGATTTTTTATAGGGGTTTTCTTCCCCGCAGTCCGCAGACCCCCGGTCCTGACCCCCCTACTCAGGATTACGGTTTGGGCCTTCCGGGTCTGGCCGCTCGCGAGCGACCGACCCGTCACGCCCCCGGGCCGTGACGCAACCGTCCCTGGCGACGGAGTGCCATGAGACACATCCGCCCCATTGGCCCCGGGTCAAATCCGCCGTGCGCTCTGCCTTGAGAGTCGACACGCGGAGACCCCTTCTCCCGCCGGAATCTTGGCCGTCCAAATGGACGTTTCCAGGGTGCACCACGTGGAGGTGCCCCGGCCTCGCACCCAATAATAAATGCATCACTAGTCCTGAAGTCGTGGCTCATGAGCATCATTGTTTGCATGGACTAGTTACTGACTGCCAATGTCCAACTTTAGAAGTAGTTGATCAACATATGTATATCGTCTTAATCATCGATACTCGATTTTGTTGGGGCCCACACAAAGATTATGTCTGTAACAAACTAAAATCCATTGTTGGTAAAATTAGTATTTTAAAATATAAATTACCATATAAGACACTGAGATTGCTTTATATGGCCTTAGCAGATTCGATTGTTGGGTATGGTCTCAGTAGCTACGGCAGAACGTATAAAATATACTTAAAGGAAATATATCACTTGCAATTAAGACTACTAAAAATTATTGTACCTAAACATATTAAAAAATTACTTAAAGACAACGAAAATGAACTATTTAAATATTGTAAAGTGATGAATGTATTTACTAAAATAAAATTTAGCATTCTCACTGAAATCAGTAAACCAGAATTATTAGATGAAAAAACTAGACTAAATTACCTGAGATTATTTTCATATAAAAATAAGTACACTCTGCCCAAAACGAACAATTGTCATGGAGAAAGAGTAGAAAATCATTTGATTATGATAACTAGAATATGATATAGTATAGTATTAATTTATTTTATTGTTAATTTAATGTTACTATTTCAAATATTACTGTTTATCTTTTTTAAAATATATTTGTTTTGCATATATAGTTGCTTCCGCGACTTGATTGTACGGGTCCATCAGAATATCAGCGGTGTAGTATCATATTACTGTACCATAAGCTGAGATGGGCACCATATTTTGGCCTCACATATTCCACTCCTTGTTTTTAGTTAGTAGTTCTTATTTCTTTCATTGGTGTCTATATTGTGTGAGGTTTACAAAATAAAATTTCTTTCTTTCTTTCTTTCTTTCTTTCTTTTACTATTATTTTTAAATGAGCTTCCCGATAACTTACAACAAATGTATAAAACAAATTGTAAACTATTCAAAAACAAACTTAAAAAAATGTATATAACCAGTAGCATTGAGTAGTATGATGTGTAACAGATAACATATGTATGTAAAATGTATATAACTATTAGAATGTAGGTATATAACGACTAACCCAGACAAATCCCTCGCTGTTTACGTGGTACGGATCACGTCATTGTATTATGTATTTAATGATAATTTTGGAAATAAATCTATACCAATAAATAAAATTGGAGTGTCTGTTTGTAATGTCAAAATAATAGGCTTTTTTCATGCTCACACGGTTATTTGCACGACACCTATGCCTAAAATAGCAATTAAAAAATTTTTGTCTGTCTGTCTGTCTGTCTGTTTGTTCCGGGTAATCTTCAAAACGGCTGGACCGATTTCAAAAATTCTTTCACCAATGGGAAGCTATAATATCAGGGCGTAAACTAGGCTATATTTTATCCCGGTATTCCCACGGGAACGGGCACTACGCGGGTAAAACGACTATAACCTATAACCGAAACGAAGCGAGGGCGGGTTGCTAGTACATAATAAAAAAAAATCTGATGATTCATAAAGACAAAATGTAACTAATTCTCTTGCTTTCCGAGACCTAGATAGTTAGGCAGTCTCGCTCACAACTATAGTACCATATATTTAATAACTAGCAATCCGCCCTCGCTTCGCTTCGGTTATAGGTTAGGTTATAATCGTTTTACCCGCGTAGTTCCCGTTCCCGTGGAAATACCGGGATAAAATATAGCCTAATTTACGCCCTGATATTATAGTTTTCCATTGGTGAAAGAATTTTTGAAATCCGGTAGCCGTTTTGAAGAGTACCCGGAACAAACAGACAGACAGACAGACAGACAGACAGACAAAAATTTTTTAATTGCCATTTTAGGCATAGGTGTCGTGCAAATAACCGTGTGAGCATGAAAAAAGCCTATTATTTTGACATTACAAACAGACACTCCAATTTTATTTATTGGTATAGATGAGTTATGTGTTTCCATCCATCAGCCCATAGACCTCCAGTGCATAGATCTCGCCACGAAAACGTCTCTCAAAAAGGTTTTATGACACTTGTATTCAACTGCTCCCTGTCACTTTTAAAATGTCATCAGATCATCTAATTAGTCTTCATACATTGCATCATCCGATTCGTGGTCGCCACCCCATAACCGTTCTTCTGGAATGGTTGTCAGTTTGACGAGCAATAAGGCCCACCCATTGTTATTTAACACGCTAATTCTGTAGGCTATATCAGTTACACCCGTTCTTCTACGTTTTATGGATTTTATCACGTAGAGACATGTCGAGCGTATCTACGTATATACGAGCTTATATATTTACTGTGATGCAAAATGAGTGCATTACATCTCGGCTTACCCCTTGAAGAAGAGATACACTATATACCCCTTGAAGAAGAGATACCCTATATCATATCTTTACGTACGTAAAAACTATTTTTACGATGTCTATTTAAGCTAATCTTCGAAATCACTTAACTGATTTAAATAAAATATTATTAAGACCTTGCTTTATTCAACATAATATTTATATGTACTCTATACTATATATAGTATTTTCTTATTATGTTAGAATAGTTTAAAACCCAAGGTAAAAAGCTGCTAAGTTATAGATTTCTATTTTATTCAAATTAAAACTGTGAAATATCTGATATAAATATAAGCAAAAAAAAAAAACTTTTTTAAAAAGGCTTTTATTTAAACGCTCTTAAAAGAAGAAAATATTTTTTCCTTAAAAATTTTAACTATCAACTTATAACCTCATTATATACAATTTATATGATAATAAAAGCTTGTCGCGAGGTTTAATTACCTATTAGTATTTAATCAAATTGAAATTGAAAATATAATAAATTTAGCAGATCAATTTACATAATTAAATTGGTACTAGTTTATTTACAAATCGTGCGACAAGCTTTTATTATCATATAAATTGTATATAATGAGATTATAAGTTGATATTTAAAATATTTAAGGAAATTTTATTTTCTTCTTTTTAGAGCGTTTAAATAAAAGCTTTTTAAAAATATTTTTTTTTGTTTTTAATTTTTTTTTTATTTTTTAGTTATCGCTGGTTAGGTTTCTCAGTCTGTTCATCTCATTGTTGCAAGGGCGTTTACCGGTTAATTTCGAACAGTCCAGCTCTTCAATAAGGAGACAAATTACACAAGTCAAACTTATGTATTTCAGTTTGGAGCTATCTTTTCAATTTACTCGTAACAAGCTCTTTAATTTGATACCCATATTGCAGAAGTGTATTAAAAATAACGATTCCTCTATCTTGGATGATTAAATAATGTGACGTCATTCTAAATCCAATATGGGGGATATTGGATTTAGAATGACGTCATATTATTTTTCGAGTTACTCTCAACAAGCCCTTTCATTTGATACCCATATTGTAGAACTGCATTAAAAATAACTACGCCACCATCTTGGATGGTCCGCCATATTGGATTTAGAATAACGCCACATTAGTTTTCGAGTTATTCTCAACGAGCCCTTTCATTTGATGTCCATATTGTAGAAATGCATTAATAATATCTATTCCGCCATCTTGGGTGGTCCGCCATATTGGATTGAGAATGATGTCACACACCATATCGTGCATTGTCATCCAAACTAAACGTGTATACACAATTTCAGCTCAATCGGTTGAAGATATCTACTTCAAAATTGAGTTAAAAGATTCCACCCTAACAAACATACTTACATACATACATTGCAAGTTAAATAAAAGCTTTTAAAAAGTATCTGGTATTGTAAATAGTAATCTACTAGTATAGTAGCAATACCGAATTATTTTTCTTTAAGTAATATTGAATACAAATTAATAAGCTCTCGTCTTTGAAAACTTTTATTTACATTTTAATTATACTTCTAAACTTATTTTACGCAGAATAGCTAATATGAAAAATGTTAAACTTTCTTCATTTTGCTTATAATATTTATAATACTAAAAAAAAGCTACTCAGACTGTTAAAAACCTAAAAAATATCCAGTGATATTGAGTGATTTATTTTCTCAAACTCAAGTTGTTAGAATAACGTAAAGTATAATTAGTATTATGTCCTATGAATTTTTTTGTCAGATCTTTATCACTATGACCGCGAGCCGATTCGGTGGTTGCATATTAGATTGCTCAGCTTAAAATTAATAAATTGTCATAATTACCATATTTTTTTTAATTTAATAATAACTGGTCAGAAAAAATTCTTTTTTTATCATCTTAGTCCATATTCGTCTCACTGTTGGGCTCGGGCTTTCTCCACTGTGGGAGGGAAATTGGCCTATTATACTACGTTGGTCGCATAGGGTTTTGTTTCGTATTTTCCTTCGCTTGCATGGATGTTATATGCATATGAGGTAAAATAGGGGAGAAGAATTGTATTCTTACTCCGACACCACACAGATTTTTTTATACAGAATCATTTTCATATTAGAAAAGAATTTATATTAAAAATATGGATCTAAATTTAATGACTATAGTATTAGACATTAAATATTTACCGGGTAGATAAATAGTCCTGTAATAACGAGTATTGGACGTGAAACACCCAGTCTATAAGTCTGTTCATGGCTGTGAAAGCAGAAAAGTATTCAAAACATCGGTGAAGCTAAAATTAAAAATAAATGCAACGAAATCCGTAGCAAAGTTTTTTTTAAAGAAAACTCGCTGTGTTAAGGTAATAATCATGGCGCAATGCCAGCAGACTTTACAAACATATAATTAAAGGACACAAATTAGATCTAAACTCAGAACAACAATTTGTTGATCGCAAAAAAGTGTTGCTCTACGTGGGATTCAAACCCTACGAAACTGGCACGGTAGGCCAGTACCTTAACTACTGGGCCATTAATGCAGTCAAAAGCTTCATTTCATATGTGTAATACTCGTGTAAATATCAGACGTCATTATGTTAACGTTAAGGGTACTGTTTGATAAGAATTTTATATAACCATTGATATTCATCGACTAATAAATTTACTGAAACCGTTTCAGCATCGCAGCCCACATACGTCCCATGGTTAGGCCTGAGCCTCCTCCACAATGGGAGGAAATTTGACCTACTAAACCTCGCTAGTCAGACATGTTGGTATAGGGTTTCATTTCGAGTTTTCCTTCTCTTGAACAGATGTTATGTGCATTTTATATCCCTTAGTCGTCTTTTGCCACATCAACGAGCAAGATAGGGAGTGGTGAATTATATTCTTACTCCATCACCACACGAGAAGAACTGAAACCTGTATCTACTGAAACCGTTTAAATAACATTAATTTTTAAATTTTAGAAAAAAAATAAGTGTTTCACCAATTTATTGCAAATCATATTTCGTCATTTTATAAATTCAATTTATTTCTAATCTTTTATACTGAAGTAGGTATATCTAATATACCTCAAGAATATATTATACTTCTAAAACAGTAATTCAACTAGCCAAGCTCTCGCATTAAAGACCCGTACAACTGTTATGATTAAATTTGAATGAAATTTAAATCCTATTATACACTAAAATGAAATTTCGTTCGTGGACGTTTTTTTACCTCTAATATAATATTATCTGAAATCAAAGTAAAAAAATCACTTAAGTACCAAATAAGCAAAATATAAGAACTTCGTTGTCAAAAATGATTGAGTTTCTTTTTAACCTTCTTTTCTTTAAATATTGAATTATCTAACTTCGAATGATTCACATTTTTCCAAACTTAAATGTACAAGTTTGAGTTCGTGATCACAAAATAAAAAGTTTTCAGACCACTCTCGTTGATTCTTTAGGCGATAAATCTCTATTGCTCTATGTATAATTCTACCTTTTATTGTTATGTTTATATTAACTAAATTATACATATCATTAACATTACTTAAACATTTTTAAACACGCTTTACTAATGGGAATTTGCGGTATGATAATGCATGTTAAACTTATAAGACGTTATTTGTTATTAAAGCCCCACCTTTCCCGTGAATATCATCATCATTTTCATAGCTCATATACGTCCCACTACCTACTGGGCTGGAGCCTATATTGGGAAGGAAATTGATCTACTATACCACGCTGGTTAGGTAGGTTGGTATAGGGTAATATTTCGAATTTTCCTTTTCTTTGTTTTCTCTTTGTTGTTATATGCACAAGATATCCCTTAGTCGCCTTTTACAACACCCACGGGCAAGATGGGGGTGGTGAACGGTATTCTTACTTCGTCACCACATGGAAAAAATCGCACGGAAAAAAATCCCGTGAACATAAAACCGATTAAAGGATATAAGAAGATTGGATATGCAATAGGGAGAAAACTGGGTTTAACACTATACATCTGTCAACCCGTCTCGGCTTCGCGATCACTAAATTAATTTTATAGAGGTCCCTAAGAGAGAGGTACCTAATAGTGGGAAATTTTGAAACTATCATATGGTTGTTTTTACAGGATGTACTTCTTAAGTACAACTAGAGAAGAGTACTTGGGTGCAGTACAAATGAGCTAGATCATAGAGAACAGTTACCACCAAAAAGCATTTTTCTAAGAAGAGTTAATCTCAGGCAGTAGTAGTAGAGTATGGCATAAGGAATTGAATTAATAGATATTATTATTTTACTTAATGTAAAAACTGGTTGAAAAGAAGGTACCATAGATGTGGGATATATTCGTATAGATCTGGCACGATTACGCCCGCCCGTATAATTGAACATATCGAGACATTATCAGCTGTAGAATTTTAATACACTGTTTCCTATTATACAGAATTATAAATCTACAAAGAATAAGTGTCAGTTATTTATGTTACCTTTTCTTTCTAATGGTGATCATAAGAGACTACTAAGTAAGACAAGGATAAAGAAAATAATATGTAAACAAAAGGAAGAAACATTTGAGCAAGATAGTTATAAAATAACACGAAATAAACGTATAATGTAAAACAGTATTTACAATACTGATGCCGCCCTAGCCGCGGGAAGTTAATTCGTCACCCGCCGAGGCTGACCACGCGGGGAAAGACCGACGTCCTCCCCTCGGGGGGGAAGAGAGGGTACTCCTCAGGGGTATTCCGTCGGGCCAACCACTGACGACCAATCACCCTGCACCGGTGGTCGGCCCAGTGACGAAGACGACGTGTCACCTGTGGATTACGGGTGTGCATGCTTACGCCCCTCTGTCGCCCCGGAGGGGTGCGCCGACCGTAACCCACCCAAAAAAGAAAAAAAGGTACTATACGCAAATATTTTAGAACACAATATTAAAAAAATATCTACAAGATAATTAATATACGAGCTGTCATAATTTCCTTATGGTGACAGATTCAGAATACTAACTAGTTAAAACTGGTTTAGGGTTTATCCAAAGAATGAACTGTAGTGGTGTAATGGGAAACTAATGCCACCAACTGCGATCGTTAACCCACCTGCTAAGTGTGGCGATAATGGCCTTATTCCTCCCTCGAAGAGCATTTATTCAAGCGATGGTTCAATACAGTTGTTTTAAGGCAAGCGGTATTGTCTTAAGTTGGAAAATATACAAAGATGCAACGTACTTGTGGCATGTACGTAGGTATATACGTAGGTATATACATATACTAGCTGACCCAACAGACGATGGTCTATTCAAATAAAATATAACGAATTCTCCTTGGAATCGACAACAGCGCCTCCTTTCGGGGCCAATTGTGAATCTTAACCATTCTCGAATCCCTTTCAATATGCACAAAAAAATTCATCAACAGCGGTCCAGCCGCTTAGGAGGAGTTCAGTGACATACACACGTATGCAAGAAATTTATATATATAAAGATTAGCTAGTGAGCAACAGATATCAACTAAGGGTGATAAACATTAACTGCGGAGTACCTGTACGATACTCTCGATCTAGTAATAAAAATGGTGTAGATAATAAATTAATATCATCATCATCAAATTAATATAGTTCTAATTAAAACCTACGCTTATTGTAGAGATGAATGTGTTGGATAATCTTATGACGCAATGTCGGGTCGAGGTGTCAATAAGCGTCGCACGTCGTCCAGCCTTATCATAGTCTTCATACACGGCCCGGCAACATCTGCACAGTTTTGACGTTATCAAGTTGAGGACACATTTTTATAGGAACAAATTTAATCTAAGCAGAAGGAGGGATCAGTCTCAGGAGTGCCCTGCTCGCACGTGTCTACACGACGTGAGCACGGGCTAACGATTTTTCATAGAGCGTTATTATGTGCCAGATAAAAGACTTTATCCAGAAAGTGCCTTTGGCGTTAGTCCCTTTTTTGTTTGCATATAACATTTATTTAACGCACTTTTCGTACCTGAACTCAACCTATTTACGTAAGGTTGTTTAAATATTGGTTGTATTATCTATAAAATTTAATATGTTAGTCAATGGAATCTTATGGCTTTATCTTTTTTTTTATATTTTTAGATAATCAAGAAACTTATGTGAACTAAATAATCTGCATGTGTAATATAATAAATACGTTTATCTCAATTAATAATTTTAGTTTTCTCTAACTGATGAACGTATTGATGGCATACACCAAAACAGCCAACAATCTACAAAAGTGAGCGATAAAAATCTATTTCAACGTCCTTTTATTAGTTTTACCTGTATCTTTGTTTGTTAGTTTGTAATTGATTCTTTTGAACTCAATGTTAACCCAATTTGGACGATCAGATTTCTTTTAAACGTTGTAGATTCATCAAAGACCTGTGATAATTTAAATAGTTTGTCCCGTAATCCTTATTCATAACAAGATTAGCATTTATTTTTATATCCATGACTGAAATATTAGCGTAATTTGATAGATATGTTTTATTTGTTTTTAGAAAACCTATTTAATAATGTTTAAAAACCCCTAGTTCCCTTGAAATAGCGTTAATTTATTTTATAAGTTGTTATGTGCTTTGGCTACTAATTTTACCTGTATATTTTTTTTGTAATATAATGAAACCTTATGTTTATATACTACTCAATAATACTGCTACTCAATAATAATGCTTTTAATATAAAATGGTTCTATGATTCGAAAATCTAATACATGTTGATGCAAGATATTCTATAACTATTGTATCTACAAAGGATTTGAGAACAGCGGCAAAAATTCTCTGTGAATTTACTTTACTACTAGTTCACAAGATTGAAAATGCCTTATACTCGTTTTTTTGCATCAATTAAACATATCTTTGGAAGAATAAATTAACCCCCCCATATTCTCTATATTCTTGATATCAAACAAATTGTGGGAAGACATTTTTTTAGCCATCAATGAGTTACAACAAATTGCACTTAACCGTCTTTAATATGTGGTGTACAACGCTTCCGGAAATATTTTTATCTACGTATTCGGACTCGGCTTCGAATAACTAATTAAACAAATAACTAACAATTAAATACAACGTAAAAAAATTGTGTATTATTATTATAAACTCGTAAGTTAAAAATAATATGTAAGACCTATCGACTTTACAACTTTTTGTCCAGAAAACTGAAAAATAAAACATACAACAAATTAAAATCGATCAATAATTATATCTTAAAATATTAATAGCTTTTAACATATTATTACTACTCCATGGTTTTTATTAGACCACGATTTACGTGTTAGTCAGTGAGCAATAAAATTAAATGTGGGGCTGTAGTCTTCTCTTTTACTCTTACAAATTTGACTACCATGTGAAAGAGATGACCTATCGAGGCACTGCATGGTCTGTGCCGGTTGGGCCGTGAACATTTTGTTGATCTAAGTAAACAAACTTTACTGAAATTAAATAAAAATATTCACTGAACATACAGAAATTAGCAAATTTGTAATAATTCTTACCTAAAATATGATAAACTATCCATTTTACGCACTGTCTGCTGCTATTTGGCACTGCATAGCGTGCACCGAGTTTTGGCGCGAACATTTTATGTGCACGATTGTGACTCTATAGATTCTTTCTCAATGTGCTGTCCCTATTTTCTGCGTCATACTTTTTAATTCACTCCTTTGAACCTGATTTTTGACTCACTTTAAACGGACATTCAAATGTTGCAGACTTATCCATCGCTGTTAAGTCGACCACTGGTACCGACTTTTTGTCATCCAAGACGAGCCCAGCGGGTTACCATATGATTCAACTTCAATAACGTTGCCAATGTGTCGTCTTCACGGGGTCGGCCTCTCTCAGGTGGCGAATTAATTACCACTGAAGACAATTTACTCTGCACCGGTGGTCGGCCCAACAACGAAGGCGACGTGCCACGGGTGGGTTACGGGGCCGCGCACCGCCCCTCTGTCACCGCGGACGGAGACGGGCGGCGGATACAATGACCGTAGCCCAACCCAATAAAAAAAAGGTCGCGAATTAATACCCGGTTCGTCCCACCGTGACCTCGGCTACGCGGCATCAGGCGTAGGCCCGACCTCCGCCTGCGCCAAACGACGCACCGACGGCGAAGCGTATCATGGTAGGGGATTTCCTTCGGGACCCGCTCCACCTCGTCCCACGATGCACAGCTCTAACATGATGCTATTTAAATAAAAAATACCTTTACAAGAAGAAATCATAACTTTAATTATTTATGACAAACGCTAAATGTCACATGCTAATAGCCATGGCTCTAAAAAGGATCATAAGCCTTCGTCATCAGACATCGGGGTATCAGTATGAAGTCCATAATCTCATCTGACCTAAGAAATGCAACAATATTTTTATGCAGCAATATATGTTTTAGGTCGTTTTTAATTTTGAGAAATTAATGTTTTATTAGATATTCATTTCTATTGATTTTCAATACAAAACTCCCACTTTTTTTACTAAATATTTAATATATTTTATTTAAAACTATGCAAAACACATAGGTATTTCTAATAATTCCTGATTGTAATAAGCATAGAATAAGCAGTTTATCAATTGGCAATAAAAATACATACATAAAAAAATATGTCATCACCATCATCATTTCAGCCTATCGCTGTCCACTGCCGGACGTAAGGCTCCCCCATGTTACGCCATAGAGTGCGGTCCTGTGGCGCTTGCATCCAACAACGCCTAGCAACTTTCACCAGGTCGTCGGTCGTCGTCGTCGGTATACCACTCAAGAACCTTTCTTCCCCAGTGGTTGTCAGTTCGTCGAGCGATGTGGCCTGCCCATTGCCACTTCAGTGTGCTAATTCTTCGTGCTATATCCGTTACACCCGTTCTTCTGCTGATTTCCGTGTTTCGGATTCTATCTCGCAGAGAAATCCCGAGCGAAGCCCGTTACATAGCACGCTCAGTGACTTTGAGCTTAGTTATGAGACCCACATTTAGGGACTATGTTTTCGTGCCGCAATTCATCACTGCTAATACACACTGTTCGTAGACCTTTGTTTTCAGACACTGAGGTATGTTAGACGAGAAGATTCTCTTAAGTTGCCTGAGCGCTGCTCAACCGAGTTGGATTCGTCGGCTAATCTCTTTCTCGAAATTGGATCTACCTAACTGCATTGTTTGTCCTAAGTAAACATAATAATCGACAACTTCGAGAATCGCATTGCCAACTAGGATCCGTACAGCAATGACATGGGCATTTAACATGACTTTCGTCTTGTCCATGTTTATTTGTAAACTCACTAGTTGGGATACCCTGCTGAGGTCGCTGAACATGGTGCCAATGTCCTCCATGGATTCTGTCATAACAACGATATCATCTGCGAATCGAAGGTGAGTGATGTATTCGTCATTGATTTTGATGCAGGATCCGGACCAGTCTAAGAGCTTGGAGACATCTTCCAGTGCAGTGGTGAACAGTTTCGGAGACGACGTCTCCCTGTATCACGCCTTTCGGCCACGCAACTAGATCGGTTTCGTACTCTTATCCTGGATACGGACTGACATTGTGGCGTTTCTATACAAGCACTTCAGCACTTCGTTATAACGATGGTCGATTTGGCACCGCTGAAGGGACTGCAGCGTATACATATGAAAAAATATGTATATGAAAATATTTAATCAGAAATAAGCTTTATTGTTTGTAATAGTGAATAATAATAATAATCGCTACTTATACACCATAAAGACACAAAACTTAAATTGACACAACAATTCCAACACCGATTAAATACTATACTAAAAACACAATTAGATTCCAAAAACACAATTAAAGTAATAAACACATTTGTGATACCATTACTTACCTACTCATTTGGCGTTATAAACTGGAACAAAACTGAACTTAAGAATCTACAAAGAAAAATTAATACCACTATGACCAAGTTTCGGAAACACCACCCTAGAACGTGTCTACAACGATTAACATTGCCTAGAAAAGAGGGTGGGAGAGGTCTTATAGATATTTTAAACTTACATAGAAAGCAAATTACAAGTCTCCGACAATATTTCTTTAGTAAAGCTCACTCATCAGTAGTACACAAAATAATAACACAAACCGACCGTAAACTGACACCACTTAACCTACAAAATACTACAGAATCAATAAGTGAAGACCTAATAGACGAACAAGCTAAGATTGCTGAGTGGAATAAGAAATCACTACATGGAAGACATCGCCAAGATTTATGTCAAATTAATGTCGACAAGGATGCGTCGAACGCATGGCTTAGGAGAGGCGACCTCTTCCCTGAAACAGAAGGTTTCATGATCGCCATCCAAGATCAGGTTATTGAAACCAGAAACTACCGAAAGCACATCATCAAAAATTTGAATAACGATAACTGCAGAAAATGTAATAGTTCACCGGAAACCATACAGCATATCACAGGGGCATGTAAATCTATAGTTCAGACTGATTACAAGCATAGGCATGACCAAATAGCCAATATCATATACCAAAAACTTGCACTTCAGTATAAATTCATCGACGCTACCATTCCCTACTATAAATATAAACCTGAAACAGTGCTAGAAAACTCCACAACAAAATTATATTTTGACCGAGCCATTCTTACTGATCAGACAGTTCATTACAATAGACCTGATATTACACTAATAAATAAAATCACAAAAACAGAATACTTAATAGATATAGCTGTACCAAACACACACAATCTACAGACAACAATAGCCGAAAAACTCACAAAATATGTTGATCTCAAAGACGAAATTACTCGTCTATGGCACTTAAACAGTGTCACAATAGTTCCAATTATTCTATGCACTACAGGCGTTATACCAACACAACTACATCAATCCTTAACTACACTAAACTTACCAATAAATACTTACCAGCTCATGCAAAAAGCAGCAATATTAAATACATGCAGAATAGTTAGAAAATTCCTACAGATTGATTCAAATAATGCACAGTTACATAATTATATATCATCAGCAATAAATACCTCTCAATCGCAATTAGTCCCTAGTTCCACTAATGACCACTTGGCTTAGGCCCGTGCCATTAGCGTTAAAGTACCGGTTAACCGAGATAAATAACAGAATAAAAATAATAATAATAATAATAATAATTTTGTTTGCTGGAATGCAGGTAGTTACAATTAGGTGACAAACATTATAAATAAGAGCCTAGTACATTCTACCGTTTAGGCATGCAAATGTTTTGTATAATACATAGTACTCCTTATAGCTTAGTTACATACTAGACAATATTAAGCTCGAACTATAAGTAGGTAACTAAGTTAGATAAAACTGACAATAATAACAAAAGAAAAATAAAGAGGATTAATAGAACACTTAAAAATAATATAACAGGCTTAATTATAAACTAACATCATTTAAAAATTCTGACACTGAATAGTAGCATTTGGTTATAAGTAAGTCAGTAAACTGTGCTTTAAAATTTCTTACAGTTTGATCTTTCATAGATTTAGGTATTTTGTTAAAGATAGTATGAGCCATAATAATTACACTTTTTTTGTATAATGTAGTTTTAAAACCACTGGTATGAAGTAAATTTAGATATTTCGATCTCATTGCTACATTTCTGAAACTAATAAAATTTAAAGATATTAGCACTCACAATCTAATCACTACAAAGGGTCATGAAGTTTCGTAACCCATCCGGTGCGGCTCAACAATGATGTAGGGTAGTGCGAAGAAAATTTTCTTAGAAAAACAATAAATTTTCAGTGAGCTACGCTCGAGCGAGTTTCGGTGTCGGCTGAGCGAGAGCACGCTCGCCATAATATATTGAATTTGAAACGAACAAAGTTTTACGTTTTCCCCGCCGCGTGTAAAAAGATTTTCTCAAAATGTTTACAATGCAATAATTTTTATTTGACATCAAGGAATAAAGGCGTTTATCACAAAAGAAAACGCACAGAAGGAAATAACATCTCGTTAAAATTATTATTTTGCGTATATTATATTAGAATTGTACAATTATTTTTAACATTAATTACATATTCGGTATACTAGACAGGCAGTTAAAATAGTTACAATTAAGTTATAAGATGAGTTTAATTTGAAATAGGAGTATAGCATGTTCTTTTTCTTTAAGACACCACCCTACCCTAACGAAATAAGCCTTGTATTGCAGGGGACTTTACAAACATATGATTAACGGGCATAAATCATAGACTCAGAACAACAAATTGTGGATCGCACAAAGTGTTGTCTTGCATGGGATTCAAACCCTAGACGCTGGCACTATAAGTAGGTACCTTAACCACTACACCACCTGTTTAATCGTCGTAGTATAGTTACTTTAAATTTCGTAAGTGACCCTAATTAAAATCTAATTGTTGACAGTTTCGACAGATTGTCGTACGAAGAATTGCTTTGCATCTCTATCAAATTCTCGACACTCGGCAAAAAATAATGCTATTAAACCAAAAATATTGGTAGTTATAGAGACTGCCAATAGAATGAAAACTTAGAACTTTTAGTATTACAGTTTCAAAATTACAAATGTTTGAATTAAAATTATCAACATCAATCTGGCATACAAAATTTTCAAACGCTAGAATAAATACGGAGAT
Source organism: Lymantria dispar (assembly GCA_032191425.1). Classification (NCBI taxonomy): domain Eukaryota; kingdom Metazoa; phylum Arthropoda; class Insecta; order Lepidoptera; family Erebidae; genus Lymantria; species Lymantria dispar. The sequence goes on from CM063449.1 coordinate 20,538,145, forward strand.
TTAAAATAATTTTAACTTATATGATTTTTTCAAATGCCATAATAAATACGAGTGTTTAAAATATTTTTGTGTTATTTATGTTTATCTTAAAAATATTAGTATGTTTATTTAGAACTCACTATTATACTGCACAATGATTCTTGAATTAAACGATTCAAATAATAATCAAATAAAAACACTATTTCAATAATGTACAGTATATACACATTGAACTTTTCACTAAATCCATTCAATTTTGCTTATAAAATATACGCAGCACTCTTACATTAGCTGCATAGCTACAGATATACTGCTATAAGCATGTCGGTGACGCGAATACACGATATTTTACCTATAAAAAAGTGTCTAAGGGCCGAGCCACACGGTGTGGTACGGCTCCAGCACGACACCTGAGCAGTGCCGCAATGGTTTCCTACATATAAAAAAGAATGGTATTCCACACGGCGTGTCTGGTGCCGCTCCGGTGCCGCACCGCAGGCGCACCGGACAACGGCGCGAGGAAGACGAAGCAGGGAGGGGTGCAAGCAGTGAGGTGCCGCAGCGGCACCGTTCAGTTGTTTCTACGGCATAGGGAAGCGTGTACGCTCATTGATTCTCTATAACTAATTACTAATAAGCCAAGCCAACCCTGTTGAGGTGCCGCAGCGGCGCCTGCGACGCGCCGTAGGTACGTTGCGACGCCGCACTGCTCATGTGGCCGCCAGCGCGGTACCGAGTAATGCGGTGTGGTGCGGTACTGCGCCCTGTGGCCCGGCTCTAAGGCGCACAGCGCACTGCGCGTGCGCCAGTCATGAGCATGTCTTTGACGCGAACCTATAATATTTTGTCCTACCAAACGGTGCCCAACGCGGCTAAAGAAACTTTTACTTCAATAACACACCTGCCAAATCAGTAGTTGTTTATCTTCTTGGCTCAACTCCTCCGTAATAAACTAACAAGAATCTGTTGTAAGGACTTCATCTTCAGAAGCAGCAATTGATTGGTTGGAACATTGTATTATACCATTTTGCCGCCGGATAAACCACAAAAAAATGTTTGTGAAAAGGTCTGAACGCTTTGGCTTAATCCCCGACGATTTGCAAAGACGAAAAAAGGGTTCGTAAGCTTAGATGCCACCGATCTAACAAACAAGCAACCCGTTCTCGCTAGCTCACGCTTATTGACCTCCGTGTTCTTTATTTCCCTCTTAAGAACAATCATTTAGCTGGTAACATTTAAAATACCTTCATTGATAGTTTTTCGTTTTTAATAATTAGGTGTATCGGTCATACGCTTTGTAAGATGTTAAAAAATACAAGATACTATACATAGTATAAAGCAAAGTTGGTCCCGTCGTCTGTATACATTGATCTTTTAAAATCTCCAAAGAATTTTAATGCAGTTTTCGTCAATATACGAGAAAGGTTTATATGGATATGCATGTACTTGGCATATGCATATAAAATATAGAAAAGCCGAGAATTTCAAAGATTCGAAATGTGATGTCTTGAAATACGTATTCTTGTGCACTTACATTGCAACCACTGGGAGTTACATTAAAATAATGTGCTACCAGTGATATACTTTAAAAATATTTACAAAAATACACAAAGTATATGTCGATTTTCTATGGAAGACCCGCTATAACTATGTTTTATTACATATTACTAAAAATAATGGGTTATTTATGAAGCCTTTTTTAAATAATACAGTATTATTCCCTATCTATATAAATACATTAGATATGTGGTGCATTTAAGCTGTGTGGTAGCGGCTTCGAATACTACTAACCCTTGCTTTGCTCGTGGATGTCGTAAAAGACGACTAAGAGCCCTAGATTGACCCGGACCAACTCCATCTGGTACCATTTGGGTCAACGATTACATTCCCAAGGAGGGTTGACGTCAGGCAGGCGGCCGGTCATAAAAGTCATTGCCGAAACTTTTTGCAATATGTCAAAACAGATGACATATTGCGTCGACCCCAAGTAATTGGGATAAGAGCAAGATGATGATGATGATGTGGTGCATTTAAATTGTCCTTTACAGCATATCGTTAAAATGAGAGAATGAAACCGAAGTGAATTGAAGGCGGATCGCTATTTCAGTATAATTTTTTACATATTTAAAAGAATATTTGATATTGTTAATAAACTTGACGGTTAAATTCAAGTGAATTCATAATACTTAAAGGCTATAAAAAATAACAAAGAGTTTTCTGCCAGGATAATTTTAATAACTATTGGCTAGAAATAAAAGGCAATGGAATTGGGATATTACGCTTCTTTAATTTGAATTACCTATAATTATTTTATAAACCAACATCATCATAAGACAACAATATTTTTTTAATCATCAAAAATAGAACCACCTTCGTAAACCCTTTATTGAAATAATAATTAATTACAGACACACATTTCATGCGAGAGAAAGAAAACTTGGATATAAACCTACGTGAATACGTCTAGACAACTTGGAAAGTAAAGTAATTGAATTGCCCGTTTATTATGAACAATGTTGATGCCCAACATTAGGATGCACATGGTCTGAGAAGAACAAGGAGAGAAGATGCTAACCAATGTATATTGCGTTTTAATCTACGTTTGCCTTCTGTTGCAGAAATTTTGCTCACTTATATACTGTATTTTCGTGTGGTGATAGAGTAAGAATTTTTGTGTTTAATAAAATAAAAAGCTTTTCAGAGTGACACCAGAACATCATAGGACCTCATAGGTCACCAAATGACCACTCTTTTGACTGAACTAGTGACACCTTTTGTATTCTGACTCCGATTTAAATACAAACTATTATATGTTGTCTAAATAACCTTGATTCCGCATTATTATTGATGTTTTCCATGTTCATTAAGAGTTTAAAAGTTAGTTATAATTTTTGTCATCATCTCAACCTATAACTGCCCCACTGTTGGGCTCGGGCCTACTCCATTATGGGAGGGAGGGTGATGGCGTTCGGCGTCCCAGTAAGGGACGTCGACGGGAGAGGGTACTCCCTCGGGGTATTCTGTCGGGCCGCGACGGCGTTCGGCGTACCAGTAGGGGACGTTGACGGGAGAGGGTACTCCCTTGGAGTATTCCGTCGGGTCGACGACTGAAGTCAAGGAACTCTACGCCGATGGTCAACCCAACGACGAAGGCGACGTGCTATACGGGTGGGTTACAGGTGCGCGTGCTTACGCCCCTCTGTCGCCCCGGACAGAGTGATGCGAGGAGTGCACCAACCGTAACCCACCCCAAAAAAAAAAAAATATGGTAAGGAAATTGACCTACTGTACGACGCTGGTCAGAGGTTTTGTTTCAAGTTTTCTTTCTTTTACATAGATGTTATAAGCGTATAATATCCCTTAGTCGTCTTTTATGATAACCACGGGCAAGAGAGGGAACTTTAGTAGTTATTCCTTTACACGATAATTATGAAAAGCGTGCACTTAGATTACTACTACTTGTTTTCATTTTGTATCTACTTATAGTCATAATTAAAAAAGTAGAAGTTACCAACTGAGAAGATGGCTGTTAATATTTAATGTAATTATTTTCATCTTCATCATCCAGATAAAATGCATCTAATAACTTGATTATATTAAGGTACTTCCGTTTCACTGTTAGTAAAAACCGGTTAAAGTTGCAAAGCTGAAAACAAAGTTTAAAATATATTTACAACTACATTACTTTTCAGTACAAAAATTATGTGGTGTCGTGATGGAGTAAGGATACAATTCACCACTTCCTATCTTGTACGTGGATGTCGTAAAAGACGACGGTAATATGCACATAATATCTATGCAAAAGAAGGGAAACTCGAAATAAAACCCTATACCAACATGTGTACCCTAGCCGAGGCCGCGGGTGATCGGACCGGGGAATTGTCCGTCACCCGCAGAGAGGCTGACCGCACGACGGCGACCGACGTCCCAGGACGTCGAGAGGTGAGGTTACCCAAAAGGGTATTCCGTCAGGCCGACCACTGACGACAAGTCACATCTGCTCCGGTGGTCGGCCCAAGAACGAGGTGACGTGATTACGGGTGGGTTATGGGCCCGCGCGCCGTCCTTTCATCGCCCCGGACGGATTGGACCGCGCGTGCGCTTATCATAGCCCAGCCATAAAAAATAAAAAAAATAAAAAAAAAAAAAAATACCAACATGTGTAACCAGCATGGTATAGTAGGTCAAGTTCCCTCCTGCTGTGGAAGAGGCTTGAGCCCAATAGTGGGACGTATGTGGGTTGATATTTAGTAAAATAATTCATTTATTACCTCATGCAATTTACTCCTTCAGTCAATCATACATATATAATCTAAAATTAATTATTAGCTTATATCTCAATTTCTTTACGATGCTGTTGGAATATTATTCTTCCACGTTTTTGCTTATTGTTATAGCTGTAATGACTATCTTCATCTATGTAATCGTAACTGTACCAATATACTATATATTTCCTAGGCTATGTAATACCATTTTTTCATTTAACTCTGCATTACATAAATTAATTAATCAAACTTTTTGGCCCGTGGTTTTTATCTTTCAATTTTTATTCGTTCACTTCAATGTTACTCGTTTCTACTCTTTTTATAACAAACAATATATATCATAATGGCTTATTTTACTAATAAAAATATATCAATATATTACCAGAACTGTAGAGGTATTCGTACGAAATTCCTTACCTTATACATGAATATATTGTGCTTTTCTTTTGATGTAATTATTTTGTGTGAAACATGGTTAACGCCCTTAATAAGAGATAGTGAATTTATAGATGACCGCTATGTAGTATTTCGAAATGATCGTGATCGCATCGCTACAAACAAACGGGAGGGTGGAGGCGTACTGATTGCTGTGCTCAAGGAACTGCGTCCCGCATGTGCAATGACGCGACTAAGTCCCAATAGCATCGAACACATTATGGTTAAATTACCGGCATCTCGCCCAGGTAAACACCACATTATCAGCGCTGCTTATGTACCGCCACGTTCACATGACGATATTTACTCTTCCCACCTAGAAATACTTTATAACATTGTCACTGACCCTTGTATCGAATCATTTTATATAACGGGTGATTATAATTTACCGAATATAAACTGGCTCTGTAGTAATGATAATATCTCAATTCAACCAAGTAATGCAGTTGATCGCCAACTTATTGATTTAATATCTATCTCGAACGCCTCACAGTATAATACCTACACAAACGCCTTAGGTCGTATTCTTGATTTGTTTATCAGTAACGCGGACTGTCAACAACAATCAGGCGCGCAATTAATACTACCAGATCACCATCACCCCCCTTTTATTATGCTTACACCTCTCGAATCGCATTTAATTTCAATGAATCGTAAAGCTTCCATAAAATATAATTTTTTTAATGCGAATTATGACAATATAAATGACGATATTGCTAAAATAAACTGGGGTGACACCATTTGCACCCTTACGCCTGACGAGGCGGTGGAATACTTTTATAATGTAATTTACAATATTATTAGATCTCATGTGCCAACTACACGGATTAAAACAACTAAGTTTCCTCTTTGGTTTAATAATAGACTTATTAATTTATTTAAAAAGAAAGATCGTGCCTGGATTAGATGGAAAAAGTTCTGTAATGTATCAGATTATGAGATATTTTCTAATTATCGCAGGCGTTTTAAAGTATTATCTGACAAATGTTTTAAAAAATATATGAACACTTTAGAGACTAATATCCCTACCAATATTAAGCATTTTTGGCGTTATATTTCTAGCCGTAAAGGCAAATCGAGCTTTCCAGCCTCTATGTATTACAAAGACATTTCGGTGAACAACTCTAAGGATGTTTGCAACTTGTTCTCAAATTATTTCAAATCTATTTATGCGCCTTCTACTTTCGATCCATTAACTTGGCAAGCACCTGACCAGACTGCATCTAACTCGGATTATATATCTAATCTATATATTTCTAAAGACAGCATATATAAGGCTCTAATAACTCTGGATGTGACCAAAGGTGCTGGGCCCGATAGCTTACCCCCAAACTTTTTTAGACAAACAGCTAAAAGTATTTGCTCACCGCTATATGTTTTATTTAACAAATGTCTAAGCGATGGCATTTTTCCAAGAACTTGGAAACAAGCTTTCATCACTCCCATTCATAAAAGCGGTGATAAAGCCAATATTGAAAATTATCGGCCAATTACCATTCTCTCCGTTTTATCCAAAATATTCGAGGGACTCGTACACAACTTAATATTTCCATCTATACGTAGACTAATTATACCCGAACAACACGGGTTTTTAAATCCCGATCCACTACTACGAATCTTATGGTTTTCACTAATTATTTATTTCAAAGTATGGACGATAGAATCTAAGTAGATGTAGTATACACCGACCTTCGTAAGGCTTTTGACAGGGTAGATCATAAATTACTTTTGGACAGGATAGCGTTCAACGGCATTAGAGGCAGTTTGCTGAGATGGTTTGCATCCTATATCCACAAGAGAACTCAAGTCATTGTGGTCAATGGTTTTGAGTCTGACTGCTTTTTTGTCGAGTCTGGTGTACCTCAAGGCTCGGTTTTAGGCCCTCTTTTGTTTATTATCTTTATCAATAGTGTCAAATCTTGTTTTCTTAATTCAAAATTCTTAATGTACGCAGACGATATTAAAATTTTCTGATCCTGCCAAAGTATACAGGATTGCTTTTTACTTCAAGAGGATCTGAATAGATTTTCGGAATACTGCCTGCACAATAAGCTTCAACTCAATATTTCCAAATGCAATTCAATCTCTTTTACTAAAAATAAGACCCGACAGAACTTTAATTATTGCCTAAATGGCGTTATTTTAGAATCAGTTAGCTTTGTACGCGATCTTGGTATTACGCTAGATTCTGAACTACATCTTGACATACACATAAATAATATTATTAGTAAAGCCTTCCGGATGTATGGTTTCGTAATGCGATCCTCTATCGATTTTAAAAAACCTTCTACTCTATTATTTTTATATAAAACATTAATACGCTCACAACTTGAATATGCTGTTTCAATTTGGAATCCTTTCTATGCTAAATATGCACACCACATAGAAATGGTACAAAAGAAATTTTTACGCACATTACATTATAAATGTTTTCAGAATAGACTACCGTATGCAGAACTCTTAAGAAAGTATGATATTCTAAGCTTAGAATCCAGGCGCACATTGTTGAGCATTATGGTATTGCATGGCCTCTGCAACAATAATTATGATTGTATTGATCTTACAGGCAAACTTTGTTATATAGTACCTAGAACAGTGCGTAGGGCTGCGCGAGCACCGCGTTTGTTTCATACCGTTAAGTGCAGAACCAATGCCGGTGTGCGGGCGCCTCTACGCCGTCTTATCGAAACTTATAACACAAACTTCTCAGCTATTGATATTTTTGCTGAATCCCATCTACAATTTAAAAAAAAAGTTAATCTTGCACTGAGGGATAATTATTAAATTTCGTTTCCTTATTTATCCTTTTTTACTTTAATTAACTTATTATTTTTTCTAAATATTTCTTTATTGTTCCTTTTTTATCTTAGCTTTAAGGTTTTTTTAAGTTTTGTTTCTTTGTTTCATTTTCGGAGCAAATAGTCCGTGTTGCTCCGTGTAGTTTTTTTTTTTTGTACCACTATTTTTGTTAAGCCGTGGACAGAGGTGCTGGTTATATATACGTTATTTTAATTATATCAGTATAATAAGTTTATTACTGTAATATATAACTGTTTTTTGTCCCTAATAAATAAATAAATAAATAAATAAATAGATATGATGATGATGTTCAAATGTTACTTACCTATATGCATATTATATGCCTTAGTCATCCCTTACGACATCCACGAATAAGACAAGGCGTGGTGAATTATGATCTGACCCCGTCACCACACAGAAATACGTATTGGTAGTATTTATTTGGGATTATCAAAATATCTTTATTAACATTTTAAATTTCGTGCAAATTTCGTAAAGATATATTATGCGCCCATTATAATCGTAAACAGCAATGTGTCATCTACACATTTTGAAAATCACGGAAATGCTAATTAACACTGTTGATGTTGACTGCCGATAATTAATTAAGTAATGTATACGCTTCACCTCAGCTAGCTTATAACATAAATAGAAAAATTCCCTGCATAAATTTCATTATAATTATATACAATAGAATCATACAACATATATCATACCGATCGAGTAATAGTCCATATTTTAAGTGTATATATATCATCATCATCATCGCAGCCCACTTACGTCCCACTGTTGGACTCGGGCCTCCTCCACAATGGGAGGGAATTTGACCTGCTATACCATGCTGGTCAGACATTTGTGTTTGTATTTGATTTTTGATTTCTCAATGTTTTGAACACTTCAGCGTTTATAGTCACGGGAGGGCTAAGGTGTCTCACGTTTAACAAGTCATCGTTATTACAGTGATTTATATCTACCCGCTACAGAATTGCTTATTAAATTTGACCCACATTTTTGTTTGTTTTATTGGCAGTACAAGAATAAAATTATCCTATATGAAACAATTATATGGTTTTGTTTATTATTAATATAAAATTTATGGTAATCATTATATTATGACAATTTATATATTCATTATTATATGTATTATTTAATAAAAAAGTGATAAATTTTTTTTTTATTTATAATGTTTAATAATACTCGTGCAAACATCGGAAATCCTTGTACTTTCATTTTAATACTTGTTTGAGATGGAGCTCAATAATAGGAAAGCGAAGATGATAACCTATTAAATCTATGTAATCTAATTGATAAAAATGCGTGTTTATTAAAGTTATATCACTACACTAGCAACCCGCCCTCGCTTCGCTTCGGTTTCAGTCGCTTTACCCACGTAGTATCCGTTCCCGTGGGAATACCTGGATAAAATATAGCCCATGTTACTCTCTCATATTATAGCTTTCCAATAGTGAAAAATTTTGGAAAGAGGTTCGGTGGTTTAAGCATGAAAGCGTAAGAAATAAACAAGCAAACAGACTTACTTTCGCATTAATAATACTAGTAAGGATGCATTTTGCAGGTTTTATTGAACATATTTTATCAATACATTCAACGACCTATCTAAGTCCATTGTTGGACACAGGCCTTTTCAATTTGGAGTATATGTTAGTCGTCACGTTTGGAAGGAAAATTATCAATATAAGATCTAAAGAATTAGTTGGGAAAATATTAGGGGTTACTATATAAGTAGTTAGGATATAAGGAGTTAGATATACGATGATTTAATTCTGTTTATTTTCAAAGTAATGAGCAATCAGTCTAAGTTTAAAAGTCATAAATTTGGCCCTATCATTACTAAGAGTTTGAACTGAAAATTTTATAATACACTAGCTGACCCAACAGACGTTGTTCTATTCAAATAAAATAAAAGGAATTCTCCTTGATATTGACAGCAGCGTCACCTACCGGGTCCAATTGTGAATGTAAACCATTATCAAATCCCCTTGAACACTCACAAAAAAATTCATCCACATCGGTCCAGCCGTTTAGGAGTTCAGTGACATACACACGTACGCTAGAAATTTATATTTAAGACTAGCTGACCCAACAGACGTTGTTCTGTTCAAATAAAATAAACGGCATTCTCCTTGAAATTGACAGCAGTAATAGGGATTGTTGACTGCAGCGCCATCTCCTGGGCTGATTTGTTAATCTAAATGATCCAGGTCCCCACTTGAATGCATTCACAAATATTCATTCAAATCCATCCAGCTGTTTAGTAGCAGTATAGATAAATAACCTAGATACCCAGTCGTTAAGTTTTCTTAAATTCTCTGATTTTCTGCGCAACTTTCTTATTTTTTTTCCGTGAAAGCCTTTTTCAAAGTATTAGAAAAATTAAAAAGAAAGATGGATGTAATCGGTGAAGTCGTTCTCAAGTTATGTTATTGTCCTGCCCGTACAGCGCCATCTACCGGGTCCAATTGTGAATCTAAACTATCCTCGAATCCTCTTGAATACACACAAAAAATTTCGTCAACATCGGTCCAGCCGTTTTGGAGGAGTTCAGTGACATACGTACGCTAGAAATTTATATATAAGATATATTGAAGGCTTTCTGAGTGCTTAAAATTAAATACATAATTATAATCATAATAGCTTTTTGTCTTTCTTAAAACTTCTTTTTATTTCTTTTATTAAATAAAAGGATTTCTTTATGATATTAGTATCGATTAAAAAATAAGTTTTCTAATTGTAAACAATATTTTATATATAGTAAAGCTTTTCATGTGATGACAGGCTAAGAGTACAATGTATAAGGGCACCGAGACAACATCAGAGGCTAGCAGCGCTCTCTTACAAAAAACATATCACCAATTGCGATCACCAATCCGCATGCCAAGCGTTTCGATTAAGGCATTAGGTACTCTTCATTTATTCTCAATTTTCATAGATTTGAATATATTCGATGATCTAATAGTGGAATTTGTTAAGCTGATGAATGAATGGAATAAAATTATATTAAGACATAAGACATTTATTTCATAACAAATTTACATTTGTATCGAAATTAAATAAAACAAACACTATCTGAATTAATGTTATATACTATATACTCTTACAAAAATAACTACAATTTATAATATAATTATAATTTTTAACAAAAAACAAACCGACCTCAAACAGTAAACTAAAACGTTAAAATTGCCTATAAAATTTTAAGAATTCCACCAATTTCTCAAGGATACCATCATCAGATCCTGACCTGATGACTATGGGACTACTTGGGAAGTATACCCTATCAAACAAAAAAAGAATTTTGCAAATCGGTCCAGGCGTCTATGAGTAATCGGTGAACATACGTAAAAAACAAAAAGCTTCTAACGAATTGAGAACCTCCTCCTTTTTTTGAAGGTTAATTATATAGTTGATAATGTTTCTATTTTTATAAAAGTAAGGTGAATATATTCAAAATTATTTTTTTTAGCATGCATATCATAATAATTATTCTATCTTTATTTTTGAAATTGATAGATTATTCAATTTCTATCTTGGAGATATTCATCTAAGCTGTAGTAACAAATATGTTTCTTTTATTTATTCCTAGAACTTTATTTTATTATTCGTGTGGTGAGGTAGAAAGAATACTATTCATCACACCCCTCTTTTGCCTGTGAGTGTCGTAACAGTTGACTAAGTCTTAAGTTCTTAGTCACTAAGAGCTTACGATATGCGAATGGCATCTATGCAAGATAAGGAAAATTCGACATAAAACCCTAAATCAACACGTCTGATCCGCGAGGTATAGTAGGTTAATTTCCATTGTGAAAGATGCCCGAACCTAACAGTGGGGACTTATGTGGACTGAAATGATGATGATGACGAGATTTTTATTCACATGTTACTTTTAGACCTGACTTCCGTCGGCAGCCTTCTAAATTTGAATATCCTTATGTCAACGTACTATCAGTACGTAATCTCATAAAATTATAGTCAGTTTTTGTTATGACGTTTAAGCAAGTATCTTTATGTATAAATTTCTTGTGTACGTGTGTATGTCACTGAACTCCTCCTAAACGGCTGGACCTATGTTGATGAAATGTTTTGTGTGTATTCAAGGGGATTCAAGAATGGTCTAGATCCACAACTGGACCCGGTAGGTATCGTTGCTGTCGATTTTAAGGAGAATTCGTTTTATTTTTAACCCAACGACTGTTGGGTCAACTAGTAAATATATAAAATAAAATAACCATAAGGCGAATTTATCTTAATAATAAATAACCTGAATCGGTACTTTACAAATTTTTAAAACTTTATCATGCCCAGCACTAATTTCAATCAAATAATATCAACCATCAGGAATGGTTCAATCCGATATATTAACATTAACTATAAATTATTACATTTAACAAACACCAAGCGATTGTTTTAGCCTCCAAACGGCCCTTCACCAAGGTATTTGTATGTAATCCCTCCTGCGAGATCGTTCTCATTAATTATTGAGACTGTAAGTAACCTCATTGATGTTAGATACCTACATACATTATCACTTAATCGTATATATTTCACATCTATTTACTTAACCCTTTCTCTAGTTAAGAACGGACATAAGGAAAGCAACGCATGTATGGTGTAGCCGCATCGGAAACATCTTTATTTCGGCTCAAGATAAAGCTCGGCCCATTACAACAATAATAATTATTTGCTTATTTTTTGTAAAATAATATCATTGTTGTTACTTATTATTTCTTATGAATTTTAAATTTATCAATTTTGGTATTTCAAATTTCACTGTGTATAAACTTGTCTCTATATAACTATTCCTTATGAACCCTCTCTTCAGAAGTGAGAGTTAAGAAAGGTATTGTAATCATAAATGAAACTAGGAATATATTTCCACTTACAGAACTTGGGTTCAAATTATGCAGGTTGGCTGCTCTGTACGTTGTATAATCCTATATGATGCTAATTTAAAAATTATTAATTATTATTTGAATTACTAATGTTAAGATCAATTTATTAGTTACCTGGAAATCAGAGTAAGAAATTCTTCTTAATGTTTTTGTGCTAAATTTTTACCCATATATTGCGACCAATAAGGTCTAATAAGTAATTGGTAAGACCAATAAGGCTCACCAGTTTGGTTACGGTTTGATATTTGAGTTCTCAAGGAAAAAATCTATTTGTACCGCCAATAATACTTAAAGCTGTTCTATTAAAAGCTTTTATATAATTGGGAGCAAAAATAACATCAAGCATCATTATCATGTCAGCCTATTTATGTCCCACTGTTGGGCTCAGGCCTCTTCCACTATGAGAGGGACATTGACCTATACCACGCTGGCCGGACGTGTTGGGTTAGGTTTCGAGTTGTGCTTTTCTCGCATAATTTTTATATGCACATCATAACCGTATAATACAGAGATTAATATTGGGTTTTTTTTCAATTTATTAATATGATATGAGAAGAATTTTCGTGTGGTAACGGAGTAAGAATACAATTGAACACCCTCTTAATTGCCCATAGGTGTAAAAAAAGAAGATTAAGTCCTATATCAAAGCCAGAGATGAAAAACTAGACATAAAACCCTATGGTGACATGTCTGACCAGCGCGGTTTAGATCAGTTTTTTTTTTCGGGCCAACCACTGACGTTAAGTCACCCTGCTCCGGTGGTCGGCCCAATGATGAAGGCGACTTGCATCGCGGGTGGGTCGCGGGTGTGCGTGCTTGCGCCCCTCTGTCGCCCCGGACGGAGTGGTGCGTAGTGCGCCGACCGCAATCCACCCCAAAAAAAAAAATAGGTCAGTTTTTCTCCCATTGTGGATGAGACCCAAGCCCAACAGTGAGACTTATATAGGCTGAGATATATTTGAGAATAATTAATTATGAGCTATTTAATATCTATATACGCATCTCGAAATAAAACTTTTACAAATCTGACTCTTTAACGGGTATAACATGTCAATATCGTTCCATATTGGAGATTTGTGCCCAATAGTTGGACTTATACGAGCTGAGAATAACAAATTAGAAGTAATACGTATACATAACGAAATAAAACTTTATAACAAGGAGCTATAATTTGTTAATTACTTTCATTATGGAGGAAGTTTGTGTGGTATAATTTGTCAATCACTTTCATTACGGAGGATGTTTGTGCTCAATAGGCTTATGTGATCTGATAGAAAAGGGAGCCGTTGCCCAGGACGCCTGGCAGATGTGAAACATCGAAATTATTTTTTACAAGTATATATGCATAATAGAACATTACGACAGAAACTAATATGGTATAAAGTTTTAATAAAATATTACAATTATTTTTCTAGAAAATGATGATTTTTATCCAATAAATATTTATGTTCATTAGTATACACTATAGGTATGTGTTTAGGTTAATAATTTATTTTGAGCTCACTAGATGGCGTACAAAATTCTAAAATAGGTTATGGTTTCGTTCCACAAATGTACATATCCAAGCGTGGCGTTAACGCCACACCAATTATTAGGTTCACCGTTGCCTATAGATGTTTCATATTAAAAATGGAATACGAATTGTGTAACGTATGAGAACATCTCGAAATAAAACCTCCTAAAAACCTTACTCTTTAACGTGATGTAACGTATCAATTTCGTTCCCATTACGGAAGAGGCTTGTGCTCAATAGTTGAACTTATGTAATCTGAGAAGAATGAATTATGTCTATAAATCAATTATTTAGTAGCTAATAATCGTAGTTGAAAAAACAGTTCAGTTAGGTAGATCCAATTCCGAAAAAGAAGTCAGCCAGACAAATCCTACTCGGCTGAGTAGCTTTTGGGATATTTAAGATGATCTTCTCATCTAAAATACTTCAGTGGCTGAAAGCACAGGTCTACGACCAGTGTGTGTTACCCCAGTAATGGCTTACAGCACGGAAACGTAGTCCCTAAATGTAGGCCTCATAACCAAACTTAAAGTCGCTCAGCAGGCTATGCTTGGGATTTTTCTGCAACATAATACAGATCCGAAATACAGAAATCCGTAAAAGAACCGATGTAACTGACCTAGCAAGAAGAATTAGTACGCTGAAGTAGCCAAGGGCAGGCCACATTGCTCGACGAACCGACAATAGTTGGGGAAGGATTGTGTGGCAACCACATTTCTTACGATGCAGTGTAGGACGTGCCCCTATTAGGTGGACCTATGACCTGGTTGCTGGGCATCGCTGGATGCAGGCGGCACAGGACCGCACTTTGTGGTAAAATATGAGAGAGGCCTACGTCCAGCAGTGGGCGATAATGGGTTGAATAATAATGATGAATAACGTTAGTGAAAAACAGCTCACAAGTTCACAACCCACCTCAATTTCATTTCTTTTATATTATAATTCATAGAATTAGTTACAACAAAAGTATGCGTTCTATATAACAAACCCAATATTTCACAAAACTCGCTTATTAAATTTGATTCTTGTAAAAAATATAAATAGGAATAGCTTAATAAGGTTAGTTTTTTTATTGAAGAACGTTAAAATATTAATTGTAAAATATGTAATAAACACTACATTCTGTTTACTAAAGCTTTGTCTATTATTTTTCATTGACCGCGTGAGCGCAAAGGGTGGGCACGGCAAGGCGTCTCTTTTCAGCTTGGATAAAAATGCTTTTGTATGTCTATCCGAATGTACAGATATCCTGGCTGTTTTCCTTTACAGGTCGTATTTCGGAATTGATTCTCATGCAATTTTATGAGCAAGTTTAATAATTATATGGAAATATTGTATCGTTATATATGTATATAAATATTTAGCGCTTTGTCATGTGAAACAAATGGACAGCTGCAGACCTTTATTTATAAACTTAAAATTGTTAACACTTCTTTGTATATAAATTCTAAAAGTAGTAGTATTTATACGTAACAATATAGATTTATTTAGGAATCTAAATACTAGAAGATGTCACCTCAAAATTTGTACACCAGAAAATAAGACAGCCATGTTAAATAGAAGCATATTTTGCATGGCTCCGCGTTTATATAATCATTTGCCTAAATCTGTTCTAGAAATTACTAATATTAATACATTTAAAAATAAAATAAAAAATGTATTGCTAGAGAAAGCCTATTACTCAATTAATGATTATTTAAATGATAAATTGAATTGACTTCTGTGTAATTACTGTTTTATTGTTATAATGTTTTTGTTTTTATATTATTTTTTAATCTGACATTATTGTTATTATTATTCTTGACATTATATAATTAAATATTTACTGACTAGCTAATAACCTTAACCAAAATATGACTTTACTGCAAGAGTTTATGTATTAATCAAGATATATTCATGTAAGAGATAAATTCTTTCCTTCATTTAGTTGAACATATTTGTTATGAGGGCATTAGCTCCTTTTGCATGCCGCTTGACGGTCAAATATGGTGATACAATGAATACCTGTAACAACTAATATTTTATACCCATATTTTGCATAATAAACGACTTGATTTGATTTTAGTTTTTGTAATTTTTGCACCATTATCATTACCAATCGACTCTCGCGCAAGCTCGATGACTTCCAGCCGCCCGAACAAGCCGGCTTCCGAAAAGGCTATAGCACCATAGACCATATCCTCACGCTTCGGCAGATTATACAAAAGACCGAGGAGTATAATCGGCCCCTGTGCTTAGCGTTTGTGAACTATGAGAAAGCCTTTGATTCAGGCGAAACTTGGGCGGTGCTGCAGTCCCTTCAGCGGTGCCAAATCGACCATCGCTATATCGAAGTGCTGAAGTGTTTGTATAGGAACGCCACAATGTCAGTCCGTATCCGGGATAAGAGTACAAAACCGATCCAGTTGCAGAAAGGCGTGAGACAGGGAGATGCCATCTCTCCGAAACTGTTCACCACTGCACTGGAAGATGTCTTCAAGCTCTTAGACTGGACTGGACTGGGCATCAACATTAACGGCGAATACATCACTCACCTTCGATTCGCAGACGATATCGTCGTTATGGCAGAATCCATGGAGGACCTTGGTACTATGCTCAATGATCTCAGCAGGGTATCCCAACTAGTGGGTCTACGAATGAACATGGACAAGACGAAAGTCATGTCAAATAGCCATGTCATTCCTGTACCGGTCCTAGTTGGCAATGCGATTCTCGAAGTTGTCAATCACTATGTTTACCTAGGACAAACAGTCCAGTTAGGTAGATCCAATTTCGAGAAAGAGATCAGCCGACGAATCCAACTCGGTTGGGCAGCGTTCGGGAAACTTAAGAGGATCTTCTCGTCCAACATACCTCAGTGTCTGAAAACACAGGTCTACGACCAGTGTGTGTTACCAGTGATGATTTACGGCAAGGAAACGTGTTCCCTAAATGTAGGCCTCATATCAAGACTCAAAGTACCTCAGCGTGCTATGGAACGGGCTATGCTCGGGATTTCTCTGCGAGATGGAATCCGGAATACGGAAATTCGCAGAAGAACGGGTGTAACCGACATAGCACGAAGAATTAGCACGCTGAAGTGGCAATGGGCAGGCCACATCGCTCGACGAACCGACAACCGCTGGGGAAGAAAGGTTCTCGAGTGGCGACCACGCATCGGTGCAGGCGGCACAGGACCGCACATTGTGGCGCAACATGAGGGAGGCCTACGTCCAGCAGTGGACGGCAATAGGCTGAAATGATGATGATGATGAATTTTTGCACAGGAATGGAGATATATGCATTAAATAATAATCAATGAAATTATTAAAAATAATCAATGGATCTGTTGACTGTCCTACACTTTTATTAAAAATAGGTTTTAATATACCAGTTAGAGCTTCGAGATATCACATCTTCTACCATCTCCCATTAGTATCTACTAATTACCGTCAGAATGCGTTTTTGTGGCGAGCGAGCAATACACAACAACCAATATAAAAAACATAAATTACATATATTTAACGCTAATACGGATGCGATAAAACGGGCACTCAGTCTAGATTTTTTCAAAACACATCAATAAGCAAATGTAACGTTCTCCATTTTGTTGTTTTATGTGAAACAAAATAGTGAAGACCTGTTATTGGCTTTATGTGTCTTAAATATATTTACCTAGATTTTTATTACTTTTAAGCTGCTCCCGATAAATAAATAAATAAAAAATTGTAAAATTAAATCATAGCTTAGCCATGTCGAATATTACTAATAGATATAATAAGATGTTTTTATAACAAATATTAATTTTCTTTGCAGAATTTTATTTTAAGGTGCACAATTAACATTTATTCAGTTTTAAAGTATTAAAAGATAAGGAGGATCCCCGTAGAACAGAGCTACTAGTCAATAAATATATTTAACTACTAGCAACCCGCCCTCGCTTCGCTTCGGTTATAGGTTATAGTCGTTTTACCCGCGTAGTTCCCGTTCCCGTTGGAATACCGGGATAAAATATAGCCTAGTTTACGCCCTGATATTATAGCTTTCCAATAGTGAAAGAATTTTTGAAATCGGTCCAGCCGTTTTGAAGATTACCCGGAACAAACAGACAGACAGACAAAAATTTTTTAATTGCTATTTTAGGTATAGGTGTCGTGCAGATAACTGTGTGAGCATGAAAAAAGCCTATTATTTGAACATTACAAACAGACACTCCAATTTTATTTATTGGTATAGATAACAATTTAAAAGGCTTTTTTTTCTTTTTAAAAGACAGCATTCTAAACAAATAATTCTTGTATTGCCTGCCTGCCAACTTTGCAAACTTATATTTTAACGAACAAAAACTACATCCAAACTCGGAAGAACAATTTGTGGATTGCACAAAATAACATTCTGCATGGGAATCAAACCTACGACATTGGTATGTTAGACCGATATGTTCCCACTACGTAATCTGTGCAGTCTATTATTGTAATTAAATTTAGTTTTTTTTTGGGGGGTTGGTTACGGTCGGTGCACTCCTCGCACCACTCCGTCCGGGGCGACAGAGGGGCGTAAGCACGCACACCCATAACCCACCCGTGACAAGTTGCCTCCGTCGTTGGGCCGACCACCAGAGCAGGGTGACTTGACAGTGGTCAGCCCGACGGAATACCCCCTGAGGAGCACCCTCTCCTCGACCGACGTCTCCCCTCGGAAAGGACGTCGCACAGTGTAATATAAAAATTAATATCTCTATTGATTTTCAAAAAAATATATTTTATCCGGAAAACTTTAATTGTACCATAAAATACAAGTGACAACCCTGGCCGAAACAAGATAATTACCGATAACTTTGGAATAACGCGACATTAGAATGTGATTTAAATAACACCAATAAAGGCAAATTTAATCAATTGTTTAATTTATAAATCAGAATCTAATACGCCAATATGACGGAGTAAAAAAATTATAAAGAAAAATTTAAGAATAAATTATATTTGTTTAATTGTATAATTATTGACTGTAATCAAAACTTAAATAAGTAGTTTAGTTTTTTTTTAATTAGTTTTTTAGTGATTTTTGGGACCCGGATTATGGTCAAATTTGGCATTTTTTATAAAAAAAAACTACTTGCACTATTGACTCCAGTGTTTTACTTTAATGCTTAAAATGATAAGAACTATTTCTACAATAAAAACGGCATGCAACAAAAATGGGGTTTATAATACAATGTGCGTCGGTCTTTCCTCCTGCGGTCGGCCTTTCGGCGGGTGACGTACTAATTCCCCTATCCAGTCACCCGCGGCCTAATTAAATTTAGATTTGGGCAATTTTTAAAACTCTTATTTTGGTTAGATTATATTGAAGCGCAAATTCATAAATTACTTAGACTCTAACTAACAAAAATAGTAAAACCAACAAATAGAGTAACAGATTACAATAAAATTGTCTTTGCCCTTGTTGATTTTATCTATATTATTTTTTATTTGTATAGATGAAAGTACTCAAATATAGAAAAATATATATTTCTTCTGTATCTGCTTTATAACTGATCAGTAAAGTACTTAACGTATTAAATTATAACTAATTAAAATCTCACATTCGCGTTTCTAATATTCCATTCAGCATAGTTAAGTTTATTATAAATTATGAGACTTAATTATTTTTACATAAATCACTTTATTTTACGGGAAAAATATTGTACGTATTCATTTTTATGCCCTAACAATAATCTCTGAAATATCAAAGTGGGCTTAAAAACTCATCATAATTAACATTCATTTAAATTTGAAATTATTCATAGCAGAAAGCAAAGTTGCCCTGGTGGTATTTAACGGCGCACCTGCCCGAGGCGTCTTAGCGTGGTCGAAATTAATGCGACGCAAAGTCGGCAAAAGTCAATTACACTTTATTAAAACCGTCTCCATTTATATCAATTTGACGCAAACTGTTACAAATACTGGTAATGTTCCGTCCTTTCATCTGAGAGTGAGGCGGGGCTACGCAAGCGCTGGGAGCGTAGAATACTCGTAGACAAAGCGTTACGGGAATCGTAGCGCGGCCAGTACGCAGCCATCGCGCCGCGAGCTTGCAGCGTCCGACTGTAATCGCCTCTGGCGTAGAAACGCGAACCGACACCGCACTCAACCCTACACAACTCACCTGCCGATGAATATTTAATCTGCTCAAATCCAACAGCGTATGAATGAGGCAACCAAGTCAACCTACTGACACTTATGACTAACATTGTTGTTGATAAATTTATTTTGAAAAGTTGTTCTCAATTTTAATTATGAAGTAAATATAGTTTATTATCATGATCCGAAGATTGATGCCGAGTAAAACGGCAATGTCTGTACTTCTGATGCTCATTATTAGTGGTGCCGTAACCTCTTCCGACGGTAAGTAAAACTCATAAAGTAACTAACAATGTAACCAGACAAGTTTCATAAATTAGTTGTTAGTAAGTTAATAATAAATTACAAAAAGAGGAAACTAAAAGCGTAACGACCAAAGTTTCAATGTTACAATAAAATAACTAGCTAAGTTTGGCTATGTTGTCGTTACTCTTTTAAATTAAAATGTTTCTTTTAATTGTTTATGAATAAGGAGCAACATAAAAAGCTTTTGTTTTGTTGGAAAACTTTTGAAATTACAATCTCGTGGAGATTCTTAGAATATGGTGTTTTGTTATTTTCAATATTAAAATAAAACACGTGGTTTAAATAAAAGTAAGAAGCAATATAAAATTTTATTTTTGAAGTATTTTATTCAATTTAGTCTTAAATACCTATTTGTTCGTTTATGTATTTACAGGAAATATAATTAATTGTTGCTCGTTGAGGAAATATACTACATTTACTTATAAATGTTTACTTTTATTTATTACACAGATCTACATTAAAACACGCAATAGTCTACATAGGATTATAATTAAAGCAATGTTGTTTAATTCAATGTTTTTTAACCGGCAACCATGATTTCAACGAAAAAAAAATAATTGTTTGACTTCAAATATTCTTTAAATAGATGTTAAAATATATATTTATGTCCCTTGATACCTATTTAGATTATGCGCCCAGTCAAATTATGAGAAAGATTGAAAGGTAAGGTCAGCAATAAGTGTGGAATTAGTGTCCTATAACAACCAGTCTGACCAATACAGGTTTTGTTTTCCTCCGATTGTAGAGGAGGCTTGATCCCAATAGTGAGACTAAATATTTACATATCTCTATATATATATATATGTGTTTAACAGTTTTTTTTATTTAATTGAAGTAATCTCGGAAAATGCTTTTGAAATGTTAAAAATATTTTTGAATAAATATTTTATTATAAATATTTATTCATCGTCATCATCATTTCAGCTCATATACATCCCACTGTTGGGCTTTGCAATAGAAGGGCAATTGACCTTATTATATCATGCTGGTCAAACAGGTATGTATAGGGTTTTAATTAGAGTTTTCCTTCTCTCGCATAGCTGCTATATGCCCATTATATCCCTTAGTCGTTTTTACGACATCCACGAGCAAGATAGGGAATGGTATTTTGTATTCTTACTCCGTCACCACACGGATATATAATTTATTTTAATTTATTTATATGAAATCAAATTTTGCTAAATAATAGTTCAGACGGACCTGGTTAAAAATAAATAACGAATTGCCCATGATTTTATGTTTATTTCTGAACTATCAAAAGATACACGACGCCTGCCCACACGTAAACAATGAATGAATAACGCCTTGTTGTCTACAATAGCAGCGTCCTTGGTGTCAAAGAGCCATTGTTTATAGCACATCGTGAGCTTTAAACGTCACAACATCTATAGATCTCGGAAACTTTCCCCCATATAGATAAACGAACGGTTTCACTTCACTTTGTTTATGTGACAACTTTACGCTGTGTCAATTTATAAGTATGTATACTGTTATTTCGTATTAGTGCCTGATCTGGTGTAAAACTTTAGAAAGTTTGGCTATCTATTTCTGAATTAAGTTATGGGTTTTGATATTGTTCTTCTTGATACATTTATGTCAAAATAATATATGTAATAATATATAATCTCCGGGTGGTGATGGAGTAAGAATACAATTCATCACCTCTCTTGGTACTGGGAATATACAGATAATATTTATGTATTAGAAGAAAACTTGACATAAAAACCGGTGCCAACACGTCTGAAACAACGCGGTATAGTTGGTCAAATTTTCTCCCATTATAGAGAAGACTCAAGCCCAACAGTGGGACTTTTGTGGATGAATATATATAATAAAATTATATTCTTTAGTGTCGAAGCCCTTACCATCTTAGTACTCGAGAAAGTAATGACGTACTATACCCTAATGTCCAAACGATGGCTATTGAGTTTTACTTCGAGATTTCTCTTCTTATAGCGAGGCTGCCTTTGGTAATATCTTGCTATAACTGCAGAGAGGGACCTTAGTGACACCTCATATACTCAGTATTATAGAGTTGTCGTAATCGTAATCCATACTAATATTATAAATGTGAAAGTAAGTTTGTTTGTTTGTTTATTACGCTTTCACGCTTAAACCACCGAACCGATTTTAAAAATTCTTTCACCAATAGAAAGCTATAACATCAGAGAGTACATAGGCTATATTTTATCACGGTATTCCCACGGGAACGGGAACTGCGCGGGTGAAACCGAAGCGAAGCGAGGGCGGGTTGCTAGTAATAATATAAATTCAATTGCTTGTGAGGATGTATGTTTATTTAGTTCAGTGTCAAGGCGAAACAATTGAATGGAATTTATTAAATGACACGAATATAATATTTTTTGTGTGGTGACGAATTAAGAATACAAATCGCTACTTGATCTCTTGCCCGTGGGTGACATAAAAGACGACTAAGGGATGTAATTTGCAGGTGACATTAATATAAGAGAAAGAAAATACAAAATAAAACCCTATACGTCTGATCAGCGTATAGTAGGTCAAGTTCCCTCTGATAAAGGAGGCAGCCCGAGCCCAAACGAGTGGGACATATATGGGCTGAGGTGATGAAGTGACTCGAATATAGTATGCTAGAATAACACATACGCTACTATTTCATAATAGGCGCCTAGTTTACATATTAACATTACAGGTGGTCGCCGAGTGGTCGAAATTCGGCAATTATGGTCGAATTTCGACCACTGCCGCATTTAAATAATTTTTCTACTACAGGATTTTCTTTTATTTATATTTATATATAACTAGCTGATCTGGCGAACTTTGTACCACCTAACAGTCGATTCTTTCATTTTTTAGTTTTTTAATATTTATTCTGCTATTCGGCACGTCGGGTAAGCTGGTAAGAAAAAAAAAAGAAACTTAATAAGTCAGCAATTACATTATGTCAAATAATAAAAATTATAAAACATCTAAAATTTTGTGTGTGGCATCAATATATATACGATACTAAAGTCACTCAATTGTTTTGCCTTCCCGGAACCTCTCCACTAACACTTCAACTTTATATTATGGTATTAAAGTTCAAATTGCCTTTTAAGTATTATTACGAATCGTTTGTATGGGAGTATAGAAAGGTATTGTTTTTAGACATTTTTAGGCAATTTTTGAAAATATTCTAGCTCTAGAAAAGCTGTATTGCACTAATTCCTTACTAATATTATAAATGCGAAAGTAAATTTGTTGTTTGTTACGCTTTCACGCTTAAACCACCAAACTGATTAAAAAATTCTTTCACCAATGGAAAGCTATAATATCAGGGAGTAACATAGGCTATATTTTATCCCGGTATTCCCACGGGAACGTGAACTACGCGGGTAAGGCGAATGAAACCGAAGCGAAGCTAGGGTGGGTTGCTAGTAACTAACATATAAGTACAAATATCTATTAGATATTCTCATCATAATTATGGTTATTTGACATGGAATGTTCGATCAGAGTTTTTAAACCGCAAACAAAAGTATAGGTATAAGTGTGTGAGTGTGTGTGGTGTGTGTGTGTGTGTGTGTATCGATTGCATGGACTACCATGCAAACGCATTAAATTCATTAAAAAAGGCACACTAGTGCGTAATGCCTTTTTTAATAAATTTAATGTATATATTTCTAATCCCTTAATATATTAAATTTTAGTTTTCTGTTACCCCGCAATATATTCTTCAACTGTACCAAATTTCATATTTGTCCAACTGTATGATTTTCGTAAAAAAGTACGTACAAAGATTTTGCTTCACGTATTAATATATAGATAAATAATTTCTAACCATTTAAAAATCGAATCAGGAAATAAAACTATTTTGTGATAATATTAGCAACTTCACAAATAATAAAGAAACACAAATGTTCGTACTAAATCGCACCCACACGATTGACCCGTCATGTTCGATCGTTGGACTAGCTGTTCTCAAAACTGAAGGCGAATTGCGGACGTGCGATAACACTTCAATTCTTCAGATGTTACTCTTCAAAATCATTGGTAAAAACTTTATTTATTAATAGAATTCTTTTAAAATAAATGTGTTTTCGATTAAGCTTTTACAGTTTAATATATAAACAAATCAATCTTTTCGAAAATATGAATGTTAAGTTTGAAAAATCTAATTTTATAATCACATTATACATTTTTTTATTATTGTCAGTGGCAAGCGAGCAAATATATACCTGATGGTAAATGATACTGCGACTCGTGGATCTTTGCTAGGCCGCTATCCACCAAGAATTAGTGAAGGGAATGTGAATGCATGCAATGAGGTTCTGTGATACTAAAAGCATCATCAAAACCCACTATACACAAATATTGTAAGAAATTTGGGCCGTATCTGTGCCTAATGCCGTCCTAGCCGAGGCCGCGGGTGATCGGACCGGGGAATTTAGTCCATCACCCACAGAGAGGCTGACCGCGCGACGTCCCAGGACGTCGAGAGGTGAGGGTACTCGAAAGGGTATTCCGTCGGGCCGACCACTGACGACAAGTCACTCTGCTCCGGTGGTCGGCCCAACAACGAGGTGACATGGGTACGGGTGGGTTATGGGCCCGCGCGCCGTCCTTTCATCGCCCCGGGCGGAATGGACCGCGCGTGCGCTTACCATAGCCCACCCATAAAAAAAAAGGAAAAGAAATTTGTGCTGTCGGATCTTTCGCTCACCGAACAAAGTGCAGGAACAAATTGCTACTACTCAGACGTCAATATTCAGCGAGAGTGTGGTAATACCTCCGCCCGCGGCTGTAGTCAGAAGACTGTCGATAATATGGACCCGGTCCTGCTACATATAAATACCTACTATCGACAATACTTTTACTTTTTTATTGATATTACTCCGAATCAAGAAATCTGTGTTAGTGCACGTTTGCACAAACACAGACACAAATAAAACATAGAATCAGAAAATAAATTGAGGACAGCATAAAGAATAATTATTCTGCATGATAATTAGAGCGTGAGAGCGACGCCCCGACAGCACTGCTGGGACGCGATAGGAGGTGGTACCCGAAAGGCTAACCTGCCAGGCCGTCACAGATGTCAAAGATTCGGTACCAGTGCTTAGCTTAATACCGAGGGGGTAGGAATATGGTGGTAATAGGAGCGCTTACTGCTCTCTGGGCGCCCCGGACGGAACGGACGGCTCGTGGCCATATTTTTATAGGGTATTTTTTTTTTTTGGAAAAATAAAAGAAGCCTCGTGTAAGATATTTAAGACACCACCATAGTTTATACTAAATTGTTGTAATATTTTCCTCGAGTTTTAATTAATTTTAAAGCTATATAAAATCTGTATGGAAGTAAAAATAAAACAATCAAAATATAAACAACAACAAAAGCTCTGAATTTATTATTTAAATGCTGTTATTAATACCAATACCACATGCATGCAAACAATTGACATATTTTTCCGCAATGCCTGTTCCAACGTTGATATCTATAACCCCATTATTCAGCGGATTAGCTTTTTACTGGATGACTCGTAGAATATTCAAAAGGGAATTATTGGATTTTGTCGAATTTATATGGATGCCTCACTAGAATTGACCTAATCTTTTATTTTTATATTTCGTTATACTATTGCTAAGTTCCAGCAGAATCTAAATTTATTGTGGAAATTTAAAAAAAAACTTAAAACTTTATCATTTTAATTTCAACGCCCAATGAGGCCATCTATACATATACTACAAATATTGCATAAGATGACTGCCTGAGAGATATTCGACTAATTGATCTCCACGAGATAGTAAAATTAAAATTTAACACATTTTCGAAGGACAGACTATAATAGTATGAAATGAACATAAAAAAATGACGTATGAACCCCGTATTGCAATAACAGAAAAATCATAAAATGTATAAAATAAAACTATTTTAACAGATTTCACATTATTCATTTCATATTACTACCCTCTACCCTCATTTTGATTACTTTTAGTAGCCATATTTATAAAAACACTTTAAAGCTTCATCTAAGATGTCATCGTTGCTATAAAGCTTTTTATCCATATCCTCATTATCAGGTTTTCGTTGCCCGCCGCAGATGTAGGCCTTCCCCTTGAAACGTCACATTGGTGCAATTATGTGCCGCCTGCATCAAATGTATCGCAATGAATTTCACACAATTGTCCGAATACTGGAAGAAGATCATCCTACACGGTGTCATCTGATATGTAGTCGCCACCTGACGCCCTTTCTCATCATTAAGAACTTTATATAAACACAATATTGCTTTTAGATAGTTAATAATATTATTCCATACTTATAAATAATAAAGCATGATGTGGTGATGGAATCATCAACATCATCATCACCCTACTCTTATCCCAATTAGTTAGGGTCAATAATTGTACTCTTCTTTCAAGAGTGTGCTCCATTATTCTACAAGAACCGAATGAGCGTTATATAATCGAGCGTGACGACTCTCATTCAACGCGATAATAAAATCTTAAACGGGTAACCATTATAAGGAAATATACTCTTCATCTCATTTTGGCCCACAAAATTCCCACGCAATGGGAGGAAGATTGATCTACCATGTCGTGCTAATCAAACGGGTTGGGATTTTTTTTTTTTTTGGGGGGTGGATTACGGTCGTCGCACTCCTCGCACCACTCCGTCCGTGGCGCAAAGGGGCGTAAGCATGCACACCCGTAACCCACCCATTATATGTCGCCTTCGTCGTTGGGCCGACCACCGGAGCAGGGTGACTTGACGTCAGTGGTCGATCCGACGGAATACCCCCTGAGGAGTACCCTCTCCTCAACCGAGATCCCCCCCTCGGGGAGGACGTCGGTCTTTCCTCGCGCCTCGGCGGAAATGGGTTGGGATGTGGTTTTATGTCGAAATTTCCTTGTCTGATATTGATATTATCTGAATATTATATACCTTAGTCATCTTTTACGACACCATGGGTAAGAGAGGGGATAATGAACTGTATTCTTACTCTGTCACCACACGGAAATGTGATATTAAATAAATAATTACAGTGTAAAAATTATTAAGAAGTGGACGAGAGGGTTCGATTATCAGATAATATATATATTTTGGTGATTTGTGAGGGAGTTCTATTTACTAACTCTATGCATAACATGTATATATTTACTGTAAAACAGAATGTTATTAATATCATTCCAGCTTATACGCATCCCATAGGTCGAGCTTCCTTCACAATGGGGAGAAATTGACCTACTGTACCGCGCTGATCAGATGAATTGGTATATTTTATTTCGAGTTTTCTTCTCTTGCGTAGATTTTATCTGCTTCTTCTAAACTCTTAGTCATCCTTTACCAAACCCACGGGTAAGAGATACTTGATCGTCATAGTATGATATTTATGAGGGACTAAGATGTTTGAATTCCTAAAAGTGTCAACAGTTATCACAAAGCTTTTATCTCGGCTATCTATCTTACCTTATTTGTTTTTATGACATGTTTCCTTTATTAATCTGTCTATTTTTCGGTAACACATTGCTATCTAAATTGCTGGTTAGACCACCACATATCTAGGTTCTGTGCCCTCTACATCCACCTGTTTCATACAACATAGAGCAATTAATCAGTTAGTTGAAGGATCACAGGTAATAAACTGTTAAGTGGTCGCTAACCAAGACCGGCTATCGCTTGCTCGAGCGATATATAGAGAAATCTTGAACATCGTCTTCTTAATAGTACACAATGTGAGAAAACTAAATGATAACTGGATATGGAAATATTAGGTAACTGAAGTGTTTATAGATACAGGCATATTTAATGAGAAGATCCTTCTTAGTTGTCTAAATCTATTATAAATTCCTTTATATTATTTTTATCTATAGAATATAGGCTGACTAGGGAAAATTTTTATTAACAGTTTTATTTATTCTGTATACAAATTAATAACAAATTTATTAATCTATCACTGGATCAATATATGACCTAACCCTATTTAGCTAATTAAAAACACTAAATTTGGATAATAAAATAATAGATTAATTATTGTTCTCCATTTCAAATAGATAGTATTAATTAATAGTTTCTTCTTACAGTTTTTTTTTTCTATGTGGTAACGCAGTAAGAATACAATTCATCACCCCCTTTTTGCCATACCGTAAAAGATGACTAAGAGATATAATATGCATTTAACGTTTATGCAAAATATACTCGAAATATAATTCTATACAAACCTGTCTGACCAGCATGGTATAGTAAGTCAATTTCTCTCTCATTGTCCAAGAATCTCGAACCCAGCAGTAGGACTTAAGTATATAAGCTGAGACGATCATAATGATGAATAATACGAGCTCTCGACTATGACTTCGCACAGAAATCGTCACGCGGAAGTAGGCCGCGGAGCGAGCCCGTGAGAAATTCCTCTTCGAGGACACGCTCCACCGCCAACGCATTGAACAGCGAAGGTGCGCTAATAAAATTCTGAGTAATACTTATTTGTACATTTTTTAATACAATAAGAAATTATGAGTAAAAGTATCACGGCAAAATTTAATATCTTATTTTACACCCGCTAGGACGAATATGATACCAGCTTTTGAACTACAGAATATGATGAAATACGTGCTCGTTGATTTTTACTTAAGAGTATTTACAATTAATTTGGAGAGAGTTTTTTCTTCTTATTTAAACTTTGCCAGTACTTTAGATCCCTTTTCGCGTAGTTTATCATAAAATCCTGTCTTTAGACTATAGCAGAGAAAAATATTATCAAAAATCCGTATTTCTAGTTTCAATTGTATCGACGCAGCGTTGATAAGTCAGTTCGTTGATAACCAGCTTCTTTCAATATTTAATATTAAATTAAAAATTTTAATTTATTTTCATTAGTTCATGATCATCATCATCACCATCACAGCTCATATACGTTCCACTGCTGGGCTCGAGCCTCCTCCACAATGAGAGGGAAATTGACTTACTACACCACACGGGTCAGGCGGGTTGGTATAGAATTTTATTTAGAGTTTTTCTTATCTTCTACTGTTTTTATATGCATACTATATCCATTAGTCGTATTTTACAACACCCATGTGTAAGATAGAAGGTGATTTGTATTCTTTTTCCGTCGCCACACAGAATAACAACATTAGTTCATAGTAGTCTGATATAATTTTATTTAAAATTAAAATAAATCACGAGAAGCAACATAATAATAATGAGTATAAACAAACCTAAATATTTATATAACAGCCCATTTACTGCTCTCCTAGCTAGAACTGAGTATCAATTATTGTTCTCTCAGCTTACAATTATTGTTATAGTCTCGCAACGTCTTTGATTACTGCGTCTATTAATATAGAAATTACCTATCTCCGCTCAATTACTTGGTAATATAGATCTATACTGACCTTAATATTAGAACAATGTCATACGAGGAACATTTAATCAAGCAGGTAAAGTTTCACAAGCTACAGGTATATAAACCTGTTTGATTGATGTAGGTACTGCCGATCTAGATACATAACGTGACACCCGCTTTTGAACAGCAGAAGCAATTGATGTTTATACTATAGTGCTGATATAATTTTACCTAAGAGTTGTAATTAAGATTACAGACAAACTATTTATTTACTTGATTTAATAATTGTCCTATAAAATCATTCATCATTTCAGCCCATCGCCGTCCACTGCTGAACTTAGGCCTCCCTCATGTTACTCCATAGAGTGCGGTGCTATGCCACCTGCACCCAACGACGCGCCGCAACTTTAACCAAGCCATCGGTTCACCTGCGTCGTCCGATACGTGGTCGCCACTCTAGAACCTTTCATCCCCAGCGGTCGTCGGTTCTTCGAGCGATGTGGCCTGCCCATTGCCACTTCAGCGTGCTAATTCTTCGTGCAACGTGGGTTACACCCGTTCTTCTGAGAATTTCTGTAATTCGATTTCTATCTCGCAGAGAAATCGCGAATATAGCCCATATAATATACATATAGATAATTTTGTTGCCGGATATGCTCAGCTTTTGACCACTGGTGTCAATTCGACGACATGTAATTGACCTTAAGGAGTTTATGCAGAATTAATGATTTGTTTTGATTTGAAACGTAACATTTAAATTATAAATATTAATATTAACTATTTATTTAAAGGATTATTATCAATCTTAGAAATGATTTTCAAACTTCTAGTATCAAAAGATACCTTGTGTATATTTAAATAGTTACTACCACCATACTTCTATTTGCAACTCAACTCGACAACTCCTTTGCGGAGAACTTGTTCCCTAGAATGCCGGTTCATTGCGCCGCCAATTGCCACATAAACAAGCCTCACCCAAGCCGAGCTATGCGGTCGCGATAGCGAAACTTCGTTGTTTACTGTTCTCACTACATATCATAAAACATTTATTTCGAGCCAAACTTAAACACTCATGCTTTTCGTTTTTATATTCATGTAAAGCTTGATTTGCCTGTAAATATATGTAGAAATGTACTTTTTAGGCCTCATAACAAAGCTTAAAATCGCCCAGCAGGCTATGAAGCGGGCTATGCTCGGGATTTCTCTGCGAGATAGAATTCGAAATACGGAAATCCGCAAAAGAACGGATGTAATCGACATAGCATGAATAATTAGCAGAATAAAGTGGTAATAGGCAGGCCACATCGCTCGTCGAACCGACAACCGCTGTAGAAGAAATGTTTTCGAGTGACGACTACATATCGGACGACGCAGTGTAGGTTGACACACACGTGGACCGACGACCTGGTGAAAGTTGCGGGACATCGTTGGATGCAGGCGGCACAAGACCGCACTCTAGAGCGTAACATGAGGGAGGCCTACGTCCAGCAGTGAACGGCGATAGGTTGAATGATGATGATGATGTATTTTTTAAATTAAATCTCCGCATGAAGAAATAAATCACTATGTCGCGGCAGACTTACCAAAGGTTACTCCTTTGGTAAGTCCGAATGAACACAAATTACACACAGACTTAGAATAATCATCTATAGATTGCACAAAGGACACTATGTTTGGATCAAATGACATAGAGTACAAGTGGGTACTTAGACCACTCACCTGTGTAGTTAAATATAAAATATATTATTATTTGAATTAGGTGATATATGACGTGTACCTATTATTATTTTAAAATGAAGGGAAAGAGGGGAGTTCTATTATTTTTGTTTATCAATAAAATGCACAGCTCAAGGAGCGAAGGAATAGAAGCCGTCTCACAATGTTTCGCAGAACTTCGAACGTAGATTCATTTTAATTAATCTAATTTTGTGTAAAATAATTATGTATTGATTTTGGTATAGGATGTGTTGTTGAAAATAATTTAATTGCATGAATGTAATTGTTTTTGAGTTAAATTCTATTATTGTATAATTAATTTTATTACTGTGATTATTATTCTTATGACATTTATTATTATTTATGAGTCTTTATGTTGCTTGAAATAAAATGATTATTATTACGTGTTTCGCCTCTGAACAAGGCATCCTCAGGAGTCAGGACGGTGCGGCTTCAAATGCGCATGTGCGTATATTATCTAATTAAATTGAAATTTTAGCTGATATAGTTGTAGGTATAAAAAAGAACACAACACAGTCATGAGGACTGCCGACAGAAGGGAAATCTTAAAGCTATGAAAAATCAAATTAATTGTTTGATCTTAAATTAAAACTTTTAACATTTCTTTCATTACAATCTAATTTTGGCATCTATCAGTACAGGTATCGTGACATTGACATATATATAGTGTTAGCTAATATGACATGTGACTTACATGTTCCATATCCATGATGACTTATATGAATTTTGACTCCCCACTCCGACCTGACTATAGAAGTTTTCACTACAGTAGTTACTTAGTCGAACTTCTCGTCATTACCTATTATAATGATGAATAATGCTTTCTTAGCCATATTTCTACCACTTAAATTCGATAGTACTAAAACTTTGTTAAAAATACACACTTTGAAGCGACTTTTAGCCTACTGCCGAACGTCACTTAACGGATGTATAGTCTAAAGAGAAAATCATCAGACTATGACAAATGTCAGTAGTACTGATCAAAAGGAAGAAAGTTATCATACTGCTGGTCATAAATTCCCATGTCGCCCTGCTGTCGATCCAGGAGATGGATAGTCAAATGCAATCAACCTATAGCCCCGCAACTATTTCTGAACAAAGAAAATTAGGTACTTAAAATTTTTCTCATGAATGTCATTGTCAGAACAGGATCAAATTGAAATGGGACCACATGGGAAGCACCAGCTTTCAAATAAAAAAGTATCATAAAATCGGTTCACCCAGTCGAAGGTTCTGAGGTAACAAAGATAAAAAAAAGAAAATGCAGTCGAATTAAGAACCTCTTCCTTGTAAATAAAACTACTTTTACGGATTATATCGCATTTATATTTGATTTATGATTGCCCGACGTTTCGAACACTTTGCAGCATTCATAGTCACGGGCGGACTAAGGTGTCTCACGTCCAACAAGTAATCGTTATTACAGACATTTATAATTATCTACCCGATACAGAAAATAGTTATAAATTTATTAAATTGTTACCCACATTTTAGTACAAATTTATTGCCAGTGTAAGAAGAAAATGATTCTATATGAAAAAATTATATTGTTTATGGTTAGTAATTATTAATTATTAAATTTGTAGCAATTATTGTTACAATTTGTTGATTTAAAACTAACAAAACTAATATACTACCACCGGATCGGAACGCGGCCACACTGAGAAAGATCCGGCAAGAAAACTCAGGGGACATGATGCTAAATTAATATTGATTTTTAATTTTAGATGCGGCTTACTTTGTCTTACTAAAAGATTTTTTATATTGATATATATATAATAATAATAAAATAGATTTGACCCACAATAATAATAGTTAAAGATAATTTTATAAATCAAAATTCTTTAGTAAGACAAAGTAAGCCGCATCTAAAATTAAAAATCAATATTAATTTAGCATCATCTCCCCTGAGTTTTCTTGCCGGATCTTCCTCAGTGTGGCCGCGTTCCGATCCGGTGGTAGTATATTAGTTTTGTTAGTTTTAAATCACAAATTGTAACAATAATTGCTACAAATTTAATAATTAATAATTACTAACCATAAACTATATAATTTTTTCATATAGAATCATTTTCTTCTTACACTGGCAATAAATTTGTACTAAAATGTGAGTAACAATTTAATAAATTTATAACTATTTTCTATATCGGGTAGATAATTATAAATGTCTGTAATAACGATTACTTGTTGGACGTGAGACACCTTAGTCCGCCCGTGACCATGAATACTGCAAAGTGTTCGAAACGTCGGGCAATCATAAATCAAATATAAACGCGATATAATCCGTAAAAGTAGTTTTATTTACAATGTGTAGTGCTCGCGTAAACCTCAGATATCATTATGTAAACCTCCTCCTTTTTTATAGTCAGTTAAAAAAGTTTATTGCGTGTGGTGAAGGAGTAAGAATACAATTCACCACTCCCTATCTTGCCCGTGGATATCGTAAAAGACGACTAAGGGATATAATAAGCATATTACATCTGTGCAAGAGACGAAAAACTCGAAACAAAACCCTTTTCCAACTCGTCTAACCAGCGTGAAATAGGAGGTCAATTTCCCTCCCATTATAGGGGAGGTCTAAGCCCAACAGTAGGAGATATAGGCTGAGATGAATGAGAAAAAGATGCCCCAAAGTGAAATAAAAACTATACTGCCTCTAGTTGGACCAAACAATATATATTTACTAAATTTCTTTAAAATCGTTTAATAGGTTTCATTAATTAGCCTGAACAAATTATTGTGTGAGCATCCGAGCATCATTTATATTTAAAAGAAAATAAGTGGATGGTCGCTACTATCATTTATTAAAGGCCTGCACAATATGTTCTGGCTTTTTTCTTCGGGTATAGAGTTTTATGTTGAGTACTCCTTCTCTTGTTGCATAGATAGTATCTGCATATCATATCCCTTACGGGAGACCTCCTGTCACCATGAACTCTCACGGACGTCCTCCCGTTACCATGAGTCCTCCGCTGATCATGAACTCTGAAAGTCACGGGTGTCCTTTCGTCACCTTGACTGCTGAAAAGTGTTCAAAACGTCGGGAAATCAAAAATCAAATACAAACCCGATAAAATATGTAAAAATAGTTTTCTTTCAAATCCTATAATAACAAAGCCTGGCAGTCTACGATATACTCCACGTTCTCATATTTCCATTGTTGTAATAAATAAATCTTATTTTTCTAGAATATGAATGAATATCATTCTCATAAGGTATTTTTTTTGAGTCTGCAACGTTTATTTTACTGTTCTTATAAGTTAGCGATTAATGTCGAAATTGCCAACACTGTTGAACATACAAGTTACCGAAAAAACGTAATTTCTGATACGAAATAACCATAAATCTTAGAACGTTTTCATAAAATTTCGTAATACATGCCATACGAGTCGCGTACATTTCTCGTAGGATATTTAAGAAAATTTGTCTTAGGATGAAATACAGCAAGTTTCTAGAAAATGTGCGATACATTATTTAATACAATATTAAAGGCTATATTTACACTACATATCTTGATATAGGTTAGATTAAGGTATTTTTATTTTGTCGGGCCGACCACTGACGTCAAGTCACCCTGCTCCGGTGGTCGGCCCAACGACGAAGGCGACATGCATCGTGGGTGGGTTGTAGGTGTGCGTGCTTACGCCCCTCTGTCACCCCGGACGGAGTGGTGCGAGGAGCGCGCCGGCCCACCCCAAAAAAAAAAGATATTTTTATTTTACTGTCGGATAGCTACTATACCTATTTATACTAATGTTGGATTCTTAGATGGCTTTATTATTAAGCTATGACATATTTTTCATGTGGTAGCAGAGTAAGAATACAGCTCAACACCCTACTTCTGGCCGTAGGCATGTGCTGCGCCCTGTCCTCGTCGCAATCGCAGTGGTGGCAGGCCAGTGTGTTCTCCCTCCTCACGACCGTGTGTAGGTACTTGGTGAAGCAACCCGTCAATACTTGCATCAGTCGGAAGGCAAGAACCCAGTGGCGCCGACCCAACCACTCCATCAGTACCGGCCGGAAGGCCTGGACAGTCCAAATAACGTATCGAAACCTCTCCAGCCAGACGGCCAAACGGACAGTAATACGGCGGGCGTCGCCACTGTGGGGTATTCACGTATAGCCCTGACCGCCATGGCCCCCTATGGACGCCACAGGAGAACTCTCAATCGGACAGTCACGAACCCCGCTCGCACCAGTACGCCGCACAGGGCCATCGACCGAATCACCCCCACGTACAGCCGTCGGCACGTAGCGCTGGTTTCGCTCATATTCGGCATCAGTCAAGAAACGGCGGATGCCGCGCCGACAAGCTGTGGAGCAAGTCGATGAAAAATCTAGGCCTACACCTACGGGTAGAATCAATATGAAAAGCTTTCCATCGGAACGTTCCAGCCCCGTATCATTTGCCGGGATTATGTGCTGATAAAATGTAGACCTTAAGTACTAATTGTGCTTATGATCTTTTTATATGTATCACTTTCCACACAAAAAACTTCGGCAATATTATAACCAATTTTGTTTAACATTTTTTTCAATTGTGTGCATTAAAATATTTAACGGCTAAGACTACTACCAACCCTTACATAGCCCGTGGGTGTTGTTAAGGACGACTAAGAGCTTTACATTGACCTGGGCCAATTACTATCTGATGCCGTCTGATCAACAATTACAATCCTAAGGGAGATTGACGTCAAGCAAGCGGCCGGTCATAATACTATTACATTTGCAATATATTTTAAAAGAAAAGTATATATTCAGTTAACCCAAGTAAATCGAATAACAGCAGGATGATGATGCCTTTGTCGTAAAAGAAGATAGTAGAAGATAGAGAAAATAGAAGATTCAAATAATACCCCAACCCATCCGTCTGATCAGCGTGTCTTCCTCATATTTAGAAAGTATGTGACCAACAGTGAAATATTTGTCTATTTCGTCTGTATAGAATGACGACAAATTCTCTGCGTTTACTCCATTTCCATCCAAGTCTGAAATATCAAGCGAGCGTAAAGAACTTCTTGCACTGGCAAGCTAAGTCTCATATGATCCGGCATGTTATTAACTTACATATAATAAATATATTTACATGGATAATTGCAACTTTACGTAGAGTTAGCTGGAAGTAAATTTCACGGAAGAGCCTCGGCATCTGTCGGAGCCGTGTGTAACTTGGCGCCCTCGGTACCGCTATCTAATGAAGCCAATTTTCCGCGCACGCTTCACCTTGCTTTCTTTTTAAATTTTCGCTCGTATTTTCTGTCATCCATCTCCCTCAACGTTTCCGCGTTAGTAGATTACTTTTGATTTGGAGTTCAAACGCCTTTGATTTAATAAACAGCAAATGTCCAGCTAATCATAGCGATGGAAAGGAAATTGCCTAACGCCAATTGACTACTCGAATCCTGCAGATCGTAAAATAATATCCGTTATAAACCAATTCGATTCATTGAAAATGGCAGAATCGGATAACAAATTTCATGTTAAATTTAATTTGAAATTGCTTTTTTATTCAATTTGAATTTAAAGTAATCTCATTTCGCGTGTTAACATAACGTTGAAATATTACTAGATTATAAGTATATATTAATATAATGATAGACTTGATAGTTATTATGAATTCAAATAACAGGATATAATTTATAGTTACCCATATGTTCACTTACATGGTAAGTTAATTATTTACTGTATATACGCAGTACCCCATTCGATAAATTATTAACTGCTTTTGAATATAGAGAACAATGTCCACTATTCTGTCTATTATATTCTATACTTGCTAGTATACCCGCCCTCGTTTCGCTTCGGTTACAGGTTATAGTCGTTTTACCCGCGTAGTTCCCGTTCCCGTGGGAATACCGGGATAAAATATAGCCTAGTTTACGCCCTGATATTATAACTTTCCATTGGTGAAAGAATTTTTAAAATCGGTTCAGCCGTTTTGAAGATTACCCGGAACAAACAGACAGACAAAAATTTTTAACTGCTATTTTAGGCATAGGTGTCGTGCAAATAACCGTGTGAGCATGAAAAAAGCCTATTATTTTGACATTACAAACAGACACTCCAATTTTATTTATTGGTATAGATTCCACCATATACAAGGAAGGATTAAGAATTTAATGTGTTACTTTTAATTTTTCACCAGTAATAAAAAAATAACTAGGAAACTTGTTCCTGTGAGTAGACTTTTTCCTTCTCAGTGTTCGTCGCACATTATAATAGAGAATCGATAGCGTATATGTGATATCTGTTATAGATAAGTAAGATATTTATTTCCCAAAATCGTAGTAAAATTAAGATGTTGCAATTTTACTAAAAAACAATAACATGATTACGCCAGAATACCTTTAAAAAAACGTGCATGAGACAGTTAATATACAGAGAAAGAAACATTTTTATTTAAGACAGCAAACAATATTCCATTTTTTGAATATTCAAATTTGAATATTGAATATATCAACTTTATTAATTAACTAGCAACCCGCCCTCGCTTCGCTTCGGTTTCTGTCGCCTTATCCCCGTAGTTCCCGTTCCCTTGGGAATACTGGGATAAAATATAGCCTAGTTTACTCCCTGATATTATAGCTTTCCATTGGTGAAAGATTTTTTTAAATCGGTCCAGTCGTTTTGAAGATTACCTGGAACAAACAGACAGACAGACAAAAAAAATATAAAGTGATTTTTAGGCATATGTATAGTGCAAATAACCGTGTGAGCATGAAAAAGGCCTATTATTTTGACATTACAAACAGACACTCCAATTTTATTTATTGGTATAGACTATATAGTCTCGTTTCATAGTTTCAGCTTAAACATGTTCCAATGCTGGGCTCGAGTCTCCTCCCCAATAGGAGGGAAACCGACCTACTATAACTATGCTACATGCATGTATAGTGTTTAATGCCGGATTTTTCTACTTCTGAACAGATGTTATATACATCCGTTAATTGTCTTTTATGACATCCACAAGCAAGATAAATAGTGGTGAATTGTATTCTTACTCCGTTTCCACGCGGAAAAATTAATTATATTATCATCATCATCACAGCCCACACACGTCTCATTTTTGGGCTCGGGCCTCCTCCAAAATAAGAGGGGATTTGACCTACTATATCATGCTGGTCAGACATGTTGGTATAGGGTTTTATTTCAAGTTATCCTTCTCTTGCACAGATGTTATGTGCATATAATATCCCGTAGTCATCTTTTACGACATCCATCACCACACGGAAAAATTAATAATATAAGTAAAAAAAAAAATCAAATTCTAGTTAACTATAATGTCATTGATTTAAAATACATATAAATGATTTATTGTTAAAAAAAAAAACATTTTACAAATAGCATTTTTTGATAAGCATTGATGTCACTTTTCAAATTATTTATAGTATCCTCCTTAAAATCATTTGGTATTTTATTGTAACAGTATCTAGTCATGATTTTTTTTTAATTGAGTAATATCCTTAATTAATCCGATAGTAATAGCGCGAGCCGTATCCATTTTACAAACTAGATTTCTTACTTTTGACTTTTCAACTAATTGATATTCTTTTTATTACTTCTATAGCAACTCCGTCAAATGCACAATTTTTAAAAGAAATTTCTAAGTAGCTATGTAAAGCATCCCCTTTCACTGTATACAGTCTTTCATCAAGAAATATTTCCAAGTAAATTTTCTCTTCCTAAAGTTTATGCTAGTTGCCTTCAAGCTACTACATAACTTATATTATGAGAATACGTACAAAATGCTGAATACTCACGAATCTTATTCATAGAATATCTATATATATTACTTTACTGTATATCTAACTGTAGTGAGTTACATTTTTAATTAACAGTTAGTATCAGTAGTTATTGGAAGTACTAATTTGAATACAGGTTAATTCGCGCTACAGTTTATAATTATATTGCATTATCCGTTTATTTTAAAACAAAACTTTATTTCAATCCATATAGCCGTGTACCCTTGGTATCTAAACTAATTCCCATCTCACTGTTAAAGACAGTTACTTAATAATTAGAAACAATTTTAGTTTGTAAAGAAAAAAATAGAAGAATATCCGTCTGTTACACCAGTAATATTACAATTGAGATATATCAAATTTGAGAAAAATATAACTTGACAAAACAATAAAGGGCAAATTTAAAACAAAATATAAACGAATGGTAGGTAGTATTTCCCGATGGTGATGGAATTAGAATACATTTTACCACCCCTTATTTTGCATGAAGGTATCAGATGACTAAGACGTATAATCTTTATATATATAAATCTTCTGTTCGTGTGTTTGTAATTGAACCCCTTCTAAACCCTTCCTAATTTTTTTATGGCTGTTTCGATGGATATGAGATTGGTTGAGATGAATAATTGGAACTGGTAGATGGTGCTGCGATCGATTTAAAAGAAAATTTTTTTACTATTTTTTTAGATTTGAACAGAACAACGTCTGTTGGGTCAGTCAGTCAGTCAGCGAAGCGAGGGCGGGTTGCTAGTATTATATACAATAGTATATAATACTAGCAACCCGCCCTCGCTTCGCTTCAGTTTTATTCGCCTTACCCGCATAGTTCCCGCTCCCGTGGGAATACCGGGATAAAATATAGCCTAGGTTACTTCCTGATATTATAGCTCTCCATTGATGAAAGAATTTTTGAAATCGGTCCAGCCGTTTTGAAGATTACCCGGAACAAACAGACAGACAGACAGAGAAAAATTTTTTAATCTGTATTTTAGGCATAGGTGTCGTGCAAATAACCGTGTGAGCATGAAAAAAATCAATTATTTTGACCTTACAAACAGACACTCCAATTTTATTTATTGGTAAAGATCTTAGGAAATATCAAAATAAACCAATCCGTTAGACATGGTATAGTAGATTAATTGACCTCCTATTGTAGAGGAGGCTAGAGTCCAGCAGTGGGATATATAGTTTACATAAAATGATGTACATACTTCCGTGTGGTGACGGATTAAGAATACAATTCACCACTCCCTATCTTGCCCGTGGATGTCGTAAAAGACGACTAAGGGATATAGGTAATATGCACATAAGATCTGTGCAAGAGAAGAAAAACTCGAAATAAAACCCTATGACAACATGTCTTACCAGCACGGTATAGTAGGTTAAATTCCCTCCCATTGTGGAGGAAGCCTGAGCCTAACAGTGGGACGCATGTGGGCTGCGATGATGATGATGATGTACATAATGATAAGATAGTCTTTTACCAATACAAGTATAATGTACCATCTATTCACCTTAGCATTGGCCGAGTTATAGAAAGCATGCTAATACCTCAATGTTAACTATAAAAATTACCAAAGCCAACTTATTTATTTAGCTGGTTTATTTATGAATGAATAATCTCAAAGTTATATAATAGTTTGCCTATATCAGCGATGGTGAACCATTTATGGCATACAACATATTACTCTGGGCACCGATCATAAAGTTCATTACGTTCTAAGAAAAAAAATAGCGTGAGTACTAAGTACGCTTCTCAGAAGTGAATCTTATTTGGTTCCATGTGTTTTTTATAAGTATAAAAAAATCTCTCGATCTTTCTCACTTGCTTGCGCCCTACTCTCACCCCAGGCTGTGCTTCGTGCTATGTTCGCCCTTTCTCGCTCTCTTTCAATCGGTCTCAATGGCTCTCTCCCTCTTCTTCGACAAAAACGCTGCACATCTTTGTGACGCTAAATTGCGTTTCATCCGTAAAAACATTACCCTCATGCTCGCAAAGAAGTTTCACTTCAAAAATTTAAAATCTAATCTTCAACAGCAGAATCCACACTAATGTCACGTTAATTTAAGCTTCCGTGCAACTTTAAGTATGACCTTATAGATTTATTTATAAAAAAATTTCACGTTCATGCAAATTTCGCCTACAAAATAATTTCCGTGTGGTGACGGAGTAAGACTACAATTCACCACCGTCTATCTTGCCCGTGGGTATTTTAAAAGACGACTAAGGGATTAAATATGCATATAACATCGATATCCAACTCGGTTGGGCAGCTTTCGGGAAACTTAAGAGGATCTTTTCGTCCAACATACCTCAGTGTCTGAAAACACAGGTCTTTGACCAGTGTGTGTTACCAGTGATGACTTACGGCACGGAAACGTAGTCCCTAAATAAAGGCCTCATATCAAGGCTCAAAGTCGCTCAGCGTGCTATGGAGCGGGCTATGCTCGGGATTTCTCTGCGAGATAGAATCCGGAATACGGAAATCCGCAGAAGAACGGGTGTAACCGACATAGCACGAAGAATTAGCACGCTGAAGTGGCAATGGGCAGGCCACATCGCTCGACGAACCGACAACCGCTGGGGAAGAAAGGTTCTCGAGTGGCGACCACGTATCGGACGACGCAGTGTAGGACGCCCCCCCACTAGGTGGACCGATGACCTAGTGAAAGTAGCTGGGCGTCGTTGGATGGAGGCGGCACAGGACCGCACATTGTGGCGCAACATGAGGGAGGCCTACGTCCAGCAGTGGACGGCGATAGGCTGAAATGATGATGATGATGATGATGATAACATCGATGCAAGGAAAGGAAATCCCGAATTAAGACCCTATACCAACCCATCTGACCAGCGTAGTATAGTACGTCAATTCCACTCCTATTAGGCAGAAGACTTAAGCCGAACAATGGGACGTTATGAGCTGAGATGATGATGATGATGAATAATTTAATTTATTTATATACTAGCAACCCGCCCTCACTTCGCTTCGGTTTTAGTCGTCTTACCCTCGTAGTTCCCATTCCCGTGGGAATATCGGGATAAAATATAGCCTATGTTA
Source organism: Lymantria dispar (assembly GCA_032191425.1). Lineage (NCBI taxonomy): Eukaryota > Metazoa > Arthropoda > Insecta > Lepidoptera > Erebidae > Lymantria > Lymantria dispar. The sequence goes on from CM063449.1 coordinate 20,580,296, forward strand.
CTCCCTGATATTATAGCTTTCCATTGGTGAAAGAATTTTTGAAATCAGGGCGGTGGTTTAAGCGTGAAAGCGTTACAAACAAACAGACATCCTTACTTTCGCATTTATAATATTAGTATGGATGTGTTTTAGTTCTATTTAAGACTAGCAACCCGCCCTCGCTTCGCTTCGGTTTCAGCCGCCTTACCCGCGCAGTTCCCATTCCCGTGGAAATACCGGGCTAAAATATAGCCGTTACGTTCCGATATTATAGCTTTCCATTGATGAAAGAATTTATGAAATCTGTTTGGTAGTTTAAGCATGAAAGCGTAACAAACAAACAAACTTACTTTCGCATTTATAATATTAGTAAGGATATTAACACTCATTGAATGTATGAATGTAAGCAATGTCCAACATATTATAAGTTCTATATTATTGAACGATATTTGTTACAACATCAAATTTGGCTTTGTTTTAATACTTGATACTAATTCTAACAGTAGAGTATCTGAATAAGAAAGTTTAAATATTTTAGGAATGATATCATCTTTTATTAGAATCATGATTGACACATTACACTATGAATAGCGGGAATACCGATACTACAGTACATTATTTCTAGAATTGCATATCCTTCTAAATATTTTGCAGTATACATACGAAATTGTTAACATAATTCGATGCAAAATAAATATTTAACTTTTGTAAACAAATTGAAACGTTTGGGAAACTTAAGAGGATCCTCTCGTCCAATATTCCGCAGTGTCTGAAAACAAAGGTTTATAACCAGTGTGTGTTACCAGCGATGACTTACGGCACTGAAACGTGGTCTCTAAATGTCGGTCTCATAAAAAAGCTTAAAGTCGCTCAGCGTGCTATGGAGAGGGCTATGCTCGGTATTTCTCTACGTGATAAAAGCCGGAACACGGAAATCCGTAGAAGAACGAGTGTAACCGACATAGCCCGCAGAATTAGCACGTTGAAATGGCAATGGGCAGGCCACCTCGCTCGTCGAACCGACAACCGTTGGGGAAGAAAGGTTCTTGAGTGGCGACTACGAATCGGACGGCGCAGCGTAGGATGACCCCGCACTAGGTGGACTGACGACATTCTCAAAGTCGCAGGGAACCGTTGGATGCAAGTGGCACAGAACCGTTCCGACTGGCATTCTTGTGGGGAGGCCTATGTCCAGCAGTGGACGTCCGTAGGCTGATGGATGGATGGATGGAAACAAATTGAGACATGGTTTTTGTACAATTGATTGTAATAAATTTGTTAAATTCTAAACATAATATGTCACTATGCCTTACTGATCCGGGAATCATAGGAATTCATCAGACGAATATACAGCAACACTGTTCCGAGAAGCATAATACCAACTGCGATCCCAACCCGCTTACTAATCATCATCTCAGTCTATACATTTCCCACTGTTGGACTCGGGCTTCCTCTACTATAGGAGGGAAATTGCAATACTATACCACGCTGGTCAAACGTGTTGGTATAGGACTTTGTAACGAGGTTTCCTTCTCTTGCATAGATATTATATGCATATTATATCCGTTAGTCGTCTTTTACGACAACCACGGGCGAGAGAGGGGGTGGCGAATTGTCTTCTTAATACTGCACCACACGGATAACTGATTGCCAATATCAAGACGATTCTGGTATTATATCCTCTTCGGGAGACCTATAGCCATCAGTGCAAGTTCTACTGGTTGATGAATCAATGGATAATAGATTGTAAGTAGTAATCACTTTTTATATAATGAAAATTGGGACTAATACTATCTGATGATTATTTCCTGTAAACCCATTAATACGCTCAGTAAAGGAATGGAATAGTTTACTGCTCTTTAGACAGTAAGGCGAGACCAAAATCAAATTAATTGACGATCAAGTAATATTGGAAGTGATTAAGCAAACGAAACCGTTAATTGTTATTTCGGCCCAAGCGACCAAAACTTTTAGGGCGGTTTTGCCTAATTAGCGACGAACCTCAAATTTTTCTTTTTACTATTAAAAATTATTTTGTCTATCAGTCAATGTCGTTAATATTTAGGTTAAGTTAAAATCTAAAACTTTTCTAAAGTATACTTACAAGCGAAGGAAAACTCGAAATAAAACCCTATACCAGAATGTCTGACAAGCGTTGCATAGTAGGTCAATTTCCCTCCTGTTGTGGAGGAGACTCAAGCCCAGCAGTGGGACGGATATGAGCTGTGATGATGATGATAACGATGACGATACTTATAAAATGCTGTAATGTAATGCTGTGTCGAAAATACCGCTCTCCATGACAGTTTATACTACTTTACAGTAGACAGCTAACCAAAAAAATTCGCTGAGGGCATCGCCATAACTTATTAATTGTAGGGCTTGGCCTATCACATAACCTTAAAATATGAACTTTGAGCGCTCCATAATGGACGGGGAATGAGTTACTAGTGCTCTACATCGGCGAATTACAATATGCTTATGTTATCACCAGCAGAAAAAGTTTTAACTATGCATATAACATCTACACAAGAGAAGAATTTGAAATGGAGCCCTATACCAAAGCGTCTGACCAGCGTGGTATAGTAGGTCAATTTACTTTCTATTGTGGAGGAGGCTCAAGCTCAAAAGATGAACGTGTATGAACTGTAATGGTGATGATCAACCTAGATATTAAACATAAAACATGAATACAGTAAAGATAAGTAGGTCATCATCATCGCAGCCCACATACGCCCCACTGTTGGGCTCGAGCCTCCTCCACAATGGGAAGAAATTTGACCTACTATTTCATGCTGGTCAGACATGTTGGTATAGGTTATCATTTTGAGATTTTCTTCTCTTGCGCAGATGTGCATATTGTATCCCATAGTCGTCTTTTACGACATCCACGAGCAAAATAGGGAGTGGTGAATTGTATTCTTACTCCGTCACCACACGGAAAGGCCTACCTTTCCGTGAAAAAAATTATGCTTACTTACCCTAGTAAGTAAGCATAATTTTTTTACTCATATACCTACGTAGGTATATAAGTAAAAATATTTAATGCGCGGTTGATTGTGGAAAATTTTACTCTCTCAGTGTTAAGACTAAAATAGATCCAGACAAAGCATTCAAAATATGTACCTATATACCAGCAAGTAAAGTATACAAATCACTTTAGAGATACTAGGAATTTGTATTAGTATATTCTATGCTTTGATAAATCGTTGTGAACCTTTGATACATTGTATTTCAATAGCAACAGCTAGCTACCAACTACGATTATTCTTAAAGGATAAAAGGCTTTCTATAATTTACTATAACCAAAGATGTATGTATTATAACCTAAATATAAAATCTAAATCAACTGAAACTCACATGAAATTTATAACAAAAGTACTAAGCACAAAAGTATCCGTAGCTAAAACGGTGATAAAATACAACCGGTGACTTGTGAGAGCCAAATTTTTCTAATTTGTCTACCGCTGTAAATATATTTGTTTCTTTTTAATTTTCGATGATTACCAGTTAGCTAGAGTATATTAGCTTTATACTTATATTAAGAGTAATATTTTTTTTTTATATAATATCAGCACCATTCTAGTTTTATTACCAGAAGAATATTTTGTATTTTTGCTGTCTATTTTACCATGTTTTATCGTCATATATTTCAAAATGCTTTTAGTACCTATATTAAACATGTTCACTACTTTTTGAGACTCAAAACAATGGCAAATATGCTATTCAAGTATTATAAATAAAAGAAAAGCGTAAAATTTTTATTTCTTTGGTCATCTAAAAAGAGCCAGATAAAAGAACAAGAAAATAGACTCTTTTCACGAATATTATTAAGGATTAATTAACCACACAGTAAGCCGCAAAATAACGCAAGTGGTATTCTGGTGCAACACTTGGCTGAAAATCTAAGACTTGGATACTTTCCCATAAGGTGGTCACCATATAAATAAATTTAAAGTAATTAAAAATATATAATTAACTGGCTGACCCAGCAGACGTTGTTCTATTCAAATAAAATAAAAGGAATTCTCCTTGAAATCAATAGCAGCGCCACCTACCGGGTCCAATTGTGAATATAAACTATTCTCGTATCCCCTTGAGCACACAAAAAAATCATCAACATCGGTCCAGCCATTTAGGAGGAGTTCAGTGACATGCACACGTACACAAGAAATATATATATATATATAAAGACTAGCTGACCCAACAGACGTTGTTTTGTTCAAATAAGCGCCACCCACCGGATCCAATTGTGAATCTAAGCTATCCTTGAATCCTTTTAGACGCACACAAAAAATTTCATCAACATCGGTACAGTCGTTTAGGAGGAGTTCAGTGACATACACACGTACACAAGAAATTTATATACAAAGATATAAAGATATGTAAATACCTATATATGTATGTGTTCATATGTTTATGCATTTCAGTAAAAATGAACGCCTGTTAACGTTTGTTTTAGAGTGGAAGGTGAATAACATATGCACGCTGATCGAACAGATTGGTAAAAGGTTTTATTTCGATTTTCTTTTCTTGCAGTGCTGTTATCTGCCTATATACACTTAGAACTCATTGTAAACATAAGCTAGGTATTTTTTATTTTTATTCGGTCACCACATATACATATAAATACCTAATAAGACGTCATGGATAAAAAATATATTAGTTTTTAATTTAAATTTTAAGTTATAAAAGACAATAAATTAGGAGAATGTCGAGTACAGTAACTTAATTTGAATGATAAGAGATGGTTATAGATTATTAGTACGTGACGTAAATATTTATTTATACTTATATGAATATTTCAACGTCAATGTATCAAAATAAACTACACAAAAGTAGTCAGTTAGTAGACAAGTCTGAGTTATAACTTCTGATATACATTGTACATGTTTCGGCGACCCGGCACGAGCCGACACCGCTACCAATAACCTCATATTTCGTATGTGCGAAACGTTCGGCCATATTTCTTGACGTCTATGCCGATGCCGGCACCGGTAGCATTTCACGCGACATTCCCCGGTTTTTCGATGTGCGGTTTCCGGGTGATAATACCATTTTATTTACGGTTGAACTGCACACTGCTATATAGAGCTTAGTCACGAATAGAATGTATGGAAGTGAATCTCGCATCAAATGAAATCACTGCTCACACTTTTTCACGTGATTCAACCGGGATTTAAGTCCATTATTCGCACTTGTAACTCTAATGAACCATTGTGTTGTTTATTGCGTGTTTTCTTAAAGGAAGTATTTTTCTCGCATAGCATAAAATAATTACATAATAATAACGGCAGTATACTGCCGTTTAGACTTCCCTCTTCCTTTACGCTTGTATCTAGGAATTATGGCTCAAAACTCGTTTACACGATATTTTAATTTCTTTAATATTAAAATAATTTAATTATCATCTCATCTCAGCTGATCTACTACCCACTTCCAGGTTCGAAAATGTTTCCTGTGTTAGGTAAATGTGGCTATTACCCACCTATCTACTTTCTGTACCACGCTGATTAGTTGAGGGGGTATAGAATTTGATTTATAGTTTATCATTTTCTGCATGGATGTTCTATGCATATTACATATGACTTATTCGTCTTTTATGTTCTCCAGAAGCAAGAAATGGGATGGTTTTTTTTTTTTTGGGTGTGTTGCGCTGTTGGGTGGGCGCGCTCCTCGCACCACTCAGTCCGGGGCGACAGAGGGACGTAAGCACGCACACCCGCAACCCACCCACGATGCACGTCGCCTTCTATTTTGCCTGCATTTCCGTCACGAAACAAATATATATATATATATATAATTATATATATTTGTTACAAAGTAATGTGACTAAAAATCCTGGGCAAAGATTTATAAACACATTTTCTGAAAAGAATCTGGGAAAATGCACCTAAATCAAAATTTGAAAACATTACTTGCCGAATAAATTGGACACTGGCATGAAACCTCTCAAAGTAAAGTAAGTTCGCTTGCAAACAAAGAAAATTTCGTACCCAATTTTTGCTTATATTGCAATGCTGTTACTTTAGTTTTGATCAACGAAAACAATTCTTTCCTTCAGAAAGGAGAATCTAATATTTGGCAACAATCTTATAAGTTTATCAACAGTCTTTCATGGTTATCTTGCATATTAGATAATAATTACATGTGGTTATCAAATATGAAGTTTTGAACTATGCAAAATGTGCTTTTAGATTCTAGTACGGATTTTTTGAAAAAGAAAATCGCAATCAATACTAATCCTGATAAATTTAGTCGAAACTGAACTGAAGAAAACTGGCATAGAAACCAATGGATTAAGTAAGCTTAACCTCTAATACCAGATTCTAAAAAAAAAATCGAGACAAATTTTTTATTTAATGAAGATGTAAGTAATATCTTCATAAATAAAATCATTGTTCTATAAATAACACTATATCAATAACAATTAATTATGAAACGAAACATCAATTTATTAATACTTTCCATAAATAAACCGATACCACAAATTAAATGAACAAACATTAATTGTGAAAGTAACGAGAAATGCTCAACTATCTGTATCCATAACGAGGACATACATTTTAATTGTTTCATAAATAAAAATATACATCCGAGATATTTTGATTCATTTATAAAAGGACCACATTAATCATTACGTTCCCGCTCCCTTTACGAAATGAAATGGACCAAGGAAGTAATACGCTTTTTCTGTACGTCATTTATTAATGTCACTCAATTATTATTGTTAATAATGCGTTGATCTAATCCAGGTATTAAGATAGTATATGTATATAAGTAATGCCAGTATAAGCGTAGTAGTAATAATTTAGGTGTTCCGTGGGATGATGGATTATGATTACAATGCGTCACTACCACATCCTCTCTCGTCCGAGTAATAAAAAATTTCGGAGGATTCACGAGGAGCATTAGCAACATTTTCCTGGGAAGTCTATAACACTGAATGTAATTTTCAAACCAGGCTTGTGTAGAGCAGCGCCCTGAACTTGTCGCAATCATCGGTGCCGACCTGATGCTGCTGACTATTGTTAGGACGATGCTCGATAGCGTCAGACTGGGATGAGTTGGCCACCTTTAGGGAGGCAGTCGTCTCGCAGAAGGAGGCCGCGAAGCCGGTTCGAGAAGAATTACTCTACCATGCCAGATTCCGCCACCGAGGCGTGGGGCAGCGTAGGCGCGAATACTTAAGCCTGATGCCGCTCTAGCCGAGGTCGCGGAGGGACGGACCGGAGATTAACCGGTTCCAACCGGGGCGACGGAGGGTTGGCACGCGGCCCCATGACCCACCCATGGCATGTCGCCTTCATCGTTGGGCCGACCACCGGTGCAGAGTTCCTTGTCTTCAGTGATCGGCCCGACGGAATACCCTGGCGGCGGGGTACCCTCTCCTCTCTACTCCTCCTTCTCCCTCGGGGGACGTCGGTCGCCGTCGCGCGGTAAGCCTCTCTGCGGGTGTCGGACTAAATCCCCGGTCCACCCGCGGCCTCAACGAAGGCGGCATCAGGCCTGGGCATGCGTACATTTGTTACCCAACACGGGGGGTCCACGGGTTCCCTGGCTGATTGCGCGCTAACAATTAAGCAACCCATCAGCCATGTATCCTCTCGCCGTGCGCCAGAACTTAGGATTCTGGGTGATTGTTTTATAGAGATTTTCTTACTCGCGGTTCGGACGGTTAAGCCAAGACCCTCGCTTCTAAATCTAGGCCTCTAGATGAGTGTTCCGAAGTAACATTCAGGTCTACGATCTGTCGCAGTTGGCAATTACCTGCCCAGTCCTCAAACGAATGAGTGACTGGGCAGATCGAATTTTCGCGTTCAATGATAGATAGAGGGCATAGAGCGAATTTGAGGCCTCCCACAAACTGAGCCCCCCTCAAGCCAGATAATTGCCACGAGCGACAATTCCAGAGGGCAGTCCTAGGGACTGTCGCTCGTACCCAGGGTACACCGGCCCGATAGCTGTTGACAGCAGCGATCGGGCACGCGAGGAAGTTTCTGGCGTACTACCCTACTTTGTCACACTAATGGTGGGTTGGATGGATGTGATGGTGACGTACTGGCTGTTTGATTCTTATAACCCGAATCTGAAGTCTGTTATAATGCCGTCTAACCATGACCATCTAAATTAGGTTTATACTTTAAGTATGGCAAATTATTGCAAGCCAGCAAAGAGATGATATTATATTTATTATTCATCGAACTATATTTTTTGGATGGTTCATTAAATCAAAGTCGTTTAGTGTGCTATAAAGCGGGCTATGCTTGAAATTTCTCTGCGAGATCGGAAATACGAAAATACGTAGAAGAACACGTGTAACCAATATAGCACAAAAAATTAGCACAACCTCTGCGGAAGAAAGATTCTTCAGTGGCGATCACGTATCGGACGATGCAATGTAGGAAGTCGCCGCCGTTTGATGGACTGGACCGACTAACCATTGAAAGTTTCTGTCGTTAGATGACTGACATTTAATAAGAAGCAAAAACACAGATCTTTATTTGTTTTTGTATTGAATTTGTAATTAATTATAATTAAAAGGATATTTAAAATGAACGAAATATATATATAAAATGGTATTAGGCTCAGTCTTGTTGAGCCGACTACTGAGGGCAAGGAACTTGGCTCTGGTGACGGTCGGCCCAACGACGAAGGCGACGTGGGTACGGGTGGGTTATGGGCTCACGCGCTGTCCTTTCGTCGCCCCGGACGAAATGCACGGCGTGTGCGTTTACCAAAGCCCACCCATGAAAAAGGGCTCAATCTTGTGGCCAATAATACAACTTTCTATTTTTTACTTTGGCTAACAAGCAAACAAGACACCTGTTGGTAAGTAATACTGGCGCTCATGGACATTTGTAAGATTTTTCTGTGAGAGTGTGGTACTATACCGAATGGACCGGCCCGCGCCTGTAGACAAAAGACCGACGAGAGTGTGGTCCTACCATCAACCACTCAATTTTAACTTAAAATAAACACAAAATATAGTTATATTTTGTGTTTATTTATTTATGTGGGTAGTTACCCACATACACAAGAGATACAAAATATACAAACGTGTTTCCATAAGAAGATGTATTTTCTGTCATGTGAAAAATTCATTATTTTTGAAGTGAAAATTTCTTTAAGCGCTTTTTGCATTTTATTTTATGGGTATTGAATGAGACGTCACACTCGGCTACATAACGCTGAGTAAACTTTTGAGTAAAGTCGACTCTCATCGACTAAAGAAGTATTTTTAGAGTTAAATACAAATGAAAATTAGTTAATTAATATATATATATATACTAGCAACCCGCCCTCGCTTCGCTTCGGTTTCAGTCGCCTTACTCGTGTAGTGCCCGTTCTCGTGGGTATACTGGAATAAAATATAGCCTATGTTACTCAGGGATACTGTAACATTCTAATGGTATTTTTGGAGAATTTGAAGAAAATCGATGAAGATTTTTTTTCTCCTTATACAAACTTTGTTACTGCGGTTTACCCCCTAGGGGTTGAATTTCAAAAAACCCTTTCTTAGTGGGTTATTACGTCACGGAAAGAAACGAATGTCAAAATTTCATATTTCTGGCTTCAGTAGTTTCGGCTCTGTGATAAGTCAGTAAACTGACATCTTTCTACCTATTTTACACCCTTAGAGGATGAAAATGGACAAACGCTGAAACACGTGTTTATTTATTTTTATTAAAGAGTATTTGTGCTTAATTTGAAGATAGTAGCTAAAGATTTTTTTACTCTTTCCATACAGACTTTACCATTGCGTTTCACCCCCTTAGGGGTGGAATTTCAATTATTTCATTTTTTAGCTTCAGTAGCTTCGGCTCAATTCCTTTATATGTATATTATTGTTAACGCCCCCGCAACACCCCTTGCAGGTGGAATTTTATAAAATCCGTTCTTAGTTGACTCCTACTAGTCAAAAGGAATATTATGCCAAATTTCAAGTCTGTACGCCTTATGGCTCAAGAGATATGGTGATGAGTCAATATATCGCTCGAAAAACCCTATATATATATATATATATATAGGTATATATCTAGGTAGGTATATATCTTACTGTGTGGTGTCGTAAAAGACGACTAAGGGATTAAAACCCTATGCTGACACGTCTGACCAGCGTGGTGTAGTAATTAATTTCCCTCTCACAGTGGAGGAGGCTCGAGCCCAACGGTGCGACATAAAAGAGCTGAAATGATGATGATGAGATTAGGCAATCGTATATTATATCCATAACACAGAGTAAGAATACACAATACCGGTCCGTCCGCCCAGGATGAAATAGGAGGTCAATTTCCTTCATATTGAGGAGGAGGCTGCAGGCTAGCAATGAGACACATGAGTGGAGATGATGATCTTTATATATAAATTTCTTGTGGACGTGTGTATATCACTAAACTCCTCCTAAACTTCCGGGCCGATGTTGATGAAATGTTTTGTGTGCGTTCAAAGAGCGTCATTTGAGAATGGTTTAGATTTACAATTGGACCTGATAGGTGGCGCTGTGATCGAGTTCACGGGGAATTCTTTTTTACCATTTTTTAGATCTGAACAGAACAGCGTCTGTTGGGTCAGCTAGTATATCTATAAAATTCATCATCTCATAATCTCGGCTCATACACGTCTCGCTACTGGGCTCAAGCCTCCACCACAAAAGGAGGGTAATTGAACTTACTGGTCATGGGTAATTGACCTTACCATGTTAGTCAAGCAGGATGGTATAGGGTTTTGTATCGAGTTTTTCTTCTCTTACATAGATATTATATACTTACTATAGTCACCCTTACAAGAAGAAGATAGGGAATGGTGAACTGTATTCTTATTCCGTCACGACACAGAAACAATATTCCTCCTCCTTAGTCGTTCACTCCTGACGGCACCAGCTTTTGTGTGAAAGCTTTCTGAGTCAACGTCGTCTATTCGAACAGTTGCAGTTCCGTCTTCGTAAAGTCTGCGTATGAGACGGATTAGATGAACAGGTACTCCCATTTGAAGGAGTACGTCCCATAACATATGCCATTTTACTGTATCAAAGGCCTTGCGAAAGTCTATAAAGCAGATGTAGAGTGGAATGTTAAACTCTCTAGACTTTTCGATTATTTGTCGAAGAATTAGGATCTGCTCTCTTGTTCCCCGACCCTTGACAAATCCCGCTTGCTCAATAGCTATTTCGGGTTTCAGAAAAACTTGCAGTCTGGTGTTGACAATATGAAGGAGCACTTTGCTGGCATGTGTAATTAACGCTATGAGCCTGTAGTTGCCGCACTTCTTCGTTGATCCCTTTTTGTGTAGTGGTATGAATACGGAGTGTGCCCAGTCTTGAGGCCACTTCTCTGTCTCCCAGACGTGATTGCAGATAACATGCATTATGTCAACTCCGTATTCCCCCATAGCTTTAATTATCTCTATTGGAATAGCGTCAGCTCCAATAGCTTTATCCTTCTTCAGGCGATCAATAGCGGCCCGCACCTCACTCTTCAGGATTGATAGTTTCATAGCATCCCGTGACAAGGTGCCATCGGCATATGACGTTGCTAAGCTGCTATCGCTAACAACAATATTACACAATAATAATAATAAACAATATTACATAACTAGAATTACATATGCATCTAACAAGGCCACCATATGTCTTAAATAATATCAAAGTACTTATTTCACATTTCATAAAATGAACTAATTCATGTTGACTGATATTTCGTATTTCCAATATTTATGCATATGGAGTGTTGTCGCGAGGCGATACAGGTTGGAAGTACGTCAAACACGCTACATCACGGCTGTGGCGTCGTGCGTCGCACCGCCTGTCCTAGCCGCTGATTTATAACCGCAATATAACGCCAACCTGTCCTCCTGATATTTTTATAACCTTCGCACGAAGTTTTTTTCCACAACATTTATACTCTGATTTTTGCACGGATCTTAAACAATTGTATATGAATATACATTTAATATTACGTTTCTTATTCGCTGTTTTGTAATAAAGTGAGATTTAAAGAGCTGGTTAAATAAAATGTTTTACCATAAATCTGAGCTAATAAGATTTATGACTGTGAGAATTATATTATTTACTAGCCGCGCTCGTAGCGTTGTTGCTGTAAAATTATTGCTATTTTTACACTAAGCTTGACAACCCCCCACATCGACCAGTAGCATGCTCTCGCAATCGATGCAGGAAACTTATTTTGTACTTGTAATTAGCAAAGATCTCAATTTATTAAATTTTACAGGTCTATCTAATAAAGCATGGTAAATATTTTGTATTACGTACATATTTTTTTTGTATACGCTGAAAGTTTACTAAGACAGTATGTAATACAGTATGCGTGAACAGTCCAGGCATAGTAGCGCCAGATACCCATTGGTGGTCCAAAAGGTGATTAATAGACTACCTACAGATATACCGTCCGCGTGAGAGAACAACTTTTTATTCCCTCGACGTCGAAGGGAGAGGACTGATAAGTTAAGGCGTCGGGTGGGTTACTCTGTTCAAGGAATCCATTTTGGTAACCCACTGAAGTAACAGTTCCATATTTAATATTTAATAGACACTTTAATTACACAGGTCTAAATAGTGGACAAAAATTATATTGCAACATTTAAAATTTAGCGTGTTTAAAAAAAACATGCGGCTTTGCCGTATGAATAGAATTATGGGTCGTCATTTCACTCTTATACCAATTACTTAAGGTCGATGAAATGTGTACTCTACTTGCATCGTACAGATAGTATAAGTTATGACCGGCCCTCTGTCTGATGTCAACCTCTGAGAATATATATTGACCAGACGGCATCAGATGAAGAGGAGCCTGGTCAATGTAAACCTTTTATCCACAAGCAATGAAAGGGTTGGTGGCGTTTTCAGCCGCTACCTCACAGCATTGAATGGAATAATGAATAGTAGTCATATATTTTACTTATAGCTATTTCGTTATTTACAACAAATGCCATTAAAGTAATATCAAGTGTATTTAACAAAATGTAAATGTACGTAGTACTTCAACTAAGAACAAAGTGATTACGTTGAAATAGCTTTAATAAGTGCCATCGTATGTAATAATGTAAACAATTATAATAACGACAGAAAATTGTATGTGTGGTACACGAATGTAATATAATAAAAATAAGTTTGACAACAAAAACCAGACTAAGGACAAATCATGCTCAAAAAATATGGAACGCGTGGGATTCGAACCCACGCCTATTAGAAATGTGTTTCAATCAAATTGTCACTCGTATTTGTCATCTGTATGAAAGAATTGCCTTCCGTCGTAGGTATGGTTTGAGTCCCACGTTTATTTTTTCATTCGTTAACAAGTTTTCTAAATAACCTATAATCATCATCATTCAACCTATAAGCGTTCACTGTTAGACGTAGGCTTACATCATATTTCGCAGATACATGATCGCCACTCGAGAATCTTTCTTCGTTAGCGGTTGTCAGTTCATCAAACGATGTGACCCGCCCATTGGCACTTCAGCGTGCTAATTCTTCGTGCTACGCCGGTCACACCCTTTCTTCTACGGATTGCTGTATTACGGATTCTATATCGCAGAGAAATCCCGAGCGTGGCCCGTGACTTTGAGCTTGGTTATCAGGTCTACGTATAGGGGCCACGCTTCTGTGCTGTAAGTCATCACTGGTAACACAGGCTAGTCGTTATCCTGTGTTTTTAGACACTGGAGTATGTTGAATGAGGAGATCCTCTTAAGTTTCCTAAGCGCTGCCCAGCCTAGTTGGATTGACGAGTGGCTGACCTCGTTTTCGAAATTGGATCTACTTGGACTGTTTGCCTTAGATAAACATAATGATCGCCAACTTTGAGAATCACATCGACAACTAGGACCAGTGCGGGAATGACATGGCTTTCGTCTTGTCCATGTTCATTCGTAAACCTACTAATTGGAATGCCCTACTGAGATCGTACTACTGAGTATGATGCCAAGATCTTCAATCCTACCTTTCATCTTAAATCTCAGTAATTTAAATTTGAAACAAGAAAATATTCAACATTTAATTTAATTTGCTATGAATAACGGTGAATCAATACGCTTCTTACGCGACGGCTTTTACAGATGTGTTGCATTATTTGTTATTGTCCGTGTGGTGACAGAGTAAGAATACAATTCACCACCCTCTCTCTTATCCGCGGGTGTCGTAAGAGACGACTAATGGAATATAATATGCATACAACATCTGTGCAAGAGAATAAAACCCTATGCCAACACGTCTGACCAGCGAGGTAAGTACCTAAATTTCCCTCCCATAGTGGAAGAGGCCCGAGCCCAACAGTGGGATGTATATGGGCTGAGATGATGATAACAAATGTTATATGCAAGAGAAATAAAACTCGAAATGGAGCCTTAAACCAACATGTATGGTATAGTAATTGACCAGTGTGGTATGGTAGGTCGATTTCCCTCCTATTGTGGAGGAGGCTCTAGCCCAACTGTGGCCAGATGAATATTTGAACTATGATGATGATGATGATGAATATTTGATAAATATGATAAGTAGTTTTGAACTGAGGAAGGAACAGATGTGCAAATCTACCTATAAATGGGTACAAGTATACATATATGGGTGTGTATATAAATACCGGTCAATCTTCTAACTCTCTTTATGGCTTGGCTGTATCAGACCAATAATAAAATTATAACCTAATAAGAAGGTACCTCTTTATACCTCTAGTACCGACCATACCTCTAATAGCTACCATATCCACGCAATTCCTGATGATTTTTTCTAGGCTTTCATTATTGGCTATTTACTTCAAGAAATTTATTTTAATCATGAAATCCAGCTAAGCTCATTGAATCATTGAATATGGTGCTAAGATCTCCTAGCAGTTCTACTATAGCCAGGACCAATGGAAGGACACATTTATTGCTCAGCTTCATTTAAAATGGCAATGGGTAAACCACATCGCACGACGAATCGACATCCGTTGGGGAAGAAAAGTTCTCGAGTGGCAACCACGAATCGGACGACTCTGCCTAGGACGGCCCCCTACTAAGTGGTCTGATGCCATTTTCAAAATCACGGGGAACCGTTAGATGTAAGTGGCACAGGACCGTGCCGAGTGGCATTCTCGTGGGGAGGCCTATGTCCAGCAGTTGACTTCTGTAGGCTGATGGATGGATGGATGATTGCTCAGTTCACCTTTACACCGATAAACTAATACAATTTACTGTAAACAATAATTTACTCCATATTGTCTAAGATTTGTTCAACTACAAACGATCCAAAATATTACTTCGACATAGATACTGTCGTGATCTATCTGCAAACTTCAAATTAGTTAACTAACCAAAATTTACATAAGTTGTTTGTTCATTGTGTTTGTACAATAGAAGCCGGGAACTGAAATTAGGTGCAAATAAACAGAGATATCGAATTCGCTCTATCGAATGGCTTTGACAAGCTAAACCATTATAAAGAATTCTATTTAATTTCGATTCGAAAATGTGGATACTATAATAAAAATGTTCACCTGAATTTATTGCGAATTATGTTAAGAGATCAGTTATTGATATCTAATATATCGGGATATCCTTTCGAGTACGGACCTATATATATGTATATATATATATATATATATATATATATATATATATATATATATAGCTATACTTACAATTAGCACCTGGACAGGACCACATTCAACCAATATCCAATACTAAACGCATTTACAACCGTCCCTGTCTACGCCAATGTAATTGTCGAATAGGTACCTAACATAATGTCTATCGTATAGCCGACATGTTCAAGTGAATCTTGTTGCATTTTGCATAAAATCGATACTCATGAATACCCTCCACCACATGGAAGCTGACGTGAGACTCGCCGATTCGAATTTACTACAATCCGTTTTACTTTATATGGGCACACATTTCCCGAACCGAAAATGGATAATTCAATTTTTAAATCACATCATATATTTTCCTGAGCGTTTATTTCGACAGACAAGTATAACTTTCCTTCAATATACTTTTAAACACCTTTTTTTTTATGGGTGGGCTATGGTAAGCGCACGCGCGGTCCAGTCCGTCCGGGGCGACGAAGGGACGGCGCGCGGGAACATAACCCACCCGTACCCACGTCACCTCTTGTTGGGCCGACCACCGGAGCAGATGTGACTTGTCGTCAGTGGTCGGCCTGAAGGAATACCCTTACGGGTAACCTCACCTCTCGACGTCCTGGGACGTCGGTCGCCGTCGCGCGATCAGCCTCTGCGGGTGACGGACAATTCCCCGGTCCGATCACCCGCGGCCTCGGCTAGGGCGGCATTAGGCGCAGATACTCGCGCCTGCGCCGCCCGAGCCGCCGGCGGCGGAACGTGTCGCCGATACTTTTAAACAACTGGGACCCCGCCTCAGGGGGCTGTTCGACGCGTGTTTAGCGTCCGGACGGTTCCCTGGGTGCTGGAAGGAGGGAAGGCTGGTGCTACTGCCGAAGCCGGGACGGTCTCCGGAGTCGCCTTCGGCCTACAGGCCTATCGTGCTGCTCCATGACACGGGCAAGCTACTGGAGAGGGTGGTAGCTGCCCGCATCGAGCGGCACCTCGTCGGCACGGGGCCCGATCTGTCGGACGCACAGTTTGGGTTTAGGAGGGGTCGTTCGACGATCGCGGCTCTGTTGCGCCTGAGGACCGTGGCGACTGAGGCCGTCACCGGCGGGGGAGTGCTGTTGGTGGTGTCCCTAGACATCGCCAACGCATTCAATAGTCTGCCATTTAGCTGCATCCGGGAGGCGCTCCGGTATCACGGAGTGCCAGCTTACCTGAGGCGGCTAGTGGCAGACTATTTGGACGGGCGCAGCGTCCTCTGCACCGACCGAGCAGGGGACGTCGTGCGAACGCCCATGACATGCGGTGTCCCACAGGGGTCGGTCCTCGGACCCACCCTGTGGAACATCGGCTACGACCGGGCGTTGAGGTGGAGCCTCCCGCCCGGGCTGGGCGTGATTTGTTACGCCGACGACACGCTCGTCACAGCCCGCGGTGGGACGCTAGAAGAGGCGGTAAGCCTGGCGACCTCTGGTACCGAGGAGGTCGTCAGGCGGATCGAGGCACTGGGGTTGAGGGTCGCCCTGGACAAGACGGAGGCCCTCTTGTTCCATAGGCGCCGTATGAGACCTCCCATCGGCGTCTCGATCACCGTCCATTCGGTTGAGATCAACATCCGGGCCCATATGAGGTACTTGGGCCTGGCGCTCAACAGGCAATGGTGGTTCCGGAAGCATTTCTGCAGGCTCGCTCCACGGTTCGTCGGCGCGGCGTCCGCCCTATCGTGGCTTATGCCGAACGTGGGCGGACCGAGCGCTGCGTGCCGACGGCTGTACGCGGGAGTCATCCGGTCGATGGCGCTGTACGGCGCACCGGTGTGGGCGGGGTCCCTGACCGTCCGTCTGAGAGCCCTCTTGTGGCGACCACAGAGAGTCATGGCGATCAGGGCCATACGCGAATACCATACGGTGGCGACGGAGGCAGCGTGCCTATCGCCCGGGACCCCCCCGTGGGACCTGGAGGCGGAAATGCTCGCCGGATTGTATCGGCGGGTGACGGGGGTGCGAGCGGAGGGCGGTGTGATCTCGTTAAGGGAGCTCACCGCCTGGCGCGTCGACGCCCGCCGAGACGTCATTGCCCGTTGGGCAGTCCGGCTGGAGAGGCCTCGGTCCGGGTTGCGAACCGTGGAGGCCTTCCGGCCGGTGCTGATGCAGTAGTTGGAGAGGCGGCACGGGGTGCTCTCCTTCCGACTGGTGCAGGTTTTGACGGGGCATGGGTGCTTCGCCAAATACCTGCACAAGGTCGTTAGGAGGGAAAGTACACCGTCCTGCCACCACTGCGATTGCGACGACGACACGGCGCGCCATACGCTCGAGGCCTGCGCGGCTTGGGCAGTGCAGCGCTGTGAATTCGTCGCAATCATCGGTGCAGACCTGACGCTGCTGGCTATCGCTAGGGCGATGGTCGACAGCGTCGGGAATTGGGACGCGGTCGGAGCCTTCTGCGAGACAGTGATCTCGCGGAAGGAGGCGGCGAATCGCCTGCGCGAGGAGCGCAGCCTCGATGAGGAGATCCGCCGCCGGCGACTGGGGCGGCGTAGGCGCAACTACCTGTGCCTCATGCCGCCCTAGCCGAGGCCGCGGGTGACCGGGGATTAGTCCGTCATCCGCTGAGAGGCCGACCGCGTGAGGAAAAACCGACGTCCTTCCCGATGGGGGGACGTCGCTCTATGGGAGGGTAAGTAACCCTGCTCCGGTGGTCGGCCCAACGACGAAGGCGACGTGGTTTTTGGGTGGGTTGCGGGTGTTGCGTGCTTAAGCCCCTCGGTCGCCCCGGACGGAGTGGTGCGAGGAGCTAGCCGTCCGCAGCCCAACCCAAAAAAAAAAAAGAAATTTACTTATAATATCAATATATGTTGTGTTCGCTTTATGTCTACGAAATATTATAAATTATTTATGCTCCAATATTAGCAATATTATATGCAGCCTGTTCGAGTCCCAATTTCTTATTGAATTAGTATACCATATCTATTCTGTGTATGGTGATAATATGCGGGTTGAGACTACAATATGTTGCCACCCCTTATTTTCGAGTGGGAGTCATAAAACTTGGTTAACGGAACACCAGAGTAGACGGCAGCAGCGATATCCTAGAATACTCCTAATATGGCGGTATAATCGTGTAACACTCCATATTTGAGAGTACTATATCCAATTTAATTAAGATGCTATGGCTAATTAAAAATGCTCTCTTGTTGTTGATACCCACCAGCTACGATCTCACTCTATTTCTTACATTATTCTAAAGTGACTACACACTAAAATTATACACCTCATTCATTTAATATAAATTAACCCGCCTTCTCTAATAAAGTCAATCCTTTAAGTTTAAATATCAAAGATTTCCCTATTTCAACGTAGGATTTTAAAATTATTGTTTGTAGGATTTTAAAATTGTTACATTACACAACCCACGCACTTTCGAATAAGGGCGTAATCTTTAGAATAAAAAATAAGAAAACACCTATGCAAATATCTGATGCCAAACAAAGGGTATAAAGCCCGCGGCCACGAGCAAAAATTTAATTGTAATTCTCGCAGATAAATGTATTTCAAGATTATTGAAACCACTTTTATTATTTTATCTATATCTTCGAAAAAGCATTAGGGAAATTTAAGAGGATCTTCTCGTCCAACATACCTCAGTATCTAAAAAAATACAGCTCTTTTTTTTTTTTTTTTGTGGGTGGGCTGCGGTCGGCGCGCCTCCGCACCACTCCGTCCGGGGCGACAGAGGTGCTTAAGCACGCAACTCCCGCAACCCACCCGAAAACCACCTCGCCTTCGTCACTGGGCCGACCACCGGAGCAGGTTTACTTGTCGTCAGTGGTCGGCCCGACAGAATACCCCCTACGTGGGGTACCCTCCCATCGACCGACGTCCCCCCCCCCTCGGGGAGGACGTCGGTCTTTCCTCACGCCGACCTCTCGGCGGGTGACGGACTAATCCCCGGTCACGTCACCCGCGGCCTCGGCTAGGGCGGCATGAGGCGCAGGTAGTTGCGCCTGCGCCGCCCCAGTCGCCAGCGGCGGATCTCCTCATCGAGGCTGCGCTCCACGCGCAGACGTTCCGCCGCCTCCTTCTGCGAGATCACTGTCTCGCAGAAGGCTGCGACTGCGTCCCAATTCCCGACGCTGTCGACCATCGCCCTAGCGATGGCCGGCAGCGTCAGGTCGGCACCGATGATTGCGACGAGTTCACGGCGCTGCACTGCCCAAACCGCGCAGGCCTCGAGCGTGTGGCGCGCCGTGTCCTCGTCGCAATCGCAGTGGTGGCAGGACGGTGTACTCTCCCTCCTTACGACCTTGTGCAGGTATTTGGCAAAGCTCCCGTGCCCCGTCAACACCTGCACTAGTCGGAAGGAGAGCACCCCGTGCCGCCTTTCCAACCACTGCATCAGCACCGGCCGGAAGGCCTCCACGGTTCGCACCCCGAACCGAGGCCTCTCCAGCCGGACTGCCCAACGGGCAATGATGTCTCGGCGGGCGTCGACGCGCCAGGCGGTGAGCTCCCTTAACGAGATCTCACCGCCCTCCGCTCGCACCCCCGTCACCCGCCGATACAATCCGGCGAGCATCTCCGCCTCCAGGTCCCACGGGGGAGTCCCGGGCTAGGATGACGCGTACCGCCGACTCTGACACGCCGTGCACCTCGTCGGGCAGCGGCTCCTCCCCCTTCCAAGGTCTCCCGCGGCCACGAGCCGGCGGAGGGACCACGACGACGCAACAACGCCCTCCCCGGCGCAGCTCGTTTCGGTGGCGAGGACGGCATCGGCGGCGCGGCCGGCGCCAGGCGCGCGAACTGAGCCCGCAGGTCGGCCATCTCCTTGGCCAACCCGCGGTTCTCCCGTCCCACCGCCGATAGCTCCGTCTCCAGCTTGCGGTTGCGTTCCCGCAAGCCGGAGACCTCCTCACTAAGGCGGGCGTTCGCGGCCTGTAGGGCCGCCACCTCGCCACCGTGGCCGGCCGGACCGGGGGTCCCCGGCCTCGCCACCACCGCCGATCCTCGACCTCTGCGTCCACGGGGCATGGTCGGGACTTTGGGAGGAGGCATGTTGGTACTCCCCTCCGAGTCGGTGTTCGCGCTGCCCCCGTTAAGGGGGCGCTTCCGGACGCTCGGGGGGAGGGCCTCCTCCCTCTCGTGCCACTTACCGTGGTGTCGGTGTTCTCCTCGGCAGCCTGCACCTCCTTCCTCGACGACGGCCTACTCGTGAGCTCCTCCCCAGCTGACGGCCTGCCTATCGTCTCCCTACTCCTACACCTATCGGACGGACCTGCGACGCATCTGCCGCCCTCGTCCCTTCTCTAGCCGACCTGCATCCGGTCGGTGCTACTTTCGTCGGCGGACGGCTCTGTGTCGACTCCGAGCTACCTTCCATCATCTTGGACGGCCCTGCGGCAATGCCGCCCTCGTCCTCGGATCCGCTGCCATTGCCGACGCTCTCCTCCAGCGACGGCTCTGCGGTGGACTCGCTCTCCAGGTTCGACGGTCCAGTAAAAGCAGCAATGCTGCCACCCGCCTCGCGTGCTTCTGCCTTCTTCCGCTCCCACCTCACCTTAGATCTTGTGGCGCTTATGCGGGATCGCGCAGCGGCGGAACGCCTCGGCTTCGTCCTCCGGGTCTTCTTCCTGACCTCCTCCTCATTCCCCTTCCCCCCCTGAGCCACTTGATGTTGAGCCGGGCTCTCGGCTTCTAAGGCAGTAGTTGCCCCCCACCCATACGTTTGGGGACTGACTGTGCCGGGACTTGGGCGCGACTCCAAATGGACGTCGCGCGCAAGCACCGGCACAGCAAGGGACTCCCCGGCCTGGCCGGGACCCTCTGGTGAAGTTTTACTTTGTCTTACTTCTGCCATTTTTGGGACGTTTTTGAGTCTTGCCTTGACTACCACTCTAACGGCTGGACGCTCGCGCGCTTTTTAACCCATCAACCATTCATCCCCTCGCCCAGTGGCCAAACTTAGGATTAGGGGTAATTTTTTATAGGGGTTTTCTTCCCCGTGGTCCGAAGACCCCCGGTCCTGACCCCCTGCTCAGGATTACGGTTTGGGCCTTCCGGCCTTCCGGGTCTGGCCGCTCGCGAGCGACCGACCCGTCACGCCCCCGGGCTGTGACGCAACCGTCCCTGGCGACGGAGTGCCATGACGCACATCCGCCCCATTGGCCCCGGGTCAGATCCGCCGTGCGCTCTACCACCAGAGCCGCACGCGGAGACCCCCACCTGCCAGAATCTTGGCCGTCCAAATGGACGCATGACGTCCAAATGGACGTTACCAGGGAGCACCACGAGGAGGTGCTCCGGCCGCGCCCCCCAAAAATACAGCTCTACGACTAGTTTGTGGTACCACTGATGACTTACGGCACGGAAATGACATAGAATCTGAAATATGAAAATCTGCAGAAGAACGGGTGTAACCGCCATAGCACGAAAAACTAGCACGCTGAAGTGTGTGCACGACGAACCGACAACAAGTTGGGGAAGAAAGGTTCTCGAGTAGCGACCATATATCGGACGACGTAGTATAGGATGCCCCCACTAGGTGGACCGATGACCTGGTGAAAGTTGCTGGCCAGGCGCCATAAGATTATACTCTGTGGATAAACATGAAAGAGGCAGGTCTAGTAGTGAACGGCAATAGGTTGAAGGATGAAATGAATCGTACTCATTCCTTTATGGTGATAGAAGAACTCGCATTTATCCACAAACCTTTATATATAGAGACTTTCAGGTCTACTGAGACCTAGTAATTGTATTTTGATAGTTACATACCCGCTCTCTGAGGTGGACCTCAGTATGGGGTAAACGCAACTTACAGTTCAATCCCACGAAGACACAAGTTTATTGTAAAGAAGAATCCTTTTATCATAACACCTTAGTTACAAGAAGTAACTCTTCAAACCTCTGAGGTGATTTGGATCATCGGCTTCGAAATATCCAAATGTTGTTTAAGATTCATTTAGAGAAAAATTCAAATTAGCGAGTAAGAATCTGGGTGACGTGAACAGAGAGAAACTATTTTACAAGGAAATAATGATTTTTCTTGTACGAAGCACACCAAATGAACTGTCATCCACACGCATGGAATATACTGCTTACATCTACAGGGCGAGAGCTCTCAAGTAGGAGATAAACCCACTTGACTCCCTGAGACTTCTCAGGGAATCAAATGGGTTTCAATGATTCGAACAACATGTAAGTACATGTTGTTCGAATCATTGATAATTCCAATCTTTTGGACAGATCACAGACAGTTCGGGTCTCTCAGTGTGCTCTATCAACTCTTTAATGGGGATCTGTTTGATTTGACGCGACTCATTTTTATCATCGTATCACTCAACACCATAATATATGTTACCCATATTAGACAAATTACACTGCGATATCGGCAGGAAACGATATCATCTTCAACTGTATCGACACCAGCCATCCACACTGCAGTGTTTCTCGAGGGCTATGATATGTATAACTCATAATTAGAAAAATAATGTGTCATTAACATCATAAACTTGCATTGAAATAATTTCAATAGCTAATAAAGTAACCTGAATAAACTTTAAAAAATTCGAAAATCGTTATAACCTTTACCGCAAAAGTAACGCTAATAAATATCCACGGCGACTAATAAAAACAAACAAAAAAAAGATTAATCGCACGGTTCTTTGATGCCTATTTCAATTAGAAAAAAGTCAATTTAGGATAAAAGCGGTTTGTAAGTAAAGAGAGGTAGCGTAGCAATGGAAATTGTCCCAGGAGTAGGCGATGCGGGTGGGCACAGAATTTAATTTACCGCTGAGCCCAACACGGACTTTTGTCACAACGTACAGAGCCAATTAGGTAAATACGCGAACAGCGGACGAAGTGACTCGGGGCGACCCGTCACGTGCATCCGTAAACACTTACGGCTTGATGAGCGGGCCCCTCCCGTAATCATATTTCAAGTGGCCGGGTAATCTCGTTGTCTCATCAACACTGACTACATTATTAACGTGTTACACTGTATTAGCGCTCATTAAAGTAATGAAACCCTTTACAGTGCGACTCAACCGACTTTGAGGGCTCTTAACTTATGAAGGTTGCCTATTATGTACCGCGTGTAATCACGTGACGATAGTACTAGTCGCCAAAGTGAAGTAACAATAATAGCTTTAGCTACTAACTTTACTTATTAGAATTGTTGCTAATTTATACATAGATTACTTGCAAGATATGTGATGTTTGGATAATATTGAATGATTAAAACTTATAGTTTAGTGAGATTTATCTGTTTTGTTCTTAGCATCAGATATTTGGTTCTTTGATCTTTCAGACCGTTGGCAACTGTTGTTGAATATTGCCTTTGGTGTGGAAAGTATTTATAATTTTAAGATCTCTGCATTTTACATGAATTGAAATAAATTAAAAGTGGCGTTTTCTATGATTGCCAGAACCAACCTTGACAAAAATTTCGTGGTATGACTCAAAATTTCTTCATTATAAAGTTTCAAAGGACCGCGGTTCGTCATTTTCTGTTAAAGAAGAAAGTTAAAAAAAAAAAAAATAAACCATATCAAGATTATAAAAAATTGAATTACTGTCTCCTTACTTAATGTTTAAGAAATTCAATTTAATGCTCATTGCACTGATGATTTCAATAATCGTGAAATGCCATAAGCAAGCCGACAGCTAATCGTGGCGTCTCGGACACAAATCTTGGATCGTAGAGCATTATTAGGTTCTCCGTCAATACATTCTCAACGGTAAGCAAGATGTTTCGAACAAGCCCCAGTAAATGGCATATCGGTGTTTTCATCATCAACATCGGAGTTCAAACATGTTCCACTGCTGGGATCGACCCTCTTTCACAGTAGGAGGGCGGACATTGACCTACTATACCACGTCGGTCAAACGGATCAGTACCTACTGATCCGTTTGACCGACCGAGTTTACTTTCGAGTTTATCTTCTCTTGCATAGATGTTGTATGCATATTATATCCCTTCAACATTTCAGCTCATATGTACATGTCCCACTGTTGAGCTCGAACCTCCTCTACGATAGGAGGGAAACTGAATTACTACATCACGCTGGTCAGACGTGTTGGTGTCTGTTGGTATAGAGTTTCATTTCTAATTTTCCTTTTCTTGCATAGATGTTATATCCATATTTAATCCCTTAGTCGTCTTTTACGACAGCGACGGACAACAAAGGGGGTGGTGAGTTGTATTCCTACTCCGTCACCACACGGAAAATCATCATTTATCGTCCTTTATGACACCTATGGGTAAGAAACAGGGCGGTGAATTGTATTCTTACTCCGTCAGCACACGAATAATATACGTGTTTTAAAAACTAAAATTATGTATGGCGAAATATAGGTATTTTACACGTTTTCTTTATCTTTATTTATTGCTTTGGATGACATATGAGGAAGCACTCCATATGTTGATAAGTGGTAACTGCCACTCACGGACGCCTACAATACTGGGTGCATAGCTAGGTCGCCGCATACTATAAAGTTGTGGACCTTCGGTTCTTTCGTTCACCCAACAAGTGAGTGAGAGGGAGAGAAACAAAACACAGTCGTGAATTGCTAGTGCTACCGATTTAATACAAGAGTTTGCTACTATCTCTAGCAAATCAACTCATTGATAAGCTACAGACATAAAAAATGGGACTAATCCCACCACACATTCCCACCACTGTAACTCCTGTAAGCCAGGATCCACAATGGTCTCCGTATAAGACACTGAGGTTTGACCCTCAGGAAGTCCCGGGAATCGCTTTTAATTGTCTTGGGACCCGCAACAAATTTAATTAGAAAAGAAAACAGGAGGAGTTGGAAAGATTCCACTTCCCTCCTATGCAAAGCGGGAGACATGAAGCAAAGTTGGCTGATAAGCCAGTAAATAAGAGTTTGTACAACTACGTGAAACGCAGCGGTACAGCACCACGGATTGGACAAAGCTTAATGGACCTATTTGTGAGCTTTAGGTTTAGTTACAGACAGCAAACTGACAACAGCGCAACCCTATCACTAAACCAAATCATGTTTTTTGTCGTTTATGCTTATCATTTACACCTGAAATTTGAACCGAATACACTCCTAGCAAGCGATTTATGACCCGGTCTTGGTGTAATGTCTAAACACTACCTTCGTCTTGTTTATAGTTTTGCTGGCACTGATCTAATAACAGTAAGATGTTTACATTCACTGCACAGCAATGAACTTGAAGGATAAATGACTATACAGATAACGTAGTTGTCTATGTAGCAATCTTATGCACTCAGCTTCATGGGCCTGAATTCCATGCCTGATAGTCTTATGTACAATTAACAAATAGTCACCCTAAGTCTGATCATTATTAATGTCCTATTTGCAAAACTATTGACCTTCACGTTACAAGGATTTATTTGTTCCAAAAAATTTGTAAAGTTATATATTGGCGAGTAGTTGTACGGTTGTTTACACTCCACATATTATTCCTCAAGCGAAGAGCATAATTATTCGCTATGTAGACAAGCATATCACATTCTAATAAAAACTTTAATATAAACTTCAGCTAACTCCACCTGATGTCGTTTCGTCAACCAATACATTGACAAGGAGGGTTGACTGGGTTCAGGCAGACGTTAGTTCCAAGCCGTCTCATATACACCTAAGTTTTAAGAATACAATCGTGACCACCTCTTTTTCTAATAAATCGCAAAAAAAGCATCATCATCAGCTGAAAAATCACCAGGCAGTTACATTTCATCACCTAAACTTGGAAGCATTACAATGCTCACTTGATAAGAGCTCTATGTTAAACTATAGACTTTGATAGGACGATGAGTGGATAGACATCGTTTGATTATATCCTGCTTAAGCACCTGTGAAAAATAAAGCTATAGCTTTCATTCTATAGAATAAAATATGAGGCTACCATGCTTATTTTCATCATCATCATCATCGCAGCCCACGTACGTCCCACTTTTGGGTTCGGGCCTCCTCAACAATGGAAGGAAATTTATCCTACTATATCATGCTGGTCAGACATGTTGGTATATGGTTGGGTTTCATTTCGAGTTTTCCTTTTGTTACACAGATGTTACGTGTATATTATATCCCTTAGTTGTCTTTAACGACATCCACGGGCAAGATAGGGAGTGGTGAATTGTATTCTTACTCCGTCACCACATGGATTTTGTGTTATAATTGCATTATGATATCGTTATTTTTTGCAAAACATTCTTCTAATGTTAAAAACGTGTATTTGGTAAATAACAATGATTTTTCCATTAGAAACACTTGATCCCTGACTAAGAGCACATTTCACGGGCCATCTATCTTGTGAGGATATTAGAAACAACATTTTCCGATTGTTTATACGTGCTTGGTAAGCTCTTCTTTCATTAGAAACGACGACGTCGCCTGCACAGAACACCCGCACCGCTGTACCGCTAAGATTGATGGGCGCGGGATGGATTTGTTCTATTCGCGTTTCGTACTCATCAATCATTCGCGGATATTTTTACGTGTCTCAGGTTGTTTAGCCTAAATAGATTGTTGCAGCACTGAAGCGTCGCTCATATCGACATATATCGCGTTAGTAACGACATCTTACATATGTAAGACATCGCACTTTCAAAATGTTCGACATCATTCAACTATAACGGTATGTTTTATTCATGAACTGCTATCGAAAAATAACAGATCCTCTATAAATATGACTTGAACTTAATATTTTACGCTAAATTTTAACCTCAGTAGAACATATTGAGTGATAATAACGTTGTTATATAGATTAAGGTACTGAAGTTTGTAGGCACTAGCTTCGGTGCTATCTTATGTAATAACGAGCAACTTGACATTATTCAGTTGTGATTGATTAGTTTAAGGGTTCAAGTTGAATGTAATTGAGTTAACAACCTAATCAAAAGCCTCATTTGAAGATGTTTATGTACTTCTCTCTTCTCTTGTTATTCTCTGAAAACCATAACTTATTTACTCAGATAGCTATATATTTTTTTTTAAAGTTCAAACACATTTAACATACAATTTTAAAGGTTCCATATATTGACACTCAAGTAAAGGAATCAGTAACTGGGACCCACTCAAATAATAGAGAGGGATCACACGAAGAATCTTAAATCTCCAAATCTAAGCCTTTTAAAAAAAAACAAAGCAGTCAAGAGGACTGCCGACAGAAATAAAAACTTAAAGTTATGATCATTCAGTTGCTATTTTTGGATCTTCAATTAAAATTATCTGGTATTTGAATGATAAGTTCTTGATTTGTATGATGTCTGTCTATCATTTAAGATTCTAGAAGATTAAAATAATCAAACAAAAACATTATTTTAACAATGCATAGTATATATACATTGAACTTTTCACAAAATCTATCAACATTCCACTTATAAGATACCTATGCACAACACTATACGTCAGCTGTATAGCTACAAATATACTGCTACAAACATGTTGGTGACGCGAACAAACGAGATTTCACACATACAAAAAGTGTTTAAGGCGCCCAGTGCACTGCGCGTGCGCCAGTCATGAGCATATCGGTGACGCGAACCCATAAGATTTTCTCCTACCAAAACACTTAAGCACTCCCAACGCATTTAAAGAAGTTTTCATTTCAAAAATATGAATAAATGTTATTAAATTGCAAATCTTTTGTATTGAAAGCACTTTAAATACATTTTGACAACATTTTACTTTAACTTATTTGTATGTATGTATCGAGCTTGTAGTTGCAGAGATTTTTATTGGTCCCTGACTTTGTATTTTTCATTTGTTGCAGAGTCGTTATTTCCTCGTTTTGTTGAGCCAGTCCCAAACGTGACAGTGACAGTGGGGCGCGACGCATTGCTTGCTTGTGTTGTCGAAGATCTAAGAGGATATAAGGTATGTTTTAAATTTAATTCATTCATTCAATTTAATATAAAACTTCAAATAGCTGCACATTATAATTGTTCTTCCAAGTGATCTTAAAAGGACGTAAATAAGCTCTATCTTCAGATTATCTTTACAGCTTATTCGAAAGTATGATCTTTCTTACCGAGTTTGGGCTAAGAGTGGCCATGAGTTTAAGGCCTCAAATTTATTGTGTTTTAAGTTATTTGTTATGTGTACTAAGTACATGATTGGATATCATTTTATGGTTTTTAACACAAAAACCAAAATGTAAACAGGATGGCGATCAGAGGTTATAAATACACAGGCCCCTAGGAGTAGGCTATTTCGAAAGGGGCACTCATGTTTGGGCAGCAATGTCATAATTATCATACTTGCAAGCCTACTAACGATCGATACTAAAATTTCTTAGTCGTTTTCTACTGCAACCTCGGGCAAAGAAAGGGGTGGAGCTACATAGCTTAGACCAGGGATCGCCAAATGGTGGACCGCGGTCCGCATCCGGACCGCCGACCCATTTAGTGCGGACCAAAAGAATAATACAGCAACTGCAGAGTAATTAATTTAATACTCTGTAGTATTAAATTAATTACTCTGCAGTTGCTGTAATAAGTACGTAGTAATGCAGTACGTAATTTTATAAAAATGTATCCCCGCATTATTGTTGTTGACGTCGTCAATTCAAAAATATCGAAATAAGAAAATACATTTGTTAACTAAAAATTACATTTAATTTTTTTCCTATTATAAGCATGTACGGACCGTGATGGTTATTTCATTTCTTAAAACGGACCCTTAGCAAAATTATTTGGAGAACCCTGGCTTAGACTATCATTGCAATGATAACTTTAAACTTGCCTCAAAAATTGATTTCATCATAATATTATAAATATGGCATATAATAACAACACTACCGTTATTAACAAGTAATTGTATAGTTAGACGAAGTTCGCATTTAATTCCGAAATACCAAGTTAGCAACGCTTCGTTAATATAATGGTATATGTTTGGAATTTACTGATAGTTTGGTTATATTCTCTATCCAAGAATATCATGGGTTTATGTATTAAATACTAAACATTGGTGTACTAAACGCTCTTGTATAAAGAGCATACTAGTAAGTATACAAATCTTATGGAGTTTTCCGTGAGGTGACGGAGTAAGAATACAATTCACCACTCTCTGTCATGTCCGTGGATGTCATACAAGACGACCGAGGGATATAATATGCACATAAGATCTGTGCAAGAGAAGGAAAACTTAAAATGACACTCTATACCAACATGTCTGACCCGCATGGTATAGTAGGTTAAATTTCCACCCATTGGAGGAGGCACGCTGGAGATTTGTAATACAGGCCTCGAGCCTAGTACAGACTCCAGCTCTCATAAAGGAACAATTAATTTGTTATCTTGTTATTTTTTTATATGTATATCTAATAGTAATGGAAGTGATATGCTTAAAACTAAGATGCATCTATACTAATTTTATAAAGAGGAAAGATTGTTTGTATTGAATAGGCTTCAAAATTACTGTCCCACTATCGGGCTTGGGCCTCTTCTACTATGGGAGCGAAATTCACCTTACTATGCCATGCTGGTCAGACAGCTTGGTACAAGATTTTGTATCGAGTTTTCCTTCTCTTGCATAGATATTATAGCATATTATATCCTCCGACATAGCACGAAGAATTAGCACGCTGAAGTGGCAATGGGCAGGCCACATCGCTCGAAGAACCGACAACCGCTGGGGAAGAAAGGTTCTCGAGTGGCGACCACGCATCGGACGACGCAGTGTAGGACGCCCCCCCACTAGGTGGACCGACGACCTAGTGAAAGTTGCTGGGCGTCGTTGGATGCAGGCGGCACAGGACCGCACATTGTGGCGCAATATGAGGGAGGCCTACGTCCAGCAGTGGACGGCAATAGGCTGAAATGATGATATCCTTTAGTCGTCTTTTACTACATCCACGGGCAAGATAGTGAGTGGTGAATTGTATTCTTATTCCGTCACCCCACGGACTAACTATATATTACTAAAATTGCAATATTCTATGATTTTTTTTTTTGTTTGTGGGCTGCGGTCGGCGCGCCTCCGCACCACTCCGTCCGGGGCGACAGAGGAGCTTAAGCACGCAACTCCCGCAACCCACCCGAAAACCAC
Organism: Lymantria dispar; assembly: GCA_032191425.1. NCBI lineage: Eukaryota > Metazoa > Arthropoda > Insecta > Lepidoptera > Erebidae > Lymantria > Lymantria dispar. Next base: position 20,610,888 of record CM063449.1, read on the forward strand.
GTCGCCTTCGTCGTTGGGCCGACCACCGGAGCAGGGTTACTTGACATCACTGGTCGGCCCGACGGAATACCCCTATTGGGGTACCCTCGCATCGACCGACGTCCCCCCCTCGGGGAGGACGTCGGTCTTTCCTCAGCAATATTCTATGATACTGTAACGTTATCAGGTCACACAATATTTAGTTTCAAGCTTTATTGATTATGAAACTCCTGATCGAAGCAAATAATTATATATTGTTATTATATACATATAATTACTAGCTGACCCAACAAACTTTGTTCTGTTCAAATAAGCGCCACCTACCGGATCCATTTGTGAATCTAAATCATTCTCGAATTCCCTTGAACACACACAAAAAATTTCATCAATATCCGTCGAGCCGTTTAGGAGGAATTCAGTGTCATACACACGTACACAAGAAATGTATATTTAGAGATAATCCGTGATGACGAAGCAATGTATAATTCTAAAGCGGGTAGGTTGCACCAGGAACTTCACACAACTTCACTCTTGTGGTGCACGGACAAAAGTTTTAACAAGCCAACTTAATATCAATTTACTCGGAATGCACAACTCGGCCATTATTAATCATGTAGGACGGCTAGTTAGCCAAATTAAAGTGCCGTGGCACTATTTCACTTGACTTATTTGAAATATGAATTCTGATTTTTCATTTTAAATTGGATCACTAACCAAATTTTGGGCACTGCCCAATAGTTGGTTGGTGATCCAACAGATATATAGAACATAAAAAAATGGTTTTTACTTCGGTTATAGACTTTGAAAATATCCAACCGATGGAGTTCCAACCGATTTCATTAGAAAAATAATAATGTGATTATGGTTTTAGACCAATGAAACAATGCATTAGAACCTGGTAAGTGGCTCTGCAATTGATTTCAACGAATTTTACTTTTGCTTTATATTAAAATTTATTTGACATCTGATGGGTAGTTGAAATATAAAATACTAAAATTGTTATTTCCATTTATCATCATGTCGGCTCATATACTTCCCACTGTAGGACTTGAGCCTGCATCATAATAGAAGCGATATTAACCTACTCTACCACGCTAGTCAGACGGGTGTGTATAGGATTTTATTCCAAACTAGCAATCCGCCCTCGCTTCGCTTCGGTTATAGGTTATAGTCGTTTTACCCGCGTAGTTCCCGTTCCCGTGAGAATACCGGGATAAAATATAGCCTAGTTTACGCCCTGATATTATAGCTTTCCATTGGTGACAGAATTTTTGAAATCGGTCCAACCGTTTTGAAGATTACCCGGAACAAACAGACAGACAAAAATTTTTTAATTGCTATTTTAGGCATAGGTGTCGTGCAAATAACCGTGTGAGCATGAAAAAAGCCTATTATTTTGACATTACAAACAGACACTCCAATTTTATTTATTGGTATAGATATAGATAGACTAGCAACCCGCCCTCGCTTCGCTTCGGTTATAGGTTATAGTCGTTTTACCCGCGTAGTTCCCGTTCCCGTGGAAATACCGGGATAAAATATAGCCTAGTTTACGCCCTGATATTATAGCTTTCCATTGGTGAAAGAATTTTTGAAATCAGTCCAGCCGTTTTGAAGATTACCCGGAACAAACAGACAGACAGACAGACAAAAATTTTTTAATTGCTATTTTAGGCATAGGTGTCGTGCAAATAACCGTGTGAGCATGAAAAAAGCCTATTATTTTGACATTACAAACAGACACTCCAATTTTATTTATTGGTATAGATTTTCTTGTATAGACGTTACGTGTATAATGTATATCCCTTAGTCGTATTTTAAGACATTCATGGGCAAAATAGGGAGTGGTGAATTGTATACTTACTCCGTCACCACACGTATATTTGCATTTATAAAGCTGAAGAGTTTGTTTAGTTGAACTCGCTAATCCCTGGAACTACCAAATCGAATTGAAAAAAAATCTTTAAGTATTTGATAGCCCAATTATTGAGGAAGTAATTTTATTTTATTTTTTATTTATTTATTTAAGACAACACCCTGCACTAAGGAAATAATCCTTGTATTGCGGGGGACTTTACAAACATATAATTAACGGACACAAATTACATCCAGACTCAGAACAACAATTTGTGGTTCGCACCAAGTGTTGTCCCGCGTGGGATTCGAACCCCCGACACTGGCGCTGTAGGTCGCTATCTTAACCACTACGCCATCTGTGCAGTAATATAATACTATGCTACGAAAGATGATTAAAATATATTCCTTTTATGGCTGCGACAACTTTCAAACTCTCTCTAATTCTCCTTTCTCTCTTTCTCTCTCTCTCTGTCTCTCTTTCTCTTATATAACGCTGACAAAGTCACTTCATTCCAATCTTTTAGCTATATAATATACTAGCAACCCGCCCTCGCTTCGCTTCGGTTTTAGTCGTTTTACCCGCGTAGTTCCCGTTCCCGTAGGAATACCGGAATAAAATATAGCCTAGTTTACGCCCTGATATTATAGCTTTCCATTGGTGAAAGAATTTTTGAAATCGGTCCAGCCATTTTGAAGATTACCCGGAACAAACAGACAGACAGACAGACAAAAATTTTTTAATCTGTATTTTAGGCATAGGTGTCGTGTCGTGCAAATAACCATGTGAGCATGAAAAAAGCCTATTATTTTGACATTACAAACAGACACTCCAATTTTATTTATTGGTATAGATATAGATATAGAGTTGTTTTTAGGAACTCATTTTTGATTTGATTTATTAACTCAAAATTATATTACAGGGATAGTAGATACGAGAACAAACATAACTAAGCTTGCTTTTACGAACCTAGTAAACCGCTCACAGTTACCCAGTTATCGCTAGATTCTCTATTTTTATGTATTACTTGTAAGCTAATTATAATGAATATGTCTGACTAATTGATAACAGTTGTTATCAGTGATTCAACTGATAACTGGTGTTATAAAAAGCTTTAAGATATAAAGCTTTCAACTCGAGCTTTTAAATTAAATTCAGTTGTTATCTATACCAATAAATAAAATTGGAGTGTCTGTTTGTAATGTCAAAATAATAGGCTTTTTTCATGCTCACACGGTTATTTGCACGACACCTATGCCTAAAATAGCGATTAAAATTTTTTTGTCTGTCTATCTGTCTGTCTGTTTATTCCGGGTAATCTTCAAAACGCCTGGACCGATTTCAAAAATTCTTTCCTCAATGGAAAGCTATAATATCAGGGCGTAAACTAGGCTATACTTTATCCCGGTATTCCCACGGGAACGGGAACTACGCGGGTAAAACGACTATAACCGAAGCGAAGCGAGGGCGAGTTGCTAGTCAGTAATACAACTGATAAAAGTTGTTATCTGTGATACAACTGAGAACAACTGATATCAGTATCAGTACCAGGAGCTCGGAATCCGTGGCGATTTACTGAGATGGTTCAATTCCTACCTGAAGAATCGATCACAAATTGTGACAGTGGGTGGATCAAAGTCGAATACCGTTACCATATCATCAGGTGTTCCACAGGGCTCAATTTTGGGACCTTTATTATACTCTATCTACTTATACGATATTGGTAGATATATACTGAATGCAAAGTTCCTAATGTACGCGGATGACACTAAGATTTATATGAAAATACGAAATAACTTGGACTGTGAGAAACTTCAATATGATTTGAATAGATTATCGATATACTATGATACTAATAGATTAAATGTTAATGTCAATAAATGTATAGTCGTTACCTTTACTCGTAAATGTAAAGCTATTCACTATAATTATGGTTTTGGTAATGTAGAGATTGGCAGGGGTAATGTTGTCAGGGATCTAGGCATCCTCCTGGATTCAAAGCTATTATTCTCAGATCATATCTCTTATGTTGTTGATAAAGCATACAAAAACCTTGGCTTTGTAATTCGCACCTGTCAACAGTTCACTGACGTGAGCGTTCTTAAAACAGTTTACTATGCATATATCCGTAGTATTTTAGAATATTGTAGTAATATATGGAATCCTAGTTATATAACATACAGACAACAAATAGAATCAATACAGTCAAAATTCTTAAAACATCTAAATTATCGTGATAAATTTAATACGCATGATTACTATATGTCATGCAAACGACATAATATGCTGCCTTTGGAAGCTAGACGTACAATTCTGGATATGATGTTTCTCCACAAGGTGTGTAATGGTGCTATTGATTGTACTGATATAAATAACTCAGTGCTTAAATTTAGAGCACCTACACGTCGAACGAGACATACCCAACTTTTCGACATACCTCACAGTAACACAAACTATGCACAGAACTCCATTATTAGCAGAATAAAAAGATGTTACATGAGTAAATTTTCTGATCTGGACATTTTTAATACTAAAATAACTACTTATAAGAAACAGCTATTTGCCACTATTAGTGAGGAACTATCAAATACCCCGTTTTCAATTTAAAATAAAATTAAATATATATTCATTAAATGTATACAATGGGGGAAGCAAGTCACACATAAATTAATATGTATGTATATCACAAGACCTCTTTGCACAAGAACACGCACACACACACACGCAAACGCGCGCTCACTCATACACTCACACTCACACACACACACACACACACACACACACACACACACACACACACTCACACACACACACACACACTACTCACACACACACACACACCACACACACACACACACACACACACACACACTCGCGCACGCACACACTCTCTCTTTCTCACACACACATACACATACACAAACAGCAGTTTATGTTTAAATTTTTTTGCTTTTAATGCCATTTTGTATCCGCTACATAAGTGTTAAAAATAAATTGAAAATCCGTAATTGGCTGTAAGATTAGTTTTAAGGTCAAATATAATATGTAAGAGCTGTGGATTTTGTTAAATAATAAATAAATAAATAAATAAATAAATCAGTGATTCAACTGATAACAGTAATTATCAGTGATACAATTGATAATAGTTGTTATCAGTGATATAACTGATAACAGTTGTTATCAGTGATACAACTGATAACAGTTGTTAAAAAAAGCTTTAAGATATAAAACTTTCAACTCGAGCTACACAATTGCTTGAGTCTAAATGAGTGCAAATCTCCGAACGTAATGACGTTCGTGACGTTCGTCGACAACAGGTTCGTGGTAACTCACTTGTCGAACCGGCAACTGCTGGATGAGAAAGATTCTCGAGTGAGGACTATATATCGGACAACGCAGAGTACGACGCCCCCCGATTAGGTGGATGGAAGACGTGGTAAACGTCGCTGGGGATCGTTGGATGCAGGCGCCACAGTACCGCACTTTGTGGTGGAACATGAGGGAGGCCTACGACCAGCAGTGGACGGCGATAGACTGAATGATGAATGAATTAATAGGTGTAGCTGTAGATAGATACCGAGATATAATTATGTTCAAAGGTAACTTGTAAAATGGTCCATCTATGGAATGGAAAAGCAATAATGGGACATGTCTTATGAAGTTGTACCAAAATTTTCCAAAGTATTAAGTAGACTAAATTGCTCGAAATTGACATGAAAAAAAGTACACTAATAAAGGCTAGCTTTGGTGGAAATGAATCGAGCGGATAGAAGAGATGTCTCATTTTTCAGAGAGTGGGTTTTAAGAAAATCCTTTGTTGGTGTTCAAGAAGTAGAAGGTACCGCAAGGAAAAAAAGTAGGAGTATCTACAAAAAGAAATGAGATGCCATCAAAAATAAAACATGAAAAAAAATCAAGCTTCACAACTCAGTTTTTTCACCATAAAAATTTGTGAGATCCATGTAATACCAAGTTGGTTAATTTAATCAGTCCCTACTTAAGGGACCTTCCGTCTTAGGTTATTGCGTAATTAGCTAACCTGACAATTTCTTATAGTTACTATATCAATAAAGATTTTTTTATTTTGAATAAATAGATTGACTCGCACTAAACAATCTAATATAATATGTATTTCTTGTGAAGTACATTGTGTTTTCATGCAATGGCCAAGTTAATCTGTTTATTCAAAATATAGAAGATCTTTTATATTGATAACTATAAAAAATTGTTAGGTTAGCTAATTACGCAATAACTTAAGATAGAAGATCCCTTAATTAGGGACTGAATAAATTAACTGATTTGGTATTACATGGATCTCACAACTTTTTATGGTAGAATAACTGAGTTGCGAGGTTTGGTTTTTCTGCAAGTTTTGTTTTTGATGGCATTATAACTAACAAATTGCTATTTTTTATCACCTCAAATTGTCCTGTAGTGGAACTCTGAAATTGGCGCTGCTTATTGTAAACGTAAACAGCTGAATCTGATTACTTATTCGTATATATGAAACTATGTGTGTTAAAAATCTTTTGAGTTTCCTTAAATAAATAAATAAATCCATCTTTGCACGGTCACTATGTATAAAAACCATGAATCACGTTTATTAACATATTTCTTCTCCTAATGATTTATTTATTCAAAGTTTTCATATTTAATGAGAAATGCAGAACAGTAAACAAAGATAAATCAATATTCATAATACTGAGAGAGGAGTTATCCACGCTAGTAAATGCTAAAAACAGCTTGGACGTTTAGCTTGATTTTATAAGCGTAGATTTCGTTTATATCGTTTTTTATTCACCCAATAACTTCAAACTGATATGCCTTTACTGACTAATGTTTATGTCCAATCTTCTCTTTATTTAATGGAATAAAACTACATGCATATACACATATCATATTCAAAGATTTCGTAATCTATTATGCAGTTGTATTTGGAGGTATTTGGCAGAATATTTAAAAATTAATATTGATTCATTACATTTGCGCCCGGTTGCTGATGGGGACCGAACTGACGGTGATCGAAGCGCCGGCAGGTGGGTCGTTGCCATGTCTCTGAAATAATAGGGCCTCCGTCTTATTTAGGGCCACTCTTTTTTTTTTTTTGGGGTGGGCTGCGGTCGGCGCGCCTCCGCACCACTCCGTCCGGGGCGACAGAGGGGCTTAAGCACGCAATTCCCGCAACCCACCCGAACACCACGTCGCCTTCGTCGTTGGGCCGACCACTGGAGCAGGGTTACTTGTCATCAGTGGTCGGCCCGACGAAATACCCCCTACTTGGGGTACCCTCCCATCGACCGACGTCCCCCCCCCTCGGGGAGGACGTCGGTCTTTCCTCACGCGGTCGGCCTCTCGTCGGGTGACGGACTAATCCCTGGTCACGTCACCCGCGGCCTCGGCTAGGGCGGCATTGCACGCAGGTACTCCCGCCTGCGCCGCCCCAGTCGCCGACGGCGGGTCACATCATCGAGGCTGTGCTCCTCGCGCTCGCGTCCCGCCGCCTCATTCTGCGAGATAACTGCCTCGCAGAAGGCTGCGACCGCGTCCCAATTCCTGATGCTGCCGAGCATCTCCCTAGCGATGGTCGGCAGCGTCAGGTCTGCACCGATGATTGCGACGAGTTCACGACGTGGCTATGCCCAACACAGACAGACAGAGGCACAGACCTCGAGCGTGTGCCGCGCAGTATCCTCGTCGCAATCGCAGTGGTGGCAGGACGGAGTTCTCTCCCTCCTAGCGACCCTGTACAGGTACTTGCCGAAGCATCCATGCCCCGTCAAGACCTGTACGAGTCGGAAGGAGAGCACCCCGTGCCACCTTTCTAAACACTGCATCAGCACCGGCCGGAAGGCCTCCACGGTCCAAACACCGTATCGAGGCCTCTCCAGCCGGTCTGCCCAACGGGCGATGACGTCCCGGCGGGCGTCGACGCGCCAGGCGGTGAGCTCCTTCAAGGAAACAACACCGGAAATGCTCCTAAAACCACCATCGCCTGTCGAGCACCAGGCCCAAGTACTTCATATGGGCCTGGATGCTGATCCCAACCGAATTGACGGTGATCGAGACGCCGATGGGAGGGTCCATACGGGGCCCATGGAACAAGAGGGCCTCCGTCTTGTCCAGGGCCTCAACCCCAGCGCCTCGATCCGCCTGACGACCTCTTCGGTGCCTGAGGTCGCCAGGCTTACCGCCTCTTGTAGCGTCCCACCGCGAGCTGTGACGAGCGTGTCGTCGGCGTAACAAATCACGCCCAGCCCGGGTGGGAGGCTCCCCCGCAACGCCCAGTCGTAGCCGATGTTCCACAGGGTGGGTCCGAGGACCGACCCCTGTGGAACACCGCACGTCATGGGCATTCGCACAATGTCCCCTACTCGGTTGGCGTAGAGGACGCTGCGCCCCTCTAAATAGTCTGCCACCAGCCGCCTCAGGTAAGCTGGCACTCCGTGGTAACGGAGCGCCTCCCTGACGCAGCTGAATGGCAGACTATTGAATGCATTGGCAATGTCTAGGGACACTACCAACAGCACTCCCCCGCTGGTGACGGTCTCAGTCGCCACGGCCCTCAGGCGCAACAGGGCCTCGATCGTCGAACGACCTCTCCTCGTCGAACGACCTCTCCTATTTAGGGCCACTCTAAGCCCCAGCGCCCGATCCTCTCAGTGCCGAGAGTTACCAGGTATGCCGCCTCTTCTAGCGTCCCATCTCGAGCTGTAAGAGCTGTAAAAAGCGTCGGCGTAGCAAATTACGCCCAGCCTGGAAGGGAGGCCACATCTCAACATTCAGTCGTAGCCGATATTCTATAGTGTCGGCCCTAAGACCGACTCCTGCGAGATACCGTACGACATTGGCGTATGCACAACATCCCCTATTTGGTCCATGTAGATGACACTGTTGCCCTCCAAACAGTCTGTTATTAGCTGCTTCGAGGCTCCCCGTGATATGGGAGCGCCTGCCTAATGTAGCTGAATAGCAGACTATTAAACGCAATCTCCGCCGGTGACTGCCTCCGTGATCACGGCTCTTACGCGCAGCAAGGCCGCGATCGTCGAACGCCACTTCCAGAAACCAAACTAGACGTTCTACAGATTGGGACTGACCCCAGGATTCTTTCCAACAGCTTTCCCACATCGAACAACAGGATGGACCTGTAGGTCACGGGTAAATCTGGAGGCCATCTCGACTTCGGAAGGAGCACCAACCTCCCTTCGTTCTAACACCTAAAGAACTACTAATACTTAGCGTATTATATAGTATATATACAAACGTTGTACAATCACATGAGGTATGGTTATAGGTGTTCGATGAAAAACTTGAGCTCTATAGGTCAGTTTAAAGAAATCACAAGGTATATATGCTGAAGAGATAAGTATCAAAAGGATAATACATATATCCTTTTTAAAAAATGAATCTGTATGGTGACAGAATAAGAATACGATTCACCACCACCTCTCGTATTCGTGGGTGTTGTATTAGAAGATTAAGGAATATGGTAGGCAGATAAAACCAATGCAAGAGAGTCAATAAGTCAAAAAAATGACGATTTTTGGACGTTAATAAATGACGATTTTCAGCTGTGGTTAAATTTAGAAGATAAGCTACTCTAGTGAGGCTCAATATATATGCCAAAATCTGGTACTTTTATATTGAATAGCTTATGAGTTATGATGGGCTCAATAGTGGCTCGAAATGGTTAGTGTAACTATACATCGGCGTGGTCTTTGCTTAAACGTGGCTTGACCCGCTGCCGCGTTTCTATAAGCGAATAGATCTTCCATCATCAGCAGAATACGGTCATGGTAATTGATATAGATTCTTCATTTAACAAACCATATCGTTAAAGATTTGGTTTCGATGAATCGCTTTATAGCGCAAATATACGATTTACCATCTAGGAATAGCACAATAGTATTTACCATTAAGTGGAATCTCTTCAAAGGCAAATATTTTAATAAAAATGAACTAAAAATACCACGAAAAGGTGGAGTATCTTAGTACTTTATGGAATTATATTTATACGCTTAAACATTTGATTCGCAATAGGTATTTGAAATGTGATAAACAAAATGGAATTTTTAGAAAGAAATGCCTATTTAAACATCTCGAGACATAAATAAAAAGATATATTTTTGTTTTGTTTGAACAGGTAGCGTGGGTTCGAGTGGACACACAAACAATTCTGAGTATACATCACAACATAATAACTCAGAATCCTCGCATCAGCCTCTCGTACAACGATCATCGATCTTGGTACTTACACATAAAAAACGTACAAGAAGTAGATCGGGGATGGTACATGTGCCAGGTTAATACCGATCCGATGCGATCAAGAAAGGGCTACCTTCAAGTTGTAGGTTAGTACTTTTTATATTATTTATTATCATTATCATCGTCGCCATCAAGACAGCTCGTTTACATCCCACTGCTCGCCTCAAGCCTACTCCTTAAATAGGTGTGTGTACTTTATCACACTGGTCAAACTGGTTTATCACACTGGTATAAGGTTTCATTTCGAGTTTTCCCTATCTTGCACAGATATTATCTATACCAATAAATAAAATTGGAGTGTCTGTTTGTAATGTCAAAATAATTGACTTTTTGCATGCTCACACGGTTATTTGCACTATACATATGCCTAAAATACACTTTATATTGTTTTTGTCTGTCTGTCGGTTTGTTCCGGGTTATCTTCAAAATGGCTGGCCCGATTTCAAAAATTCTTTCACCAATGGAAAGTTATAATATCAGAAAGTAACTTAGGCTATATTTTATTCCGGTATGCCCACGGGAACGGGAACTACGCAGGCACTACGGGAACTACGCAACTGAAGCGAAGCGAGAACCGGTTGCTAGTATGCATATAAAATCCCTTAGTCTCTTTTACGACAGCCACAAAAGGGGCAGTGAATTGTATTTTCACTCCATTATCACAAGGAAAATATAGCACCATCATCATCTCGGCTCATATACGTCCCACTGATGGGTCCTTCTCCACAATAGGAGGTATATAGACTTAGACCATGCTAATTAGACAGGTTGGTATAGGATTTTATTTCGAGTTTTCCTTCTCTGGGATTTATGTTATATGCGTATTATATGCCGCCCGACGAGGTGCACGGCGTGTCGGAGTCGGCGGTACGCGTCATCCTGGCCCGAGTAGGGGTGATGATGGATGCGCGTATCGCCGCCGTAGCGGCCAGGCTCCCGCCTGAGCCGCCCCTCCGGCCGCCGCTCGCCGCGGACAAGGCGAGGCGGCCGCAAGCGTCGGCTCCCACGCCGCTGCCCTGTCAGGGTGGCCGCGTGGTGAGCTACGCTGCGGCCGCGGCCGGGCCCAAGGGGGCCAAGAAGGCCGGCAAGGTGCCGGCTCCCGCCAAGGCCGGGCCACGGCCGGCGCCAGCGGCTGCGCCGCAGGCGCCGGTCGGCGAACCCGCGGCTGCGCCTGCTGCGCTCAGCGCTGCTGCCAGGCTTGAACAGGGCTGGCAGGTGGCTGAGCGTAGCAGGAAGGCACGCGGCCAAAAGCGGAGAGCGGCGGCCAAGAGTGCCGCTGTGGCCGCCGCTCCCCAGGCGGGAGCCGGCGGAAAGGGGAAAAGGTCGCGTAGGGGCCTCAAGTCGCCGAAGACGGCTGCGGTGGTAATCACCGTACTGCCTGAGGCGGCTGAGAGGGGCCTAAACTATGAGGCCGTCCTAAGGCGCGCCCGGCGGGAGCTGGACGTCTCCGACATCGGGGGCGTCGAGGCGAGGACCCGCAAGGCCCGGACAGGGGCTCGAATACTCGAGTTCCCTGGGGCCGAGGGCGCGAAGACGGCCGATAGTTTGGCCACGATGCTGAGGGGGCTGTTCGGGCCGGAGGATGGAGTCCGAATCGCCAGGCCCGTCAAGTGCGCAGATATGCGCCTCACGGGTCTGGACGACTCCGTGGCGGTGGAAGACATCCGGGAGGCCATTATGGCGCGTACCGGGTGTGCCTCGGACACCGTCCGGATTGGCACCATCCGCCCTGGTCCGGGCGGCGTCGGTGCTGTCTGGGTGCAGTGCCCAGTGGAGTCGGTCAAGCAATTGGCCGACTCAGGCAGGCTCCTCGTGGGCTGGAGTTCGGCGCGGGTAACCGTGCTGGAGCCCCGGCCTGCGAGGTGTTATAAATGCATGGCGGTCGGGCATACCCGACCGACATGCAGAAACTGCTTTGACTGCAGCGGGCTATGTTTCCGTTGCGGTCAGGCTGGACACCAGGCGGCATCGTGCTCTGCGGTGCCCCACTGCCCCGCGTGTGCGGCGGGCAATAGGCCTGCCAAACACCGCATGGGCTCTGGGGACTGCAGACCCCCGGCATCGGCCCCGAAGGGGCGGGGCGGCCCATCGACCGGGCCAGCCCCCGCTCCGAGCGCGGCCCGATCGCCCGTTAGCGCGGAGGAGGTGACGATGGATACGGACCGTTAATGGACCCCGTATCCATTCGTCTCCTCCAGGCCAATCTCAACCACTCCGCCGGTGCGCAGGACGTGTTCCTGCAAGCCATGGCGGAGTGGTTGATAGGAGTAGCCGTAGTCGCGGAGCCGTACGTGGTGCCCGACCGGATTAACTGGTTGGGTAGCGCCGATGGCACCGTGGCAATCGTCGCCTCCGCGTCGTGGCCTTCGTCGTCTCTGACCCTTAGGGACAGGGGCGTCGGATACGTCGCGGCGGACTGGGGGGAGATTACGCTCTTCGGAGTCTATCTCTCCCCTAACTGGAGTGTGACCGATTTCGAGGCCTTCCTCACCATCATGGAGGCCTCGTTACGGCGACTGGCATCGCGCCAGGTCTTCGTCCTGGGGGACTTTAACGCCAAGTCCGTGGCGTGGGGGTCCCCTAGGACGGATGACCGAGGACGGGCGATCGAGGAGTGGGCGGCGGCACTGGGCCTCTGTTTGCTGAACAGGGGCTCGGTGCATACGTGCGTGCGACAACGGGGCGGGTCGATAGTGGACCTTTCGTTCGCTAGCCCCGAGGTCGCCGCACGCGTGGGGAGCTGGCGCGTCGTGGAGGAGGTGGAGACCTTGTCGGACCACCGGTATATCCGGATGGAGGTCTCCCCTGCAATCCCGACGCCCAGCAGGGGTCACGGGGCGGATGGGCGTCCTGCGTTCCCGCGATGGGCTGTGGGTCGCTTGGACCGGGACCAGCTGGCGGAGACAGCCATCGTATACTCGTGGCTGTCCTCTGCCCACCAGTCGGACGGGGTGGACGCTGAGGCTGGCCGCATCCGCAGTGCGTTGACGCAGATCTGCGATGCGGCCATGCCCCGGGTACGGCGTCTGCCCCCGAGGAGGGGTGTCCACTGGTGGTCCCGGGAGCTGGCGGATCTCCGGGCTGCGTGTATCCGCGCCCGGAGGGCCTACACCCGCAGCCGGCGGCGCCATCGCGACGCGGAGTGGGAGGCCGTGCTTTACGAGGGCTACCGCAATGCGCGGTCGGCCTTCAGGCTGGCCGTCCGCTCCGCCAAGGACGTCAGTCGGCAGGAGATGCTGGACGGTCTCGACCGTGACCCCTGGGGACGCCCCTATCGCGCGGTGCTGAATAGGCTAGGCGCGCGGGGCCCTCCCCTCACCGAGACTCTCCAGCCCGGCCTTCTCACCCGGGTCATCGAGGACCTGTTCCCGCGGCGGGCGGAACACACGCCCCCGGTCATGGCTCCGCCAGACACTGACCGGGAGGCCGACGACGACAGTGTTCCGCCCATCACGGAACCCGAGATGGGGGTGGCGGTGACGCGCATGCGCGCAAAGTCTACCGCCCCCGGGCCCGACGGTGTTCCTAACCGCGTGCTGGCCCTGGTCCTCGAACACCTGGGACCCCGCCTCAGGGAGCTGTTCGACGCGTGTTTAGCGTCCGGACGGTTCCCTGGGTGCTGGAAGGAGGGAAGGCTGGTGCTCCTGCCGAAGCCGGGACGGTCTCCGGAGTCGCCTTCGGCCTACAGGCCTATCGTGCTGCTCGATGACACGGGCAAGCTACTGGAGAGGGTGGTAGCTGCCCGCATCGAGCGGCACCTCGTCGGCACGGGGCCCGATCTGTCGGACGCCCAGTTTGGATTTAGGAGGGGTCGTTCGACGATCGCGGCTCTGTTGCGCCTGAGGGCCGTGGCGACTGAGGCCGTCACCGGCGGGGGAGTGCTGTTGGTGGTGTCCCTAGACATCGCCAACGCATTCAATAGTCTGCCATTCAGCTGCATCAGGGAGGCGCTCCGGTATCACGGGGTGCCAGTTTACCTGAGGCGGCTAGTGGCAGACTATTTGGAGGGGCGCAGCGTCCTCTGCACCGACCGAGCAGGGGACGTTGTGCGGACGCCCATGACGTGCGGTGTCCCACAGGGGTCGGTCCTCGGACCCACCCTGTGGAACATCGGCTACGACTGGGCGTTGAGGGGGAGCCTCCCGCCCGGGCTGGGCGTGATTTGTTACGCCGACGACACGCTCGTCACAGCCCGCGGTGGGACGCTAGAAGAGGCGGTAAGCCTGGCGACCTCGGGTACCGAGGAGGTCGTCAGACGGATCGAGGCGCTGGGGTTGAGGGTCGCCCTGGACAAGACGGAGGCCCTCTTGTTCCATGGGCGCACTATGAGCCCTCCCATCGGCGTCTCGATCACCGTCCACTCGGTCGACATCAGCATCCGGGCCCATATGAGGTACTTGGGCCTGGTGCTCGACGGGCGATGGTGGTTCCGGGAGCATTTCCGTAGGCTCGCTCCGCGGCTCGTCGGCACGGCGTCCGCCCTATCGTGGCTTATGCCGAACGTGGGCGGACCGAGCGCTGCGTGCCGACGGCTGTACGCGGGGGTCATCCGGTCGATGGCCCTGTACGGCGCACCGGTGTGGGCGGGGTCCATGACCGCCCGACTTAGGGCCCTCCTGTGGCGACCACAGAGGGTCATGGCGGTCAGGGCCATCCGCGGATACCGCACGGTGGCGACGGAGGCAGCGTGCCTGTTGGCCGGGACTCCCCCGTGGGACCTGGAGGCGGAGATGCTCGCCGGACTATATCGGCGGGTGACGGGGGTGCGAGCGGAGGGCGGTGTGGTCTCGTTAAGGGATCTCACCGCCTGGCGCGTCGACGCCCGCCGAGACGTCATCGCCCGTTGGGCAGTCCGGCTGGAGAGGCCTCGGTTCGGGGTGCGAACCGTGGAGGCCTTCCGGCCGGTGCTGATGCAGTGGTTGGAGAGGCGGCACGGGCTGCTCTCCTTCCGACTGGTGCAGGTTTTGACGGGGCATGGGTGCTTCGCCAAATACCTGCACAAGGTCGTTAGGAGGGAGAGTACACCGTCCTGCCACCACTGCGATTGCGACGAGGACACGGCGCGCCATACGCTCGAGGCCTGCGGGGCTTGGGCAGTGCAGCGCTGTGAACTCGTCGCAATCATCGGTACGGACCTGACGCTGCCGGCTATCGCTAGGGCGATGGTCGACAGCGTCGGGAATTGGGACGCGGTCGCAGCCTTCTGCGAGACAGTGATCTCGCGGAAGGAGGCGGCGGATCGCCTGCGCGAGGAGCGCAGCCTCGATGAGGAGATCCGCCGCCGGCGACTGGGGCGGCGCAGGCGCAACTATCTGCGCCTCATGCCGCCCTAGCCGAGGCCGCGGGTGACGTGACCGGGGATTAGTCCGTCACCCGCCGAGAGGCCGACCGCGTGAGGAAAGACCGACGTCCTCCCCGAGGGGGGGACGTCGGTCGATGGGAGGGTACCCCAATAGGGGGTATTCCGTCGGGCCGACCACTGACGACAAGTTAACGCTGCTCCAGTGGTCGGCCCAACGACGAAGGCGACGTGGTTTTCGGGTGGGTCGCGGGAGTTGCGTGCTCAAGCCCCTCTGTCGCCCCGGACGGAGTGGTGCGGAGGCGCGCCGACCGCGGCCCACCCACAAAAAAAAAAAAAAAAAAAAAAAATATGCGTATTATATCCCTTAGTCGCCTTTTACGACATCCACAGGGAAAAAGGGACGGTGAATTGTATTCTCACTACGTCACCATATGGACATTATATATATAACATATGCCTCGCATGCGTTATTTACGTATTTTTGAAATTTATTGTTATTCCTATTCTAGATAGACATCCATACTAATATTATAAATGCGAAAGTAAGGATGTTTGTTTGTTTGTTTATTTGTTTGTTTGTTTGTTTGTAACGCTTTCACGCTTAAACCACCGAACCGATTTCAAAAATTCTTTCACCAATGGAAAGCTATAATATCAGGGAGTAACATAGGCTATATTTTATCCCGGTATTCCCACGGGAACGGGAACTACGCGGGTAAGGCGACTGAAACCGAAGCGAAGCGAGGGCGGGTTGCTAGTTTTTTTTATAAATTAGTCCCTCAACAATACATTAGTGAAAATAACATTAATTGAATATTGCCATGTGAAATGTATTTTGTAGGGTATGTTATATACATATACACATGTGCGTCCAGTGGTTTGCTGGAGCTGATTATATAAATATTTATTATTTTGAGGTTTATTTTTATTTTTACCATAAATAAAGACAATTTTTTAAATTAGACCCTCAACAGTACATTTGTGACAATAAACTTAATTGAATGTTGCCAAGCAAAATCTATTTTATGTGGTGTATAACAAAATCAGACTAAATTTACTTTGGCTAATAACAAGAGTGAAACCCAAAACCCTACCTAAATTTGCCTTTAACAATAAAGACACAAATTGTTAAAGCATAACTGTGGTTATGTTCCGCCCACGCAGTCATGTAACACAGGTAGCGTAAAGGTAAAGATTTGAGGAAGCTTTTTATGTAATAAAATCTTACTGTCAAAATAAATATTTGTTTTTAAAGATGACACCCTGCATCAATTAATAAATTCTGGTATCACGGAGGACTATACAACTCAAGGTTACAAACTCAGAACAATGATCGGTGGATTGTATAAAGGAATGTCCTATGTTTTACGGGTGGGTCATTGCCAGTACAAATGCCGTACATTCGGGGTGACGAAAGGACAGCGCGAGGCCCCGTAGCCAATCGTATCCCCTCCCTTTCGCCATTGAGTACGTGTACCTTGTCTCTAGCCAGTTCCCGAATACCCTTTCGTGTACCGTTCTTTCCGAACATCCCTCTCGGCGAGTTGTCCTCGCGCGGTTCAGCCTCTGATTAGACAGATTACTCCCTGGTCCAGCCCACATTGCCAAACCGACCATTGCTGATGAAAGATTCTTGAGTGGCGACCACGAATCAGATGACGCAGAGGAAGACATGAAAGTTGCAGGGAACCATTGGCCGCAAATGGCAAAAAACCATTCAGAGCGGCAAGCTCGTAGGGAAGCCTATGGCCAACAGTGGCCGTCTACGAGCTGATGGATGAGTTATAAATCTTTGAAAAGTTTAGACATATAGCGTAATAGTCCACATTGGAACCTCCCGTGGCATGCGTGTTGGATTCGATCCCCACATAGGGCAGTTCTTTGTGCGATCCACAAATCATCATTTCAGTTCTGGGTGTTATTTGTATCCATTACGTTTAAAAAGCCTCATCTCAAGGGAAGGCAAACTCGACATAAAATCCTATGCCAACCCATCTGATCAGCGCTGTATAGTAGGTCGATTTGCCTTCCGTTGTGGAGTAGACCAGAGCCCAACAGTGGGACTTCCGTAACACAAGGCTTTACGTCTTAGTGCGGGTTGTATAAATGAAAATACAATAAAAGCATGTACATAATTGTAAAATTTAATGCTGTAATCTTAATATATGTTTATTGTTTAGATTTAATCAGAAAGTTTTATTTTACGCGAATTTTAGTTACAAATGATTTAACGAATTTTGCATTGGCCACTTTATGATGTCTATAAATTACTCAGTAAATGGATCATCATCATCACAACTCTTTTACGTTTCACTACTGCGCTCAGACCTCCTCCACAATGGGATGGATTGAAATAAAACTTTTACTGTATAATATTTGATGTTTACTTCTTTATTTGATTGTTTCATTCACTCAAATTCACATTGATTTTCAATATTTAGTGTTCAAAACGTCGTCGGGCAATTAAAAATCAAATTCAAACGTAATATAGTTTGTAAGAATAACTTTATTTCTTTTGTTAATAAGCATTTTGTTTTTACTTAAGAATTATATTTATGCATTTACGTGATAATAACATGAGCTATTATTGACAGTTCCACCTGTGATCATCGACAACATGACTTCAACGGATATGGTGGTTAGAGAAGGTACCAATGTTACTATGGTGTGCCGCGCCACAGGCTATCCGGAGCCCTACGTTATGTGGCGTCGTGAAGACGGACAAGAATTCAACTGTAACGGTGAATCAGGTGTGTATTACTTCTTTTTTTTTTACCCCTTCCTCTCAATCTATCCATACTGAGTTTGCTGACCTTACACCTTACCTTCCCTTACAGTGGCGTTACTACAGATTCTCCTAATCTTCTATGACGGTGGTAGTAATGTCATATTGCATTTTGCGTCCGTCAGCATACTAATACTTGCATATGTTTCAACTAGCTTTTGCACGCGACTTCGTCTGCGTAGAAATCATGTGTGAGAGAAACGTTTAAGATGTTGTCCAATGTGTCATTATTTGCGACTGGCATCGCGCCAGGTCTTCGTTCTGGGGGACTATAACGCCAAGTCCGTGGCGTGGGGGTCCCCTAGAACGGATGACCGAGGACGGGCGATCGAGGAGTGGGTGGCGGCACTGGGCTTCTGTTTGTTGAACAGGGGCTCGGTGCATACGTGCGTGCGACAACGGGGCGGGTCGATAGTGGACCTTTCGTTCGCTAGCCCCGGAGTCGCCGCACGCGTGGGGAGCTGGCGCATCGTGGAGGAGGTTGAGACCTTGTCGGACCACCGGTATATCCGGATGGAGGTCTCCCTGGCAATCCCGACGCCCGGCAGGGGTCACGGGGCGGATAGGCGTCCTGCGTTCCCGCGATGGGCTGTGGGTCGCTTAGACCGGGACCAGCTGGCGGAGACAGCCATCGTATACTCGTGGCTGTCCTCTGCCCACTAGTCGGACGGGGTGGACGCCGAGGCTGGCCGCATCCGCAGTGCGTTGACGCAGATCTGCGATGCGGCCATGCCCCGGTTACGGCGTCTGCCCCCGAGGAGGGGGTTCCACTGGTGGTCTGGGGAGCTGGCGGATCTCCAGGCCGCGTGTATCCGCGCCCGGAGGGCCTACACCCGCAGCCGGCGGCGCCATCGCGACGCGGAGCGGGAGGACGTGCTTTACGAGGGCTACCGCAATGCGCGGTCGGCCTTCAGGCTGGCCGTCCGCTTCGCCAAGGACGTCAGTCGGCAGGAGATGCTGGACGGTCTCGACCGTGACCCCTGGGGACGCTCCTATCGCGCGGTGCTGAATAGGCTACGCGCGCGGGGCCCTCCCCTCACCGAGACTCTCCAGCCCGGCCTTCTCACCAAGGTCATCGAGGACCTGTTCCCGCGGCGGGCGGAACACACGCCCCCGGTCATGGCTCCGCCAGACACTGACCGGGAGGCCGATGACGACAGTGTTCCGCCCATCACGGAACCCGAGATGGGGGTGGCGGTGACGCGCATGCGCGCAAAGTCTACCGCCCCCGGGCCCGACGGTGTTCCTAACCGTGTGCTGGCCCTGGTCCTCGAACACCTGGGACCCCGCCTCAGGGGGCTGTTCGACGCGTGTTTAACGTCCGGACGGTTCCCTGGGTGCTGGAAGGAGGGAAGGCTGGTGCTCCTGCCGAAGCCGGGACGGTCTCCGGAGTCGCTTCGGCCTACAGGCCTATCGTGCTGCTCGATGACACGGGCAAGCTACTGGAGAGGGTGGTAGCTGCCCGCATCGAGCGGCACCTCGTCGGCACGGGGCCCGATCTGTCGGACGCCCAGTTTGGGTTTAGGAGGGGTCGTTCGATGATCGCGGCTCTGTTGCGCCTGAGGACCGTGGCGACTGAGGCCGTCACCGGCGGGGGAGTGCTGTTGGTGGTGTCCCTAGACATCGCCAACGCATTCAATAGTCTGCCATTCAGCTGCATCAGGGAGGCGCTCCGGTATCACGGGGTGCCAACTTACCTGAGGCGGCTAGTAGCAGACTATTTGGAGGGGCGCAGCGTCCTCTGCACCGACCGAGCAGGGGACGTCGTGCGAACGCCCATGACGTGCGGTGTCCCACAGGGGTCGGTCCTCGGACCCACCCTGTGGAACATCGGCTACGACTGGGCGTTGAGGTGGAGCCTCCCGCCCGGGCTGGGCGTGATTTGTTACGCCGACGACACGCTCGTCACAGCCCGCGGTGGGACACTAGAAGAGGCGGTAAGCCTGGCGACCTCTGGTACCGAGGAGGTCGTCAGGCGGATCGAGGCGCTGGGGTTGAGGGTCTCCCTGAACAAGACGGAGGCCCTCTTGTTCCATGGGCGCCATATGAGCCCTCCCATCGGCGTCTCGATCACCGTCCACTCGGTCGACATCAGCATCCGGGCCCATATGAGGTACTTGAGCCTGGTGCTCGACGGGCGATGGTGGTTCCGGGAGCATTGCCGCAGGCTCGCTCCACGGCTCGTCGGCGCGGCGTCCGCCCTATCGTGGCTTATGCCGAACGTGGGCAGACCGAGCGGTGCGTGCCAACGGCTGTACGCGGGGGTCATCCGGTTGATAGCCCTATACGGCGCACCGGTGTGGGCGGGGTCCATGACCGCCCGACTTAGGGCCCTTCTATGGCGACCACAGAGAGACAGGGCGGTCAGGGCCATCCGCGGATACCGCACGGTGGCGACGGAGGCAGCGTGCCTGTTGGCCGGGACTCCCCCGTGGGACCTGGAGGCGGAGATGCTCGCCGGACTATATCGGCGGGTGACGGTGGTGCGAGCGGAGGGCGGTGTGGTCTCATTAAGGGAGCTCACCGCCTGGCGCGTCGACGCCCGCCGAGACGTCATTGCCCGTTGGGCAGTCCAGCTGGAGAGGCCTCGGTTCGGGGTGCGAACCGTGGAGGCCTTCCGGCCGGTGGCCGGTGGCCGGTGCCGGCTATCGCTAGGGCGATGGTCGACAGCGTCAGGAATTGGGACGCGGTCGCAGCCTTCTGCGAGACAGTGATCTCGCGGAAGGAGGCGGCGGATCGCCTGCGCGAGGAGCGCAGCCTCGATGAGGAGATTCGCCGCCGGCGACTGGGGCGGCGTAGGCGCAACTATCTGCGCCTCATGCCGCCCTAGCCAAGGCCGCGGGTGACGTGACCGGGGATTAGTCCGTCACCCGCCGAGAGGCCGACCGCGTGAGGAAAGACCGACGTCCTCCCCGAGGGGGGGACGTCGATCGATGGGAGGGTACCCCAAGTAGGGGGTATTCTGTCGGGCTGACCACTGACGACAAGTTAAAGCTGCTCCAGTGGTCGGCCCAACGACGAAGGCGACGTGGTTTTTGGGTGGGTCGCGGGAGTTGCGTGCTTAAGCCCCTCTGTCGCCCCGGACGGAGTGGTGCGGAGGCGCGCCGACCGCAACCCACCTACAAAAAAAAAATGTGTCATTATTTACCTAGTCTACAAACTTTATTTACTGTTGTACAAAATGGTTATGTAGTGCTTATTTGTGCCAATTTATAATTAAAATTGAAATAAAAGCATCAAAGCAAAATTTAATCACTTATTTTAAAAGATTAAAGGGTGAGAATTGACAAATACTGAAACACGTGTTTATAAATTCTCTCTTTACTAAATTCTCGTCAGTGCTTTGGGCTTATATAGAAGATATTTTTTTTTTGCCACTGCCTTTCACTTTCTTTGTTTTCAGTCAACCAGCTTCTTTATACCTATAGCTTAAATTCTATCAGTAGCTGTAATTATACTTTTTTATGTTTTTATGACTCTAGAACTGTTAAAGGTCATGTTACATTAAACTTTTGAAATAAACTATCACTAATAAACTCGACTAACACTAATAAAAGGTCCGTGTGGTAACGGAGTAAGAATATAATTCTCCACCACTTTTCTTGCCCGTGAGTGTCGTAAAAGACGACTAAGGGATATAATATGGATATAATATCTATGCATTGAAGGAAACCTTGAAAAAGAATCTATACCGACACGTCTGACCAGCGTAGTACAATAGGTCAATTTCTCTACCATAGCGGAGGATGCCGGAGCCCAGCTGGGACGTGTATGGGCTGAGATGATGATGATGAATAAACTTTAATATAATAGGCTTTTTGATACAAATGCTATTTTATATTTACCGTCCATGCGTCCATAAATGATGTTTTGCGATTCCTTCAAATTATAAGGAATCTTATATCTTTAAATGAGCAATTCTTGTATATGTATATATATATATATATATATATATATATATATATATATTCAGGATCTCGGAAACGGCTCCAACGATTTTGATGAAACTTGGCATACTAGAGGTTTCGAGTCCAAAAAATCGATCTAACTAGGTTTTATTTATAGAAAATATTATTTTGTCGGTGTTTTTAGCAAAACAATACAATGACATTAAATTTTAAAACAATATGAATTCAAATATCGTTGTCAACGTCATGAGTTACGATAGCTCAGTTGGGAAGTTGTCCAGTTTTCTTTTCGTTTCGTTTTGGCATTCAAACAGCGTTGGATTGAATCTCGGTGTTATTATTATTCTCTTTTTGTAATTTTTTATATTTTTTCATAATTTAATTTTTATTAATATATATCTAAATAAATTCGACAAAATACAACAAAAATATACCGAGCGAAGCTCGGTCAACCAGATATTTATATTTAAAATATGAAAACATCATTCGTTATTTATATAGACAATTGGCATTATTATCTACTAATACTAGAATACCGCGTGGTGTGGCGACGGAGTAAGAATACAATTCACCACTCCCTACTTTGCCCGTGGATGTTCTATAAGACGACTAAGGGATATAATATGCACATAACATCTGTGCAAGAGAAGGAAAACTCGAAATTAAAACCTATACCAACATGCTTGACCAGCATGGTATAGTAGGTCAAATTCCCTTCCGTTATGGAGGAGGCCCGAGCCCAACAGTGGGACATATGTGGGCTGCGATGATGATGATGATGATGTATACTAGAATAATAGTATAATAAAATCATTTATACTTTCATCTTGAAAAAAATTATAACGAAAGGTGTTTGACAGTGTTCGTGTCTTTATCCATCAAGTCGCTAATTGCTCGATTATATTACAATTCGCATGCCGCTATCATAAGTTTTATATATTCATTAAATACATATATACAATTAAAGTAGTAGTAGGTAAGGCAGGCATTTTAATGCGATCAATTGCTTAAAAATAGTTTTAAAACTATGGGGGTTATAATAAAGTAATAATTTCGTCATCATCATCATCATTCAGCATTTGCCGTTCACTGTTGAACCTCCTTTATTCATCACCACAAAGCGCGGTCTGTTATCGTTTGACACGAGAGCATCGGTACTTGGAGTAGTGAAACGTCTCCCTGTAACTTTTACGAAGTGGTGATTGGGGCTTGCGGTCACTACTTGAAATTTGCTGGGAAACGTTTCTATTGTATCACTTATATGAGGAGAATAGTGCCGTAATCACTACGCTTGACGGAGGGCGGGTGGATTATCGCAACGTAAGGTGATATAACATTTCTAGGACAGCGTTTCTGCCGCTCTCCTGCTGAATTCTTAGTCCATTTTTACGACTCCCACGGGCCAGTAAGTGATGGTAAATATTGTATTCTTATCCCGTCGCCATACGAATACGGCATCACGGGACTTGCCCCTGTAATAAGATATTTATCACAAATTAAAGTAAACATTATTAAAAGTCCCTTAATAGTTTCAAAGTATTCTCTACCGTAGTCTGGATGTAATTTGTGTCCGTTAATTATATGTTTGTAAAGTCCCCCGCAATACAAGGATTATTTCCTTAGTGCAGGGTGTTGTCTTTAAAAAAAAAAAAAAAAAACAAAAAAAAATTCAAAAAAAAAAACTAAATATTGCAAAATAATTCCTTTATACGTAACATCCTCCGTGTTCTATATTGTTTGTATATTTGTATTTGTATACCGTATTTAAAAGCAGTGCATAGCATAGTACGTTATTTTGTATTTATCTCTGTTTATGGCACGTAAAACATCCATTATATTTTCTTAATTCAAAACAGAAAAAGATGTCGATAGTCACATTAACAAAGGATTTAGGTGTTCTTAGAAATATCCGGACAAAACATTAGGTCCCGGGTGCTCATTATGTTGACGCTCTTAATGAAAAAAAATACAGATGAAAGAAAAATCTCTGAAGAGAGAAATGAACCGAAATGAAATGGGATGCCTCTCAAGTTTATTGGCTAGTCAAAATTATCCTGTACACGTTCGGAAGTTGTAATATTACATTTAACAACATTATATAATAGAGATGACGAACAAATTACTTTGATGTTTACGTAACAGATTTTATTGAGTTTGTAATCGTTTTTCTCAAAGTATCGAATACTTCCTAATGCATTCCCTTGACCATGAATGCTAATACAAACGTAACAATATGTGTAATTTTATTTCATTTATAAACAAAAACAGTTTATTATAAATGAAATTATTCTTATCCCTGTGTGGCGATGGGATAGAATACAATTGTCGTCGCCCTTTACATGCCCATGAGAATCATAAAAATTGGCTAAGGATCTCACCAGGAGTGAGAGTGGAATGGGCAGCAGCTATCTCCTGGGAAAACTTATATCACTTACTGCGATCTAAACCTGTCTGCCAAATGCCACGATTATGGTATTATTAATAAAATGGATGCAATTAAAATGACGACCCCTAGGCACGGTAGTTCCGGCTTTCCATGGGCTCATCTTAGTAGCGACTCTACGGATAGCGGGGTAGGGGGCGCTAAGAATTGCCAGTCGCGATCCGTCTACCAAAAAAATCAATCTTTGGCCCTAGTAACACACAATATTCAGACACTTAGGACCGATGAGAGGGTCATGGAACTGGAAGAGGAATTGAGCGAAACCCGCTGGGACATTGTAGGGTTATCGGAAATGTGAAGAGAGGGCGAGGGCGCGATAATCCTTCAGTCTGAAAATCTGCTCTCCCATCGGGAGGGAGATCACCCGTCTCGAGCCGGTGGAGGGTTTAGGGGTTTGAAAGTCCCTTGTGGACAACGTAGAGAGGATCGAGAGTGTATCGACAAGGGTAGCGTACGATACGATTAGATAGATCATCCCAGATCCTTGTTGCTGGCTTTTCCAAGATCCCAGATCCAAGCTAACGCGCCACTACATCGAAGAAATACCGAACGTCAGCTTGTATGATATCAGAGGCACCGGGAGATGACGGAATCACCAAAAAACTCCTGAGAGCAGGTGACAAACCAGTTCTAAAGGCCCTAGAGAAATGGTTTAATGCTGTCATCCTCGGGAACGACGTTCCTAAATCGTGGACTAGAAGTTTAGTTGTACTGACTTTCAAGAAATCCGATAACATGCTCCTAAGGAATTATAGACTCATTTCACTCTTGAGCCACGTGTAAAAATTATTCTCAATAGTTATTAGGAACCGACTCACGTGAAAACTCAATAACTTTCAACCTCCTGAACAGCCTGTATTCCGAAAAGATTATAGTACCATATGCCATATCCACACGCTACCCTAGATTATACAGAGGACCAAGGAGTATAATCGGCCTCCGTGTCTAGTATTTGTGGACTATACGAAAGCCTTTGATTCTGTCAAAACTTGGGTGGTGCTGCAGTCCCTTCAGCGGTACCATATTGACCATCGTTATATCGAAGTACTGAAGTGTTTGTATAGAAACGTCACAATGTCAGTCCGTATCCGGGATAAGAGTACGAAACCGATGCCGT
This sequence comes from Lymantria dispar, assembly GCA_032191425.1. Taxonomy (NCBI): domain Eukaryota; kingdom Metazoa; phylum Arthropoda; class Insecta; order Lepidoptera; family Erebidae; genus Lymantria; species Lymantria dispar. Next base: position 20,636,542 of record CM063449.1, read on the forward strand.
TGCAGAAAGGCGTGAGACAGGGAGACGTTATCTCTCCGAAAATGTTCACCATTGCACTGGAAGATGTTTTCAAGCTCTTAGACTGGACTGGACTCGGCATCAACATTAACAGCAAATACATCACCGACTTTCGATTTGTTGACGATCTCGTAATCATGGCAGAATCCATGGAGGACCTTGGCACTATTCTCAATAACCTCAGCAGGGTTCCTCAACTAGTGGGTCTACAAATAAACATGGACAAAACAAAAGTCATGCCTAATGCCCATGTCATTCCTGTACCAGTCCTAGTTAGGAATGCGATTCTTGAAGTTGTCGATCACTATGTCTACCTAGGACACGCAGTCCATTTAAGCAGATCAAATTTTGAGAATGAAGTTATCCAACGAATACAACTCGGCTGGGCAACGTTCGGGAAACGGGAAGCTGGGAACGAGAACGTGAGGAGGGAAACTTGAGTTCGGGGCGATCCTCGTCCAATATTCCGCAGTGTCTGGAAACAAGGGTTTATAGCCAGTATGTATCATCAGCAATGACATACGGCACTGAAACGTAGTCTTTAAATGTCAGCCTCATAAAAAGGCTCAAAATCGCTCAACGTACAATATAGAGGGCTATGCTCGGTATTTCTTTACGTGTGGAATGCGAAAATCCGTAGAAGAGCTGTAAAAAGCGGCCGCTCTTCGGCCCACAGAAGTAATACGTTAAATTGGCTATGGGAAGGCCACGTCACTCGTCGAACCGACGTTGGAGAAGAAAGCTTCTTGAGTAGCGACCACGAATCGGACGACGCAGCGTAGAACGACCCTCTACTTAGTGGACTGACGACATCTTGAAAGTCACAGAGAACCGTTCGATGCAAGTATCACAGGACCGTTCCAAGTGACATCCTCGTGAGCGAGGCCTATGTCCAGCAGTGGACGTCTGTAGGCTGATGGATAAATGGATGAAACAAGTTTTAATTATTACTGGTACAAATATTAATTAAATACAGCGGCAACAAATACTACCAAAACTAACTTCATTCCTAAATATTGTAAAAGGTAAGGCACTAGAAACGTGAGACGATTTCAACTATTACCGATTCTCATCGTTAATTATTCAACATTATATGCGTCCCACTTCTAAACATGAACCTCCTTCACAATAGAAAGGAAACTGACCTACTAAACCGTGCTAATCAAATGGGTTATGGTAGCATTTTATTTCGAGTTTTCCCCTTATTGCATAGCTGTTATATGCAAATTATAATCCTTTAGTCGTCTTTTATGATACTCAAAGTCTAGCCGAGGCTGCGAGTGACCGGATCGGGGAATTTAGTCCGTCACCCGCAGAGAGGCTGACCGCGTGACGGCGACCGACGTCCCGGGACAGGGACGTCGATAGGTGAGGGTACCCGAAAGGGTATTCCGTCGGGCGACCACTGACGACAAGTTACCCTGCTCCGGTGGTCGGCCCAACAACGAGGCGACGTGGGTACGGGTGAGTTATGGGCCTGCACGCCGTCCTTTCATCGCCCCGGATGAAATGGACCGCGTGTGCGCTTACCATAGCCCACCCATAAAAAAAAAATCTCAAAATGATACGCAAAGTGATGAATTGTAATCTTACTCTGTCATCACATGGAAGATATTTCATTATTAGAGAGAGAAAATAAAATATGCTATAATACTCCACATAAATTGGAATAAGAGCAGAAGTATCCACACATTCTAATAGTACATCCTAATAGTAATAACAGACAAGTATAATAATGGGCTTATTAGTGGGCTTGTTAATTAAATTAACATTTGTAGGTTATTAAACTTGCGGTTATATATTAACCCACTATGCTTACTTATAAGATTACTATATCGTTTAATTATAAGCAGACTATAAATCAATAATTAATATTAACATAAATTTAATTAGCAGGACAATATTATGTGAAACATATATCTATTTTTATTGCCGATGGTGGCAAAGAGGCAATACCAGGGGCACATCTAGGCTGTTTGCCTACCGCGTAAAAAAAGCTCTTTTTAAACCTCGTTTAAAAAAAGGACATGTCATAGTGCTCGGGAAACACAGCAGCAGGTAGTTCATTCCGGGACCTGCACGTACGTAGGAGAAATGATCTATGCAGAATATCGATTATTTGCATTTACTGAATGTTTGAATGCGTAATCTTATCCGTGTCGTAACGAATTAATAATATCTAGACAGACGGTTGCGCGTCAAGCCAAGTTCAATTCAAATATTTTGAGCCACTTTTCACCCCTTTATAACTTAAAAGTTATTCACCTTAAACCAACCAAATTTGGCATATATATTAAGACTTACCAAATAAACTAGTACCTATTCCTAATTTAATAAGTACAACTGAAACGGATATTTATATATGGACGTCCAAAAATCGTCATTTTATGACTGACTGACTCACATGTAAATTAAAAGCTTTACTCATTTCTAGATGACCTAGAAAGTTCAGATTTTATCCAGCTAAGTATGTATACAACATAAAAAATCAAAAAACAGGGAAGATGGGAGAATTGAAAATTTTCCAATGAATCAATTTTACTAGGCTCGGCTTACATAATGACAAAAGCAAAAACTTCTTTCTTCTCCACAGGCAAATAAGTTCAATGATGAAAGGTTGTTTTATCGTTTATATAGACACTGCAGTAACAATTATTTATAAAGCTTGTACATATTTGAATATGAAATAACTTTGGCGCGAATTCTGACGAGTTTTAGTTACGACTGAAGTAAAGTACGTATATTTATTAAAATGTAGATAATAACAGCACTAACGAATAATAGTTTGAAAACCACGCTGTAATAGAAGACCTAGTTGTTAAAAGCGTATTAGAAAAACATTCAAATTCAATTATTATAATAATTGGTGAAGTGCGATGTAAATATCTGCTACTTTTTACCCGTGAATCAAATGTTTAAAAGAATAGAAACTAAGAACTAAGTTGATTAAGAAAACTACTATCTAGTAAAGTCAAATGCTGAGGTTGAATAGGTCATAAGTTATTTGATTAAATAATATGATTATCGGAATTACAAAATTCTGTTAAAATATTTTTGCAGTAGAAAAATATACAAGAATTTGTGTATCAATCAGGTATTGGCATCAGGCGCAGGTACTCGCGCCTGCGCTGCCCAGCGCGCCAGCGGCGGAACGTGTCATAGTAGAGAAATTTCTCCAGGATCCACTCCGCTGCGTCCTTCTGCGAGCCAACTACCTCATAGAAAGTTGGCACCGCGTCCCAATTCCTGACGCTGTCAAGCATCGTTCTCACGATGGTTGGCAGCGTCAGGTCGGCATCGATGATTGCGACGAGTTCACAGCGCTGCTCTGCCCAGGCCACGCAGACCTCGAGCGTGTACTGCGCCGTATCCTTGTCGCAAGCGCAGTGGTGGTAGGACAACGTCTTCTCCCTCCTCGTAATCTTGTACACGTACTAGCCGAAACAGTTATAATTTAATAGTTAGTTTTAATTTTACCTAAGAATCTTATACATTCATCTAATAAATAAATCTCAGGATTATTTGCAGAACTTGGCACCCAATTAGACCCAATTAGTCTTTTACCGGTTAAATTGATAACTACACATATGTATGTGTCGTAAATATTGAACTTAGAATAATGTTACCCCACCAAAAACATCAATACAATTTTTGTATGGTAGGCGTCCAAAAAGTTATCCAAGGAAACGGATCTAAATGATTTAGTGGCTCAACGATTACATTCCCAAGGAGGGTTGACGTCAGGCAGGTGGCCGGTCATAAAAGTCATTGCCGAAACTTTTTGCAATATGTCAAAACAGATGACATATTGCGTCGACCCCAAGTAATTGGGATAAGAGCAAGATGATGATGATGACATATGTATAATATTTACTACACACCAGCAGCTCCTTCGCATCACAATGCATAAAAAGCTATGAAAATTATTTAATACTAGCAACCTGCTCTCCTTCACTTCAGTTTGGGAATAACAAATTAAAATATAGCCTAAGTTACTCCTGATATAGACAGCTACCTGGTAGTAAAATATTATCAAAATCGGTCCAATCGTTTTGATTATTACTTCAAACAAATAGACAGGCAGACAGACATGCAGACAAAAAATTGTTAAACTGTATTTTATGCACAGATGTCGTGCAAATAACCGTATGAGCAAGAAAAAAGCCCAGTATTTTGACATTACACTTCAATTTTATATATTTGTATAGAGTATAGATGTATAGATAACATGTTGAAATACTATATTTAATATAATTACGCTTTTATATTCCCACAAAAGTGGACTGACGAAATATTGAAAGTCACAGGGAACTGTTGGATGTAAGTGGCACAGGACCGAGTGATATTCTCGTGAGGAGGCCTATATCCAAGTGTGAACGTCTGCAGACTGATAAATGAATTCTCACAAATGAGAAGCATAAATATATTTATATTATGGTGAATATTACAAATTCATTCATTTCACCTGGAAACGTAATAATCTTCTACACATATTATATGCAAGGTTTGGAATGAACGACCTGCTACTTTTTTCGAACGCTATGGCATCATTATCATCTTCCTTCATTAAAAGGGGTTTAAGGAGAGCACTTTTTTACGGTATACAGTGACCTAGTTGTGCCTCTGGTATTGCAAAGGCCCATGAGCGGCAGTACCATCAAGTGAATCTCGTTTGCATGTGGCAAAAATAATGACAGAAATTAAAAAAAATATATATATACGCATTCAATAAAAAAAAATATGTAGGTATATAAAAATACATAATAGCCCATATATGGCAATTTTTTTAGGCAGCATTATTAATAACAGTATCAAATATTATATCAGTATCACGTAGTTGAAATTGATCACATTACAAAATTCACAAACCCCTCCAATTGATAAGTGCGCAAAATAAATAGGGCAAATTTGTATTTCCAATTATCAAACAATCTCTCGTCTCCAATAATATTATAATTACAACACTAAAATATTGCAACAACCATAATTATCCATCCATAGGCTTCCTCACGAGAATAATAATTATAAGATGCCTGCGTGCAAGTTTCCAGTACCTTTTTCGATGACGAATGAACGCTTATAATAAGTTGAATAAATTCAAATATGACCTTGACAGACATATGTAAATGGGCGGTTTCAAATATAAATAACAGTATGCTTATGTCTAATATGTATTATTAAAACATTGCTTTAATTTATTTATTTTAATAAATAGATAATGTTACATGATTACTAAGTAAACACACGCAAAAGACGTTTACCTCATAGCTATAATGTATAATTTAATTTGAATATTTATTTTGTTCTATGTGAATAGAAATTAATTTTCCGTTTGAATTTCATAGTGCCATATAAATAGTTTAAGGGACCGAACTAATATAACAGCTTGAATATTTCCATCAAATTATTCCAACAAAAACATTTTCCATGCTGAATTATTAATTGGCTAAATATGCTTTCATTTGACTAAAATAGTTTCATATGAATTTTTGCAATGGAGGCATATTTGTTGCTCAGTCGCGCTAGCAAAGATCAACAAATCTGGCTGTAATTTAGCACGGTGATAGATTAAATACTTACTAGCATATAAGCTATACTTTTACTGGCAAAATATACCTTTCCTGTAGAATAGACTATGATATGTTTACGCAAGTATTACATATTTTAATTCGGATTCATTTCCGTTCGGGCAACTTAAGAGGATCATTTTCTTCTTACACTGACAATAAGTTTGTATCAAAATGTGGGTCAATATTTAATAACTAATTTCTGTATCGGGTAGATAATTATAAAATTTTCTGCAGTAACGATGTCTTGTTGGACGTGAGACATCTTAGTCCGCCCGTGACCATGAACGCTGCAAAGTGTTCGAAACGTCAGGTAATCAAAAATCAAATACAAACGCGATAAAATCCGTAAAGTAGTTTTATTTAAGAGAATCTTCTCGTCCAACATAATCGAAATGTCTGAAAATACAGGTCTACGACCAGTGTGTGTTACCAGTGACGACTTACGGCACGGCAACGTGGTCCCTAAACGTAGGCCTCATAACAAGGCTCAAAGTCGCTCAGCGTACTATTGAGCGGGCTGTGCTCGAGGTTTTTCTGCGAGATAGAATCTGGAATACGGAAACCCGTAGAAGAACGGGTGTAACCGACATAGCACGACGAATTAATACAGAATGGGCAGGCCCCATCGCTCGACGATCCGACAACCGCTGGGGAAGAAAGGTTCTCGAGTGGCGACCACGTATCGAACGACGCAGTGTAGGAGGCCCCCCACTAGGTGGACCGACGACCTGGTGAAAGTTGCTGGGCGTCGTTGGATGCAGGCGACACAGAACTGCACTTTGTGGCGTAACATGAGGGGGGTCTACGTCCAGCAGTGGATGGCGATAGGCTGCAATGAATCATCATCAGATGATGACATATTTTAAATGAAACTATTTTAACGGATTTTTATTGCATTTTCATAAGTTTTTTTAATTCCCAACGTTTCGAATACTTTTCAGCGTTCCTGGTTCATGGAAGAACTAAAGAGTCTCATGTTGACATGAACTATCGTTATTGCAGATATTTATATCTAATAGGTACAAGATTAGTCACCAAATTTTTCGTGAGCCTAACTCAAAGGTATCCGCTATGGATTTAGAACCTGAGACCTCTGCGTAGCATCCAATGATTACGTACTCGACTATCACTGCCAAGTTTAATAAATTACTGCCACGTATATCATATTCAGAACTTTGGACTTATAAATCAATTTGATTTTACCCTCGTCACTAGGTAACAAATACAAGTACAAATTGTTTGTTCGCAGTGAACGTAGTAGATGGAGAAAACTTAACAATATCCAAAGTATCAAGACTACATATGGGCGCTTATTTGTGCATCGCTTCGAACGGCGTACCTCCATCGATCAGCAAGCGAGTTGTGCTCATGGTTCAATGTAAGTTACGCTATTAGATTAAAACTTTGCGCTATTGATATGATATTGGATGGATACGATACCAATTTATTACAGTGATATCATTTTTATTTATTTACTAGTTCTGACTGTAGTTATACAAGAATTTAATTAGATATTTTTCAATATTTCCATAATTTTGTTGTTAAAGTTCTCCATGTTTTATTTTTCATGTACATAAGAACTTCGTTATAATTAATACATCCTGGTGATAGAGGGAAATTTTCAAACGCACTTAACACTCAAATTAGTTTAATTTTAATTTCAAGTAACATATTTGTATTGCATATACATATTCTGGATATTTTATTATTTAATATCGTCGATTCCCTATATTATTTATCTATATTATTTATTTATATTATTTAAAAAATAAACAATGCCATATTGCCTAGTACTCTTTGCCGTGAACACTAAATCTTCCTTCTTGATATTGAATAGTTAGAAAATTTTGTCTGACCCAATATAATATAGTAATAATCCATCCGCAGAGAAAAGTCAACTCATTATAGCAGTCCATTGATTCTGCTTAATAAGGGAACAGCGGAAAAGGGCGGGTTATGGTGCCCTATGCCTCCTTTCTATCGCTCGTTTCGTTTAATTCAATCATCTATTTCTTCAACTTATTGACACTAATGCTAATAAACTGCTGTGAAAAAATGAAAAATAAAAATATTTTATTTAGATACAGAAGTTAGGAAACCATGACATTTACGGATACATCGACTTTCTCAACAAATGAATTATTGAATGCAACGAATGTAAAATGGCTTTTTAAATCCAACTCGAAGTTCATACTCAATGCATTCAAATTTTGCCACAAAACAAGCTGTCTCCTTAGTTTCATACGTGTTTAATGTCATTCCATTCTCGTAGATAGTTCACAATCGCCCATGTTTCGTTATTATTCTTCATTCTAATGTATATTGATTTGTGCCTACGCGTTACAGGCCTTCTGCTTCAAAATCTTTTCTGGATAAGCATATTTCGTACTACTAAACGCTTAAGATTATTTAAAAACGCACTAGAGAGGCACCTCCTATGAAAGCAATTATCCTTGTGGTGATTGAGTAAGAACACAATTCACCACGCTCTATCTTACCTGTGGATATCGTAAAAGACGACTAAGGAATGTAATACGCACGTAAGATCTATGCAAGAGTAGGAAAATTTAAAAAGAAACCCTATACCAACCTGCCTGGTATAGTAAGGTTAATTTACCCCCTGTTGTGAATGTGGCTCAAGCCTAACATGGGACACATATGAGCCGAAATGATGAATCAATGATGAAAGCAATAGAGTTCTATGGCGGGTAGGACCACAGGCAGCTAAGCAGATTGCGCATTAACCAGGACATTGCCGTAAAATTTGAACGACGACCATGACAACCCATTTTGGCAAGTTTCGGCGAAACGGTGAAAAGTAAGCCCCCCTCTGGCCTACTTGGTCTTGGTATTGAAATGAATGGGCAAGCAATCCCTTCCTTACAAATGATTCGTTGTCGTAGTATGGTTGCTTCGAAAAGAACTTGTTCTTGTTCTCTACTGTGATCTGATGATAAGAAGGGCGATGACTCCACTACAATAACAGCATGTTTAATGAGTTTCAAATGGCATAACTATAGTCAGGCTAGTTTTTTTTTTTTGAGATTGCAACCTTAAAAAATTACAGCGAATAGAAGAAAATCTACCACCCACAGAAAAGGTTACAGTTCAGTGTATCATAGCGATATTCTAAAATACAGTAAGACTAACGTCTTACTGTAAAATACAGTAAGACTAACGTCTTACTGTATTTTAGACACTGTATTCATGACAAAGATACACAAAATACCGGTGCCTGCCTACCTACCTCATATACCTATCTCATGATAGGCAGATATAGATAAACTCATACAATAGCTATGATGACGATGGCGCTGGTACGCAGTTGTGGGAATTTAGTCAGTAGCACTGCTCAATACAGTATTCATAACATACCAACGGACTACCTCTTTAAAAAAGAAATTATTCAAGATTTATGGCTCTTGAACAAACTAAAAGTCAGGATTTATAATATTCAAATATGCAATTTCGTATGTAATATAGGAAATTGCATATGTTTATACTGATAAATATAAGGTTTATCTTTACGTTCAAATTGAATCCCTGATTCTAATTAATCTTGCAAAGCGCTCTCCACATTTTTACTCAATTCGTGGCTGGAATCACGCTGGGGCTTGTAGCGCAAATGACAACTAGAACATTTCGGTTCCCCTATCATGAAAAGATTCGCATCTGAGGCCCAAATACGAAATTCGAATGAAGATTGATTTAAAGATAGTTTTGTTTTCGAAACACCTAACTCCTTCGGATTTGACGATCATTGTTACATTATTATTTTTACGTTTAATTTTCTTTATTCTTTCTATGTACATGTCATTTTATTCTGTACGGCTTTAACAGACAAAGAAATAATATTCAGAAATATTTTTTGCCTATGACATTACATAATTTCTTTTATCTTCTTTTTGTTTTTTTTTTTTTGTTTTTCAGTTCTTCTTCTTCATCATCATCATCGCAGCCCACATACGTTGGGCTTGGGCCTTCTCCACAATGGGAGGGAATTCGACCTACTATACAATGCTGGTCAGATATGTTGGTATAGGGTTTCATTTCGAGTTTTCCTTCTCTTGCACAGATGTTATGTGAATATTATATCCCTTAGTCGTCTTTTACGATAATCACGGACAAGATAGCGGGCAAGATAGAAGGGAGTGGTGAATTGTATCCTTACTCCGTCGCCTCACGCAAGTTCAGTTCTTCTCGTTCGGCAGTTCTTCTTACTACACATAAAATTATTAATAATTTATTATACATTTATATAGGGTATGGTAGCGGCTATGAGTTCTACCAACCTCTACATTGCTTGTCGTAAAAGACTACAAAAAGTTTTTGAATCGACCTGGACCAATTTCGTCGGATGCCATCTAGTCAACAATTAAATTCTCAAGGAAGTTTTGTCACTCAGGCTGGCGGTCCTAAAACTATTGCCAATAACTTTGGCGATATGTATGATGTAAGAGAAATAGAAAACACGTCAGCCCTAAGCAATTAGAATAAGAGCAAAATGATGATGATAATGATTTTTATACAAAACTATATCAGTTATATCATAACTGCAATAATATTACTTGAAATGACGGCTTATAAAAAATTACTTGAAGGCGTTCATTTAAACGAAGGCTTGTAATCAAATAATTCATTCAGAGGTTCGTAACTAACTTAATATTCGTCTTATGATAATGGGTTAAGAAGATAATATATTAATACTTCTTAGTTTCCTGTGGTAGTGGTAAGGACTCGCTAGTGCGGTGATTACAGTATTATACCGCCTAGGGGAGGCTTATGTCCAACAGTATTGTTCAATAGGCAATATGGCTGAATGACAGACCATGAACCCAATTGAAATCATAGCAATCAATTAAGTCTGTAGGTACAGTCAGGCAATGCCCTACATTTAAAGTGTAACTTCTATTCATATTTGATGTACTTGGTGTATGTCTTATAAGCTAATTTAAACAAGCAATATATGTAATAGTAGTTATACTAGAATAACATTTCAACGCTATGCCAACGCTATTTAACATATTATAGATTTATGTATTCTGTGGATCAATCTATAAGAAATGTCGTATAATTAAATAATAACAGCATTTTAAAAGTTATGTTTGTTAAATATTGTTCTCGAAGACATTATTTTTACAATAATTAACAATAAGTATCTATTCATTATCATTATTATCACAGCTCATATGAGCCGTCTGCTGGGTTCGAGACCCCTCCATATTAAGAGGGAAATTGACTTAATACAGCACGCTGGTCAAGTTGGCATAGGCTTTTATTTGGAGTTTTCCTTCTCTTGCATGGTTATTCAATGATCAATCAATAGATACTAGAATATTTCACAATATTAATAATCATCAGCACATTATAAATAATCATCATTTCGGCTCATATATATACGCCCCACTGCTGGGCTCTAGCCTTCTCCATAATAGGAGGAAAACTGACCTTACTATATACCATGCTGGTCAGACAGGTTGGTTTAGGGTTTTGTTTCGAGTTTTCCATCTCTTGCATAGATGTCATATGCACAAGATATCTCTTAGTCGCCTTTTATGATACCGACGGGCAAGAGACGGAGGTGGTGAATCGTATTCTTACTACGTTATTACACTTATTGGCCTCAGGAATAAGTACTTATTGACTAAAATAGAAACATGTTAAACGTTTATATTAGCTTGGTTTTTATGTAACGGAATGTTTGAATGTTTTAAAAGTCGGTTCTATTTCAAACTTCGCACATTTGTCAAGGGCTAATGACAATGAAACAATTTAAATAGTTTGTCTCATTAGTCTTACAGGATTAAGGATTATTTTTATATAAAATGAGGTTTTGGTGTGACTCGATAGATTTTGCTATCCCTGTTTATTACATCACACTTTTCAGTTCGGTTATCTGCAAAATAAAATTTTGTAGATTTTTTTAATACAATTTTATAATTTTTTTTTTAAATTTAAATACTAAGTTACGTGATAAGTCATTTTCAGCCGAACACCACGTCGCCTTCGTCGTTGGACCGACCACCGGAGCAGGGTTACTTATCGTCAGTGGTCGTCCCAACCGACGTCCCTCCCTCGGGGAGGACGTCGGTCATAAGGAATTTATCCTAGCAGAACCAGGCAATTTAAAAAGAATCCAATACACTAGTCAAGACTTCCATCTATTTTCCATTCAAATAATTCAGCTTTCTAACGTAATTGAGTAAAAAACACCCTTATATCTAAACTTTCGTATTTAAGAGAGTCGCGTAATAAATTACGATAGTGATAATTAAGTACCTAGTCTTGTAGTATAAATATTTAGATCAAGGTTTTTAAAAATATCCTAACTTCTAGTATCATTTCTATAGGTAGGTCAATTATTATTCCATCAACGAAGAAGCATGTGCTCTTAGCAGAGAAATTCACTCTTAATGTCGAATTCATTTTTATGTATTGAGAATTCACTGTGGGCACTTAACGTTTCTTAGTCGTCCCTCTTTACACAAAACCTTCATTGTGTTAGGATTCAACGAAGCTTTAAATGTATAAAGAGTTTATTAAATTTTTACTATTTTTTAATATTCTAAAGCTTAAAATTAACTTGTCATTATCATCATCAAAGCTCATATACGTCCCACTGCTGGACTCAGGCTTCCTATATAATGGGAGGGAAATTGACCTACTATATCACACTGGTCAGAGGGCTTAGTATAGGCTTTTATTTCGAGTTTGCCTTCTCTTGCATAGGTACATATTATAATCCCTTAGTCGTCTTTGATAACACCAACGAACAAAAAAGGGGGTGGTGTATTGTATTCTTACGTAAAATAACTTGTATTCTATCTTAATTAAATGGGTATTGCTGATTTTGAATGATACACGAGTTAATTTTATTTTTATGGCAAAGGCATCACCAAAACCCACCATATTCAAACACCCTCAGAAAGTTGGGCTCCCGGCTCACCAAAAGAAGCGCAATAATAAACTGCTACTACTCAGACGTCGATTCGCTACGAAAGTGTGATGCTACCCCGGACGGACCAGCCCACGGCTGCAAATAGACAACTGTCAACAGTGTGATCCTATAACTAATAGTATTTTGGCTACACACCTTGCTCTTATCTCAATTATTTGGGGTAGACACGAAATATACTCGTACATATTGATAACATTTTGGCAATATCCGTCCCTCTGACATCAACCCTCATTGAGAATTTAATTATTGACCAAATGACATTAGATAGAATTGGCTCGGGTCGATGCAAAAACTCTTAGTAATTTTAGGACACCCATGGGTGATACAACGGTTGACAATATTTGTAGTCACTACGACACAGCAGTAAATATTAGTCACAATTTAGTTGAACAAAATAATTAAGTGAAGTAGAAGTCTAGGGCTAGGCTATAGATATATTTTTGAACAAAGAAATAAATATGGTAGAAGTAAATAAATACAACAAATATGAGTAGATAAAGCTGTTACAGTCTTTTCCAGTAGTCTTTAACATTTTTGCTGCACTGGTGGCGTAGTGGTTAATGCTAGTGACCTACAGCGCCAGTGTCGGGGGTTCGAATCCCACGCAGGACAACACTTTGTGCGATCCACAAATTGTTGTTCTGAGTCTGGATGTAATTTGTGTCCGTTAATTATATGTGTATGTATTTCTCGCGGAAACGCAATGAGTTTCAAAAATTAAAAAACTGTACGAATGGCGGCGATGTGGCTCGCGACACGTCACGTCTCGTTTCCGTCGGGGGCGAAAAGTGGCCCACAGAGAACCGCTTTGCTACGCTGAATATGTCAAAGATCGTAGCAGGTGGAGGGCAGTGGACTCTGCCTACCCCTATGGGAAAAAGGCGTGAATATATAAAAAAAAAAAAAAAAAAAAAATTTAACATTTTTTTTTGTACTAATTGCTGGAACCGTGACAAAAATTGAATTAATATATCTCTGTAATCTTCTTTTCCTTTAGTTCTATTTTCAGATTTTTTTATGATGTATGTTTCTGGTTTACTTTCCTTTGAAGCTGTGTTTGATAATGAAATATTATTGATGTGAAACTGGGGTATGATTCTATTAAAAGGAGTTAAAATTCAGTAATAATAGTAAAAAATTAAAAAGTTTCTATAAATTTAATATCAATACGTCTATAGATTAAATCCATAAAGTTACATTAGGTTTATTGTACATTTAAGTAATATTTTATAATATTATTTGAGCAAATTATAGTATAATTTTTCGATTAAAAAATAATCTAGCAACAGATTGCTATCATTTTATCGTGTCCCTTGTAGCCAGATGATATTTCAACACTGAATTTACATATTAGTTGTAATAATTGCCGTATTTTATTTTTCTGGTAGATAGTGTAGGGTCAATTTATTAAAAATATATATTTACTAGATGTAAAATAAATAAATTAAATAGAATTTGATTACCGTAGTGCGTTTTTAAAAATGACACGTCAGTTTTGTTACCACATTTTCTCCAAAATACTACTCTTTTTGTAGATGTTTTATGTAATAATAACACTATTAGTTAATATATATTTTTAATAAATTGACCCTACACTATCTACCAGAAAAATAAAATACGGCATTGAGCAAATTATTACAACTAATATGTAAATTTAGTGTTGAAATATCGTCTGGCTACAAAGGGACACGATAAAATGAGAGCAATCTGTTGTTATATTATTTTTTAATCGAAAAATTATACTATAATTGGCTTAAATAATATTATAAAATATTACTTAAATGTACAATAAACCTAATGTAAAATTTTGTGCTAGTTTCAAATAGAATTAATTCTTTAAAAAAGGTAATGTTTTAGAGGGACAGGCCTGAAAACGCCCTTGTACATTTTTATGAAAATGCCCTCATAAACCAACATAGCGATGACTATAAATGGAACGCCACAAGTAATGTAAGAGTTGATAATATTCATGCCGGCTATCACACAACTGTAATATCATGCATATTTAAATGAAATCCTTAATTTCTTTTTCTATGTACTTTAAATAAAATTATTATTTATGTATGAATGGCAAGAAGAATGGTAGGTACCAAGCGAAAAAAAAAAAATATTATTAATACCCGAATATTTGTAGAGATTCTAGAGCACAGTGTGGGGCAGTCTGCCATCTTGTAAAACAACTTACTGAGAACTTTATTCTTGCTTGTTCAAGATCTATTAAGTGTGATAAACAACACTCAGATCGTGCAAACTATTTATAGAGTTCCAAGATAGTTCTTAGAACTATACAACTAAATATTTTCTATCGTCTTTTATTATACACACAAAAGGATAAAATAAACTATCAGCATTGATATATGTATGAGAGTGTGGGTGTCTTTGAGGTAACAATTGAAAGATTACTTAAAGAAAGACTACTAGTCCATATCTACTACCGATGTTATACAGTACCCTGTAGCAGTAAATAGATCTACTTCTAAAAAACCATATATAAATTAATCAGCAACATCTTTTCGGCTCATATACGTCCCACTGCTGGACTCGAGCCTCCTCCACAATAGAAGGGAAATTAATCTACTACACTATACTGATCAGATAGGTTTATATAGGGTTTTGTTTAGAGTTTGTCATCTCTTGTATAGATGTCATATGCATAATATATCCCTTAGTCGTCTTCTACGACACCCATGGGTAAGAGGGGGTGTTGAATTGTATTCTTACTCCGTCACCACACGGAAATAATAATAATAAATAGTGTTCATTAAACTCTAAGGAACTTAGACTGCACAGATAACGTAGTGGTTAAGATACCGACCTACCATGAAAATGTCGCGGGTTCGAATCACACGCAGTACAACCCTTTGTGCGTTACACAAATTGTTGTTCCGAGTCTTGACGTAATTTGTGTCCGTTAATTATATGTTTGTAAAGTCCCCCGCAATACAAGAATTACCTTAGTGTAAGATGTTGTCTTTATAAAAAAAGTAAAATAATCATTCAAATAATTCCTTCCTCTATAATGGCATTTTGGTCTGACGAGTTGGCATATATGCCAACTATAGGTTAGATAGTTATAGACCAGGTTAGTTATAGACCAACCTATAGGTTTATTTGGGCTTAGCTTTGACTTTAAAATTTAAATTGGTGATGGAGTAAGAATACAATTCACCGCCCCATCTCTTGCCCGTGGGTGTCGTAAAAGACGACTAAGGGATATAATACGCATACAACATCTACGCAAGAGAAAGAAAACTCGAAACAAAACCCTATGCCAACACGTCTAACGTGGTATAGTAGGTCAATTTCCCTCCCATAGTAGAGGAGGTCCGAGCCCAATAGTGGGACGTATATGGACTATAATGATGTGGTGATGAATTAAAATCTCTCTATCTTTTGAGTATTAGGATTAGTCTAGCTTTAATTTTCTTATTTATTTCTGTTCATGATAAACGAGCAAACAGCACACCCGATGGTAAATAATACTTCCGGTTACGACCTTTGCTAGGCCGCCGCTGCCTACCGTGAAGTAAGTAAAGGGAGTATAGGCGCGTGCAATAAGTTTAGGTGATACTACAGGGATTATCAAAACCAATCGCAAACACCCTCAGAAAGTTAGGTTTCCAACTCTCTCGCTCACCGAACGCAGTGCAGTAACAAATTGCTACTACTCAGCGTCGATTTTTAGCAAAAGTGAGGTACCTACTACCCTAGACAGACCGCGGCTATAGACAGGCGACTGTCGATAATGTAGTTCTACCACATAAATAAATATAAAAGTATTAAATGATTTAATAAAAAAAATATCTCCTATCACTTCAAAGATCATGCTCTTGTATATATCAAAAACCTTTCGTTAATACCGCCAAGTTATTGCGACCGCAATAAACTTAACTGGTATAAAGTTAGTGCAACGGAAATAGTTTCATTCTAGCTTCAGATACGCTAAGTTCAGGCAAAAATATTCAAGTTACGGCTTCAATTTAATTCAAACATTCAGTTTCCTCATGCTGTTATCATTTTACAACATGCCGTTTCATAGCGGCAGTTCCGTTACCACGTTCGTGGAATATATAATGCTGAAATTTCATAACAGTTAATAACGTAACCAGAACAAAATTACTCTTGAACCATGAAAATATCTTTATATTTCAATACCTTTTCTTGGTATTATTCATTCATTCTCAAAATATCTTCATTTTACATAATTAATGAAACAGTACAATCTGTTATTAATATATACATCCTTGCATATACATATACATATTTATTATTAATGTAGTACATTAATAATAAATAAGTTGGTTTATTACGATATTTGTCCGTGTGGTGACGGAGTAAGAATATTAAAACGAAGTAAGAATTCACCACTCCCTATCTAGCCCGTGGATGTCGTAGTGACAAACGACAACTAAGGGATATAATACGCAGATAACATCTATACAAGAGAAGGAAAACTCTAAATAAAACCCTATGCCAACCTGTCTTGACCAGCATGGTATATTAAGGTCAATTTGCCTCCTATCGCTTAGGAGGAGGCTCGAACCCAATAGTGGGACGTACTTGAGCTAAAATGATGATGAATAATCAAGCTATTACGCTCATTTAAACTGATTTCGGGACTGTTCTTGAATTGACATAGTTGATTATTTAACAATAATATATTTCCTATATAAATGTAATATAACAAATAAATACTTACGTAAGTTTTAGGATGAGTAGTTTTCTTGGTAATAATATATCATTAAACATATTAAACGTATTATTCCAAATAAACAAAATGCATATATTAAAGACTAGCAACCCGCCCTCGCTTCGCTTCGGTTATAGGTTATAGTCGTTTTACCCGCGTAGTTCCCGTTCCAGTGGAAATACCGGGATAAAATATAGCCTAATTTACGCCCTGATATTATAGCTTTCCATTGGTGAAAGAATTTTTGAAATCGGTCCAGCGGTTTTGAAGATTACCCGGAACAAACAGACAGACAAAAAAATTTTTAATTGCTATTTTAGGCATAGGTGTCGTGCAAATAACCGTGTGAGCATGAAAAAAGGCTATTATTTTACATTACAAACAGATACTCCAATTTTATTTATTGGTATAGATGATTGAAACAGATTTTAATTTTCGTCATATATGCTTCTTTATACCCGAACTACCCGAAAGTATTGAACATTTATGACAAAACATATAGTAAAAATTTTATAAAGTATTTATGTATGTCTATTTTAATTGATAAAGACGACTGTCAATAAATTCCTAAAAGTTGGCTTATTTAATGCGGGGTCACTCGGAACAGGTCAAGATGAATTCTTAATAGCAATGAACCATCACTCTGCAGATATAGTAGCTATTAATGAGACATGGTTAAGAGCTGGTGAAGAAGGTCTAGCACCTATTGTCTCAGGCTATCACTTGAAACATGTACCGCGCCCCGTGTCTATACGCGGGGGACGAGGAGGAGGAGTAGCATTTTATATAAAAACAGGTCTACACGTGCGAATTAAACCACATCCGCAGCAAGATGACATAGAGCAACTATGGATGACGGTAATATTATGCAAACAAAAAATACTTATTGATACAGCGTATCGTCCACCGTGGCTGGATTTAAATAAATTCCTTGACGCTATGACAGAAAGTGTTAAGGCACTTGCACCATATGACAATATTATTTTACTTGGAGATTTCAACGTCAATCTTTTAGATTTATGTAATTCAAAGTCGAAGAAACTCATAGATTTTTTAAATTATAGTAATCTCAGACAAATTGTCAACCAACCTACTCATTTTATAGGTGATAACTGCTCGCTTATCGATATAATTTGTACTGACTCTAAGTACAGGAACTTAATAGTAGATAGTAATAATGACCTAGAGCATCATTCATTTATAACATGTCAATTTTTATTTAAAAAAGATATAGTTAAACCTAAGAATATCCTA
This sequence comes from Lymantria dispar, assembly GCA_032191425.1. Lineage (NCBI taxonomy): Eukaryota > Metazoa > Arthropoda > Insecta > Lepidoptera > Erebidae > Lymantria > Lymantria dispar. The sequence continues at coordinate 20,655,032 of CM063449.1, forward strand.
TATCGCGCTATTAACAATATAGTATTCCAAGATTTTGAAAGGGATCTGAACTTAATTCCATGGGACTCTATATGTGACTTAGAGAATGTTAATATAATGGTGAACTGTTTTAGTAATAATGTTATACAACTATTTGACATCCATGCTCCAATTATTCGTAAAACGTTTAAAAGTCCTCCTACTCCATGGATAACACACAATATAAAACTAATGTTTAAACTGAGAAATAAAGCAAGGTTACGTTATCGGTCCACAAAACAAGATCACCATAAAGACTACTACATTCAACTTAGAAATTTAGCTAAAAATGCCTTGCGTTGTGAAAAGACAGCATATTTCACTAAATACATTAATAATAATTTAAAAAATAGTAAAACTTTATGGCATAATCTGAAACAGCATGTACAATTTAAATGCAATGACTTTGTACTTCCAATTCACCTACGTAATCCAGAAGAGTTAAACAAGATCTTTTTAAATGTACCAGGCAATCCTAATGTTACCATTTCCCAACTATCATATTTTGAGTACCATAAACACGGATCTACTACATTTACATTAAAGGAGGTAGAAAGTGAAACTATCATGAAAATAATAAACAATATTTCTACAAATGCACAAGGAATTGATGGTATAACTAAAACCATGGTGCAATTAACACTCCCACAATCCTTAAAAGCGATAACTGCCATTGTAAATAAATCTATAGCCACTAACAGTTTTCCGAATTCATGGCGTTGTGCAATTGTTCACCCATTACCAAAAAAAAGTAATCCAGTAGATTTTAAAGATTTAAGACCCATTAATATTCTCCCATGTTTATCAAAGGCGCTCGAGCGGGGGGTCTACACTCAAGTTATAGCATACTTAGAGGAGAACAATATTTTACCTGATTTGGAATCAGGATTTCGGTCGGGACGTAGCACAGCCACTGCTTTGGCTGACATTGTAAATAATATCTTAGAAGCCCGAGATCGTGGCGAAGGTACAATACTTACTTTGCTCGATTACTCCAGGGCATTCGATGCAATAAATATATCCTTATTATTGTCGAAGTTAGCATACTATGGTTTCGATGTAAATGCTATTAAATGGTTTGACAGTTATCTGCAACATAGAACGCAATACGTGCAAATACACGCAGATGATGGTTCCAACATATATTCAACAATAGAGCCTGTAACTAGAGGTATTCCTCAGGGATCTTTGCTTGGGCCTTTATTATATATCCTCTATAGCGCGGATGTAGTTAACTTTATACTAGAGTGCAAATATCATATATATGCAGATGATACACAGGTATATTTGTCTTTCAAACCTAGTGAAACGTTGTCAGCTGTAAGCAAGATCAATGAACAGCTTGAAAAAATAGTAACATGGTCTGATCAGAATTCTCTTGTCTTAAACCCTGATAAGACTAAATATCTTATAGTGGGAAGCAAAAAGCAAGTAAAATCTATTTTATCAGCGAACCCAGATATAAAGTTAATGGGTAAGTCAATTGCCCGTGTTGAATCAGCGAACAGCCTTGGGCTAATTTTAGATCCTGAATTACACTTTGAAGCATATATTAATAATATAGTAAAAAACTGTTTTTATAGATTAAAATTATTATACAAACTTAGGCAATATCTTAGTGTCGAAATAAGAAAACGATTGGTTGAGAGCCTAATATTGGTAAAATTTAATTATTGTGATATTGTATACGGTCCATGTATTTTTTCGCGAACTGAGAAGCTCACAGCACAACGTGTACAAAACGCTTGTGCAAGGTTTTGTTTTGACATTCCACGCCGTAACCACGTAACACCTTACCTTAATGATGTCAGCGCTTTAAAAATGACAGCCAGACGCGAAGTTCATCTTGCAACTTTGCTGTTTTGTATTATTTGAAGTAAATTGCCTAGATATCTATATGACAAACTCAGTTGGCGTATGACAACTCTAATTATGCACCTCGATCCGTAACCTATCCGCTATCTATACCGCGATTTAAAACTACAGCTTTCAGGGGATGTTTCAAATTTGCTGCAACTAAGTGTTGAAATTCTATTCCCCCACCGTGTCAAAATAAAACTAGCAAATTTTCTTTTAAATTATACCTTAAAAGATATCATCTTAAAAAGCAGCAAAACATGTGACATATATTTATAAAATTGTGGCTACACGTTTGAACTTATGTTCGGGACTCGGTGATTAAATAAATGATATATCATAACTATGAATGATGTTCAACATAGTAATACTTTTGGCTAAAACTAATCAATATACCTAATTCTTATAATTACATTCTTCTTTTGTATTAAATTGTTATTAAAATATACCTCTTATTTATTAAATTCTTATTATGTATCTGTATATTTATGTAATTGCTATCTTGTCGCTTAGGCTTTTTGTTCGTTTGATTAATTCGTACGTCATTAAGGTACCCATTGAAAATCAGCGTTGCAGTGTAGCATATTGCACTGTAGCATTATTGCTGAATGGGAACCTCATTGACACTTATCATATTTTGTTTTTCTTCTTTGTGTTGTATTTACAGTTAAGTTTAGCTATTATTTTAATTTTCTTATAAAACCTTTATATTTCATTCGACTTACTGTAATATCTAAATTTAAGCTAAGTGTCAATAAAACAGTTTTATTTTTACCTTTATCTTTATTTAGGGTTACCTAGCACAACATAATATAATATAATCTATATATACAGGTAGAGAGAGCAAATAAGCGGGTGTTCAAGTAGAAATCATCCGAAACACGAGTAATTTCATTAAAACCTCCTGTCATTTGCGTTATAAAAAATAATAATTTAAACATTGTATAGACGACGTAGTGCTCTTAGTGTTATAGGTTTCTACAATAACATCAAAGAATTTTCAAGTAACTAAAAAATCATGTTACAATAGTTAATAACTTAACTTGAGACAGTGCCATAAGAATTATATTGATACAATTCAAAGTAAATATAACAAACGAAAACAAAAAATAAACGAAGATTTTATCTCAAAAATAAAAATTTGATTCTAGAAATGTTTGTAAGCGTATATACCCATGTAAAATGTGTAACTCTGTACAAATTTAAAGATAATTGACACCATGTGAACTGAAATAAATTGCCACATCAACACGTCTAAGTAAAAACAATAGAATGAGTCAACTCTTTAGCGAAGTTCGTCAATTTCGTAAGATATTAACGATAACGTTAAGTAAAGTTTTCAAACTTAGCTGCTGACGGTTAATTAAAATACTTTTTGATTGTTATATAATATCAAAAGAAATTGTAAGACTGCCAATGTTTATTTTATTCTAGTCAAATATTAGTTTGCCGTGACGTAACAAAATTAGAATACAATTAGTCGTCCCAATCTTACAACGACATTGAAACGATCTTAAAACGACTAAGGAATACAACATGCAGATAATATCTATATAAGACAGATTTACATAGAGGAGGTTTGAACCCAAGTGTATTAATTATTTTTTCTTCACGAATGGCGACGAAATAAAAATGTAGTTCTTACCATTCCTTACTGCTTGCCATTAGGAATCATAAAAAGTGAAGGATATTAAAGGGCTAAAAGTATAACCAGGAGAGTGGGTAGTATTTATCTCTTGGGTAATGCATAACACCTACTGCGATCATCAAGCTACCTGCTAAACATGACATTACGGTATTACAGCACTAACACCTGGAATTAAGAAGTGCCAACCTATTAGGGATAAAACCCGTTAAGGATGAAATTTGAGATATGAGGTAACAAGTGTTATATTTTAAGAAATATTGTTCTACTAGCAACCCGCCCTCGCTTCGCTTCAGTTTCAGTCGCCTTTTCCACGTAATTCCCGTTCCTGTAGGAACACTGGAATAAAATATAGCCTATGTTACTCCCTGATATTACAGCTTTCCATCGGTGAAAGAATTTTTAAAATCGGTTCAGTGGTTTAAGCGTACGTTCGCATTTATAATATTAGTAAAGATGACGATGATGACGATGACGAACCCAACATTGGACGTATGTGGGCTGCGATGATGATGATGATAACTTTAATCGTTTCGTAATTGCTTCCGTAACCGTCTTCAATGCTTGCTACGTAGATAGTTTTAGCTTTTTTAAAACAACCCGCAATAAATAACCAATACAAGAAAAACAATTCTCCAATTGTTTAACGTTCCACAAGATATTAAACGTCTAATTAAATAATGCGGCAAACCAATCCCAAAACAATTTTCCTTCTTGTCAAGATAAGGTGAAGGTTTCATAATAATACTAGCTGACTCAACAGACTGTGTTGTTCTGTTCAAAAGAAAAAAAATGTAAGAGGCATTCTCCTTGAAATCGATCGCAGCGCCACCTACCGGGTCCAATTGTGAATATAAACCATTCTCGAATCCCCTGGAACACACACAAAAAATTTCATCAACCGATGTTGAGTCCAGCCGCTTAGTAGCTCAGTGTTCACACACGTATTAAAATATATATATACTCGTATATATAAAGACAGTAATTAGAAATATGTATTTACATATAATTCCAAAAATAAAACTTATTTACTAAACTCCAAATTGTGACTATTAAAAATTATAACATTAAGGAAGTCCTATGAATTATTTAAAACAATCAAATAATAAAGTGAAATTAAGTGATTTAAGTTTAATTTTATTAACTTAATATTTTAATTACACACTGTGTTTAAATACATATGTATTACATTATGTAGTTATTAATCAAATCTATTATCATAAATATAACCGCATCGGTTATATATAATAAATAATATTTAATTTCTGTAAATATTTTACAAAAACACATATATCAAGTAATTCATTTAATAATATCACGTCAAGGTATGTTAAGTTGGTTTGGACATGTAGAGAGATTGAATGAAAGGAGATTAACAAGAATTTATAAGGTGAATCTGAGCGGAAGTGTTGGAAGGGGAAGACCAAGACGGATGATCAAATCGGGGACGTTCTTAAGAAAGGCCAGGTTAAAAGTACCCTAAACCGAAGAATATGCATGAAGAGATGAATGAATGTAGAGGAGGCGAAAGTAGTATGTCAGGATCGTAGCAAGTGGAGGGAAGTGGTCTCTGCCTACCCCTATGGGAAAAGGCGTGAATATATGTATGTATATCACGTCAAATAATGCGAGCATTAAGGTTATTTGATTACTGTTAAAACTATAATTTTTATTATTTAAAATTTTAAAAACAACGCATTTAGTGGATTTGGTTGATTGGTGGTGGTGTAGCCATTGATTATTAATATAATTTATTATAAAGTTTTTAAATAAATAAAAACAATACTTTTTTAAATACTCAATTGCGAAAATAAGGCTGACGTCATCCTTTTTTTGCCCAGATTTCCGGACTGGAGGATTATCGCGCCCTCGCCCTCTCTCTGAAGCGTATCTGATAATCCTGCAATATCCTACCGGATTTTTCTCAAGTCCTCTTCCAGCTCGATAACTCTCTCGTCGGTTTTAATTGTCTGAATGTGGTATGTTACCAAAGCCAAAGATCGATTTATTTTGTAGCTGGGCTGCGTCTCGAGATTCTCAACACACTCTGTCAACGGGCTCACTATCAAGATAAACCTGTGGAATGACAGAACTGCAATTGCTGAAGGCCATTTCTTTTTGTCCATCCATATTTTTGTCAAATACCATAATCGTCACGCGTGATAAGCGGGTTGACAATCGCAGCAGGTACTATAAATTTCCCAGGCGATAACTGCTTCCCACTCTTCTGGTGAGCTGCTCCCTTTAGATGATTCTGACGATTGATAATTGTATCTCGTCGCAACACGGGGAGAAATAAATATATAAATCAAAATTAACGTTTAAATTAATATAAATGCATTATAATGTCAGCTGCATTTGACTACACCATCTAGGATTGGCATAGGGTTTTATTCCAAGTTGTTTACGAGTATGTCTACGTAAAGAAAATTCAAATCTATTCAAAACACGCCTTTAACAAGTGATTTAAATTCAAATTGTTTTTATTAATAATCTGATATATACCGGTTCATTATTTTACAAAGCGGCGGCATCACATTCTCATTTAGAATAGAATACGCCGGCACATTTTTCTCGGGCCGTTAACTTGGCCTCAAATTCTTTCTTCTCGTAAGTACGTGCGCATTTTCACGTCACCGTTTACTTTAGTCGGGAGTCAGTGTCGAGAAATATTATTTTTCTTCAGGGTGGGTGTCGTTAACGAGTATTTACGAGGACACGAACGTCTACCTGACGGCGGTACCTTCCACCGGATTGGCCGTAATTGCGCACAATTAGAACATTATGCTGACGTGAATACGGTACGGACGCGATAATAGCGATACTATCTGTTCTGCTCATGCCGCTCAACACAAACCCCAATGAAATGCTTTCCTTTGCCCTAATTCTCATTCCTATCTCAGCGTGTTCACAGTTCTCTTCATTTCTTATGAGATACGTGAAACGTTCACGTAACTTTCACTCGATTAACCAATAAGACTTCCTTATGCATTCATTGTCAGTTTTCATTACATTTACGTGACGGTAAGGCAGAATTTGATGACAATGTTTTCTTTATATATCAAATTGTTGGCATTACATTTTTAATAAATGCTTTGCTTGTTGCTCACTGTTATAGGATGCAATAGTGACATAGTCGCAAAGATATTTATAATGTGAATTGTATCTTTAATATGATTTATTATTTATAATACACGAGCTACTTATGTGCAGAAGTAGCCGTGTTATTTGTTGCCATAGTAATTAAAGGTGAATAGAATTTTTATTGTTGATCACCGTCCACAGCTGATAACGATAGACGTGATTGGACGTGATCCTTGCTGTTTTGAGATTTTTCGTTAAAATCCAGGATCACTCAAAATTTATAATTTTGCTTATTGATATTTGGTAACAATATCTATAGGATATTTGACTATCTATAGGTAAGTCTAAATTTTCATCAATATTAACGACACATTGACGTCAAATTTATTGATCTTGTTTAATTGAATTGTCATTAGGGAAAAATTATGCGACTGGGGCAGCGTAGGCGCGAATACCTGCGCCTCATGCCGCCCTAGCCGAGGCCGCGGGTGACGTGACCGGGGATTAGTCCGTCACCCGCCGAGAGGTCGACCGCGTGAGGAAAGACCGACGTCCTCCCCGAGGGGGGGACGGGGGGACGTCGGTCAATGGGAGGGTACCCCACGTAGGGGGTATTCCGTCGGGCCGACCACTGATGACAAGCAACCCTGCTCCGGTGGTCGGCCCAACGACGTAGGCGACGTGCATCGTGGGTGAGTTGCGAGAGTTGCGTGCTTACGCCCCTCTGTCACCCCGGACGGAGTGGTGCGTTTTTACGATTCGCGCGCACACCACAACGTAAAACCTACACCCTGAAGTTAGCTAGTCAACTTTTCTTACGATGTGCGCACACCGTCACAAATATCAACTAGATAGCGTTATTATAATTAAATGATGATAATTAGTGAGTTTTTTTTTTCTACAAACGTAGGATACGCAAAGAATAAATTTTTATCTTATTACGTTAATTTTTTTAAGAAACAACCTTGCGTCCGTACTGCGGGTAATAATCCTTGTATTGCGGAGGCCTTTACCAACATATAATTAACGAACACATATTACATCCAGACTCAGAACAACAATTTGTGAATTACATAAAGTGTTGTCCTGCGCGGGATTCGAACCCCCGACACCGTCACCATAGATCGGTATCATAACTACTACGTCTCATCTGTCCTAAGTATATACACACATTTTTTTAAATTTATTTAACTTTTAAACTGCAGTATAGTAAAATACGTGAAGCTAACACATAAGTTTTATAATCACCTGATTAAAGTTATTCTGAATGAAATATCCTGATTCGGCTGTTGTATGACTGACTGCACAGTTAGTGCAGTAGTTAAAATACCGACCTACCTTACCAGTGTCACTGGTTTGAATCACATGCAGGACGATGTTTTGTGCAATGCACAAATTGTTGTTCTAAGCCTGGATGTAATTTATACCCCTTAATTATATGTTTGTTAAATACCCCATGTGGTGATGGAGTAAGAATAACATTAACTACACCCTTTCTTGCCTGTGGGTGTCGTAAAAGATGACTAAGGAATATAAAACGCATAGATATAGCATCTATGCAAAAGAAGGGAATCTTGAAATAAATTCTTATATCAACACATCTGATCCGCATGGTATAGTAGGTCAAATGCCATCCTATTGTGGAGAAGGCTCGAGCCCAATAGTCGGATGTATGTGGGCTGCGATGATGAAGAATACAATTGTCGCCATCCCTTGCTTCCCTATGGGAGACGTAAAAACCGGCTAATGACTGCTCAGATGGCGTAATGGTTTAAGATACCGACCTACCGTACCAGTGTCGTGGGTTCGAATCATGGGATTCGCAGAACAACACCTTGTACGATCCACAAATAATACATATTATTTTAGAATAATAACGTATAGAAGGTAAGTTCGCGCACAAAAAGTGAAGCATTTCAATTGGAGCCTAATAGAGCTTACGCCGGAACCGATCTGTAATGCACAAGGTCACTGTACTGCTCATACGTACGCAACTCTTAAAAGATAAATAGATAATTATGACGGCTTGTGTATTCAAATGGTGTCACAACACATTTGAAAAAAGAGGCGGCACGGGGTGCTCTCCTTCCGACTGGTGCAGGTTTTGACGGGGCATGGGTGCTTCGCCAAATACCTGCACAAGGTCGTTAGGAGGGAGAGTACACCGTCCTGCCACCACTGCGATTGCGACGAGGACACGGCGCGCCATACGCTCGAGGCCTGCGGGGCTTGGGCAGTGCAGCGCTGTGACCTCATCGCAATCATCGGTACGGACCTGACGCTACCGGCTATCGCTAGGACGATGGTCGACAGCGTCGGGAATTGGGACGCGGTCGCAGCCTTCTGCGAGACAGTAATCTCGCGGAAGGAGGCGGCGGATCGCCTGCGTGAGGAGCGCAGCCTCGATGAGGAGATCCGCCGCCGGCGACTGGGGCGGCGCAGGCGCAACTATCTGCGCCTCATGCCGCCTTAGCCGAGGCCGCGGGTGACGTGACCGGGGATTAGTCCGTCACCCGCCGAGAGGCCGACCGCGTGAGGAAAGACCGACGTCCTCCCCGAGGGGGGGACGTCGGTCGATGGGAGGGTACCCCAATGGGGGGTATTCCGTCGGGCCGACCACTGACGACAAGTTAACGCTGCTCCAGTGGTCGACCAAACGACGAAGGCGACGTGGTTTTCGGGTGGGTCGCGGGAGTTGCGTGCTTAAGCCCCTCTGTCGCCCCGGACGGAGTGGTGCGGAGGCGCGCCGACCGCGGCCCACCCACACAAAAAAAAAAAAAACACATTTGAAAAACATAAAAAATATATTAACATTACTTTTAAAAGTATGCCGACGATTTATATTAATAAAAAGAAAATTTGATTTCATAATTTGTATAGTGGTGTGCGTGTGTAATCGCTAGCACGCATGTAGTATTTGTTTGCTTCAAATTTTTAATGGTTGACGTATGGGCACTATCCTTCTATACGTTATTATTTTAAGACATATTATATTAAATTAGACCAATAGTGGGACGTGTATGAGTTATGATGATGAAAATTTTCCGCAATACAATAATTAGTTTTTTAGTGCAGGGAACTTCTTCGTCTTTTAAAAAGAAAAATTATAACCTCTCAGTATAAAATAGAACAAAGGAGAGAAGTGTATCTAAGCAGAAAAGGATACCTAACATCATGATTTAGGCCGCAGTAACCAAGTTAGCCTAAATCGAGATAATAGATTTCATACGCCTATGAATATATTCGTTAGATAAGCTTTATGGGACTTTTTGTGTCGTTAATAATAAAGGATTTGAGTATCTAAATTCGAAAACTTATTTGATAAGTATTTGATTGAATTAGGCGATACATGGAGGAAATCCATTACTATTCTAAAATGAAAGGAAGTAAGGGAGACCTACCACTTTTCCACGGTTAATCAATATAACGCGCACCACATTGGAATGGAAGGAATACGGGTTGGGATCAAGGTGGAATAGGATATAAGGAAATCATACTCTCACGTGATGAGCTCCTTCTAGAACGTCAATATGATTTTTTTTTTGTACTATAATAATAATATATATTTATTGAATTAGAGTGCTGTGTGGTAGCTTCGAATACTACCAACCCTTGCTTTGCTCGTGGGTGTCGTAAAAGACGACTAAGAGCCCTAGATTGACCCGGACCAACTCCATCTGGTACCATTTGGGTCAACGATTACATTCCCGAGGAGGTTTGACGTCAGGCAGGCGGCCGGTCATAAAAGTCATTGCCAAAACTTTTTGCAATATGTCAAAACAGATGACATATTGCGTCGACCCCAAGTAATTGGGATAAGAGCAAGATGATGATGATGATGATGATTTATTGAAATAGAAAAGCAATACACACTAACTTTAATCTAGTAGTACAATTTGTTGAAATTTACCGCAGAACTTCGAATATTTATTCGACACGTGTTTCTCCTCTACATGAGGCATCCGGGATATAATACACATATAATATCTATGTAAGAGAAGGAAATCTCGAAATAAAACCCTATACTAATATGTCTGACCAGCATGGTATATTATGGTCAATGTCCTTCCTATTATGGAGGAAGCTCGAGCTCAATAGTATGACGTGTATGAGGTGAAATGAGGAAAATATATTTTATTCTAAGTTACAATTCTAGAATTTCGTATATGAATATTATTAGTATCATTATGGGATCTGGTCCAGCCATAATCGTTTGAATTATATTAAGTATCTTGCGGTTCGAAGGGCATCATACTGGAGCTAGTTCTTACAAAACATGTACACAATTGTATATCTAATAAGAAGAAAAAAAATAATAATTAAAAATAATAGACAAGCCCGTTGAGTTTCTTGCCGGATCTTCTCAGTGGCGGTCGCGTTCCGATCCGGTGGTAATATATTTTTTTTGAAAATTGTAAACTTGACAATATTTAAGTGCCCTCTCGGGGTTTATGCATAGTAAATGATTTGAATTTGAAATTTGAATTCATTATTTAATCCTATAAAAGTAACTATATGTATGTATAATAAATATTAATATCATCATCATCATTGCAGCCCACATACGTCCCACTGTTGGGCTCAAGCCTCCTCCACAAAGGGAGGGAATTCGACCTACTATACCATGCTGGTCAGACATATTGGTATATGGTTTCATTTCGTGTTTTTCTTCTCCTGCACAGATGTTATGTGCATACTATATTTCATAGTCGTCTTTTACGACATCCACCGACAAGATAGGGAGTGGTGAATTGTATTCTTACTCCGAAACATATATTATTATATAATATAATATCATAATAATATTTTTGAAATACGGCTAGCGCTGTGAGTTAAAGTGGAGCCTGCCTACCGCTGTCGTATGCGTGATAGAAAGGAAAATCAGATTGGCGCCGTAACGCGTTACGTAACGTAACGTAACGACGCATATTACGCTCCCATAAGAAATTATCACTTCAGCAACTAATTTGGTTAACCTCATATGTACCTTTTAAACCAAGCTCAAATATTAACATTGAATAAATTTTGTACATAGTTCCTCCAATGTTGTCCATACCAAATCAACTAGAAGCGGCGTACATGGGTCAGGATGTAACTTTGGAATGTCACACAGAAGCGTATCCCTCATCTATCAACTACTGGACCACTGACCGCGGGGACATGATTATATCAGGTAAGTCCATATAATAATGAAAATGACGACAAAGCACTAACCAGATACAAAGCACAAGATTATAATGTATGAAACACAAAGAAATATTTATTTCATCGTATACAATTAAGATGAACGAATCCGCTGAATTAAATTGTCTTCTAGTACATGTCATAAATTTGTATATATTTTGGTTAAGTATATATCAAAGTAATCATACTTTCTAAATAAAATGCTTGCTGCTGACGCTACTGGCGTTGTTCTGTTCAAATAAAATAAAAGTAATTCTCCTTGAAATCGATAGCAGTGCCACCTACCGGGTCCAATAGTTAGTCTAAACCATTCTCAAACCCCATTAAACATCCACAACAAATTTCATCAACATCGGTCCAGCCGTTTTGGAGTTCAGTAACTTACTACACATGTACACAAGAAATCTTTATAAATATATTATATACTAGCAACCCGCCCTCGCTTCGCTTCGGTTATAGGTTATAGAAGTTTTACCCGCGTAGTTCCCGTCCCCGTGGGAATACCGGGATAAAATATAGCCTAGTTTACGCCCTGATATTATAGCTTTCCATTGGTGAAAGAATTTTTGAAATCGGTCCAGCCGTTTTGAAGATTACCCGGAACAAACAGACAGACAGACAGACAAAATTTTTTTAATTGCTATTTTAGGCATAGGTATCGTACAAATAACCGTGTGAGCATGAAAAAAGTCTATTATTTTGACATTACAAACAGACACTCCAATTTTATTTATTGATATAGATTTCTTTGTGTGTGTTGTGAATTTTTTTGTGTGTATTCAAGGGGATTCGAGAATGGTTTAAATTCACAAATAGACCCGGTAGGTGGTGCTATTGTCAATCTCAAGGAGAATTCCTTTTAATTTTCAACATAACAACGTCTGTTGAGTCAACTAGTATTCTATAAAATGAATTAGAAAGAGTAATGGCCGTCTGGTGCCGGAATAAGAGTACAATACACTACTCCCTATCTTGCACTTTACAACACCCACGAGTGTTGTAAAAGACGACTAAGGGATTAATATGCGTATAACATTGGAAGAGAAAGAAAACTTGAAATAAAATCCTGTATTAACCAGTCTGACCAGCATGATATAGTAGGTCAATTTTCCACCCAATGTGGGAGAGGCTCGAGGCCAGCAGTGGGACGTATATGAGCTGTGATGATGATTGTATACAATCGTGGTGGACGAATCCGCAGAATGTAAGTTGTATCCTAGTATATGTATGTCTAAAATGTTTATATAAGAAAGTAATTATACTTTCTAAATAAAATGCTCGCCTTATATTCCATAAAATTAATTAGAAAGAGTAATTTAGTTTTGTCTAAATAAGACAGTTTAATTTATTTTTAATTTAAAAACAAAGTTTAATATAATATATATATAATTTTAATTTAATATATATATATATATATATATATATATATATATAATAAGTTATAGATATTGCTTAAAGTATATTTTATTGTTTCGAGAAAAGAATGCTTTTTTTTGCGGGGGTGGATTACGATCGGCGCACTCCTCGCACCACTCCGTCCGGGGCGACAGAGGGGCGTAAGCACGCACACCCGTAACCCACCCGTGACACGTCGTCTTCGTCGTTGGACCGACCACCGGCGCAGGGTGACTTGACGTCAGTGGTCAAATAGAAAAGAATGCTATGCTAATGTCGCATTTTTGCTCGACTTGGCGGGGACACGCAGTGCCAGATTTCCCCCTATTTTACCCAAGGGTGTTGTAAAAGACGACTAAAGAATACAATATCTACATATTATCTGTGCAAGAAATGGAAATCTCGAATGAAACCCTATACTAACCCGCCTAAGCTGCGTGGTAAAGTAAGTTCAATTTCCCTCCCAATTTAGAGGAGACTTGAGCCTAGCAGTAGGACTTATATAAGCCAATATGATGATATTTTATTATTATGAAATTAATTTACTTTATAATTATCAATTTAATATGATTGCTTGCTGAAACTAAGAGTAAATTGGTTTCAAATGTTGATGAAAATACATACGTTATCTTCTAACAGGAAATAAATACATCACATTGTTAAGCGATGACAGTTATAGTCGGAAAATGAAATTGACTATAAGAAGAGTTTCATCAAGAGATTTTTCATCTTACCGCTGCGTCGCCAAGAACTCGCTAGGCGAGACAGATGGGCTTATACGGCTTGACGGTACTGGAGATTTTTCTATCTATAATAATACATCTGTATTATCCTCAATACAAATAAAATTACAATATACTTGGTTAAATCATTAACTAGCTGTGCCATTGGCTTGGCTTGCCTGAATTACTTGCTTTTAATCTACTGTTTGTTTATTTATTAAGACGCACATCATCATTATTAAAAAGGATTATAAAAATTACTACTAATGTGTTATGGATAATCATCAATTATATTTCTTGTTATCTCAGCCGTTGCTATGACTGTGGTGATCGCACAGAACGATTGAGTATTGAGTTAATTGAATATGTTTACTATTTTGTCCGATTTTATAACACTTTCGGAGATTGATCCGCTCCCAATTAAACAGTCTATTTTGTTTTTCATTTAAAAATCATTTAGTAGTAGTAAACAAACAAACATAAGTATTCAAATTTATAATACTAATATAGATTTAAGTTCCTAAAACCAAGTTAATTTTACAGAAATTCCTGCTCCTTCCACTACAAGTACGACGGATAATAATGTACCTACTTTTCCACAGAAGAAAAAAGGTATGACATCATCATTTCAGCTCGTATATGTTCCATTACTGGCCTCCTCCAAAATAGGAGGGCAACTAATCTACTACACCACGTTGGTTAAAAGGTTTGGTATATGGTTCTTATTTTTAGTTTTCCTTTTCATGCATAGATGTTATATGCATATTATATCAATTAGTTGTCTTTTACAACGCCCACGAGCAAGAATGAGGGTGGTAAATAAAAAAAAAAAGTTCTTACTCTGTCACCATACGGAAAGGTAATAAGGTATGTATGTACCTATATATATATATATATATATATATATATATATATATATATATATATATATATATATATATATATATATATATATATATATATATATATATGTTATGTATATATATATATATATATGTATGTTTGTTCATACAGCTTACATATTAACTATCACGAAAACGGTCTCCCTTTTAATTAGTGCCACGATATACTACGAAATAATTAATGTTGAAGAGACGGGTTGAAGTTTCAAATGAAACCCTTTTAGAACCGATCAATTGGAGATTCACTTATGCATTTTTTATTACTTCTTCGATCAATGGATTACATTGGCGGGTTGAAAGGTTCATTTAAAGGTTTATTTCAGATTTTTTCATCATCATCTTAGCCCATACACGTCCCACAGTTGGGCTCGGGCCGCCTCTACTATGGGTGAGAAATCGAGCTACTATACCACGATGGTCAGACGTGTTGGTATAGAGTTTCGTTTCGAGTTTACCTTCTCTTGCATGGATATGCATATGCATACTATATCTTAGTCGTCTTTTACGACAACCAGGAGCAAGAGCGGTGGCGGTGAATTGTATTCTTACTCTTTCACCATACGGCAAAGATTTGATTATTAATGAAAAATTTGAGATTCGACACAAATCCTGCAGTATCATTTCACGTCGTGAAATAGTAAGTTCGTGTATAAGAGAACTTTCAGGGTCTCACAACCGCCACACGACATGTTCTACGGCAAATATCGTATTTATTGGTTTCGCTGCTACGACTGAATGCTTCCATACAATAGGGTCGTTAGTAATAATATTGTGGCAAAAGCGATTTTGTTTGGCCTTTGACTTTCAATGTACCTCCTTATTGTTATAAATTTGGCATTTCTTTTATACTCTTTATAGCGTCATATGTTTCGTTCACACTTGAAAGCCTATTTTCATAGTACCGCAATACATAAGCAAATTTAACGATGTAATCATCTTCTTTTATTTATTGTTTTTACTCCCAGAGAAAAAAATAATATAAAAATTGTTTATCAGGCAAACATAAAAATCGTTGGCGAGATAGCTCTGCTGAAAACAGGGTTATAGGAGACTATGAAGTGGAAGAATGGAAAGATGTTGGTAAGTGACTAATATGTTATTCTCATGACGATATAGCAATAACGTAAAGCCCCACCAAATTCACTTCAACCCTTCTTGGGAACGTCTGGAGTCCCCCAGACCCCCGCCCAGTCGAGCAAAACGAAACACTGCCGTAACATAATTTTCTCGAAACAATGCAGGCCATTTTCGACTCCCTATAACTTCGTTGTGAATAAATCTAGAAGGCCGAATGAAATGCATTAAAACACAATGTACCTCACAAGTAATACGTCATCAACTCAGCCCATACACAACCCACTGTTAGGCTCGGGCCTCTTCCACTATGGGAGGGAAAATACTATACCACACGTCTGACTAGCGAGGTATAGTAATACCTCGCTAGTCAGACGTGTGGTATAGGGTTTTGTTTCGAATGTTCCTTCTCTTGCATAGATATTATATGCATATTATATCCCTTAGTCGTCTTTTAGGGGGGTGTAGGTAGTGGGGGTGGTGAATTGTACTCTCACTCCGTCACCACGCAGAATAAATACCTAATACATATTATATTAATATTAAAAGTATTGATGCCATTGCCAGGTCAATCTATTTAGCTAAAACATAAAAGATCTTTAGTATTGATATGGTCACTATAAGAAGTTGCTAGAGTAGCTAATTACGAAATAACAATAATAAGACAGAAGGTCCCTTAAGCAGAGACTGAATAAATTAACCGACTTGGTATTACATGGATGTCACAACTTTTTATAGTAGAAGAACTTAGTTGCGAGACTTGGTTTTTTTATAAGTTATGTTTTTGATGGCTTAATATTCACCAGACAGAATAAAATGAAGTTGGCTCAGATCAATATAACGCTCTTATTCGTCTTTTACACCTACGAGCAATGTATGATTTTATAGTATTTGTTGTCATCACGACGCATTAGATATATCCATGTGGAGATAGATAATTACAATTATATTTTATTGCTTTTACTTAAGTTTGATTGCACAAATGATTTTTAGGGAGGATAATGTTTGCATAATCCCCAAATACTTGTTCTAAATCTGGGTGCAATGTTTCTAAGGTCTCTGGGATATAAGTATGTATCTAAAAAAAGAAGAAAAGATTAAACGGTAAATCTGTTATCCCAACTTTATAGTGATTTAATTTATAATTGTAAATTTGTGTGTTTAGATTACGAGTCGACGCAGTCTTCCCGATCTGCTATGAACCAAGGTGCTCTACTTACCATTCTCGGAAGCATCTTCATCGTTAGCTGACATAATAATATGCATATAAATAATCCTTACACCATATCCTAGTGCCAATCAAACAGTTGTACTAAAAATACGATATACCTACATAAAAAACAGTGATATATATATTAGAATAGGTGCTGTGTGTCATTATCTAGCGGAATAGTAGATACTGTTGCAATTGTAACTTATTTTTATTTATGTATGTTAACTACATCGAATAACTCAATTACTTTTAAAATTATTTATTTTTAAAATATATTTTTATGGAAATGTAGAATCTATCTTATAGAATTGTAAATATTTTTCGATATTAATGAAAGACTGATAGAATTGTATTGTAAATGTGCCATATCTAATCTCATACCAAACATTTATATTAGTTTTATCCATGAAAACAAATTGATTGTTGGCTTTTGAAATGTTTATTCTATTTCAATACTAAGAAAACGCTATAAATTTACAGCACAATAAAATTGTAATATTTGCAAAATTTAGGTCTATTTAAACGACTAAGTATGTTGTATTTAAGTGAAAAGCAAACCTATTCCATATCACATAAAAGTACTAATCATTAATTATATGACGAAGCTTAGAAGGTAGGTTTTCACAGTCACCGTTTGGTACCTATAATTTATCATGCTAAGTAGTAACTTAATGATAGACCAACAGCTGACAAACCTTGCTAATAACAACTCAGGGTTAAAGCCAAAGTTGAATCATAAAATCTAACCTTAAAAACTATTAAATACAAACGAATGACGTTAGTTTGATTTTGATTCAACTACTTACTAAGTAGCTGTACTACTTATCAACTAATTGATAAACCTTTCTCGTTCATTAAAAAAACATATCGCTTTACAGTTTTAATGAATGAGAAGCAGAAGAAGAGGTAATTAAAGATTAAATATACTTTCACATTCACAAAAAAAACAGTAATTATAAATAATCTGATGTACGTGTTTTCCGTGTGGTGACGGAGTAAGAATATAAATCACGACTCCTATCTTGCCCATGGATATCGTAAAAAACGACTAAGGGATATAATATGCATATGACATCTATGTAAGAGAAGGAAAACTTGAAATAAAACCCTATATCAACCTGTCTGACTAGCTTCGTATAGTATAGCGTATAGTATAGTCAATTTCCCTCCCGTTGTGAAGAAGGCTCGTGCCCAACAGTGGGACGTATATGAGCTGAAATGATGATGAATCATGATGATATATGTATATAAACCATCACAGTATTTTTTAAGTTCCATCTATGCCTTAACAAAACATTTATGTTAGACAAATTGAACATGATATTAAGATAGTATCGTACCGTTCCCTAATTAGACAATTACAAGTATATTAAGCGGTCACTGGTTAAGTTTGAATAAATTATGTGTTGTACACGCTGTTCATGCCTGTACAAATTAGTTTATTGAATAAGTATATAATACAATATAAATTCATTACGCTGTTTATAATTATAAAAGTAGAAAATTATTTCGAATTACTTATTACCACTTATTTAAAAGCCGGTACTAGACACGAATCTCGACAACAATAATAGGAATTTTGGCCTATTAATTATTTAACACGTTTTGTAGACGGTATAGTTAGTTTTAAATTTTATTTTAAGATTTTTGTATCTTATATTTAACGAATTTTAATTAAAAAAATTAAAAAACAGCAAATGATACAATTATTGAATATTAGGCAGTACATGATGATAATCTATTATTATTTTAAAACGGAAGAAAGGAACGGAGGCCTGCCACTTTCCCTCAGTTAATCAATATATCACTCAACACAAGAAAGGAGGGAATATGAGATAGGAGCACGGTCAAATAGGATGTAAAGAAAGAAAATTGCAAGTTTAAGTTCTGGAGACTGCTTATCACATAGTTGTAGAAAGTATACCTCATTATAATCATCATCATTCAGCTTAAAGCCGTCCGCTGCAGGACGTAGACCCCCCTCATGTTTCGCCACAAAATACGGTCCTGTGCCGCCTGCATCCTACGATGCTCAGTACCTTTCACCAGGTCGTCGGTCCACTAAGTTGTCCTACACTGTGTCGTCCGATATATGGTCATCATTCAAGAACCTTTCTTCCCTGTGATGATGTGACCTTCCCACTGCCACTTCAGAGTGTTAAATCTTCGTACTATGTCGGTCACACCCATTCTTCTACAGATTTCTATATTTGGGATTGTATATCGTAGATGAATCCCGAACATTTCGTTACAAAGCCTACATTTGGGGACTATTTATTTATTTACTTGTGTTATATATTGCAAAAAATTAAATTATTCGCTTACAATCTAAAATTAAGATTTGTCTAGATTATAATAACATTCTTTTTTTTTTTTTCACGCTGTGGAAATGCATTTACGCACCGTCCCCCGCGGGTGACAGACGGAGGAGTGTGTGGGGCTCGCCGGCCACCATGTGACTGGAATACCCACTAAAACCACAGCGGCCCCTTCCGCGCTTTTACGGGGCGCCGGAGAGATCGTCTGATGACATTCAATCCCCGACACCCCAACGCATGGCCGTCTGGCCACGTCCTATCGTCATTCAGGGCGGTGGAAGGAGTTGAGCATATTGGCGCCTTCTCCTCCCGGGTCGTCGCGCACAGAGCGAGTCAGCGGAGGCAAGCGCCTCGCGTTCTCGCTCCGCAGCCTCCTTCCTTGAAATAACGGCCTCACAAAATGAGGCCATGGACGACCAGCACCTGTCACTGTCGAGCATTTGTGTGATAATGGTCGGCAATGACAGGTCTATTCCGAATTCCATCGATAGGACGTGGCGTTGGGGCCCCCAAGCGGGGCAAACTTCCAATGTGTGGCGCGAATCGTCGATTGCTGCGCCACACTCATGGCATCCTGGGGCCCCTTCTCTTCCAATTCCATGCAGGTACTTACTGAAGACCCCGTGTCCGGTAAGCACCTGCACCATCCTAAAGGTGAAGTTGCCGTGCCTCCTCGTGAGCCAGCGGTGGAGATGCGGCTCAACCGCCTCCACAATCCCCCGCCCTGCTACGGGGGACTCCAGATCTTCCCTCCACGGCCGGATAACTTCTCTTCGGGCTACTTTCTGTGCTTTGCCCAGTCTCTTGCTTGCCAGAGACTTGCTCACCGTTGGCCCGCATTGTGGCGCGGCGCCGGTAAACCTCCGCCAGCGCCTCAGCCACAAGCAGCCAAGGTGGGTCGCCTGCCAGTAACGTTGCCGCAATCCAGGACACCGTACAATAGCCCCTAATAGCCCTCACCGCCATGACCTTCTGCGGTCGTCGCAGAAGGGCCCTGTTGCGGGCAGTAAGGGACTCCGACCATATAGGGGCACCGTACAGCGCCATGGACCGCACGATGCCGGCGTAGAGCCGCCGGCAAGACGACCCAGGGGAACAATAACATTCTACGTAAAAGAAACATAAAAATCACTTAATCATAATTAAATAACCTACCTATATTCAATGTTTAGATTTTAAGTCACTTATTCCGCCTTGATAGGATCAAGTTTTCGTATAGTTTCTTTTCTTGTAGTGGAATATTCCCCTTGGCAATGTGATGGATCTCCTTTCCTTTCCTCAATTTAAAAAAAATTATAACAAAAGTTAATTAGCATTCTCTAAAACAAAAGTAACGCGCTGGATTTGTTTAGCATACTCTTTGGATATTTTTGTTAATATCATTTAATTGCCACTACATTTATGCGTAAATTTATGAGTTAACAATACCGTCGCAATTATAAATATCTTATACATTATAAAATATATTTATCTTTCCTGAATTATAAAGGAATAAAGAGTTAATAACATATAACATGTAAATGTCAATTTTGAAATTTGATGCTAATTATATTATTATCTTTGACAACAATATCATATTTAGTCCGTTTATGATTCTATTGTAATGATGAATTGTAGTATTTTAACATTTGTTTATATTTTGTGAAATGTTTTCCTTTAAAAATTCGTATCATTTTACCATTTTTTGTGTTATATTGTGGCATACTATGAGTTAAATAATATTTAACGGTGACCTACTTACCAAAGAAAATTACTGATCTTTAAGTTGTAAGCTCTGGTTGAATTAATTAATTTGAATTGATATATTTTAATTTATATTGTTCGTGAATCAATAACGAAAACGTCTGTATATGCTTTTGAAATGATAGATTATAAATGTTAGTTGTAGAAATATAGGAAACATATATTATGTTTTTATTTTTTTTTGTTTTACTAAAGGCTGGTCTTGTGTTTACAATCCCTATTTCAGAACTAGAAAAATCTTATGTTCCGTTAACATTGTATATACCAATCTAATGTTAGACTTTTATTTCCTTCAATACGTGTCGGAAATAGTAAGTACACGCTGTAAATAAATTCAATTCTTCTGCAATCAAGACAATACACCGTGCTTTGTAAATTATAAATAATATAGCTATGTAGTATTTATTTCTAAAGCTTGTGTTATATGAGTATTATCAGATATGTCTTAATTTTTAGAAACAAACTATTTATTTCTACATATAAACTTAGTAAGATTTTCTTTGAGAGTGTTCATTCCATATAGGCATGACTACATAAATAGATTGATATCAAATAACTCTTGTAGGAATTATAACGTGATCTACATATCTTGCAAATGGATCATTTACATAATATTGAATAAATTGTATAGTGAACATTGTAGTTAACTGTTGATGTAAAATTAAAATAAATGACATTTTTTCTATTTTTGGCAGTATAATTCAGTACCCTATTTCATTTTGAATTTTACACAATCTTTTTTTTTTTAATAACAACACCCTGCATTAAGAAAATAATCCTTGTATTGCGGGGATATTTAAAAATATATAATTAACGAACACAAATTAAACTCACACTCATAACAATAATTTGTGGACCGCGCAAAGTTTTATACTGTGTGGGATTCGAACCCATGACACTGGCATAGTAGATCGATATCCTTACCACTGCATTATACAACATTGATTAAATCTTGCCGAGCTTTGATATTATTCGGATGGTGACGGCATCCTTACTAATATTATAAATGCTACAGTAAGTTTGTTTCTTTGTTTGTTTAGCGTAACAAACCGCTTTCATGCTTAAACCAACGGACCGATTTCAAAAATTCCTTCACCAATGGAAAGCTATAATATCAGGGAGTAACATAGATTATATTTTATCCCAGTATTCCCATGGGAACGGGAACTACGTAGGTAGGGCGACTGAAACCGAAACGAAGCGAGGGCGGGTTGCTAGTAATTCTATAAATCAACGGCCATTTCTTGTAGATATGCTAAAAAACTACTAAGTGACATAAATTAATAACATTACCTACTGCATCAAAATAAACACCCTTAATATTAACTTATGACTTTTGGCTGTGTATTACTACAGGCTACAAATTCCTTCCCATTTCGAAAGTCTGATTGACCTAATAATGGAAATTTTATGATGAGCTTAGGAAGAATAAGAATAATCGTGGACTTAGCAATAGTCAAGCACCGAACAAGAACAATCTTTATATTAAAACATAGAACAGTTTATTTAAATGGAGAAACTAGAATAACCAAAGATTATAGAATCTGAATACAGAATCTGAATACGACGTATTAATCATAGTACCTATTTCCTAATTATTTGCAGTTTCCTCATGATGTTGCCATTTCCTTTAAAGCAAGCTATAACTAGCAATTTATATCTTCATAATCTCAGCCCATTTACGTCCCACTGTTGAGCTTGGGCCTCTTCCATTGTGGGAAGGAATTTGACATACTATACCACGCTGGTCAGACGAATAAACCAAGAGCTTTTATTTCGAGTTTGCCATCTCTTGCATCAATGTTTGCGTTTATTGGACACATTACTCCGAAAAATAATGAAAAAATCACAGATATGCAGACTGTGCAGATCGAACTTGAGACCTATATGTAGCAATTTATTAGTTTCCCACTTGATTGCAGCTCCTCTTAAATAATAAATATAATGATCGCGCTATTGTCACAATATTACAAAATTTCATAAGTATAATAACAAAGGAGCTATTGTTTACGGAATTATTACAAACCTTAAAGTTGGACTTATTTTGCATGAAATATTAGACGAGGAAGCACCTGGGTAACTAGGCACCCCGCGGCTTGTGCAGACACTTTAATGCACTTACTGCCAAGAGTCATAGCAAACTGACGCGCACATTATTCTACTTTTAAATTTATGCTCGATGTGAACATCTATTCAAAATTCACTCGGCCAACGTACGAATAAACTTATGTACGTTAATTTTTAATGGATTTTGTACGTCTTTTCACTGACGTTTAACGCGTAGAACATCCCTTGTTGGTCATTCATTAAAACTCCTGGCATAATGAATTGTGAATTACTTTGAGTTTTACGATTGTATATAAACATTTATGATGTTTGACTGTACAGATGGCCAGTTTAAGTAGTAACTCTTACCATTGACTGTAGTCGGTTTGATTCTTAAGCAGAATAATTATTAGTACCATTACTAAAATGTTGATAGCAGTGGTTTCAGCCACAATTTGATTATTATTTAGTGAGTATTCTAAACTCTTATTAACACTAATTAATCTAAATCCTATTAGCATCGGTAATTAATTTTAATTACCCGGTTACCATACATTTAGTTGTGAGCATGGATTGTCCACAAATACTTAGTAAGCACTAACTTTGATGATTATACGAAGCTCGTAAGGAAACCCAATGAAATTGTAATAGTATGGGAAGTCTATTAGTCTGCGCAGTACTAGCTTACCATGGCCTAGGTATGTATGATTTAAAAAACGAGGCGTAAATTACAATTATTTAAGACCAAACTGAAAAGGTTCATTCGCCGAAGATAAAAATTTGAACGATTATTGATTAAAATAGCAAAGTATATAAATATTTTATAATGACTTCTAATTTTTACAGGAGTATTACAAATTGTAAATAAAACTACTTTACGGATTTTATCGCGTTTATATTTGTTTTTGATTGTCCGACGTTTCGAACAGATTTTTTTCTGTAATAACGATGACTCGTTGGACGTGAGACATCTTAGTCCGCCCGTGACTATGAACACTGCAAAGTGTTCGAAACGTCAAACAATCACAAACCACGTACAAACGCGGTAAAATCCATAAAGCAGTTTTAATTTATTCCAAGTATTTTAAAACATAGTATATTTAAGTATCTTTTTTAGATCGATTATCATCCTGCCCTTAACTCAATTACTTGGGGTCGAGGCAACATGTACTCCATCGTAAATATTGCAAAACTTTTGGCATATAATGCATATAATGGCCGTCTATCTGACGTCAAACCTCCTTGGGAATGTAATTATTATTTAGACGGCAGACGGAATTGATGCTGATAATACGATGTACGTTTTACGACATCCACTAGTATTGTAATGGTAGTATTCGTAGCATCATACAGCAATATTTTTTTTAATAAGTAATATTTAAAATGTAGTTAAACCGAAATGGAAGCAAACAAATAGCATCATTGGTATGAACAATTCACAAGCGTACTATTACGAACGCTCTATGAGGGTATATCGATTTTATGCAAAATGCAACAAAGTTCCACGCTTTAGTCTACGCTACGTTAGCTATAAACCGCGTTTATTTTGCCAACACTGCGCTCTTTATTATTATAAAATAAGCCATCAATTTATCGTGCCTACTTATCTGACTCTCGTTGAAAATTGGTGGTATGATACCGCAAATATCCAACAACCTTACTAAATATTTTATTTTAAAGTAAATTTTGTGCAATTTCCGTAAAATTATTCATTATGATGCCGATGACGTAATATCTTTCATGATCGGAAGAATAAACTTGTGTAAAGTATGACTAACGCGATCAGTTATTGAAGATTCGTTAAAAAAACACGATACGTCATGACGAATGGACGTTCACATTGTATACGGTTTTTTCACGATTTGTCTAAATATCCAAATGAATATAAAACAATGTTATCAGGGATCAAAAAGAGATGGTGCTCGAATGGGTCCTTGTAGTCAAGGAATCGATGAACTACCCAAATAGCGATAGACGTACCCCACGTTTACGTCAAATTGTGGGATGACACGCCGCCTTTCGTGCAGCCAGTTTAGGTGAAGTGTAGAACCTCGCTTAAACTGAACATTGCCTATCTCCCAACAAAGACACCAGCCCTCACGAGTTGGCCTGACAACATCTTAAAAGTCGCAGAGAAACGTAAAACGCAAACAACACGGAACTGTTCTGAGTAACATTCTTGTGAAGTGGCCTATGTCCAACAGTGGACTTCTATGGGCCGATAGATCGATAGATGGCAATTTTGACTAATGTTGCATACATATAGAAGGTGGTTTGTATATATAAATAATTATTTCAAGTAGTCAATGTACCTATCCTACAATACTTATCTTGCTCGTGGGTGCCGTAAAAGATGACTAAGGAATATAAAATGCAGTTATCATTTATGCGAGAGAAGGAAAACTCAAAACAAAACCCTATACTAAACCGTCTGATCAGCATGGGATAGTAAGTCAATTTCTTATCTATTGTGGAGAAGACCCAAGGTTGGCAGTAATACATCGGTTAGCTGTTTTTTTATTTCTAATAAATCACTATTTCCATGTGGTGACGGAGTAAGTCTTGCCCGTGGATATCGCAAAAGACAAGTAAGGGATATAATATGTATATAACATATATGTAAGAGAAAGAAAACTTGAAATAAAACCCTATACCAATCTGTCTGACCAGACCAAATTCGGCAAAACTTACCTACTTATATTACTTTTACTTACGGTATTCACTAAAATAAGCAATAGGAAACTTAATTCATATTATGCCACGTGTTTAGTGAGAAATAAAACTAATGAATAAATATATTATTCATTTTACATTATAATGATTTCTGATGTTTACGCGAGTAGATATAACACATTCTAAATAAAACTAATTTACGGGTTTTATCGAGTTTGTATTTAATTTTTGATTGCGCGACACCGCCCGTGACGATGAACCCTGCTAAGTGTTCGAAATCCGTAATATAGATATGTTGACCGACTAACAATACATTTTTCACCACAGATACCTTGATCGCGTGTGTCGTAAGAGATTACTAGGATACAAGCGGTCGGATCGGAGATTATCCAAACAATTCCTGTGGATTACAAACTCAACAGGCAGAGAGAAAATACTGTAGCTTTTCATGCCCGACATCGCCCATCAGTAGTAATATCCTACCACTACTACTGGTAGTGGTAGGATAGGCCGGTCCATTCGAGGTAGTACCACACTCTCACAGAAAATCGACGTCTGGGTAGTAGCAATTTGTTACTGCGCTTCGTTCGGTGAGCGAGAGAGTCGGCAGTCCAGCTTTCGGAGGGTGTTTGCGTGTGGGGTGTTTTGGTGATTTCTTTAGTATTACCGAACCTGATTGCACGCATTCACACTCCTATCACTTTCATCGCGGTAGACAGCGGCCTTGCAAAGGTCCATAAGTAGCAGCAACACTTAACATCAGGTGTACTGCCGGCTCTTTCGCTCATCGAACGACGCGCAACAAATTGCTACTACTCGGACGTCGATTTTCTACGAGAATGTGGTACTACTCCGGACGGACCGGCCCGTGGCTGTAGACAGACAATTATCAACAGTGTGGTCCTACTACCATTATATTTTATTTATATATATCATTTTACTTTATGAGAGCTATCTAAGTGTTGCCAGCATTCGTAGTTACTACAAAGTAAATTTAAATTAATTGACCCAACTATAGAACATAAATGATCTAAAAAAAGAATAGGTAGATTAGTTAGATATTAAGTAATTTGAACTCATTATACATTTTGTTTGATAATATATTTATTTTAGAATAACAAAATGATAACTATTACGACATCTTTTATTGCTACAAAAAGCTGTATAAATAATACAAACAATTACAATCGAGCAATAGGAATAACCATAATACAATCAGACTCAATACATTATAATGCTAATGTATATTTTATAAACATAATAAGATAATGCCCTATTTGATAGTTAATTGGATTTTGATAACAGTTAATGTCAAAGCGGGATATTAAACTAGATCGATGACATAATACGCCCGTGGCACATTGCACGTGAAGTTTAGAAACGGTCACTTAGATACGCCGCTAGTATAACTTAATGGCAGTGATCGATTGAGGTAATTAGATGCAGTATAATGATATAAAGTATGATCCGTTATTATTGAATTTGAGGCTAATAATTTAGAGTCATCATCATCATCATTTCAGCCCATATACGTCGAACCTCCTCCACTATGGAAGAGAAATTGACCTACTATGCTTCGCTGGTCAGACGTGTTGTTATAGGGTTTTGTTTCGAGTTTTCCTTCTTTTGCATAGATATTATTGGTGACGGAGAAAGAATACAAATCACCACTCCTCATCTTGCCCGTGGATGTCGTAAAAGACGACTAAGGGATATAATATGCACATAACATAAGAGAAGTAAAACTCGAAATGAAACCCTATACCAACATATCTGATCAGCATGTTATAGTAAGTCAAATTCCCTGTCATTGTGGAGGAGGCCGGAGCCCAACTGCGGGACATGTGTAGGCTGTAATGACGATGATGGTATGCCTTGGTCGTTTTGAACAACACCCAGGGTCAAAAGAGGGGATGGTAAATTGTATTCTTACTCCGTCATCACAGGGAAAATCATCATCGTTATCATCCTGTAGATATTGAATCGATCCTAATTACTTGGAGTTGACTCAATATGTACTCATGTTTCATCCTTACTAATATTAATATCTGGTTGACCGAGCTTTGCTCGGTATATTTTTGTTATATTTTTGCCGAACTTATTTAGATATTTATCTATACCAATAAATGAAATTGGAGTGTCTGTTTGTAATGTCAAAATAATAGGCTTTTTTCATGCTCACACGGTTATTTGCACGACACCTATGCCTAATATAACAATTAAAAAATTTTTGTCTGTCTGTCTGTCTGTTTGTTCCGGGTAATCTTCAAAACAGCTGGACCGATTGCAAAAATTCTTTCACCAATGGCAAGCTATAATATCAGGGCGTAAACAAGGCTATATTTTATCCCGGTATTCCCACGGGAACGGGAACTACGCGGGTAAAACGACTATAACCTATAACCGAAGCGAAGCGAGGGCGGGTTGCTAGTTAATAAAAATAAAAATGAAATAATGAAAAACATATAAAAAATTACAAAAACAATAATAATAACACTGAGATTCGATCTCACGCTGTTTAAATGCCAGAACAAAACAAAAAAAACTGGACAACTTCCCAACTGAGCTATTGTCACTCTTGACATCGACGGCAAAATTCGAATTCTTATTCAGAGAATGTCAGTAACATTTTATGTCATTGTATTGATTAGCTAAAAACACCGACAAAACGACATTTTCTATAAATAAAACCTAGTTAGATCGATGTATGGCCCCGCATCCTCTAGTATGCCAAATTTCATCAAAATCGTTGGAGCCATTGCCGAGATCCTGAATATATATGTATATATATATATATACATATATATTCAGGATCTCGGCAATGGCTCCAACGATTTTGATGAAATTTATATATAAAACATATATATATATATATATATACATATATATATACATATATATTCAGGATCTCGGCAATGGCTCCAACGATTTTGATGAAATTTATATATAAAACATATATATATATATATATATACAAGAATTGCTCGTTTAAAGATATTATTAGATATGCCAAATTTAATTAAAATCGTTGAAGCCGTTTCCGAGATCCTGAATATATATGTATATATACAAGAATTCTCGTTTAAAGATATAAGATAAATGCGAAAGTTTGTTTGTTTGTTACGCTTTCACGCTTAAACCACCAAACTGATTTCAAAAATTCTTTCAGAAATGGAAAGGATCAGAGAGTAACATAGGCTATATTTTGTTCCGGTATTCCCACGGGAACGGGAACTACGCGGGTAAGGCGACTGAAACCGAAGCGAAGCAAAAAGCGGGGTGCTAGTTTTATTATAAAACTACATAAGTGCAATCGATGTCAACTGCAGCGTCAGCTCTCGGGTTCCGGCGGCAGGGCGGCGCCGAAGCATTGCTTGCTAGTCCAGTCATCTTAGGCCAAATTAGATGAAAATCTCGGCAAATCGACATACCCAGTATATTACCCGTTAAGCTCTTCCGTATCCGTGGTGCCGTACTGCTGCGCTATCGTAGCTGTACACCTCTTTACTTATTGGCTAACTAGTCATTTTGTTTTCCTGTCTCCCGCTTTGCCTAGGAGGGAAGTGGAATCTCTCTTTCCAACTCCTCCTCTTTAATCTTTTCTAATTAAATTTGTTACGGGTCCCAAGACAATTAAAATCGTATCCCGGGACTCCCTGAGGTGAACCTCAGGCAGTCCCGGGATGAACCTCGGTGTCATTTATGGAGACCATTGTGGATCCTGGCTTACAGGAGTTACAATGGTGGGAATTTGTGGTAGGATTAGTCCCAAAAAACAATACCCAGTATATTATTACGTAAAAATTTGTATTTTAGCATCCTAAACCTATTTTTTTTTTTAGGTGGGCTGCGGTCGGCGCACTCCTCGCACCACTCCGTCCGGGGCGTAAGCACGCACACCCGCAGCCCACCCGAACACCACATCGCCTTCGTCGTTGGGCCGACCACCGGAGCAGGGTTACTTGTCATCAGTGATCGGCCCGATGGAACACCCCATATATGGGGTACCCTCCCATCGACCGACGTCCCCCCCTCGGGGAGAACATCTTTGTTTTAATATGCTAAATATAATGAAAACTAAGTTTCGCAATGTTGGTAGCCATCAAACTATCAGGTCAGTACCTCCATTAGAAATATTAAACTTACTTTAATTAACGTAGAGGATCATTATACATAACATTCCTGCCTACATGAAGCTCGAAAGGTATTTATAAAATTACTAGCAACCCGCCCTCGCTTCGCTTCGGTCTCGGTCGCCTTACCCACGTAGTTCCCGCTCCTGTGAGAATACAGGGATAAAATATAGCCTATGTTATTCCCTGATATTATAGCTATAAATTGGTGAAAGAATTGTTGAAATCGGTTTGGTGGTTTAAGCGTGAAAGCGTCACAAACAAACAAACCAACAAACAAACTTACTTTCGCATTTATAATATTAGTAAGGATGTATGAAATACTTTAATGTTCTATGTATGATGACCAAATAATCAAGATAAAAGCAAGATGATGATGACTTTAATCCATCCAACAGGCCATCGATTCCCCACTAAGGGGGCTATGTTATTATCCCCAAGCTTGGCAAAAAACCCCTTTTATTGTAATTGATGTTATAAGTTTCCCAGTAAAGTGCAACTGCTCATTCTGCTGGTGTCTTAGTGAGTTTTTACGACTTCCATGTAAAACTAAGAGTTATTGAGACATTATATTACTAACCCGTTATCAAACAGATTAAACAATTTAATGCTCAACCATAATAATACTTAAAGTTTGATTTGTGATTTGAATATATTATATCTTAGCCAACATTTGGGCTCATTTTGACAAAATAAACTGTTTGCCTAAAGGTGCCATTCCAACCTCGGTTGCAGGCTGCGGCTGCAGGCAGCACATGCAGCGGCTGCACGAAGCCGGCTGCGGCTGCACGACTGGTTTTCTATGTAGTAGTATGGAATTCTGTGAAAAACATTGCGAACGCGGCTGCGGCTGCACGTGCTGCCGAGCCTCGGCTGCAAGTGCTGCTGCGACTTGCAGCCGCAGCCGATCGCAGACCAGTAGTGCTGCGGCTGCAAGTCAATGCGTACGTAGTTACGTCACTCCAACCACTTGAGACAAGTCCCAAGTAGTCACTACTCGGAGCCAATCTCACCAAACTTAATTTGCAATCAAATTAGCGCTCATATTGGATAGAATCATAGGATTTTTATCGCATATTACAGCTTATATACGTATCACTGTTGGGCTCGAGCCTCCTTCGCAATGGGAGGTAATATGACCTACTATACCATTCTGGTCAGACATGTTGGTATAGGGTTTCATTTCAAGTTTTCTTCTCTTGCACAGATGTTATGTGCAAATTATATCTCATAGTCCTCTTTTACGACATCCACGGGCAAGATAGTGGTGAATTGTATTCTTATTCCGTCACCACACGGCAAAGTATAATATACTGAACGGTAATTTCAACCTAAAATTTTATACTCACTAAAAATATTAGCGATAACTACCAAAATGTCTAAAGAGGATTGATTTGAGACAGTCGAATGAGCCAAACAATTTAAGAGTATAAGAATTTACTATTATTTTTTCACCTGTATCAAGAGTAAAAAGATATGTATACCAAATGTATATCAATCACTTTATGGATATGAAAATATAGGTACGATTCCTCACTAAAATTTACTCATGTACCTACAATATGTAAAATTAATATCTGGAATAATTCTCCAGTTTCACATTTCATTACACACATTCTATTAGCGAACAGTGGCAATATTTATTTTCATCTAAGCACATTATATACATATTCATTAGGTTCATTATGTACATATTTTAAAACGATTTCTTGAACTGTGAATTACTTGAATCAGCCAATTCAGCAACATCTATTAGCAACCATTTACATCGATAATCAAGATCAACTGTTTATAAATCGTTCAAAGAACCGTTCTGCTTGAAAATAGAACGCACTGTACAGCAGAGCAATTTGATATTTAAAAACATAAATATAACATCTCTTAGAACTTTCTAGATAAGACAAGACAATTTTCATTCCGCTATTTATATATTTACGTAGGCGTGTATACGTAAACGTAATTAATTATAAAATGTTCTCTAAAGGTTAGAGATGATAGATTAGAACAATTTACCCTAGGACCCTGAAACCACTGGTATTGGTTTTGAATATTGTGAGCTCTTATTAATATAATAAAGCGGATAAGTTGGTCGGTTAAATATAGCGCCATAAATGATCTATTGTTCGCCTTATTAGCTGAGATAAAAACGATTTTATTGATGCCTAGACAACTGATCGCAACGATAGCCCCGACCTGTTCTCGAAGAATATACTTATTTAAATAAATTGGTTATAGTTATACATAAGATATTTAATACAAACAATTTAAATACGTTTGTCAAAGATTAAGGAACAGGCGTTTTTTAATTTGTTTTTGATTAAAATCGCACTTTTCACGATAAATTTATATCACCATTTGCGCTCATATACGTTCTACTATTGGGCTCGAGCCTCCTCCACAATAGGAGGGCAATTGAGCTTACTATACAATGCTGGTCAGACAGATTAGTATAGGGTTTTATTTCGTGTTTTCCTTCTCTTAAAAACTTTCAACGAGTTGTCCTTCTCCTTATATTATCAACTAGCAACCTGCCCTCGCTTCACTTCGGTTTCAGTCGTCTTACCCATGTAGTTTCCGTTTCCGTAGAAACACCGTGATAAAATATAGCCTATGTTACTCCCTGATATTATAGCTTTACATTGGTGAAAGAACTTTTGAAATAGGTCCAGTAGTTTCTTACTAGTAGCCTATTCAATACAAACAAACAAATCGTTCCTCTTTATAATATTAGTATAGACTTAACTAACAACTTAAATAAATTAACACAATACAAAATAACGGTAACCCTATGTAAATAAAAAAAAAATTGTCCAACACATTCAAGCATCACCAAATAGCGGACATAAAGATATACATAAATATTTAAAAAACAATATTATTTAAATGATAATTTTAGTTTACAGACAATGACATAAAATACAAATAAATTGTATTTGAAAGAATCGAGTTCCTTTCAGTAATATTTCTTTATTATTTCTTATCTTTAAATTTTATTTAACTGAATCAGTGTTATCATCACAGCTTATATGCGTCCCACTGCTGGACTCCTCCAATGGGCAAAGAATTGACCTACCAAGCTGGTTAAACGGGTTGGTAAAGGGGTTTATATGGAGTTTTCCTTCTCTTCCATAGATGTCGTACTGTTATAGATATGTTTTGCACCCTGTCTCGCATATGACACACTCTTTATTTCAGACTATGCATTTGTCCATTGTAAGCTATCTACTCCGTTCTCTTCACACTTCAGTCTCATCCTGTCTGCTGTCTTAACCAAATAATTAAGTTTTATTTTTAAAAACTCTTTTTGCTCGAGGCTCATAACAGTACGCATATTGTAATCCCTTAGTCGGCTCTTACAACACCCACTGGGAAGAAAAGGGGTGATGAATTCTATTCTTATTCCGTCACCATACGGAATAGAGTCAGTTTATTAAATTCTTAAATCATGATCATCGAAGAGATATTTTATTAATACAACATATTCTTGACACATGTAGAGTAAAAATAAATAAACTAGTGGTTGGAGAGGCGGCACGGGGTGCTCTCCTTCCGACTGGTGCAGGTTTTGACGGGGCATGGGTGCTTCGCCAAATACCTGCACAAGGTCGTTAGGAGGGAGAGTACACCGTCCTGCCACCACTGCGATTGCGACGAGGACACGGCGCGCCATACGCTCGAGGCCTGCGGGGCTTGGGCAGTGCAGCGCTGTGAACTCGTCGCAATCATCGGTACGGACCTGACGCTGCCGGCTATCGCTAGGGCGATGGTCGACAGCGTCGGGAATTGGGACGCGGTCGCAGCCTTCTGCGAGACAGTGATCTCGCGGAAGGAGGCGGCGGATCGCCTGCGTGAGGAGCGCAGCCTCGATGAGGAGATCCGCCGCCGGCGACTGGGGCGGCGCAGGCGCAACTATCTGCGCCTCATGCCGCCTTAGCCGAGGCCGCGGGTGACGTGACCGGGGATTAGTCCGTCACCCGCCGAGAGGCCGACCGCGTGAGGAAAGACCGACGTCCTCCCCGAGGGGGGGACTTCGGTCGATGGGAGGGTACCCCAATAGGGGGTATTCCGTCGGGCCGACCACTGACGACAAGTTAACGCTGCTCCAGTGGTCGGCCCAACGACGAAGGCGACGTGGTTTTCGGGTGGGTCGCGGGAGTTGCGTGCTTAAGCCCCTCTGTCGCCCCGGACGGAGTGGTGCGGAGGCGCGCCGACCGCGGCCCACCCACAAAAAAAAAAAAAAAAGAGTAAAAATAAGCTGAAAACCTCTCGAAATTTCATACTATTTTTATACTTAAAGTACATATTTTTATTGGTGTTACATCCTGTAACAGATATCACAGCACCATCAAATATCGTCGAAAGCGATACAATAAACGCAAAACGTCGACGAGAGAAGCGGCACAGATAAATCCTTGTAAACAAAATTGTAACTGTCATCGATATCGTACTTTACGATTGGAACCCTGAAGGCAACATGAAATTTAAATCGAAGCGAATTGACCGCATACCCTTCTCAAATATACAATATAAATAATAATCCCAAAATATACACTAAATCCTTTCAAGCCGTTGGACAATGACTTTGACTGCGACTATTATTATATTTTATTTTTCCTCACAACGCCTTATTATTTTTATATTTGTCTTCGTACGAGGATATCGACAATAAAAACGAAATGTTTGTTGCTTGATTGAACCATCGTATTTTTTTTTATTTCCTGTCTACTGGCCCGTAAATTGCTGCGTCTTGAGTGATATTTGAAATCTCAAGTTGAAATCTCAATGGTTATATCATTACTTAAAGTACCATTGCCATTTGTTTTAGACTAATTGCAATGGTCATTTTCGGAATCATAAAATTTAAAATATAATACAAGAATTTATAACGCTTTTATTAGAACTGAAAACATGCCGATTTTATTTACTACTAGCAACCCGCCCTCGCTTCGCTTCGGTTATAGGTTATAGTCGTTTTTCCCACGTAGTTCCCGTTCCCGTGGGAATACCGGGATAAAATATAGCCTAGTTTACGCCCTGATATTATAGCTTTCCATTGGTGAAAGAATTTTTGAAATCGGTCCAGCCGTTTTGAAGATTACCCGGTACAAACAGACAGACAGACAGACAGACAAAATTTTTTTAATTGCTATTTTAGGCATAGGTGTCGTGCAAATAACCGTGTGAGCATGAAAAATGCCTATTATTTTGACATTACAAACAGATACTTCAATTTTATTTATTGGTATAGATTGAAGCTATTGTGAGTTTTATATATTAGAAAATTGTGTAAAGAAAAATTTACTCACGCTTAACGTTATAATTCTATATTACATCGACCCAGGTTTCGAGCATATATGATGCTTATTTTTATTATAATAAATGTTTGATCGCATAGTTCTAGGATTTAAAACTGTCAACATGAATATATACTTCCAACTTAATGCTCATTAGTGTAAATAATAATCAAATTTTCAGGTTATAGTTTAGATATATCCCAAATTAAAGATATGGAGCAACAGACGATCGGCGTGCGCACTATAAGCTGTCGTATTAACTAAATTTTGATTCCTAGACATCGATAATCTTACAGTTTTACAGTGTATACATTCATAAGGCTTGGTCTACAACTTTTCTAACCTCACTGTTTTGTTAATTTTGCATTATTTCCGCTGACCCCAGCCCAATCCAAAAAAAAATCCTTATTTCCATTTATGTCGACTTTTTCAGCAACCAACAAATCAATTAATAGACATCAATAACGTTATTAACGTATCTGACATATGAATAAAAGTTGTTCTTAAGTTCAGGAATATTAACAAAAAAAATTGGAATAAAGCCAGAATTTTTAGCTAAAATTTCAAACAATTGTAATTTTGATATTATAAATACTGTAGATACTGCTATGCATTTAGAAAAAAAACCTGTCACTATAAGCACTCGAATTTTATTTCATCATCATCATCGTAACCCGCATACGTCCTACTGCTGGGCTCGGGCCTCCTCCGCAATGGGGGGGAATTTTACCTACTATTCATGCTAGATTTTATTTATTTGTATAGAATTATCGTTCGAAATAAATGTGCCAAATTAAATTAAAAATAAGACTACCTGTCTTATTTGTCCATTTAATTGTTCAAGCCTTACTGATCTTTGACAATTCATTCAACATTATACAGCGGCTATATGAAAACAAAGATAAAATCATTTTCTAACTTCAACTGCCTTGACTAAGATATTCACTTGGTTTTAGAAGCAAAATAATATGTTGCGAAAATAAGTCATTGATTTTTTCTAAGAACACGGCAATCCCCAAATATAATGCAAGAATTTAATCTAAGTTTTACGATCCACTTATAGTAAGATTGGTCAGCCAGGCGGCTGACCCACCTTAAGATTAATGATGTAAATCCATTCATCCATTTATGTGTAATAGACACACAACAACACACCTGCCTGCCTGCACACAACCTGCTCAAACCATCCAAAGCGACTGAAAAGCGACTGAAAAGCGACTTTTGCTACATAAACTACCGTATCTCCTCTCCCAGGACCAATGAACTGATAACTGGTACTGATTCTGTTGTGTTACCGTTGACCACTTGACAACAATCAACAGTATTGCCACTGGATTGTCCTCACACTATCGGCCACTCCACAGGTGGCGGACTAATCCCGATGCGTCCACGCGCGATCTTCGTTAGGGTGGTATCAGATATAAGTTCAAACACATGCGCCACCCCACGCGCCGGTGACGAAAAGTGGAGAGGAATTCCTCCCTGGCCCACTCCGTTGGCTCCTTGTGCGAGAGGACTGCCTGGCAGTATTAATTGCTACTGACGGTTTATTTCTAAATTTCAGAGGCCCATTCCAAAATAAAACTATCGATCTATTTGAAATAATAGATCTATTGTGATATGTACAATAAGGGCATTTCCTTTAAGTTTTCAGTACACGTAGTTATTAATGGTATTTAAACAAAAAATATTTTTATTTGATACCACTTAAGTGATTTCACATTAATAGTTGGTAAACTTCACAAATGGTGTAGCAATTAAGATACCGACCTACTGCTCAAATTGTTAATCACCCAAACCTAACATTGTTTGCTGTAGTATTTGCATTTGAAGCTGGAAATCGATTTCCCAATCTGACCATAAAAGATTAGAATAAGGAGTCTTATTTCGAAATTTGAATATGTAGGCGACTTGCAGTTGCATTTTACGAGAGAGAACTCTTCGAAGCTGTGCGCATAAGCCTTATAGAAACGGTGAATGAAAAATGAAACCGCATAGACTTATTTGCTACTCTCAAACTTCTATCTATTATTACACTATCTTATTATTTTTACGGCTCTTATCGTATATATCTTATTTATTTATTGTTTATTTTTATTATTACTATGTACCTATTGAATACTTATCCGTGTGATGACGGAGTAAGAATACAATTCACCACCCTATATCTTGGCCGTGTCGTAAGAGAGAACTAAACGATACAATATGAATATAACATCTATGCAAGAGAAGGAAAACTCGAAATAAAACCCTATACCAACACGTCTGACCAGCGTGGTATAGTACGTCAATTTCCCTCTCATTATGGAGGAGGCTCGACCCCAACAGTGGGACGTTTATGAGCTGTAATGATGATGACAATGAATGATGAATACTTATCATATACCTGTATAGTCACGGGAGGAAAAATTTGACGTCCGATGAGTTATCGTGATTACGTCTGTTTTCAACTATACACTACAATACTATTTATAAAATTTAAATCCAGATTTTTATACAAAACTAGCTGACCCAACAGACGTTGTACTGTTTAAATCTAAAAAAATAGTAAAAGGTATTCTCCATCGATGTCCATCGAATCGATCGCAGCGCCACCTACCGGGTCCAATTGTGAATCTAAACCATTCTTGAATAATCTTGAATATACACAAAAGAATTCATGAAGATCAGTCTAGTCGTTTAGGAGGAGTTCAGTGACATACACACGTACACAAAAAAAAAAAAAAAAAATATATATATATATATATATATATATATATATATATATATATATATATATATATATATACTAGCTGACCCAACAGACGTTGTTCTGTTCAAATCTGTAAAAAAATAGAAAATTTAATTGTCCTTGAAATCGATCGCAGCGCTACCTACCGGCTCCAATTATTAATCTAAACCGAAAGGTTTGGATGTTCCGATTGGCTATACCAATGGATATGAGAATTCATATCCATCAGAATGGCCACAAAAATCATCAAAATTGGTCTAGCCGTTTAGAAAGAGTTCAATTACAAACTCACGAACAGAAGATTTATATATTTTTATATAGCAAAGTTTATATAGTCGAAAAAAGGTTACATTAGAAAAGTATTTACATTTTTTTTTTGGGGTGGGCTGCGGTCGGCGCGCTCCTCGCACCACTCCGTCCGGGGCGACAGAGGGGCGTAAGCACGCAACACCCGCAACCCATCCGAAAACCACGTCGCCTTCGTCATAAGTGGTCGGCCCGACGGAATACCCCCTATTGGGGTACCCTCCCATCGACCGACGTCCCCCCCTCGGGGAGGACGTCGGTCTTTCCTCACGCGGTCGGCCTCTCGGCGGGTGACGGACTAATTCCCCGGTCACGTCACCCGCGGCCTCGGCTAGGGCGGCAGAAAAGTATATACATAAACGTTGTTTTCTTAATTTTTTTAATTTTCTGCGCAACTTTCTTACTTTTTTTTCGTAATGGCCTTTTTAAAATATTAGATAACTTAAAAAAAAGGATGGATGAAATTGGTAAAGTCGTTCTCAAGTTACGTTTTTGTCTTGTTTGTATAAAAGATAAAGATATCTACATATATTGTATCCATTAGTCGTTTTTTGTCGATACACGTGAATATGAGAAGAAAGTGATGAATGAAAACACTCCGGATGATGGATTCCTTTAAATTTTATATATTTACCAGCAATATATTTGTCATGATATAAAAATACCAAAACAATACAATATTTGAGTCGTTTTATAAAAGCACAGCAAAGAGGAAGTTATTATTTTAATGATGAACGGAGAAGTTTTTAAAATGTAGTTGCTTTTGTCGTTAATGTGATGGACACTTTTTATTTGTAGCGAAACCTTAGTTCGTAAATTATGGAGTAATATTAAGAGAAGATATTTAATATTTCCTATACATTTATAGTCCAAAGAGACTATATTTTTAGTCTAATTACATTTACAACAGCCGGTACGAAAGAATAATCTATTATTTTTTGTCTGTCCAAACTGCAATAATAGCCCAACCAGTGTAATGGAATGCATTGTTTTAATCTTCAAGTTATCGTTAATTTGGTATATGGGTCAATATTTGATAATCGGCCAAAACAGGTCCCCATAATTATTTTCTAATTCTAATGTAATATTTAAACTTAATAGTATTTTCATAATGTAGTGCAATACTTTGTTTACATACCCAAACACTTTGGTGAGTATATGTTTGGTTTGCATATATTAAAAATAAACAAAAAGTGCTAGATGTCATATTTCCTGTCGGTGGAACTTGCCATTTTGGTGACATTTTTTGATAATAACATGGAAAATTAAAAATAAATTATAAAAGCTTGGCTATATTTATATTGTATATGCATTAATCTAAAACTGTTCAATATTTTATTTAAGATAATATGATACTAAACTCAAAAAAAAATCATAAAATATTTAAGGGTATAGTCACGGCGTCATTAGGCTGTCGAAATTTAAATGTGAAATTACTGCGTTTTAAAATGTCGCGGACAACGAATGAGCGCATTCTAAATAGACGCGGTGTCCGTGTTTGTGGTTGGTGAGAAGAGAGACGCGGTGTCGGCAGTTTTTTCGGCGTTGTGGACTGATTATGACAAGTGCGTGCGTATAGTTGATACACTTTGTCTTTTACCTGTGAGGCAATTAAAAGGTGAACCATAAGTAAATCATTCTGCTTTTTGTAATAAACTTTCATGAAGGTATAAATCGTATCACCTGATTATTTTGTAGTTATTTTATTATAAGAATGTATAAGAAATATAATGTGCATTTTTGTCATTTTCCTGTGGTCATTTTCCTGATATTTTCTTGTCATGAAAATGGCTCTGTGGCGGGAAAATGACATAACACGGTAAGTAATGTTATTAATTTATTGTAATTTTGTGGTCATATATGTTACTTACGAAATATAATTGTGTTGTACGAAACTTTACGACGAACAATGTAATTTTATTTTCTGTGATACTGATTATTATTCTTGGATCAATAATGAATATAATAATTACTAATAATGGATAGTTTTCATTTTTTTGATGTTTCAATCTTTTTCCTGCTGTCCTGTCATTATTCTGTAGGTCCATTTCATTATCCGGCCATTAGTGTCATTTTTCTGTTCTGTATATTTGCAAATACTGCTCAAAAATCTCTAAAATCGAATAAAGTGTATCGATTTGGTAGTTATTATATAGATTGAACTTGACTCTATTACTTAAACATCATTTTTTCATTTCAAAATTTCTTTATTATACATAATAATTGAGATAGTACAAACCAGTGTTAATTTTTAATCCTAGTAGTACACGAATAATAAGTAATTACGTTTATTAAGCTATTATGCTCATTTAAACTAATATCTGAACTTTTCTTAAATTTACATAGTTGTTTAATTAACATTAATATATTTTTTACATAAATATAATAAAATAATTAATACGTAAGCTTTAGGGTGAGCATTACGTTAAAAACAGGAGAATGCGAAAGAATTTTATATCAGAAAAGACGATAGTGGGTATAAAGAAAATATAACACACGACGCGAAACGCTCGACGGTTAACAGCTAGCAGCAAGAGCTCGTCATGTACTCGTCACACACACACAAGCGCGCACCGCCGCAGTCGCGTATCGCGCGCGCGATATCCACCCTAGCTACCACCTGGTAATACGGACGGATATAACGCGCGCAATAGAGTCAAGCGACCGATAACGCTCGCATGTTGTAAACAATCTATTCATACACTTATAAAAACAAGTGATGGGGCAACTTGTATCTATTGTATGTATCGATAAATGGAAGACTATTTTTAGTGGATATACAAATATTGCTAACTAATTTATTTTGAACTTAAACATCAATTATGTTTAAAATACGACAAAAAATAAATAATTTTTTTGTAGTCGTTTTCGGCCGATTTTCAAATATTAACCCATATATCAGTCATATAAAAAGAAATCGTGATTTTTAATCTACTTTTTTCAGCTTACCCTATATTTCTAAAGTAGTGACAAAATCTTAGTCCACCCGTGACCATGAATACTGTAAAATGTTCGAAACGTCGGGTAATCACAAAACAAATACAAAACGCGATAAAATCCGTAAAGTAGTTTTATATACAATGTAGTGACAAAACTATTACACGCTAAAATACTGAAAAGTTGGATATAATTTAAGACTGCATCATATTCTGTACATATTGCCGCCAAAATTCGTCGTGATTTCGTCTGTGGACTTCTTTTAATATTGAAATATGTTTCCTTATAACTAAAACTATTATTTATTCCCTTTGTGTAATGTCGAACAGAAACTGTTTTATCTTTCTACAGAAACTATATCTAGATTCTAGTGCCTGTTTTATTGAAATTTGGTTAAAAATCTAATGCTTCGTTAGATTACGAAGATTTATTGGACATTTAGAATTT
Source organism: Lymantria dispar (assembly GCA_032191425.1). NCBI lineage: Eukaryota > Metazoa > Arthropoda > Insecta > Lepidoptera > Erebidae > Lymantria > Lymantria dispar. Next base: position 20,696,754 of record CM063449.1, read on the forward strand.
TGAATAAATAACCTGGTATAAGTATGTATTTACTATAATTATTAAAAATAATACAATAATTTGCCGTGTGGTGACGGAGTAAGAATACAATTTACCATCCTCTGTCTTGGCGTGGGTGTCGTAAAAGAGGATTAAGGGATATAATATGCATATAATATCTATACCAAGAGAGGGAAAACTCGAAACAAAACCTATACCGGCACGTCTGACCAGCGTGATATATTAGGTCAATTTCTCTCCCATAGTGGAGCTGGCCTGAGCTCAACAGTGGGACGTATATGGATTAAGGTAAGCTAAGGTAATTGTTAAAAATAATTATCTTTGTTTTTCCTTCTTCGCCTTTATCAAATTTTATTTCCGCTATATTTAGATTCTATGCCTCTCCTAAATAGTCAACCAGTTAACTGCATCAAAATGGCACACTGCTACCGCAAAGTACCGATCTACTTATTGTGGTTATTGGCGGACCATATAAAGGGCGTAGCGTACTCAAAGTGGATTGGAGTCGGTCTTATTGCTAACTCTACGATACACCAAATACATTGTGAAGTCACCTTCCTCCTAAAGAAGTCGTAATTTGTTACACTGAAGATATACGTTAGTCATAGTCGAAGACCTAATACAACTGGCCACTTCTTATTGAAGTGGTAGATCGATCTAAATTTTAATGAGGAATCTTATATATACTTTCTTTTTAGAATAGGGTTAAGGAAGCGGTTTCATAAATTCGGTAATTTAAAAATACATCATATTACATTACACAAATCAAATATATGATAACTTTTAATTTATTATAACAGGCGAAATATAAAACTATTACTTGAAAATAAATTAATACTACAACGAAAATGTACTTGTTTTCAGGACATCAAAATACATGAGCACATGCTCTTTATAGAAGTTGCTGAGTGGAAGATATTCGCTCGTAACATTCACGTTTATAACTAACTATTCTACTCCAGAGGAGTAAATTGCATTCCAACAAGTTGACAGTCATATTAGTAACAATATCAAACTTATTATACTTATAAGTTATGGATATAATAAATTTGACTGATAAATCAAATCAAATCATTTATTCTGCATAAGCCCCTTAAGGGCACTTACATATTGGCAAGATTAAACATTGTTTGAATACAATACAATAATCTACCACCGGATCGGAACTTGGATCGAATAATAAATACATAATGTAATTGAAACGTGTATAGAAAAAGAAATAAGACAACAGTAAGACCGAAGAATAGTGCATCCCTACCAACGTACCGACCTACGGTCTGAGGCTTTCCAACTTCCACAGACAGGATTGGCTGCCCTATAAGAAATGGCATAGTGCCATGCTTGATTGATGGGTAGACGTTGGCGTCCGTATTTCGTGTTATAAGTTTTCCAAGTAAGCATAGATACCTACTCCCTTGAAACTTACAGAAGCCTTTAGCCCAAGAGAAATTAAGGGATTGCGATACATTTTATTCTTAACCTGTCACCACACGGGAAGACTGCTAAGTCCGGAATATCAAACTGAAAGTAATTACATTACATGTGCATTTTACATTTAAACTCTAAGTTATCCGCGCTAACTATTCTAATCCAATTAATATACTTAGTTTAAGTAACTACAAGCATCAAATGCATTTTATTTATTTTAAAACCGATTTGTATTTTTTTAAACGAGAAAAAATAAACATATTGGAAACGTCGGGAAATTAAACAACGAACGTGTTAAAATCCATAAACATCAATCAGAAAACGGGGCATAATTAAGTTATAATATTTTTTAAAAGAAGACATAATGATTTCTGATGTTTACGCGAGTATTACACATTTTAAATAAAACTACTTTACGGATTTTATCGCGTTTGTATTTAATTTTTGATTACCCGACGTTTCGAACACTTAATAATAAATTTGTATCAAAATGTGGGTCAATATTTAATAACTAATTTCTGTATCGGGTAGATAATTATAAATTTTCTGCAGTAACGATGACTTGTTGGACGTGAGACATCTTAGTCCGCCCGTGACCATGAACGCTGCAAAGTGTTCGAATGCCTGCAATACAACTAGGAGTGGGAGTGATTATTTTATGCATATTATATTATTATATACATATATTATATTATTTGCATTTCTTATATCTTCAAAACCCTTATAATTTTGTCAACAGAATGTAAAACCTATGAACACACATTAGTTAGCGTTTTCATTTATATCCTCATTTTAAGAATCTCATAACGAATGAACTAAGGAAGTCTAGCTTGTAGAATCTGTAAGCCCACAATCAGCATTCACTCATGTTACTAAATAATAGTATATAATAGTATATAAGGCAAATCAGAATTTAAAGCAGCCAATATCGTGTTCTATTTATATTAAATAGTGCAAATAGTTTTGTAGTTGATAAATTGCAATATGGTGTACAGTCAGTCAAAGATCTTATTAATTATACAATATACAATGACAAATAATGGGCTTAATCAAAATGTCAGCGCTTGTCAACGTGAGTAGTGAAACTAAGCTTCAAATTATGTTCGTGTTACTTGTTATGTTAGAAAGACATTACGTACCTACCTTGCCTCTTATATAATAAACTACTAGAGTATTTGTGTGATCCTGATCAGACAAAATAGGACATTTTCAGGCGAGATGGGTCGATCATGTGGCGAAAATTGGCCGAATAGTTCGGAAAGGCTTAGGAAAGGTAATGCTATTATGATACAAGATGGAATTCGGTCCCTTTAGGTCGCGTGTTTATTAGTGGAGATATTCGTAATCTAAGCAACGGCTGCTTACTAACCAAGACATAAAGATCGTATTTACTGATATAAATAGTTCTGATATTAATAGTTTTTCGATCTAAATATTTAAGAAATCTTCATTCATTCAAGAAATGTAACTCTGTAAAAGTTACCGTTATAATAATGAAAAGTTTATATTAGTTATTTAAGTATAGAATAGTTTATATTAGTCATTAAGTATTAAATTTTAACTTTGTATTATTGTCTGTGCTAGAAAACAAAAGAAAAACTGACATCTCATCATCATAACACTAGTTGATAGTGGTCTGTCCGGGGTACTTAGTACCAGACTCTCGCAGAAAATGTTACTGCGCTTCGTTCAGTGAGCGAGAGAGTCGGCAGCCCAACTTTCTGAGGGTGTTTGCATGTGGTGGGTTTTGTCCGACTTAGGGCCCTTCTGTGGCCCTAAGTCAGGGCCATCCGCGGATACCGCACGGTGGCGACGGAAGCAGCGTGCCTGTTGGCCGGGACTCCCCCATGGGACCTGGAGGCGGAGATGCTCGCCGGACTATATCGGCGGGTGACGGGGGTGCGAGCGGAGGGCGGTGTGGTCTCGTTAAGGGATCTCACCGCCTGGCGCGTCGACGCCCGCCGAGACGTCATCGCCCGTTGGGCAGTCCGGCTGGAGAGGCCTCGGTTTGGGGTGCGAACCGTGGAGGCCTTCCAGCTGGTGCTGATGCAGTGGTTGGAAAGGCGGCACGGGGTGCTCTCCTTCCGACTGGTGCAGGTTTTGACGGGGCATGAGTGCTTCGCCAAATACCTGCACAAGGTCGTTAGGAGGGAGAGTACACCGTCCTGCCACCACTGCGATTGCGACGAGGACACGGCGCGCCATACGCTCGAGGCCTGCGGGGCTTGGGCAGTGCAGCGCTGTGAACTCGTCGCAATCATCGGTACGGACCTGACGCTGCCGGCTATCGCTAGGGCGATGGTCGACAGCGTCGGGAATTGGGACGCGGTCGCAGCCTTCTGCGAGACGGTGATCTCGCGAAAGGAGGCGGCGGATCGCCTGCGCGAGGAGCGCAGCCTCGATGGGGAGATCCGCCGCCGGCGACTGGGGCGGCGTAGGCGCAACTATCTGCGCCTCATGCGCCCTAGCCGAGGCCGCGGGTTACGTGACCGGGGATTAGTCCGTCACCCGCCGGGAGGCCGACCGCGTGAGGAAAGACCGACGTCCTCCCCGAGGGGGGGGACGTCGGTCGATGGGAGGGTACCCCAGTTAGGGGTATTCCGTCGGGCCAACCACTGACGACAAGTTAACGCTGCTCCAGTGGTCGGCCCAACGACGAAGGCGACGTGGATTTCGGGTGGGTCGCGGGAGTTGCGTGCTTAAGCCCCTCTGTCGCCCCGGACGGAGTGGTGCGGAGGCGCGCCGACCGCGGCCCACCCACAAAAAAAAAAATGTGGTGGGTTTTAGTGACTTTAGTATAACCAAACCGCTGTACGCATTCATACGCTTTTCCCTTTCTTCACGGTAGGCAGCGGCTGAGCAAAGGGCCATGAGCGGCAGCTTCACTTACCATCGGATGTACTGTTGGCTCAAAAAAGAAAAATCTACTGAGAATCTGAATTAAGTTAAAACCAAGAATAAATATAATCATACTCTTTTATTATGTTTAGAGTATAATTTGCTTGTTTACCTAGGACTAACAGTCCAGTTAGGTAGATCCAATTTCGAGAAGGAGATCAGCCGACGAATCCAACTCGGTTGGGCAGCGTTCGGGAAACTTAAGAAGATATTCTCGTCCAACATACCTCAGTGCCTGAAAACACAAATCTACGACCAGTGTGTGTTACCAGTGATGACTTACGGCACGGAAACGTGGTCCCTAAATGTAGGCCTCATATCAAGGCTCAAAGTTGCTCAGCGTGCTATGGAGCGGGCTACGCTCGTGATTTCTCTGCGAGATAGAATCCGGAATACGGAAATCCGCAGAGGAACGGATGTAACCGACATAGCACGAAGAATTAGCATGCTGAAGTGGCAATGGGCAGGCCACATCGCTCGACGAAACGACAACCGCTGGGAAATAAAGGTTCTCGAGTGGCGATCACGTATCGGACGACGCAGTGTAGGACGAACTAGGTGGTCCGATGACCTAGTGAAAGTTGCTGGGCGTCGTTGGATGCAAGCGCCACAGGACCGCACATTGTGGCGCAACATGAGGGAGGCCTACGTCCAGCAGTGGACAGCAATAGGCTGAAATGGTGATGAATGATGATGATAATTTGCTACACCACTTGGTGGCGGCTACGAATACTATTTACATTGCTCGTGTTTTTTTTTGTTGCAATCGGTGGAAAACTAGCAGACAGTACATCTGGTAGTAAGTGTTGCTGCCGCTCATGGCCCCTTGTTAGGCCGCTGTCTACTGCGAAGAAAGGGAAGAGATTGGAAATGCGTGCAATGAGGTTCGATGATACTAAAGGCATCAATCACTAAAATCCACCACACCCAAGGTTGGGCTTCCGGCTCTCTCACTCACCGAACGGAGCGCAGTAACAAATTGCTACTACTCGGGCGTCGATTTTCTGCGAGAGTGTGGTACTACCCTGGACAAACCGGCCCGCGGCTGTAGACAAACAACTGTCAAGACTAACAGACGTTGCAGGACGCTGCAGAATAACAGCGTTGCGGTATCTCTCTTATAGTAGTTGCCTCAACATTTTGCTGAGCAGCAATCCTTTTTCTCTTTTGCGAAGGGAATACCAGTATTGATATCAATTTCTTTTTGTGTTTTTTTATTGTTATTATTTATTGTTTTATCTATATTATACTCACTGTTTGAGCTTTTGTGATGTTTCCCTCTCGTAAAAGAGTAATAAATTATTTTTCTTTCTTTTTTCTTTCTTTCTCAACAGTGTGGTCCTACCACTATGGTGTCGTAACAGAGAACCAAAAGCTTTATGTCGATCTAGGCCAGCTCTATCTGATGTTGTCTGTATCAATAATTACATTCCCAAGGTGGCGTCAAGCCGGTGGGCAGTTATAGAAGTATTGCCAACAACTTTTACAATATTCACAATGGAAGAGAGAGAAATGTTAATAAAAGAAATATTACTTCATACATTTTGAGCAAATACATACATATATAATATATCACTAAAGCCTGTAGCCTTTTACTTTGCGAAAAACAGATTACCATATCTAAGGGAACTGTGGAGGCATATTTCACTACATAAAAGTGTAATTATGGGGACAAACTTCACAATCTTTATCGTTATATATAAATTTCTGTGTACGTGTGTATGTCACTGAACTCCTCCTAAACAGTGGACTGATGTTGATAAAATTTTTTGTGTGTGTTCAAGGGGATTCAAGAATGGTTTAGATTCACAATTGGAGTCGGTAGGTGCCACTGCTGTCGAAGGAGAATTCCTTTTATTTTATTTGAATAGAATGACGTCTGTTGTGTCAACTAGTATTGTCTAGTATAGATACACGACTGTTATTCGTCAGTCAGGTACTTGATATCAGATAAAACAATGTATTATTAGATTAGACCAAGTCGAAAATTCCAAAAACACGCTATTTAAAAATGTCTAATACATAACAGCATAACCTTCTATAAGATGAAATTCAAAAATTAAGCCCAATATGTGTAGGTTACCTCTGCTTACGCCTATGTAATTAAGTTATAAATTTATAAACATAAAATTATATAAAATTGAAGTTAAATGAAAACCATGTTTTTTCATTAAAAAACATTGATAGACATATCAGATCTAATATTCCAAAGAAACATTATTTTTTTATATAAGATGACATAAAGTTATCCATTATTAATCATATGCACCAATAAAAGGTGTTGCCATAACCAAATAGCGCCACATCTTTGTGAAATGAAATCATTACGTACTATCATAAAAAGTGGAGACAAAATTTTTTCATACGTTTGCTCGTATAAACCGGTGTTTTAATAAAAGCGGATCACAGCTCTCTCCCTGAATATTGTCGCGGATATTTCAATATTGGTTGGATTAGCAGCCTATTTAAACATCAGTCTCAATGCTCTGCAACGTCATATCGAAATACAATATCATTCAAAGCAAGCTGTGATAATATTTACAGAACCTCAAATTTATAGTGTTCACCTTTGACCTGCTTTTGTAGCTAAACATCTGATGCGCAATTATTATAGAACATATAAATCGTAAATTATTATAATAAATTTGAGAATAGTTAGACTGTTTTTTTGATGAAATGTTCAAAACATGCAAAAGAAACTCAGATATGGTTGAACACGAATTATTTTATTAACATCGAATTAAATAAGTCCTTCTCGTATTAGATTTATAGAAAAAGAATTCAAAAATATAACGATATTTAATTAAAAAAAGTACCGTAAATAATAAATTATTATGCACTGCTATTAATAGATATCGTTTTTAAAATAATGTAGTCGTTTTAACTCAAGACAGAATAAATTAAAAGGGGAATGCGCAAGTGACTAAGGAAAATAGTATCGGTATAAATATTACAGTAACAAGACGAAAACCACTGTCTAAGATTCGTATTAGTACGTAGTTTAAGTAAAAATAAACTTCATATGCGTAATTTGCCGGGTTTCTGAGAAATCGATGGGTGAACTTTGTAGTTAAAAAGTATGAAACTTATTACTTATCTTTTATTAAGAACACGAAAATACACGTAAACCACAATTATACCATATTCACTACACTCCAGCACTTTAACTCTATCATATTCCATAAAATACCAGCAAAATTATTCAATATAACACTACAAACCACTAAAGAAATGAATATACAAGAGCATGACATGACATTTTCATATTCGCGCCAATCTGTTTAGCTGCGAACAACAAACATGATAAAATTGACAAGTAAGGTTACAGTGTTACTAAAACAAAAAAAAATATCAATAATCGATAACGATTAATTATTTCGATTTTTCTTACCGATGCAAAAACACAAGTATTCACTCACAATAAAACAGAAGGCGAAATATTTTTGTAAGTTTTTCTGTTTATGATAATATGATCTCAAATCTCACCTAGAGTGTTTCAAAGCTAATGTTTTGTTACATTGTCTAACTAAAAACTGTGTTTAGTTTCGTACAGTTGTTTGTACGAAACTAAACTAAAATTATATATTAATAAACACATTTTTTTTCGTTGAATAAAAATATTATTGTTGTTTTGAACTGTTAATAATCACAAATAATTACATTTAATCGATATTTTATTATATCAGTAGAACATCATCATCATCATCATCTTGCTCCTATCCCAATTACTTGGGGTCGACGCAATATGTCATCTGTTTTGACATATTGCAAAAAGTTTCGGCAATGACTTTTATGACCGGCCGCCTGCCTGACGTCAACCCTCCTTGGGAATGTAATCGTTGACCCAAATGGTACCAGATGGATTTGGTCTGGGTCAATATAGGGCTCTTAGTCGTCTTTTACGACACCCACGAGTAAAGCAAGGGTTGGTAGTATTCGAAGCCGCTACCACACAGCATCAGTAGAACATCAATTAATCATAATTATCTGTATAATAATGTTGCTACAACAAATCTATTTAACGGAAAACTACGATCCAAAAAAAGACTATTATTACACATACATAAACCCGGCAAATGTGAGACGCCACAATACGTGATAAAATTATTTTAATAATAAACTAAGATTATCAATGTCATGAACTCGTGTCACAGTTTAAAATTAGATGCATCAAGCGATACTGAAAATGGGCATTCCCCTTTATTTTAATAACTCAATTTTATTTAACAAAATTTATAATAACTATAATTTACTTGTTATATATTATAACCTAGGTGACCCGGCAAATGTTATTTTGTCATATAAATTAATTCTAGTGAATGTTTTATTAGTTAAATAAAAATAACTAGCCTATTGTAAGTGTGTGGGGATATGGTTTCTGTCTGAAAGAGGAATGAGACGATGTGGACGATAATGGCCTATAGAAATAGCAAAACACTATCCATTCATTTATTTTTCTTTGTTCAATGTACTTTATTGACTTAACCACGTCGGTTCCAATCATTCTATCCATCCCTATCTGTCACAACTAGTACCACTCGTCACCACACATTCCATTCCTTACCATCTGTCACCAGTCAATCCATCTATCACCACACAGCCTATCCATTACCATCAGTCACCACTTATCACATCCATCACTATCCTCCATCACTCATCCCATCTATTAACAATCGTCACCACTATTCCATCCATCACCACTTATACCTGCCATCCCTATACGTCACCACTCATAACATCCATCACTATCCGTTATCTCCTTCCTCAATCATGTAGAAAAAAAAGTAGTATAGAAGTATATATAGTATTGAAGTATAAAATCAGGATATAATAATAAATAACTTTAAAAGAATTCCCAATATAATACAAATGCAAATGATCTATTAATAATATACTATGTAACTGCGCGCTACGCTTTAAGTTCTTCACTAGTTTACGTATTCGTAATATCTGTTCCAGTAATACGATGATAATAATTCAATAACTTTTCAAAAGTGTACAATAATGAGCACGTACATAAAAGAAGCAAAGTACTCACTTATAATCAAATTTAGATTAGTAGGTTGCCGATGACGGCTGTGCTGAAATGGATACATGCACCTTAATTCCACTTTGGGTAATTCATCAAGTCACTAGCTGTTTCATAAACTGTCTATCGCATTGATATCTTGTCGCGTGACAAGTATAGTTACTGTTGGAATCCGAATACAATTGACTAAATATTTAATAGATAAAGGGTTTCAACACAGTATTTGTTATTAATAATGTATATACGAATCTACAGAAGATACCTTTGTTTTGTTATCCTATCCAACTTGTGTTGTGCAGTATTCATACTGTAAATATGAGGTAGTATGCTACCCTTTAGTCTACTGCGTATGTCCTCTGAAAGTACCCAAATAGGGCTTACTGGGTTTATTAGTCATAAAATTCTCAGCTGCAGAGCTATATATTAAAGAGTTAGATGGTAATAAACCCTATAAAGAAAAGTTAAAGTCCCTAAAAATACGTGTAGCGATGAATACCATTCATCACTCCTTTCTTGGCTGTGGATGTAGTAACAGACGACTAAGCGATATATTATCCAGATAACATTTATGGAAGAGAAGGAAAGCGCAACCTAAAATTCTATGCCAACACATTTGACCTGCGCGTTATAGGACAATTTCCCTCCCATTGTGGAGGAGGCCCGAGCCTAATAGTGGCATTTATGTGGACTGAAATGAAAATGAAAAAAACTGAACAGTTTCAAACAAAATGTATTTGTTTTTTTTTATTAAAGGGCTCTATAAAAACCTTCAAAATAAACACTGTATAGTCGAATTTTAATTATAGTCTCGTCTTTACCTCCTTGTCGTCACTAAATGAAATTGTAATACATACATATGCACTAATAAAATGCTCGTCGAGACGAGTACCGTCAACACATGCAGTCTAGAATTAATATTATGAACTGAAATTTCTTCGGCAAATCTTACTGAGGAATACAATATCTACCTTTTCTTGGGAGAGGCTATGTTTTGTACACACCCCGCTCAATCCGTACAGGGTGACGGAAGGGTGGTGTGCACTCACATAGCCTACCGTATACATTATAATCACTAATGCTACCGTATAACATGTTCTGCCGGAGATTCACTTCTGGGATTGCAGTACGCATGCTTGTATCAGTAGAATAGCTAAGTACCATTGGCATTCAATAAGTATACTTTGATTTAGCCATTTTTTTAAATATTACTAGTACGAAAAGAGACTTGATAAGTTTAATTGTTTATAGGCAATTAATTGTTTTCCAATCGCGTAATGAAACTTGGCGCTAATGGTATTTATAAAAATATTTAACCAATTTATGGATTTTCCTTGACTTTTATATTCTAAAGATGGTCAATATATCTTTGCAAAATTGGTAAAAATGTATTGCAGCAACGCTTCTACGCAGAAGTTACGCACCAGGGGGCCCGTAGATATTTTCATCTGCAATAAAATGAGGTCATTCAATCATAATTTTGCAAAATTAAGAAATTTATTATTACGCGCGAGGGTTATGGTTTAATTACTAAATTTACATTTAGTGACGGCATAGGAATACAATTCTCCACTCCTTTTTTATCCGTGGTTGTCGTAAAAAACGATTAAAGGATATAATATGCAGATAATATCTACGTAAGAGAAGAGAAATTCGATATAAACCCCTATGTCAATTCGTCTGCGTGACGGCGACCTACGTTCCGGGACAGGGACGTCGAGCCGAAGCTTTTCTGAATTTGTTAAATAATATTTAATATTGAATAAGAATAATTTTAAGTGGAGCCTTTATTTATAACCTATCGTTTAGTAAGTCCACCCCTTTTTTGGGTGGGCTATGGTTAGTGCGCACGCAATCTATTACGTCCGGAGCGACGAAAGTACGGTGCGGAGCCCCATAACCCACCGTAATCCCTCTCCTTCGCCATTGGGCCGACCACCGGTACCAAGTTCCTTGTCTCCAATACTTCTCTCGGGACGTCGGTCGCCCTCGTGCTGTTAGTCTCTCTACAGGTGACGGACTATTCCCCGGTCCAGACACCCGCGGACCCTCACGCACCCTCCGCCGCCTCAAGAAGTCAACCCTTAACACTTTAATAGAACAAAGGTTATAACCACTAAACACTTGCACATGCAACTTTAAAAAATATAAAACCCACAGAACTTTTCTGTTATTTAAGATCCACAACTCTTTCGCTCACCCTCCTCCATTACATAAAATGATATCAAATCCAGTCAATTTAGCACTTTAACATACTAAAATATTGAACACTAGGTGCTCGTTCCATGTCGATAAGTGTAAAAAGGTGGACGACGTGTTTTGGATCAGATTTCTCTCTTTATGGCTTTGTATCTATACCAATAAATAAAATTGGAGTGTCTGTTTGTAATGTCAAAATAATAGGCTTTTTTCATGCTCACACGGTTATTTGCACGACACCTATGCCTAAAATAGCAATTAAAAAATTTTTGTCTGTCTGTCTGTCTGTCTGTTTGTTCCGGGTAATCTTCAAAACGGCTGGACCGATTTCAAAAATTCTTTCACCAATGGAAAGCTATAATATCAGGGCGTAAACTAGGCTATATTTTATCCCAGTATTCCCACGGGAACGGGAACTACGCGGGTAAAACGACTATAACCTATAACCGAAGCGAAGCGAGGGCGGGTTGCTAGTTATAAATAAAGCTATCAATTTTATAAGAATAAATAAACAAGTAAACTTTGCTTAACATTATAACATTATACTTAACTTATTATTATAACATTGTTTAGATTTTTACTTGAAATTTAATTACACTATATTCATTTGTTTTACTAAAAATGTTAAGTCACCACTGATAATTTCATACAAATTTATTTATTACTAGCAACCCGCCCTCGCTTCGCTTCGGTTTCAGTCGCTTTACCCGCGGCATAGTTCCCGTTCCTGTGGGAATAACGGAGTAAAATATAGCCTATGTTACTCCCTGATATTATAGTTTTCCATTGGTGAAAGAATTTTTGAAATCGGTTCGGTGGTTTAAGCCTAAAAGCGTTACAAACAAACATCCTTACTTTCGCTTTTATAATATTAGTATGGATAGTGACAGATGGCTCATACCACGTGAGTACAACTGAAATATCAATATAGGATGTTAGTTAGTTTGAAATGTACGTTTAGCCAACTTATAAAATCTTAATATATGTATTATTCTGATATACATATAGACTATGTACTGTAAATTTATATCGAAATTTATTGTAATCATCATTAGATAGGGAGTGTTGAATTGTATTCTTACTACGGCACCATATGGATGATTTAACGATTAGTGATTAATTTTACTAATCGCGATTACGATTATTATTTTAAATGAGATTAATTTAGTCTTGATTAACTTCAATGCGATAAAATTAATCAAATATAGTAGACAATTGAAATATTAATCGATTAATGCCAACACTGCGGCTATGAAAACTACCATCCCTTAAATAGCTCGTAGGTATCGTAAAAGACGAATAAAAGGCTTTTTTTTAGTGGGTGGGTTACGGTCGGCGCACTCCTCGCACCACTCCGTCCGGGGCGATAGAGGGGCGACACACACCCGTAACCCACCCGTATAGCCCGTCGCCCTCGTTGTTGGGTCGACCACCAGTGCAGAGTTCCTTGACTTCAGTGGTCGACCCGAGAGAATACCCCGAGGGAGTACCCTCTCCCATCGTCGTCCCCTACTGGGACGCCGAACGCCGTCGCGCGAATAAAAGGCTTACATCGACCTTGGCCAACTTCATCTATTGTCGTCTAGTTAACAATTAAATTCTCCATGAGAGTTGACGTCAAGCAGGCGGCTAGCCATAAAACTATTGGCAATAACTTTTGTAATATGTACGTCGGAAGAGGAGAAGAGAGGAGAGGGGTACATAGGTGCCGAACACTGGCGGTCCTGGGTCGTCGTGCCGGCGTCTGTACGTCGACATCCTGCGGTCCATGGCACTGTATGGTGCCCCTATCTGGTCGCAGTCCCTCACCGCCCACAACAGAGCCCTTCTACGACGATCGCAGAGGGTCATCGTGGTGAGGGCTATTAAGGGCTACCGTATTGTGTCCTGGACCGGCCGACCCGCCTTGGGCACTGGTGGCGGAAGCATTAGCAGAAATATATCGGTTCCGCGCCACAGCGCGAGTCAACGGCGAGCAAGTCTCCACAAGGGGATTAGGCAGAGTTCAGGAAGTGGCCCGAAGGGAAGTCATCCGGCGGTGGAGAGTGGATCTAGAGTCCCCCGTAGCAGGGCGGGGGACTGTGGAGGCGGATGCGGCGCATCTCCACCGCTGGCTCAGGAGAAGGCACGGCAGCCTTACATTTAGGATGGCGCAGGTGCTTACCGGACATGGGGTCTTCGGTAAGTACTTGCACAAAATTGGAAGAGAAGAGGCCCCAGGATGCCATGAGTGTGGCGCGCTAATCGACGATGCGGGCGACACACTAGAAGTATGCCCCGCTTGGGGGCCTCAGCGCCACGTCCTGTCAACGGACATGGAAACAGCGGACCTGTCGTTGTCGACCATCATCTCCTAGATGCTCGGCAGCAACAGCTGTTGGTCGTCGATGGTCTCCTTCTGTGAGGCTGTCATGACAAGGAAGGAGGCCGCGGAGCGGGCATGCGAGGCACTTGCGTCCGCAGACTCGCTCCGCCGGCGGCGACTAGGGAGGAGGAGACGCCGTTATGCGCTCCTCCATCCACCGCCCTGAATGATGACAGGACGTGGCCAGACAGCCAAGCGTTGGGGTGTCGGGGATAGAATGTCATCAGACGATCTCTCCGGCACCTCGTAAAAGCGCGAAAGGGGCCGCTGTGGTTTTAGTGGGTATTTCGGTCACTTCTGTGGCCGGCGAGTCCCACACACACTCCCTCGTTTGTTTTCAACCGACGGTGGATAGTGCGTAAATGCATTTCCACAGCGTGAAAAAAAATACATTTCGACAGCGTCGACCGCAAGCAATTTGGATAAGAGTAGATTGATGATCATGAGCGATGACCATATGGTCATCATGGATACTATGGTCATCATCCATCATCATGGATACTACGACGCGACGTCCCCACTAAAACTCAAAGGTTTTATTCCATTGAAACATTTTAAATAAAACTACTTTACGAATTTTATCGCGTTTGTATTTGATTTTTGATTACCCGACGTTTCGAACACTTTACAGCGTTCATGGTCACGGGTGGACTAAGATGTCTCACGTCCAACAAGTCATCGTTACTGCAGAAAATTTATAATTATCTACCCGATACAGAAATTAGTTATTAAATATTGACCCACATTTTGATACAAAATTTATTGCCAGTGTAAGAAGAAAATGATTCTATATGAAAAAATTATACTGTTTATGGTTAGTAATAATTAAACATTAAAATTAATAGTAATTATATTTAAAAACTAGCTAATAATCTAGTATACTACCACCGGATCGGAACACGGTCACACTGAGAAAGATCCGGCAAGAAAACTCAGGTAACATGATGCTAAATTAAAGTTAATTTTGAAGGCGGCTTACTTTATGTTCCTAAAAGGTTTTAATTTATAAAATTATATTTAGTTATTATTATTGTGGGTCAAATCTATACAATATGAGCTCACGGTGTCTTGCAGTCTTGTGGTGGTCTTTTTGGATTTGTTTTTAATAATGTTTATAACAGGATCCCAGCTTGATGGTAACACCCAGCCATCCTCTCTATTGAAATTTTTGTGTTTTTTAATCTCAATAGCACCTGTCACACCCAGGTTCTACAAGCGGTACGTAGATGACACTTTCACAATATTACCCACAGACAAAATAACCATATTCCTAAACCATCTTAACTCCATTAATCCAAAAATTCAATTCACTATGGAACTGGAGTCAAATAACTCTTTAGCCTTCTTAGACATTTTGGTTATACGTAACCCTAATAACACCTTGAGTCATACAGTGTATCGTAAGGCAACACATACAGACAGATACTTGAACGGTGATTCTCATCATCCCCCTTCACAGTTAGCTACCGTGTGTAAATCTTTGTTGCAGAGAGCACGAGGAATCTGTGACGATGAACACCTGGCTGGGGAGCTGCAGCATGTCAAGCAGGTGCTACGTGCAAACAAGCTGACAGTTCCTCGCCCCCGTCGCAGAGACCGAGTGAAACCACCCACAGTTGAGCGCCTTCCTGCAATACTACCTTATGTCAAAGGAGTCACTGATAAAATTGGCTACATCCTGAAACGCTCTTCCATTAAAACTTATTTTAAGCCACTGAAGAGGATTAGCCAATTCTTACCACCTGTCAAGTGCCAGATACCTTTACAAGATGCAGGAGTATATAAACTTGACTGTGACTGTGGTCTCTCTTACATTGCACAAACAAAGAGATCCATAAGAACTCGGATCAAAGAACACATAGCCGATGTGAAGCACCGCCGTGACACTAGGTCTGCAGTCTGTGAACATAGTCAGGACCGCGCCCACCATAACATCAGGTTTGATAAACCACAAATCCTCGCAAAAGAACACCGATATAGTGCCTAGAATGGTACGCGAGGGTATTGAGATTAAAAAACACAAAAATTTCAATAGAGAGGATGGCTGGGTGTTATCATCAAGCTGGGATCCTATTATAAACATTATTAAAAACAAATCCAAAAAGACCACCACAAGACTGCAAGACACCGTAAGCTCGTATTGTATAGATTTGACCCACAATAATAATAACTAAAGATAACTTTATAAATTAAAACCTTTTAGTAACATAAAGTAAGCCGCCTTCAAAATTAACTTTAATTTAGCATCATGTTACCTGAGTTTTCTTGCCGGATCTTTCTCAGTGTGACCGTGTTCCGATCCGGTGGTAGTATACTAGATTATTAGTTAGTTTTTAAATATAATTACTATTAATTTTAATGTTTAATTATTACTAACCATAAACAATATAATTTTTTCATATAGAATCATTTTCTTCTTACACTGGCAATAAATTTTGTATCAAAATGTGGGTCAATATTTAATAACTAATTTCTGTATCGGGTAGATAATTATAAATTTTCTGCAGTAACGATGACTTGTTGGACGTGAGACATCTTAGTCCACCCGTGACCATGAACGCTGTAACGTGTTCGAAACGTCGGGTAATCAAAAAACAAATACAAACGCGATAAAATCCGTAAAGTAGTTTTATTTAAAATGTATAATACTCGCGTAAACATCAGAAATCATTATCCATTGAAACACTTAAATTTGGAATCGTAACAAGCTTATATTTATTTCGTTACTTTAAAAAGTTTTGTATCATACCTGCAGCCAAGATAAAATATATGCAACCTTTAAACCTGCGGGCGAGAAAAGCGACCGCTTAAATTGTATTTCTGCATTTCTGAAAGCTTTTCTGCGAATGTGGCACAACAAAGTTTGTAGATATTTATCAAATCGCCTTTTATGTTTTGACCAAATAGAACCCGATATTGAACATCGTTCTTTTGTACTATGTGGTTGAAAATAAATTTTAAACATGGGTAAAAATATATAACGCCCATGTAAAAGGATTTGCTTCTTTCTTTTTGAGTGGGAAATAAACTGCATTATTTAATAAATAGAATATAATAATATGGGTAATAAAAGTGGGATTATTTCCCGTGTGGTGATGGTGTAAGAATACAATTCACCACTCCCTCTCATCCTCGTGGATGTGGTAAAAGACGACTAAGGGTAATGTATATATAATGTCTTAGTAAGAAAAGGAAAATTTTAAACAAAACCCTATGCCAACACGTCTGTCCAGCGCGGTATAGTAGGTTAATTTCCCTCCCATTGTGGAGGAGGCTCAAACCTAACAGTGGGGCATATATGGGCTAAGATGATGAGATGATGATAATAATATCGGAACGTTCTTACTATTCCATAATAATTGACTATTTTAACTCCATTTTTCCGTGTGGTGACGGGGTAAGAATAGAATTCAATACCTATACCGCCGCCAAAACATATGCATACAGAATCCATGCAAAGTAAGAAAAAAATTGGAATAACACGCTATACGATACACCCTAAATTATAGGGTGTTACGGATAAATCCATTGCCTCAACTATTTTGGAGGAATGTTGAACCTAGCAAAGCGACGTATAAGAGCTAAAATTATAAGAAAACTTAACTACAGACGAGAGCTTTTTAAAAACTGCTACATGCCATTTTAGTTTATTTATGACAGGAGCTAGGAACGTTTAGTGAACGTTTAATTTATAAACTGATTTCTATATATAACAGTGCCTTCCTGTATTGTGAAATGAACAGAAACTATTCTAAAACACGTTGTCGAGAAATTTATCTTATACGTCAAATGATTCTACATTAATAAGGAAGTTTTAAATAAAATAACTGGTTATACAAGTGATAACCATTCTAATATTAAAGAAAATATATGTTATCTATATTAAAGTCAATAATTATTTACAAACACCTCATAGCCGACAAAATATACAAAAAATCATTGTATCAAAGAATGATTCTAAGTCTAATAAGTTAGTCAGGATCTTATCTCGACTATTGAAAATTAGAAATGTGTTGCCGGGTCAGCATAATTTCTAGTAACAAAACGCGAAAGTAGCTAAGTGGCCGCGATATGTAATTTGTGGTGGGCGTTTTTATTTTTTTGAACGGGCTCTGGTCAGCCTCTCTGCGGGCAACAACTGCCCCGTAGAAGGCGGTGACCATGTCCAAGTTCCTGACACTGTCGAGCACGGTATTGGCAATGGTCGGCAGCGTCAAGTGTCAACCAATGATTGAGATGAGTGGTGGCAGGACGGTGTGATCTTGTCTTCACGACTTTTTGCAGGTACCTGATGAAAAAACTGTGCCCGTTAATATCTATACTAGTTAAAGGGATAGCATTAACAACAAGTATATAGAGAGAATCGATGATATACAGAATATATGAATATTCACATTTGTAATTCCTTTTTATTTATAATAATATCAAAGCAAGTTAAGCGATACATTTATATTATGAATACATTAAGTTCGAGATCACGCTATCTCTTGACATAAAATTTGTAATCATATTCATACTGCCTTTAACAAGGCTTCGGATTATCTTATTTTTTGTTATTCTTGAGCTTTATTTATTTTATATCATAAACAGAAAAAAATATAAACTACAGATACAATAATAATATTTGACAATTTGTGAAACAGTTAAATAACAAAGTTACAGTGGGACGTTGCCTGAACAGTCTTTCCTATTTAGTTATTCATTTTGTATCCGAATTACGGGCTACAAACGCCATAAATATAAATATGAACAGGGATAAGGGGCAACTTGTCTAAATAATGACTTGTAATCTTTGAATATGATGTTTTATAATAATGTACATTTTGTAAGAAAACTTATACGGGTGTGAATGTCTTCCTGCCACATAAAAAGATATCTATATTTTTTTAGTGTAGAATGTGGTCTAGATACATCCACCCAATCTGAAGGTGGGCGTGCGGCTCCATGACCTATCGTATTTCTCCTCCCCATCGCCATTGGACTGATACTGGTATCGTTTCCTTAACCTCGGTAGACAGCTCGGTGGGTTACCCCTTTGGATACCAATCCGACCAGTGTTACTAAGGTTTCACCCCCACGGGGTCGCCCTCTCTGCGGGTGGTAGACATTCACAAAGAAGTTATAGGAGGGGTCGTAATGGCCTAACTTTTTTCGAATAAAGGATGTTACGGTTTTGCTCGACTTGGCGTTTCAACTTAGATGCATACCGAAGTCAAGGGATCACTCACTTAAAGATTGAATATGGAATATAATGGATGCTCACGCGACCCCTCCGTCACCTACGATGATTAAACGGGGTCTTACCAGACTTTAACCCTTCAAAAAAAACTTACTTGATTTTAGCTGTTCAAAAAACCTCCTTGTATTCGATTAATATTGGGTCTTATATCTTCTTAAATGCAAGAAAATAAAATTTTGAAAAATATGGAATAACAGGAAAGAAAATAATAAGTAGAGGACATCAAATCTGCAAACAACAACATGTTTGCAGATTTGATGTCCTCTACTTATTATTTGATGGTTTAGGAATAACTTTAAAGACAGTACTGAGAAATAAATCCTTGTGTCGCAAAGAACTTCACAACAAACAACTAAGGGATTTGTTGAATTTTGTTCGGGCCTCCTCTACATTAGTAGGGAAATTGACCTACTATACGCCGCTGGCCAAACGTATTGTTATAGGGTTCTATATCGAGTTTTCCTTCTCTTGTACAAATTTTATCTGCATATCATTTTATCAGTATATACCTTAGCTTTCTTTTACGACACCCACGGCAAGAGATTGAATTAAGGCTCAACCAAGATCTCGGTCTCGGTCTCGGCATTCTCGGCTACAAATCCAACCGAAAAATTTGTCTCGGTTCTTGGCTAATTATAGCCGAGATTCTCGGTCATGACCGAGATTGTAACTTTGTTCGGATCGATTCAAATTTTATTGCATGTGGCCACGCGCCGCAGCGCGAAGTCGACTGGTGTAAGTGCGTGAGAGAGCTGAATTGTGAATCAGATTCTCGTGATACGACATTGGGATTTTCAACTAACTCGTCACACATGGCTGCAACAAATCAATCCAACGTATGGACAGCTCATGATTCGATATAGTTGGAAGAAGAGCCCATGACCAATGACGAATACAATTCAAGCTCTCTAATCGAAATAGCGCTAGAAAGCTTCCTTAGAGAGCCAAGACTGCAAAGAAATGCTAATATTTTTGAGTATTGGTTTTCGTCACCTTATAAGGTGCTTAAGCCTGCGACAAATAAGTTTTTATCTGCGCCGCCTACTAGCGTAGCAAGTGAACAACTGTTTAGCAAAGCTGGACAATTGTACGATGAGAGGCGACACGCTTTGAAGGGGGGAACAAGCCGAAAAATTGCTTTTTTTATGTTATAATATCCATCCCTCCATCGGCCTACAGACGTCCACTGCTGGACATAGGCCTCGTCACGAGAATGCCACTTGGAACGGTCCCGCGCCACTTGCATCCAACGGTTCCCTGCGACTTTGTCGTCCTACGCTACGCCGTCCGATTCCTGGTCGCCACTCAAGAACCTATCTTCCCCAACGGACGTCGGTTCGACGAGCGATGTGGCCTGCCCATTGTCATTTCAACGTGCTACTTCTGCGGGCTTTGTCGGTTATACCTGTTCTTCTACGGATTGCCGTGTTCCGGATTTTGTCACGTAGAGAAATACCGAGCATAGCCCTCTCCATAGCACGCTGAGCGACTTTGAGCTTATTTATGAGGTCGACATTTAGAGACCACGTTTTAGTACCGTAAGTCATTGCTGGTAACACACACTGGTTATAAACCTTTGCAGACACTGCGGAATATTGGACGAGAAGATCCTCTTAAGTTTCTCGAACGCTGCCCAGCCGAGTTGGATTCGTCGGCTGACCTCTTTCTCGAAATTGGATCTACCTAACTGGACTGCATGTCCTAGGTAAACATAATGATCCACAACTTCGAGAATCACATTCCCAACTAGAACCGGTACAGGAATGACATGGGCATTAAACATGACATCCGTCTTGTCTATGTTCATTTGTAGACCCACTAGTTGAGATACTCTGCTGAGGTCATTAATCATAGTGCCAAGGGTTCCATGGATTCAGCCATGACTATGATATCGTCAGCAAATTGAAGGCGAGTGATGTTTTCGCCGTTGATGTTGATGTCGAGTCCGGTCCAGTCTAAGAGCTTGAAGACAACTTCCAACGCAGTGGTGAACAGTTTCAGAGAAATGACGTCTCCCTGTCTCACACCTCTCTGCAACTGGATCGGTTTCGTACTCTTATTCTGAATGCGGACTGACATAGTGGCGTTTCTATACAAACACTTCAGCACTTCAATTTCGCACCGCTAAAGGGACTGCAGCACTACCCAAGTTTCGACAGAATCAAAAACTTTCTCATAGTCCACAAACGCTAGACACAGAGGCCGAGTATACTCCTCGGTCTTCTGTATAATCTAGCGTAGCGTGTGGATGTGGTCTATGGTACTATAACCTCTTCGGAAGCCGGCTTGTTCGGGCTGGAAGTCGTCGAGCTTGCACGCGAGTCGGTTCGTAATGCCTCTTGAGAACAATTTGTAGACGTGGCTCATGAGTGAGATAGCTCTGTAATTCCTTAAGAGCGTTTTATCGCCCTTCTTGAAAAACAGCACCACCACACTCCTGGTCCACGACTCTGGAACGTCGTCGCCGAGAATGACAGAATTAAACAACTTCTGTAGGGCTTTTAGAACTGGCCTGCCACCTGCCCTCAGGAGTTCTGTAGTAATTCCGTCATCTCCCGGTGCCTTCCCGTTCTTTAACTGTTTCAGAGCCATTCTGATCTCGTACAAGCTTCCTTAGCAGCTAGCAAGATTTCCTCGGTGTAGTGCCGAGTTAGCTTGGATCTGGGATCTTGGACCAAGCCGGCAACAGGGTTCTGGGATGATCTATACAACTGCCCATAGAGCCTTTTGACCTCTCCCAAGGTCTCACCCTGGGATGCAATAACAATGCCGTCGTCGGTCTTCAACTTGGTCATTTGGCTGTGCCCGATAAACAAATCACGTGCGAACACTTTAGAGCCACGGTTGCGGTCTATTGCCTCTTCAATACGCTGCGTTATGCGTATGTTATAATATAATGTTATTTAACTTTGATTATTAAAACAGTTAATTTTGTTAAACAATTAGTAGTGTATTAAAAATTTAATACTGTTACGAGCAAAGCAAACAGGGTTGGTAAACCCTTGCTTTGCTCGTGGGTGTCGTAAAAGACGACTAAGAGCCCTAGATTGACCCGGACCAACTCCATCTGGTACCATTTGGGTCAACGACTACATCCCCAAGGAGGGTTGATGTCAGGCAAGCGGCCGGTCATAAAAGTCATTGCCGAAACTTTTTGCAATATGTCAAAACAGATGACATATTGCGTCGACCCTAAGTAATTGGGATAAGAGTAAGATGATGATGATAAATTTTTTTTTTCACATTTTGTCTATTTTCCGTCTCGGCTCTCGGTCTTGGCCGAGATATTATTTTATTCTCGGTCTCGGCCGAGAACGAAAAACCCATCTCGGTCGAGCCTTAGATTGAATAGTATTATTACTCCCTCACCACACGGAAAGCATCGAAATACACGCTTAACATTAAATCTAAATGAATAAGACACTAAAACCCCTTTCTATTTAATAGCAAAAAATAAAAAAGTTCTAAGTACCAAACCCTACAATGACTATAACTTTAACTATATAATGGAATAAAACAGAACAATTTAATATGGCTCTTACCTGAATGGTGAAAAAGTTATTAATTATGTTTCCCACAAATTAACTCCGAAGAGCAAAGCAATTAATGGCAAATGACAATTTCTCTAAAGGTTATGAACAAGATCATTTATTCTTGTTAAATGGAACATAAAGAGAAGTGTTCTCGCTTTACAGGAAAAATTATTACAACTTATGCATTCGCCTAATATTGTGCCTCGTCCGTAAGTTATAACGACAACATTGTTTAGCGCATATTTTTACATGATTATAAATTGACATTATAGAGATATATTATTCGTGTGCTATATACAAACATATAAATAAGTTTCAGCGGCATTTATGTTGAATATTAAGGTAATTTACATAACTTAATCCAAAAAAGTACTAAAGTATATACTTAGCAATTTAAGAGTATTTTCAATTTCTGTCAAAATTAAAACAATATGACAATTTTATTATGAAAGAATAAAAATACGATTCAACACTACCTATCCTGCCCGTGGATGTTTTAAAATCCGACTAAGGGATATAATAATATGCATATAACTCGAAATAAAACCCTATGCCAAGCCGTCTTACCAGCATGGAATAATTAGGTGAATTTCCCCCTTACAGTAGAGGAGCCTCGAGCTCAGCAGTGGGGACGAAAATGAGCCGAGGTGATGAATAACTATAAAACAAACATAATCAATTTTAAAGAGAAATTTGCTCTTTATAAATCATTCGCTATTCGATTCGCTCGTTAGTAATTGAATAACGGCAAAAAGACGAAAAAGACCAGGTTAAAATTCTATTTTTAAATTATTTTCTTAAATTATTATAATCTTGATTACATTTGTATCCTTGGATGTAAAAATTATGTAGGATACTTGCCGATGTTATCGTTCACTGAAAAGAATTTATATTGTGTGTAGAATTATAATTACAAAAATAGTTAGTCCTTTTCTTCCTGGGAATGTTGTAAAAAAACTGAACGGCTGTGTAGGCTACGAATACTACCAACCCTTATATTACTCAGGGTGTCATTAAATACGACTAAAAGCTTTACATGGGCCTGGATCCAACTCCATCTGATCCGTCCCGTAGACAATTACATTCCCAAGAAGGCATGATCTTAGACTAACGATCATAAAATTAATGCCATTTACTTTTGCAATTTATGCATTGGAGGAGGAGTACATATTGTATAGACTCTAAGTAATTGGGATAAGGGCGGGATGATAATGATATGGATCACTAGAAGATATACAGCATATTTTTATAAGTATGTGCGAAACGAGGACGATAGGGAATATGTTTTTGGATTAAGAATTGTATTTTATGGTTACTAAACTCCATTTTAGTTTATCCCACAGCTGAATATACTATTTTGATTTATAAGGTTGCTAAATTGTCATTAGATTATTTGATAATGGTTATCTAATTAAAAACATGAATTAAAAAAAATGTAGATACTATTGAGAATATAGAAGAAATATAATCATCGTGATCTCAGCTAATATACGTACCACTGCTTGAACGCTCTCTACAATAAAAAAAAATTGTCCTACTATACCTCCCCAATTAGGCTGATATAGGATTTTTTTTCGCGTTTTCTTTTCCTTGCATAAATATTACATGCACATTATATAGCCTACTCGTCTTCTACGGTATCCACGGGTGAATATCCCTAGGTGGCGAATTAAAACATATTTACGCAACGATATTTAATTTAAATACTTGTATTGCTATTTAAAACACTAAGGAACTTTAATACACAAGTAATAAATGGTCTAAAAACTCAAAATAGGAGACAAATACTTATTCAAATAAACCGCTGCCAGTAGATAACGTGCCCAGAATGCTGGCAGCATTGCCACGTTGGATGGCAATGCTTAACCTCTGTGCCAAGTAAAGTCCAGCATTCCGGTCACGTGTCGCTTCATTAAGGCGTTTACTTAAATCTTTAAATATATTATGGGCGCCAGGCCATAATATATTGTAAATAATATATAATAATATATAATCTTGTATTGTAAATAATATATATATATTGTAAATAATACGGATTTTATCACGTTCATGTGACATGAACGCTGTAAAGTGTTAGAAAAGTCGGCCATCAAAATCGAATACAAACGCGATTGAATTCGTAAATTAGTTTTGTTTACAATGTGTACTACTCGCGTAAACATCAGAAATCATAATTTAATACTTGTATTTCAAAGACTAGTGAGCTTATCTGAGTTTACCTGAGCCTAGCTATATTCTTGGCTGTATTAGATAGAAATGTAATCCTGATAGCATAAGATCACGTGAGATAAATTTTACTACTACACACTCAGATAAGTGTAATTGAATTGTTATATATTGTCTTAATTTTACGATTTTAACATTAGCTCCACAGCTTTCTTTCCTTTTTTTTTTATGTGTGGGCTATGGTAAGCGCACGCGCGGTCCAGTCCGTCCGGGGCGATGAACGGACGGCGCGCGGGCCCATAACCCACCCGTACCCACGTCACCTCGTTGTTGGGCTGACCACCGGAGCAGATGTGACTTGTCATCAGTGGTCGGCCCGACGGAATACCCTTTCAGGTAACCTCTCACCTCTCGACGTACTGGGACGTCGGTCGCCATCGCGCGGTCAGCCTCTCTGCGGGTGACGGACAATTCCCCGGTCCGATCACCCGCGGCCTCGGCTAGGGCGGCATTAGGCGCAGATACTCGCGCCTGCGCCGCCCAAGTCGCCGGCGGCGGAACGTGTCGCCGAATAGGAGCTCTACTCGCGCATTCTTTCCTAGCATATATAAATTTTACTGTAGCTAGCCGGGCTCCTTCACAATAGGAGGCAAATTGACGCTGATGAAACAGATTAGTACAGAGTTTTATTTTGATTTTTTCTTCTCTTATAGAGATGTTATTTACCTATATGCTTTAATGGTCTCTAATAATACCTGCGGCAAAGAAATATATAGCGAATTTTTACTACGCGGTAACGTCGTTACCAAATGCATATAAAAATTGGACGTCCATTATTTTTTAATTCAATAAAACTTCTGAAATTATATACATAAATTATATGAACAATGAAATCAAATATAATTAATGAGCACATGACGTTCCTTTAAAAGTCACGATCGTATTTAAACAGGCCCAGGCCGGGTAAGGCTTCAGCTTATCTCATATTATGAACACAAAATGAGCAAATATAGACTTTTGGGTGTCCAACAATGAAAGTGTCATTTTATGAAATGGGCTACCGTTGATTAATGGAGTTAGAATGGGATTTTGTTCAGACATTCTTACTTGATTATTCATTCGATTCCGTGTCTAAGTTGAGAACTATTAACATAGTAAATATATAAATATTAATTGTATCGCCGGCTATTATTAGATATGTTATTATTTTTGTATTATTTTAATAATATGCATTGATTTTTTTTTATTGCCAACGGTGGCAAACGAGCAAGTAGCACACCTGATAGTAAGTAATACTGCCGCACATGGACCTTTGCAATACCAGGGGCACAGCCAGGCCGTTGCCTACCGTGAAGAAAATATTCTTCTTAAACCTCGTTTAAAGAAGAACATATCATAGCGCTCAGAAAACACAGCAGCAGGTAGTTCATTCCAGAGCTTGCACGTACGTGGAAGAAATGAACGCTGGAAACGTACAGTTGAAGACCATAATGTTTCCAGGTGAAATGGATGACCCCTGCTATGATGTCGAGTGGTACGTTGGTAGATTGGTGACGGTGGTACCAAGTCAAACAGTTCCTCGAAGCACTCCCCGTGAAAGAGTCGGTAGAGTACACAGAGTAACCCAAAGTCTCTCCGCTGCTCTAACCACTCCAATCTGTCCGTAAGATTGGGATCCCCGACGATTCGTACAGCACATCTTTGCAGGGAGTCAAGTGGGTCTAGCTGATATTTGGGCGCACCTGCTCAGAGATGTGAGCAGTACTCCACATGAGGACTTGTGCTTTGTATAGCACAAGACGTTGTCTCGTTGTGAAGCACCGCCTCGCTCTGTTCAGGACGCCCAACTTTTTGCTTGCTAATTTGGTTTTGTCCTCCAAATGACTCCCAAACTGGACATTGCTCGATATTTCGACGCCTATTTCTAATAAAATTTGAATGTGCATAAAGTATGACATATGTACATACGCGTAGTTAAAATATAAAAACACTAAATTAAAATCTCAATGTGATGACGGAAAAAGAATACAATTCACCACTCCCTATTTTGCCCGTAGATGTCGTAAAAGATGACTAAAGAGTTTAATATGCATATAACATCTATGCAAAAGAAAGAAAACTCGAAACAAAACCTTATACAAACCTGTCTGACCACTACGGTATAGTAGTAAGGTCAAATTCCTTCCTATTGAGGAGGAGGCTCGAGCCCAGTAGTGAGACGTATATGAGTCGAGATTACGATGATGATGAAATTAAAATTATTATTTGTTTTAAAGTATTCATGGGCCATTTTTCGATGTTATAATTTTTAAAAGGTGACATTAGTTAATTAGGTTTATTAAGGTATAATAATAATCGATGTATTCAATTTATGATTCGCAGCCTTCTGCGAGACAGTGATCTCGCGGAAGGAGGCGGCGGATCGCCTGCGCGAGGAGCGCAGCCTCGATGAGGAGATCCGCCGCCAGCGACTGGGGCGGCGTAGGCGCAACTACCTGCGCCTCATGCCGCCCTAGCCGAGGCCGCGGGTGACGTGACCGGGGATTAGTCCATCACCCGCCGAGAGGCCGACCGCGTGAGGAAAGACCTACGTCCTCCCCGAGGGAGGGACATCGGTAAAAAAAAATTAAAATAGTTTCTCTAATAAATCTAAATTTTTAATATAACAAACTAAATAATACTAAATAATATTTTCTTGTTAGTCTTATGCCATGTTAGATTTATAATGACGTAATTTGCTTACTGCGTTTTGCTCAACAAGCCCTTTCGTTTGATACTCATATAACAGAGGGTATGGCAATTATAAGTCGTCATTCGGCTATATCTATCAAATTTTATTTATAGTGACGTTTCTTTAGTTATTATGTTTCTCTGATCAAGCCCTTTTATTTGATACCCATATCATGAGATTTCTATATTAATGACAAAATGGACATTTTTAATATCCGCTATAATTAAATAAAGTGACTACATTTAAATAACAGTGCGTCGTCACGAGAAAGAACCGTGCCAAATTTTAGCCCGATAGTTTCAGTGGAAGTGGATGAAATTTGATTGCAAAATTTTAGGACATACAAGTGATGTTGAATAAAAGCTTTTACAAAGTACTTACAACGATGCTCTGCCTTATTAGCATTTTGTTATATGAATTACTGGAGGTGCGATTTTATGGATTTAAAGGAGTACACCTTTACTTATACCATTGGGTTTAAAAGAGTGAGATACGATTTCGTGCTTAAAAAAATCCTTCAATTCTAACACCGAGCAAAATATAAAGTCTGGAACTGACCATATAGACCTTTCTAAACTCATCTCTATACCCACGTGTATTATATTTCGGTCTTTCTTATTATTTCAGAGGGCAAAATATATACATAAATAAAAAAATAATAGGTTGCCTGTCAAAGTACATATACTTTTAAAAAGAGAGTGTACATAAAACCCCTTCCGTAACCATTTCATTTGCCGCCCAAGGCGCAGGAAGCGAAATGCTGCATTCCATTTTCCCAACGTAACTACGTCGCACGCTTCAAACAATGAAATGCTTTTAAAACACGAAACCACCTGGAATCGAGATTTCATTACAAAAATAAAAACCAGGTTAATACATATGTATGAAAATAAATTAAGCTTTCAAGTAATAAATATCTAAAAGTAATAGATATCTAAACTACTACAATTTCAAAGTTTCTATTTGTAGCAACTGAATCAAAAACACAATTCACCAGAAATAATACCAATTGTTTTTTGTAAAATCTCTTTTTTTTATATATTTAGATAATAAAAGTTTGTTACGGCATTTTAGAGTATTTTGATATACAAATTAAATACTGATGAAATACGAATATTTTTAAAACATTATAATGACTTGAACTTGTTTTTAAGTAAAATAAAAATAATTAATTAATAAAAATAATAAACTCGGCCAAGTGCAAGTCGGACTCGCGCACAAAGTGTTCCGTACTATTGATTAGGTAAACAAGAGTGGGTCCTCATATTTCATTTTGTAACCTTCACCTGATACCGTTTACTTATTTCGAGCAAAAAAAAACAGATTTTTTTCGCGAAAGAAAGAAATCGCGTTTGTTATATGTTTTGGCGATTTTTTAAATATTTATTTTATTTTGTTTTTAGTATTTGTTGTTATAGCGACAACAAAAATACATAATTTGTAAAAATTTCAACTGTCTAGCTATCACGGTTCTTGAGATACAGCCTGGTGATAAACAGACAGACGTACGGACAGACAGCAAAATCTTAGTAACATGGTCCCATTTTTACCCTTTGGGTACGGCACTCTAAAAATTAAAACGGGCAAAATAATTAAAAAAGGAACTCCAATAATCAAACTAGGCTATCTAGATTAAGGCACTGCTCTGATTGCCTAGTTAAATTTGAATTGAATAAATTTTGTTGGCAGTGGCTAAATTTAACTTATATATATTCCAATTATATATTTTTTTGGTTACCTGAAAACAACGGTAAAACGAAGCTAGCTAGATTGATTTATCGTCCTAAACTCTCTTCCATACTAAATTTCACGAAAATCGTTGGAACCATTTTAGAGATTCTGAATATCGCAGTCCCCGACAAACACTATGGTAATCGCTATTACGATAGGATCGGGTTTATTAAAGATTCGTTATCTACACACCCTATTACAATCATTGGATTTTTTTTATGATCGGGCGATGATTTTGGATTTATCCATTCAATAATGATCTTTATCTTTTTGTTCAACGGATAACATAAGTGAAAAATTTACACTATCAACAACGCAAAAACCTATTACCAAATCTCAAAAATTTTAGAGTAAGTGGAGGGAATAATGACAGAGCCGTTCCCGGTAAGCGGCAACACAGTATCGTTCGGTTGATTTTGCTGCTTACCTTTCATAGCACCTAAAAAATGATCATCGAATAAGCATGTAATTTATGTTTACCGTAATATTAAAGTCAGTTATATCATCGAATACGACTGCAATGTCATTTTATGAATAAAAAGTATATTCATATTTACCATGGAACAATAATGAACGATTACTATAGCAACACCGATTTGTGATTACAGTCGAACATTATCGTAAAGTTAGTTTGCGTTAATTTTCCATAGCTTATTTCAGTAATGGACATTTTCACAATTTTCTTACTGATAAAGAAAGTTTATAATAAAAATTAAGTAAAAATCTAGTGTAAAAAATTATTCCCTATTTTTGATAAAAGAAACTTCTTTTTAGTCTTGATAGTTTTCAAGATATTCAGTTTTTATTCGCTCCTGTAAAATTTTCCTATTACTTTCCTATCTGTTTAACCGAGGGCCGGATAGTCGAGTTTCCACTGTATGAATTTTCATAGTAGTGGATCACCACCACTAGATAATAGTATAGGATCCCACTATACAACGACCTCCACCGAGATGTTTATTTGATGAAACTTATTTTTTATCTAATTTAATATGTTAATAAATATATTGCATATGGGTTGCATAACAAATTTTAGTCCAGAGTGTGATTAATTAATTTATTTAAGTAAGAATACAGTGTCCACTATCATATCATCCTAGCCAGTTACTATAATAAGCTAAACTTTCTCATCTAGCGAATACTTGTTGGAGACAAGCCTTCTCCAGATGTGACAGTAGATCTTATATTGCCCGAGTCGAAGAAAAGAAAACTCCGATGACGAGTTAAGTACACAATGCGTCAAACCACTGTGTCCCCATAAGAATTATGAAAAATGCCTGAAGAATCATAAGAACAATGTAGCCATGTGCTAAATTTAACGTTCCTGATTGCGGTAGTTTTAGCTATACGTTTCATTACAGACAGACATACGAGACATTACCCAGTTTCTCCTTTTGAATAACAAAACATCGATTATTTCATCCCTCCTGGGTAAAAACTATATTCTTTATTTATTTAACTAAAAGTCAGAGATATTGATTTTCTATACAACGGTATTTCACCTTAAAACCCCTTTTAGAGGATGTATTTACAAAAAAACTTTTCTGAGTGCTCGCATATATCATAAAAAGGAGCCGTGTGTAAAATTCCACGTTTCTAGCCTTAATAGGGTTTTATAAAGCATATAGCCAAAGCTATACGTATACAGTTTTATAGTTTTTACAAACTTTTGTCTTAAATTTTAGGCTACATCAAGTATTTCACAATAAAAGATATCTCATTTCCTCAACTCTAGTCTGCTCTGTATCTCATCATCATTATCATCATCATCACATATATATTGTAAACTTATAAAAGTGTAAACGTTGATTCGGATATAAAATTTATAATTAAAAGAAATAAACCCAATATCTGGCTTTCAAATATTTCGAAATATTTCGGATTTAAAACTAAAAACGAATCTTATAATAATAGAAAACAATATTTAAGAAAGCAAAACTTCGTCTGTATACAAATAAGTGCTTTTTCTTGTCGTTACGTGGAACAAATAAATCCGTTAAATATGCCTTCAAATCAAATAAACATCTGTACACGTAATGATATGTGGCACCTGAAAGAAATACAAGGACCAGATTCTATTTATAACACGCTTCTAACGAATGGATGGGTAAACCGATATAGTACTCGTATTAAGTATAAAAGTGATGAGACATGGAAAAAGAAATGGCATGAAACATTTATCTCAATTAAAGATAAAGTTTGACCTATTTTGATTGTTAGGAGCAAAACACAGCGCAGTTGCCGTGATTTGATAAAAGTTAAAAATATTTGCAGGGCTTCTTCATGAAATTCATGCATACGAGTTGCGTCTTCAAAATAAACTGTTTTCATATACAACATACATATTCATCATTTAAATATTGCTATTGCATACGTGTTTATCCGAAAGAGTGAACCAATAGTTTAAAAATTATTACTAGTCAAAGTTTCGTATTTTTGTTACTCACTAACTGACTGACCGATCATCAAAATTCTTGAAGCACTGCTAGCGATATACATAGAAGCTTTAAATTTAGAATACAACTAGTATTTAGTATATAATTGGAGGAAAAATTAAAAAACATTACAATTTCGGTCCAGTTTCCTAGATACACTAACTGCATAAATAATTTTGTGATCGCATATAAATATATAGGCTTACAAAGTACTATTTACAGTAAATGAATCAGTGTACCAGTATGTGCATATAACATATAACATGGAATAAGAATACTATTGTCGTCACCCGTTGCTTGCCTATGGGAGTCGTAAGAACCGGCTAAGGATTCACCAGGAGAGAAGCGGCTCTTTTACGGGGAAACGTATGACATCTCACTGTGATAGCCAACCCACCTGCCAAACGTCACCATTACAGCATTATCCTCTCATATAGCGAATAGAAATGGGCCCTGGTCACAGCCGGTAGCGGGTGCGAAGAATCTCCGACTATCAAACAAAACGACCTTTGGCCTTGGTAACAAACAAAATTTGGAAACTCACTCGACGAACCGACAACTGCTGGGGAAGAAAGGTTGCCGAGTGGGGTACCACCTATCGGACGACGCAGTGTATGACGCCCCACTCCGAATCTGTTTACCACTGCACTGAAAGATGTCTACAAGCTCTTAGACTGGACCGGACTCGACATCAAAACCAACGGCAAA
This sequence comes from Lymantria dispar, assembly GCA_032191425.1. Taxonomy (NCBI): domain Eukaryota; kingdom Metazoa; phylum Arthropoda; class Insecta; order Lepidoptera; family Erebidae; genus Lymantria; species Lymantria dispar. The sequence continues at coordinate 20,729,213 of CM063449.1, forward strand.
TAAATGACTCACCTACGATTTGCAAACAATATCGTCATTATGGCAAAATCCATGGAAGACCTAGGCACCATGCTCAATGATCTCAACAGGGTATCCTAACACTAGTTGTATAATCCACTAGGATTAACGAATGAATATGGATAAAACGAAAGTCATGTCAAATACCCATGTCATTCCTGTACCGGTCCTAGTTGGCAATGCAATTCTCGAAGTTGTACCTTGGACAAACAGTCCAGTTAGGTAGATCCAATTTCGAGAAAGAGGTCAGCCGACGAATCCAACTCGGCTGTGTAGCGCCCGGGAAACTTAAGAGGATCTTTTCATCCAGGATACCTCAGTGTCTGAAATCACAGGTCTACGACCAGTATGTATTGTATGTACCAGTGATGACTTACGGCCCGGAAACATGGCCCCTAAATGTGGGCCTCATAAATAAGCTCAAAGTGACGCAGAGTGCTATGGAGCAGGCTATGCTCGGGATTTCTCTGCGAGATAGAAGCCGAAATACGGCAGTTCGTATAAAAACGATTGTAGTCGACATAATACAAAGAATTAGCACGCTGATGTACTGGTGTACCGAACCGGTAACCGCTAGCGAAGAAAGTTCTCGAATGGCGACCACGTATCGGACGCCACAGTAAAGGTTGCTGGCGTCGTTGGATGTAGGCGGCACAGAACCACACTTTGTTGTGAAACATGAAAGAGGCCTACGTCCAGCAGTGTACGGCGATTGGCTGATGATGAGAATAATGATAGTTATTTAATATAACACGTTAAAATATCCCGAACTGGTTACACATTAAAATTTCCCTATTGAGTTCGATGGATCCTTTGAATGATCTCTTTCTCGAAATTCGATTTACCTAACTGGACTGTTTGCCCAAGAAATTAAAAAGCTTCTGAAATGCTTTTCCTATCGCTTTTCCACCTGCCTTCAAGAGCTCTACCGTAATTCGGTCGTCTCCCCGTGCCTTACCGTTTTTAAAGGTGTTAAGAGGCTAATCTCAAGGGGTCTTAAGAGTCTGATCAAAAGTTTTTTATCAGTGTGGGGAACTTTAAAAAACTTTGAGTTAACCACGTGGCCTACTTTCCTGAACCTGTTATTCATATCGTTTGACGATTTGCACTCGTGTAGACATTGTAAGCGATTGTATAACTTGAGCTGAAATCTTTTGGGATTCTGGTATTGGGCAGATGTAGATCGTAGGGTAGCCTTCATCAAGCGTGACCGCTCGACTTTTGTGTGGATATTATGTGTGCCTCGTACCATACGGTGATTACTCCTCCTTTAAATGCTACTGATCATTGATAAATGATTAGGAACACATGTGTGACAAAATGAAGTGTATCTCGTTTTTATTGAACTATCAGGAGGAATTCATCATAAAGAGGCTTTCCTTCTCTAGACAATTGCTCAGTTGCCGGCCTCTCTGATTTCTCTGTCTTTATCCATGTTGCCCTACTCTTACCTCAACATCACTCCATTTGCCTAACTTTGCGTAAAGTCTCCTTTAACCACCGTAAAATGAACTTTGGACGCGTGTATAGCTTTCGAGATGTCCTCATAAGAGACCTCTTCGTTGAAGTATGCTAAAGTTGGTTCGTGAACGCGTATGATTTTCAATGAATGTCGCTTGGCAGTACTGAGTATAAGTTACGCTGCCCCAGTCGACATACTCTCTATCCTTTCCACGTTGTCTAGACTTACGAACGATAAGCCCCTATAACATCTTGAGATAGGTGTTCGCCCTCTAGGTAACAGAGCAAGTTTCTAGACCGGAGCATTATCGTGCTCTCGCTAGAAGGCTTTTTAGAAGCACTAATAGTCCTATTATGTCCCATTGGAGTGCCCAATTCCTTTTCCTGATCGATAACCCTCTCATAAGTTCTATGTGGACACATAGAACTTATATTGTGTTTTCAGTAACAAGACTCATTTTTTAGGCAGCCGAATTGCTGCCGGAGATTCTGTGCACCTCCTACTCTACCCATAATGACCTCGCCACTAAAATGAGTCCATAGAATAGCTGACGTTACTGGAGCCGTTTTAATTTTTGTCACTCATATAAAGGGATAATGCTGTAATCGCCACGCTGAGCAGGGGGGTTGGTCATAGTGAAGTGTTGCTGTTACTTGAGAGACAAGAAACTATAAAACTAAATAATGACTTATAAATGAACTAAACTAGCACTATACCAATCCGTCTGACCAGCGTGGTATATTAAGTTAATATCCCCCTATTATCGAGGAGACTTGAGTCCAATAGTGGGACGTATATGAGTAGAGATGATAATATTACTAAAAACATCAAATCTGTTTGCAATATTTAAATATAAAAATAATTACACGAAGGCAGGATAAATTCTGACAGGGAATCCCGTAAACTAAATTATATTTCCCTTCAGCGAACACTTGACCCTCGTTGAGTGTCCATTGTGCACTAAACGGTTATCGATGCATAAAAAATATTAATGAAATCATTCTATAACAAATAGTCAAACATCACTTTACTTGAAATGCAATTAGTTATTTATTTTAGCTACGAATGTTATTTTATATACAGGGATTTTAAATTTGCATGCTGTATTATCGAACGAATAAATAGACTCGCAATACATCCGCTATAGTCCAATATTTTTTGTCCACTGTAACTTAAACTCCAATATCCAAGTGAGGTTTCAGTCACCAATCGTGGGATTATATTTGCATTTACTAGGACTGGGGCTCAGAACGAAGAACCATGTCTATCAAGGTCTCAAAAATATATCTTTGTGTATTTTAAATGTTTCGGTCCCTAGACCATGACATACATGGGTGTGCCAATATTTTCAATACATTTTGGTGATTCTGCTTAAAATATATTGATGAAAATATTTTATAGTATTTTGCCAACTTTACTTTTCTTTAGAAATGTGACTTAAATGTTTTTAAAGTAATGCTGATATTTATATGAAAAAAAGTAAAAACTAAAACTCAACTATGACAAAAAAACGAGGCTAAAAAGTATTCTTTTGTGAATATTTGCGGATTATTAAGCCTGATGTTATGGCCTGACTATGTTCACAGGCTGCAGACCTAATGTGACGGCGGTGCTTCACATCAGCTATGTGTTCTTTAATTCGAGTTCTTATGGATCTCTTTGTTTGGGCAATGTAAGAGAGACTACACACGTTGTTAATTGAATGATTCGCACACACGTATGAAGTGTAACTAAATTAATTATGTACATGCAGTAAGAAGCGTCTAAAATATCTCAATTATGGTGAACACATTACGTTCTCTAGAGTTTTAATAAAGCTAGGAACTAAAAATATGTAAATTAATATAGTACAATGGAAATCATTATGCTTGCATCGTCTACATTATGTCTGTAGCGTGCTAATCGACGATGCGCGCCATACACTGGAAGTATGCCCCGCCTGAGAGCCTCAGCGGCACGTCCTGTCAACGGAAATGGAAACAACGAGCCTGTCATTGCTGACCATCATCTCCAAGATGCTCGGCAGCGACAGTTGCTGGTCATCGATAGCCTCCTTTTGTGAGGCTGACATGACAAGCGGGCACACGAGGCGCTTGCGTCCGCTGACTCGCTCCGCCAGAGGTGACCTGGGAGGAGGAGACGACGCTATGCGCTTCTCCTCTCACCGCCCTGAATGATTACAGGACGTGGCCAGACGGCCAAGTGTTGGGGTGTCGGGGATAGAATGTCATCAGACGATCTCTCCAGCACCCCGTAAAAGCGCGGAAGGAGCTGCTGTGGTTTTAGTGGGTATTTCGGTCACTCCTGTGGCCGGCGAGTCCCACACACACTCCCCCGTCTACAACCGGCGGGGGAATAGCGCGTAGTTGCATTTCTACAGCGTGAATAAAAATAATTGGATAAGTGGTTTATAATTTTATGTAAACTGTCATAGATACATCTTGTAGAATACATATTTCATTTCACCTTCGCTTTTTATCTATTGAATTGTTTCGTAGTATACCTACACATAACATTATATAGGTAGATTTCATTTCACCACTTTTTATTGTTATTTCCAATCTGATTGATAACAACCAAGGCAACACCACTATACTTTCCCTTGTTCTATTGCTGTGGGCTATTCATATCTCTGGACCCTGGCCTTAACGTCAACTTCATAGGTATTCTAGTGTCCTAGGACTACACTACGCGTACTGACCACGCTACAGCGGGACTGTCACAGAGTGACGCGCCACCAGCAAACCTAAGAACGTCACCCTTGGCCTTGTGGCGATTGCAAAGATGGAGAGTTCGGGGAGAGTACGATACCAAAAGCATCGGTGGGATTGGTGTCGGCCCTGAACCTACTGACCATCTTTACCCTATTCACTAGTTGATCATTTGTGCTCAATTATTTAAATGAAATTATAAAAAAGTTGTGCTCGAATCTGCTTCTTTTTATTTTTCTTTTATAGCAGACCCCAAGCAGACGCTTCGGAAAAGAATAAGAGCAAGGTGATGATGATGATAATGGTTTATTTACTAAAGAAACTCTCTTGTCAACTCTATTCAACAGAAGAACATAACTTGACTGACGGATGGATATAAGCAAATATGTACGAATATATCCTGTGCATGAAACTATATCTCATAATTCAGTTTTGTATGATACATGCCTTTTTATATATTTGCATATCTATCTATATACAGGTTGTCCCTAAATTAAACGTCCAATGGAAAGTGGGTGGTAGATAACTTTATGACAGCTATGAAAAAATAAAAAAAAATCCCAGTCACTTTTTTTTTATATGAGCATATTACTAAAAACGGTGAAAAATCAGACCTTGTACAATATTTTCAAGTACTATAACGACAAATAGGCTAGTTTTGGCATAGGATATTTCTTGTTGGAAGCGCAGATAACTGCACTATCGACCACAAGTACAATTAAAACTAGACATGTTCAATGACATAAAAAAAATATACATTTTTTACGGCAATTCCTTAATTTTTTCGAAGAAAACGTTAATCATTTGACTTTAACACACCATCCTGTAAAAAAATGTACCGTAACCATAGTGGCAAGTAATTTCAAAAGTTGGCCACATTATTCATTATTCCAAAATGGTATAATACCTTCTAGATGTTATCGTAACTTTTAGAAAATAAAATGTTTTTGTGACAGACAACGAAGTTCATTAAAAATGATTAGGTATATTTTTTGTTCTATTTTATTAGACCTCATATAAAAAATCTTATTGCGTGTATGAAAGAGAGACAAAGAGTGACGGCTATTGTATTTTATTGGGCACTAGGTAAATGTCCCTCCGAATTTGCTCGAGGAACATGAATGAACACTCGATGGTCTGGATAGCGTTCAGTATTCGGATATCGCTCACGATACAATCTACTTGCAGCAATACATTGATCATTCATTGCATCTGTACTCTCCATAGATCAAATGCATATTAGAGGATTCTAACATTGTATAAGAAGACGGCATCGTAATCACACAAGTCACTTTTTATTTTTAATGTCACTCTTTCTATACTAGTGCTATGTACTTTATGCAAATAAATGGCGTGGCTGCGGGTGACCGGACCGTGGCTGCGGGTGATCGGATCGTGGCTGCGGGTGACCGGACCGTGGCTGCGGGTGATCGGACCGTGGCTGCGGGTGACCGGACCAGGGATTTAGTCCGGGCACCCGCGGAGAGGCTAGCCTCGTGACGGCGGTCGGCGTCCCAGTAGGGGACTTCGAACGGATTTTACGAAATTCCACCTGCAAGGGGTGTTACGGGGGCGTTAACAATAATATACATATAAAGGAACAGGGTGAGCCGAAGCTACTAAAGCTAGAAAAATGAAATTTGGACCGCAGTTTCATTTCGTGACGTAGGCACCCACTAAGAAAAGATTTTTTGAAATTCCACCCCTAAGGGAGTGAAATACAACGGTAAAATCTGGACGGTAAAAAAACGGTAAAATGGAAAGAAAAAAATCTTTAGCTACCTTCAAATTAAGCAGAAATACTCTTTAATAAAAATAAATAACCACGTGTTTCAGCATTTCTTCATTTTCATCCTCTAAGGGTATAAAATACGTAGAAAGATGTTAGTTTACTAACTTATCACAGAGCCGAAACTATTGAAGCCAGAAACATGAAATTTTGACATTAGTTTCTTTGCGTGACGTAGAAACCCACTAAGAAAGGGTTTTCTGAAATTCAAACTCTAGGGGGTAAACCGCAGTAACAAAGTTTGTATAAGGAGAAAAAAAAATCTATATCGATTTTCTTCAAATTCGCCAAAAATATTCTTTAGTAAAAATAAATAAACACGTGTTTCAGCATTTTTTAATTTTCATCCTCTAAGGGTGTAATCTTCACTAATATTATAAAGAGGAAACGTTCCTTATGAATAAACTCAAAAACTCCTAGACGGATTTCGATAATTCTTTCACCATTAGAATGTTACAGTATCCCTGAGTAACATAGGCTATATTTTACCCCGGTATGCCCACGGGAACTACCCACGTAGTTCCCGTTCGCTACCTATCTGTTGAGCTATCTTGATGAGCTAATAAATGGTATGTTGGAGTGGTATCCAAGTGTCACGTAAAATGGAAAGTTGTGCTATAAGTAACATTTTTTATTCCATACTCAATTTCAACTCCAGCTCCACTTCTCCTCTACATTGAGGTATTAATACGAGGCATTTAATAGGAGAATCAAGTACTCACCTGTCATCGATATATAATTTGATATAAGTTGCGAACTGAAAAATACTATTAATAAAACTATTTTCTAGAATTTTATCGCCTCTATATTTGATTTTTGATTGCCCGATATTTCGAACACTCCGCCTGTGACCATGAACGCTGAAAAGTGTAAAATCCGTAAAAAGAGTTTCATTTATAACATGTAAAACTCACGTAATCTTCCGAAATTGTTATGAAAAATACAATTTATAAATCCTTTGAAACTTATACACAATAGTAACAACAATGAAACCATACAGAATAACTAACTTTAATCAGTCACAAATTATGTTCCCAATTAAATTTTATACTCAGCTGACCCAACAGACGTTGTTCTGTTCAAATAAAATAAAAGGAATTCTCCTTAAAATCGACAGCAGCGCCACCTACCATGTCCAATTGTGAATCTAAACCATTTTAGAATCCTCTCACACAAAAAATTTCATCAACATCGGTCCAGCCTTTTAGGAGGAGTCACATACACACGTGCACAAGAAATTTATATATAAAGATAAAACAAATATGTTTATTTTAAGTTAGTATAATTGTTTGTATAATTTTTAAATGTTCAATTTTAATTTATACATCAAGTATGTGTCTATCCGTAATTGGCAAGTGTATCAAGCATTATACCTAAATTGTATTTTTTATGTAATTTCATAAAGAACCTAATAAATATATAGACTCCTAAAATCTTGAATCCATAACCTGATTCGATTTAACCTGTAAAGGCTAAATAATTTGCGATTGTTTCCCCCTAATAACACGAACCTACTTTATAAAGGAAATGCGCCACTTTATTATGATAATTGGTCGACCTCGAATTTGAGTACCAATCGAGCCCTTTTGAAAACGTGATCAAGATTTGAAAACATGGTGTAACTCGCTAATGATCTCATGTATAACCACAAACCTTTACAATTTAGTACCGTCTTCTTTTTGATAAAGTGTTAACAAAGAGTTTGAATACACACACTCAGCGGCACGTTTTATCCCAACAAGAAAAACGTAAGCGAACATATTCGTGTAAAGATATCCTTTTGGTAAAGTTAGCCGTGTCACCACATCACTTTGGCAAATAATGTTTACATGTAGGTGACGCGAGGCAAATCTGAAACTCACCTCTGGTGGGTGGGGCGTTGACTTCCTATAATCCATTTGGGCGAACAACTGGAGTCATGTCAGAGTGATTGATGTAGGTACCTACGGGGTGCCGTGCGCGGCGACTTTATCTATGCTTCTTTGACAAGCGGTCCCGAAAACTTAAGCAGCTAATGTGTGTATGTATATAGATATATACATACACACTTAGATAAGTATAAATACTTTGACTATCTTGTTGAATTTCTAATAGATGTGAACGTGACTCTTTTAATGGTGAAGTTCCTTTTTTTCCTTACCATGTTACCCTTATTTTTTATCTCATTATATTAATTAGCTATAAGTAATGAAATAATGTACATACCTTTTTATTGTGCATGATGTGGCACCTTTAAAAATTGTGCAACTTAGTTTAATTTTTCATAATAATATTTATTAAGTTTGTATTTTTAGTTGTAGCAATTCTTGGTTGTCCAAATAAATAAATAAATAAATAAATAAGTTCCATGTTTAAAATTAGAATTAACTAATTATTCGGTTTTGTTGTCATACATTTTTAAGAAATTGCCAAATCTATAATGACACATATACATAATCTCACCCTAAAATTTTTATGTCACGTAATAGAGATATTACGCGGGAATAAGGTTGTCTTGCAAAAGATGTGTTACATCTTTGTTTAACACAGCTTCTATAAACGTATGAGAATATAAGCAAAAATAATAACTGATAAAGGAAATTCATACATCTAAGTTTGATGTTACTCATGTGCTAACTTATTGAATTTATTCCATCGATTAATAAAATCTATTAAATAATTTATAACTCTAAAATTTGTCTTTCTGTAATCAAGTTAGAAAAGTATGTTTTTAAACCATGTTTAGATATCTTAAGATAACTGTGCTACGGTTATATACAAAAATTAATTAACTGTTGGATCGTCTTTCTACACATTTTCCAAAGAGGCTAAACAAATTTCGCTATATTATTGTTTATTTAAGCCTGACTTATAATAATACTAGCCGCCACCCGCCCGCTTCGCCTGGCGAATCGCATAGCAATTACTTTTTTTTTTGACGTGAAAACTTCTATAGGCGCGTTGAGCACTTTAGGTAGGGGAAAATCTTATTGATTCGCATCACCGATATGCTGATGACTAGCGTACGCTTAATGTGCTGTGCGCCATAAAGAATTTTTGTATACGACGCGGTCCGCCGCCGGCAACGGCACGCAGGCACGATCAGGCGCATGCACGATTACCTATGCCTGATGCCGCGGGTGACTGAACCGGGTATTATACTGTCACCCGCCGAGACGCCGACGCCACGACGGTGACCGACGTGAGGGAGGGTACCCGGCGATCGTGGTATTCCGTCGGGCTGACCAATGAAGACAAGTTACTCTGCACTGGTGGTCGGCCCAACGATGAAGGCAACGTGCCACGGGTGGGTTACGGGGACCTGCGCCGCCCCTCTGTCGCCCCGGACGGAGCCGGGTGAAGGGTGCGCTGACCGTAGCCCATCCCAAAGAAAAAAATAATTAGGATCATTTTTGTATAGGTGTAATCGCGTGCGTTCGCGTCACCGTCAAGCTTATAACGGTATATCACACAGTTGACTTATAGTGCAATGTATATCTTATAAGTGAAATGGAATAGATTTAGTGAAAACTTCAATGTGTGTATACTGTGCATTGTAGAACCAATGTTTTTATTTGATTATTTCAATTGAATTATATTTATATTTTCTCATGATCTGGCCGTAATATATTTGAATCGCGACGATGTGGTCCAGGCCAACAAACAAATTTCTCAAAGAAAAGCATAAATGGACTTGATCAAATAAACCTTTATAGCCCCAAATATTCGAAACCCATCCGTTCAAACTATAAAATGAATATAATTAACTATAATAATTTGAACAAAGTAAAGTTATTATATTAACAATATTAGTAATAAATAATAAATACGTGTAAGTCACTGGTTTTTGAAAATGCCTTTTTTCGTGTTTATCACAGTGTAAAAACTTAATTTTTATATGACTGGCAAAAAATTGATGGAATTTAAAAAATAAATAGCTTAAAACTATCTAAAAATAATTCCGTATCGAAGAGGTATGGTCCCATGCCGATCGGTCCAGTAATTTTTAGTAGTATATAGTAGCTATACTAAAAACAAAATAAAATAAATATTTAATTGCTCTAATACAACAAACACAGTTTTTTTGCTGAAAACTAAAAAGGTGACAATATGAAATTTGTGTACCTACTGTTGTTTACCTAGTCAATGGTACGGAACCCTTCGTGCGCGAGTCCGACTCGTACTTGGCCGATTTTTTTTAGATTTTATCGCGATGGGAGAAAAATGTTGTTTATGTATACATATAGATTGATTAGCCTGGCCATAGGTAAATTTGAAGATCACAAGTCGCATCAGTATCTATAACAAAATATAATGAGTAAAAACGAACACGTTTCTCCATATTGTGCTCCTAAAAGAGCGATATTAAAATTCAAGTTATATTAGCTCTATAGGCTTCTAGATGATCGTTGCTAACTCATAACAATTATATCCTTATTTATTTCGTAACAGAATATTATAAAGTCATCCATAAGCCTTTCTGTGACGGACAATAAAACGATAAATCCGATCAAAATAAATGTTTAACAACGCTCGAATTAACGAACCATTTAGAACGCCGTGAATGTCATTGACAAACCAGACAACACGGATATTTACAGTCAGTTTCTACAAGCCGAATTAATGCTATCTATTTTGAAGTTTATTACTTTATTTAAAGATATTTTCATAGAATACTTAAATTATCATTCAGATATAGACATAATGGTGTCTTGCAGCTTGACGTAACAAAGATTTGAATTTCTTTATATTTGTAATGTTTTCAGATTAAAAATATAAAGAGTAATTTATACATGTGGTAATGGAGCAAGAATAGAAGATAAGGTAAAAATACACATTCTATTCTTTTCTTGTGTAGGTAGACTAAGAGATATTAGCAAATAACATTACTTAGGGAAATAAATATGCCATCAAAAACATAACTTGTAGAAAAATCAAGTCTCGCAACTCAGTTCTTCTACCATAAAAAGTTGTTAAATCCATGTAAAATAGAATATTGAAGATCTTATATGTTCTAAATAAAGAGACTGTCTTGGCCATCGCATGAAAACACAATGTACTTCACGAGTAATACATATTATATTAGATTGTTTAGCGTAATTGCCAAGTCAATCTATTTATTTAAAACATAAAATATCTTTAATATTTATATGGTCACTATAAGAATTTGTTAGGTTAGCTAATTACGTAATAACTTAAAACAGAAGGTCCCTTAAGTAGAGACTAAATAAATTAACCGACTTGGTTTTACATGGATTTCACAACTTTTTACAGTAGAACTGAGTTTCAAGACTTGGTTCTTTTACAAGTTATGTTTTTTTGTGATGGCATCTCATTTTTTTATAGATAACTCAACTTACTTTCCTTTCTGGTACCTTCTACTTCTTGAATAACATCAACGGATATTCTTAAAGCCCACTCTCTGAAAAATGGGACGTTTCAACTATCCGCTTGATTCATTTTTACCAAAGCTAAGCGGAGGGGAGATGTGGAAATAACAAAATTTGATTGGTTTATTAAAACACATCTCCCCTAGTCTCCTTTTCGTTTGGTGGCAACCGAGACTTAAGATTATTAGTGTACTTGCCTTCATGTCAATTTCGGGTTATTTAATCTCCTTAATACTTTAGGAGACTTTGGTATAACTTCACAAGACAGGTCCCATTTTTGCGTTTTCATTCCGTTGATTGACCATTTTACAAGTTACCGTTGAACATAATTATATCTGGGTGTCTATTTACACCTATTATTACATTCATCATTCATCTTATCGACGTTCACTGCTGAAAGTAGGCCTCCCTCTTGTTTCACCACAAAGTGCGGTATTATGCCGCCTGCATCCAACGACGCCCAGCAACTTTCACCAGTCGGTGAAAGTTAAAGTCGGTTAAAGTTTCATCGTCATCATCGGTCCACCTAGTGGGGGAGCGTCGTACACTGCACCGTCCGATACGTGGTCCCCCATTCGAGAACCTTTCTTCCCCAGCAGTTGTTAGTCGAGCTAGTTTCCACGAACCTGTTGTTCACATTCTACGGAGATACTCATCTAGGCAATGGAAACGATTGTGTAGCTCAAGTTGAATGCTTCCGAGGTTCGGGTATAGGACAAGTGTAAGTCGGAGAGTAGATTTCATTAAGCGTGACCGCCCGACTTTTGTCTGCATATTCAATGTGCCCGTTACTATGCAGTGATCGCTTCTAGTTTTAATCCTGCTGAACTCTGAAAGATTATTGAATATCTGTCGTTTGTCCGATAAGATGAAGTCTATCTTTTTTTATTAAACCATCGGGGCTAATCTAGATCAATTTCCTCGAATGACCTTCAACGAATACTTTTTAGTAATTCTGGTACTCTACGCTTGTTGACACACTCTCGATCCTTACCACGTTGTTTACGAAAGTCTTACGATTGCTAAATCCTGTAACATGGAATGGTTGATTGCCCGAACGTAGAAGAGCAAGTTTTTGATAATTCTACAATGTCCCGTCGGATTTTGCTCAATACCTATTCCAATTCGATAATCTTCTCATCGTAATTGCCAAATTTGGCAGGCAAGTTGATCGCAGTCATACATTTCCCCGGAAAGAGTTGCTACCCACTCTCCTGGTAGATCCTTAGCCGGTTTTTACGACTCCCTCAGGCAAACAAGGGGTGGCGACAATTATATTCATTTCCCGTTATGTTATATACATACAGATATACTGATTCATTTACTGCATATGTAACTTTGTAATCCTATATATTTGTATGGCCGTATCTAAGAAACTGGACTGAAATTAGATGTTTTTTAATTTTCTTTTCATTTATATACTAAACACTAATTGTATTCTAAATTTGAAGCTTTAATGTTTGCTAGCTGTGCCTCAATAATATTGATGATCGATCCGTCAGTCAGTGAGTGAGTGACAAAATTACGAACTTTTACTAGTTATAATTACTAATAAAAGTAGTTGTTAATATAGAAATATTTGTTCAAATTGAATAAAATTTAAAATATACCATGTGTAGACAATGCCTGCTTGATTACTAAAAATGTAGGCTTCTTTATTTATAACTGTTCGTGTGGTGACGGAGTAAGAATACAATTCACCACTCCCTATCTTGCCCGTGGATGTCGTATAAGACGACTATGGGATATAATGTGCACATAACATCTGTGCAAGAGAAGGAAAACTCGAAATGAAACCCTATACCAACATGTCTGACCAGCATGGTATAGTAGGTCAAATTCCCTCCCATTGTGGAGGAAGCCTGAGCCCAACAGTGGGACGTATGTGGGCTGCGATGATGATGATGATGATGATTTATAACGAAGTTATAGGGAGTCGAAAATGGCCTGGATTGTTTCGAGAAAAGGATGTTACGGAAGTGTTGCTTTTGCATCCAACACATGAAACCACATGAAATACTTGGCTATTGCTCGACAGGCATTGGTCGTTCCGGGAGCATTTCCATCGACTTGTTCCCCGGCTTGTCGGCGTGGCGTCCGCCCTTTCTTGGCTGATGGCGAATGTGGGCGGACCCAGCGCTACGTGCCGACGGCTATACGCGGGGATGAACCGGTCAACGGCCCTGTACGGCGCACCGGTGTGGCGGATCGACGCCCGTCAAGACGTCATTACCCGTTAGGCAGTCCGGCTGGAGAGGCCTCGGTACGGTGTCAGAACCGTCGAGGCCTTCCGGCCAGTGCTGATGGAGTGGTTGGAGCGGACGCACAGGGTGCTTTCCTTCCGACTGGTGCAGGTGCCGACGGGGCACAGTAGCTTCGCCAAGCACCTGCACAAGATCGTCAGGAGGGAGAGCACACTGTCCTGACACCTCTGCGATTGCGATGAGGACACGGCGCAGCACATGCTCGAGGTGTGTGCCGCGTGGGCGGGAGAGCGCCGTGAACTCGTCGCGATCATCGGTACCGACTTGACGCTGCCGACCATCGCCAGAGAGATGCTCGATAGCGTCAGAAACTAGGACGCGGTCGCCGCCTTCTGTGAGGCCGTCACCTTACGGAAGGAGGCGACGGATCGTGCGCGAGAGGAGCTCCTCTTCGGTGACACGTTCCGCCGCCGGCGACTCGGGCGGCGCAGACGCGAATACCTGCGCCTGATACCGCCCTAGCTGAGGCCACGGGTGAGCGCACCGGGGACTTTAGTCCGGCACACGCAGAGAGGCTGAACGCGCGACGGTGACCGACGTCCTGGGACAGGGACGTCGAGAGATGAGGGTACCTGAATGGGTATTCCGTCGGACCGACCACTGACGACAAGTCACCCTGCTCCGGTGGTCGGCCCAACGATGAAGGCGACGTGGGTACGGGTGTGTTATGGGCCCGCGCGCCGTCCTTTCGTCGCCCTGGACGAAATGGACCGCGTGTGCGCTTACCATAACCCACCCATAAAAAAAGCACTATGGCAGTGCTTTTTTTATGGCCCCCAGATTCAAAATGCCTTTTATTATTTTTAGTAATAATTAAAATTCTTAATCTCGTCCTGGTACTGGGCTCGAACCTGCTCCACAATAGGAGGGAATTTGACCTACTATATCACGGTGCTCAGACGGATTGGTATATGCTTTTATTTCAAGTTTTTCTTCTTTTGCTGTCGTTATGTGCGTGCTATATCCCATAGTCGTCTATTATGACATTCACGGGTAGGCTAGAGGGTAACGAACCACACGGAAAAACCATTCATGAATAACATTTTCTGAATTATTTACTTTTTTGTTATATTGTACATATAATAAATAGTACTTATTTACTTAATAAGTATCCATTACATGTTATAGATTTCTCGGCAGCTTTGATATTAATTAGATCCACTTAATTGCCTGCAAAAACGTACTCTTCGAATCGTCGTCTGATCCCAATCTTATGGATAGATTAAAACGACGACTTTGAGTAACTTTCATGGGGAGTGCTTTTTTTTTATTTTTTGTAGGGGTGGGTCACGGTCAGCGCACCCGCCGTTCGGCTCCGTCCGGGGCGGAGAGGCGGCGCGCGGCTCCATGACCCACCTGTAGCCACGTCGTTGGGCCGACCACCGGAGCAGGGTGACTTGTCATCAGTGGTCGGCCCGACGGATTCATGGGGAGTGCTGAGAGGAAATGTTTGATTATGTATCACCGTCACCGTTTTACCACTATAACACTCAACATCGTAGTCAGATTCATTCATTTCACCTGAAAACCTTACGGACAATAATTGTACATTTCCAACGATCATTTCTCCTACGTACATGTAAAATCTAGAATGAAATATCTGCTGCTGTGTTGCCCGAGCGCTATGTTATGTCCTTTAAGATATCGAACGAGGTTTAAGAAGAGTACTTTCTTTATGCTAAGCAGCGGCCTGATTGTGGCCCTTGTATTGTAAAGCTGCGTCCATTAGCGAACAGTATCATGTACCATGTGCGCCGCTTACCGGTTCGCCACCATCAGATATTAAAAAAAATGCACAGTTAGTATTGAGTGACGATTAATTTACGCAAAAGAACAACAAATGAATGAGTGAACTGTCTGTTGGTTAACGCTAAAAAATAACATATGCTACAAAATATGAGATAAAAGATGAGATCACTATTTTTAATCAGCAATAGTCAATGCTTATTAATACTTCAAAGAACTGAAAGAACAAAAATAATACCTGACCTATAATGACACGTTTCCTTTAATGACAAATATATCGGATCATGAAAAAACATCCGTAATATTTTCCTCATCACGTACATTAAAATGATCAAAAGTGGGGTCAATATAATACGGAGTTTCCTGAGTTATCGGTTCATTGGAGCGGCGAGAGGATGTCGCGCCCTCTGTACCGGTGCCTAAATCTCCAATCTAAGTGTTATTTACTTTTATATTTCTCCCTCGAAGGCTTACTGATTTTATGCTTCGCTTTATGGCGCATCCGGTACAGGTCATAAAAATAGTCTCTCGACTGATTGCCATCGCTCGATTCGTACAGTCGGAATAAATAACCATTAAAACGTGTGATTTATGATTGAACTAGAGCCTACATTACGCACTAATATACTTCTATATTGTTTAATAGATACACACTGTCCATTCATGCGATAATTTTTACTTTCGAATATTTCTCCTCCAATAATCAGTATCTAAAAACAAACTAACAATCAATGTATGTATTACTAACGGTGAACCACCGCACAGAAACAGTCCTTGCCGTTGGTCAACATTTAGGAAAGATAAGACAGAGAGAAATATTAATTTTGTTAAAGTAGTGAACTTACCTTTCTTTAAAATTATTCAATTAATTATGTTTGTAATCAAATGACACATTATCGTGTATTCTTAAGAATATACGAGTACTTCTCATTTTCCGTATACCTTACAATATGAGTATAATATAGACACTGCACATATTTCTTGAAAAGGTTGCAAGTATTTTCTATGTTATCTTTTACTCGTAAGTATTATAAAACGAAGTAGTTTTATATGCCTACTTTTTGGCTTGAGTGGTGCGAGGAGCGCGCCGACCGCAGCCCACCCCCAAAAAAAAAATGCCAACCTTTTGGCTTATTTTCAATGGATTTTAATATAGTTTCCACTGTCAATTAGGTCTATTTACGAAAAATTACGACGATCGTACATGTGATTTTATTTACTCCGAGTTTGCATACTGAGATGAAAAATTCAATAATAACCAACAATTTCATAACCTTATGCTGACTAAACCTTAATATCTATATATATAAAAGAAAGTCGTGTTAGTTACTACATTTATAACTCAAGAACGGCTGTACGGATTTGACTGAAAATTGGTGAGCTTAGAACCAGGAGACGGACATAGGATACATTTTATCCAGTTTTTTTTTTTTTTTTTTTTTTTTTTTATTATGGAGTTTACAAGATTTCGCCAATAACTCTTTTATCCCGTTCGATCGCGTTCCCGTGTGACGTGACATAAAATGTCAAAGAGAATACAAGTTACTATGAAACGTAGTATAAAAAAACCCATTTAATATATAATGTATGAGTAAGAGTAATAAAAAAAACGCAAATGACAGCTAAGAGTAATTTTGCCTATAGTTAAGTATGGTTGAAAATTTGATAATTATAATTTTGTCAGAAATCAATAAAATCAGTAATTTGTATTCTCTTTGAATCCTCATTAACAATGCCGCGATCAAGACGATCGAATCTTTCCCGACAAAGCTGTAATGGTTCTTCCAATAGAGACTATATTTTCGGAAATTTAGAGAATATATTTACGAAAAAATTATGGCGGTACGAAGTTCGCCGGGTCATCTTTCCCGACAAAGCTGTAATGGTTCTTCTATTAGATACTATATTTTCGGAAATTTAGAAAATATATTTACGAAAAAATTATGGCGGTACGAAGTTCGCCAGGTCAGCTAGTAATATAAATAAAATAAACATACTTATTATTTTCTTGAGCGTAAATAGTCAACATAAATATTCATAAAATTGAACAAAATTTGGAGGTTTATTTTTCTGTGTGGTGACGGAGTAAGAATACAATTCACCACTTCCTATCTTTCTCGTGGATGTCGTAAAAGATGACTAAGGGATATAAAATGCGCGACGGCGACCGACGGCACGATGGCGACCTACATCCCGGGAAGAGGACGTCGAGAGAAGAGGGTACTCCCTCGGGGTATGCCGTCGGGTCGACCACTGAAAACAAGGAATTCGGTTTCAGTGGTCAGCCCCACGACGAAGGCGATCTGCTATGGGTGGGTTACGGGGCCGCGCACCACCCCGCTGTCGCCCCGGACGGACCCGGGTGGCGGGTGCGCTGACCGTAGCCCACCCCAAAAAAAAAGGGATATAATATGTACATTACATCTGTGCAAGAGAAGGAAAACTCGAACTGAAACTCTATACCAACATGTCTGACCAGCATGGTATATTAGGTCAAATTCCCTCCCATTGTGAAGGAGGCCCGAACCTAACAGTGCAACGTATGTGGGCTACAATGATGATGATGATGATGAATAAAATTAAAATTAGCGCAGGATAGCAGTGTCCTACTAGAAGATGTCCAATGAGGCATTTAACTCGTATATAACCGCGGGCAAATTTAAAATTAACAACTAAAATTAACTTATTTTAGCTGCAATACCAGTAGCATACTGAGTTCACGAGTTATTTATTCATTCAGGAAAGTGCACCAACACATTACTTTCCTAAGGCAATAAAACATTACTAATTAACCTACTTACACGTTTCTCTGTAAATACATATTTATGTCGATTTTTGCATTAAACCTAACTGTAAGTTTAGGTCACCTTCAACATATATTTATTAGCATTACTTAACAACATTAACTATTTATTACATTTAATTTCAGCTACATGGAAAAACTTATGTACTCTTAAACACAATTACATACTCGCTAGCGTGTCAATTTTTTTTAATATATGGTTCGATCGTTAACTCTCAAATTCGGTGCATACGTGCGTGCGACAACGGGGCGGGTCGATAGTGGACCTTTCGTTCGCTAGCCCCGGGGTCGCCGCACGCGTGGGGAGCTGGCGCGTCGTGGAGGAGGTCGAGACCTTGTCGGACCACCGGTATATCCGGATGGAGGTCTCCCTGGCAATCCCGACGCCCAGCAGGGGTCACGGGGTGGATAGGCGTCCTGCGTTCCCGCGATGGGCTGTGGGTCGCTTAGACCGGGACCAGCTGGCGGAGACAGCCATCGTATACTCGTGGCTGTCCTCTGCCCACCAGTCGGACGGGGTGGACGCCGAGGCTGGCCGCATCCGCAGTGCGTTGACGCAGATCTGCGATGCGGCCATGCCCCGGGTACGGCGTCTGCCCCCGAGGAGGGGTGTCCACTGGTGGTCCCGGGAGCTGGCGGATCTCCGGGCCGCGTGTATCCGCGCCCGGAGGGCCTACACCCGCAGCCGGCGGCGCCATCGCGACGCGGAGCGGGAGGCCGTGCTTTACGAGGGCTACCGCAATGCGCGGTCGGCCTTCAGGCTGGCCGTCCGCTCCGCCAAGGACGTCAGTCGGCAGGAGATGCTGGACGGTCTCGATCGTGACCCCTGGGGACGGCCCTATCGCGCGGTGCTGAATAGGCTACGCGCGCGGGGCCCTCCCCTCACCGAGACTCTCCAGCCCGGCCTTCTCACCCGGGTCATCGAGGACCTGTTCCCGCGGCGGGCGGAACACACGCCCCCGGTCATGGCTCCGCCAGACTCTGACCGGGAGGCCGACGACGACAGTGTTCCGCCCATCACGGAACCCGAGATGGGGGTGGCGGTGACGCGCATGCGCGCAAAGTCTACCGCCCCCGGGCCCGACGGTGTTCCTAACCGCGTGCTGGCCCTGGTCCTCGAACACCTGGGACCCCGCCTCAGGGGGCTGTTCGACGCGTGTTTAGCGTCCGGACGGTTCCCTGGGTGCTGGAAGGAGGGAAGGCTGGTGCTCCTGCCGAAGCCGGGACGGTCTCCGGAGTCGCCTTCGGCCTACAGGCCTATCGTGCTGCTCGATGACACGGGCAAGCTACTGGAGAGGGTGGTAGCTGCCCGCATCGAGCGGCACCTCGTCGGCACGGGGCCCGATCTGTCGGACGCCCAGTTTGGGTTTAGGAGGGGTCGTTCGACGATCGCGGCTCTGTTGCGCCTGAGGGCCGTGGCGACTGAGGCCGTCACCGGCGGGGGAGTGCTGTTGGTGGTGTCCCTAGACATCGCCAACGCATTCAATAGTCTGCCATTCAGCTGCATCAGGGAGGCGCTCCGGTATCACGGGGTGCCAGTTTACCTGAGGCGGCTAGTGGCAGACTATTTGGAGGGGCGCAGCGTCCTCTGCACCGACCGAGCAGGGGACGTTGTGCGGACGCCCATGACGTGCGGTGTCCCACAGGGGTCGGTCCTCGGACCCACCCTGTGGAACATCGGCTACGACTGGGCGTTGAGGGGGAGCCTCCCGCCCGGGCTGGGCGTGATTTGTTACGCCGACGACACGCTCGTCACAGCCCGCGGTGGGACGCTAGAAGAGGCGGTAAGCCTGGCGACCTCGGGTACCGAGGAGGTCGTCAGACGGATCGAGGCGCTGGGGTTGAGGGTCGCCCTGGACAAGACGGAGGCCCTCTTGTTCCATGGGCGCACTATGAGCCCTCCCATCGGCGTCTCGATCACCGTCCACTCGGTCGACATCAGCATCCGGGCCCATATGAGGTACTTGGGCCTGGTGCTCGACGGGCGATGGTGGTTCCGGGAGCATTTCCGTAGGCTCGCTCCGCGGCTCGTCGGCACGGCGTCCGCCCTATCGTGGCTTATGCCGAACGTGGGCGGACCGAGCGCTGCGTGCCGACGGCTGTACGCGGGGGTCATCCGGTCGATGGCCCTGTACGGCGCACCGGTGTGGGCGGGGTCCATGACCGCCCGACTTAGGGCCCTTCTGTGGCGACCACAGAGGGTCATGGCGGTCAGGGCCATCCGCGGATACCGCACGGTGGCGACGGAGGCAGCGTGCCTGTTGGCCGGGACTCCCCCGTGGGACCTGGAGGCGGAGATGCTCGCCGGACTATATCGGCGGGTGACGGGGGTGCGAGCGGAGGGCGGTGTGGTCTCGTTAAGGGATCTCACCGCCTGGCGCGTCGACGCCCGCCGAGACGTCATCGCCCGTTGGGCAGTCCGGCTGGAGAGGCCTCGGTTCGGGGTGCGAACCGTGGAGGCCTTCCGGCCGGTGCTGATGCAGTGGTTGGAGAGGCGGCACGGGGTGCTCTCCTTCCGACTAGTGCAGGTTTTGACGGGGCATGGGTGCTTCGCCAAATACCTGCACAAGGTCGTTGGGAGGGAGAGTACACCGTCCTGCCACCACTGCGATTGTGACAAGGACACGGCGCGCCATACGCTCGAGGCCTGCGGGGCTTGGGCAGTGCAGCGCTGTGAACTCGTCGCAATCATCGGTACGGACCTGACGCTGCCGGCTATCGCTAGGGCGATGGTCGACAGCGTCGGGAATTGGGACGCGGTCGCAGCCTTCTGCGAGACGGTGATCTCGCGGAAGGAGGCGGCGGATCGCCTGCGCGAGGAGCGCAGCCTCGATGAGGAGATCCGCCGCCGGCGACTGGGGCGGCGCAGGCGCAATTATCTGCGCCTCATGCCGCCCTAGCCGAGGCCGCGGGTGACGTGACCGGGGATTAGTCCGTCACCCGCCGAGAGGCCGACCGCGTGAGGAAAGACCGACGTCCTCCCCGAGGGGGGGACGTCGGTCGATGGGAGGGTACCCCAATAGGGGGTATTCCATCGGGCCGACCACTGACGACAAGTTAACGCTGCTCCAGTGGTTGGCCCAACGACGAAGGCGACGTGGTTTTTGGGTGGGTCGCGGGAGTTGCGTGCTTAAGCCCCTCTGTCGCCCCGGACGGAGTGGTGCGGAGGCGCGCCGACCGCGGCCCTACCACTAAAAAAAAAAAAAAAAAAAAAAAAACTCTCAAATTAAATTCTGAGTTGTTTGAAAATATTACAAAGATTTTTTCGAATAGATTTACAGTGTACACTACAAAATCCAGTATCTATCTATCAATATCATCTCAGCCCACATACGTCTCATTGTTGCGGTCGGGCTTCCTCCACAATAGGAGGGAATTTGACCTACTATGCCACGCTGGTCAGACATGTTGGTTATAGGGTTTCATTTCGAGATTTCCTTCTCTTGCACAGATGTTATATGCATATTATATCCCATAGTAGTCTTTTACGACATCCACGGGCAAGATAAGGAGTGGTGAATTAATTAATTATTCTTACTTCGACACCACACGGATCTATTTATACCTGAGATAAAAGCATATTTAAAAAAATGTGTTTTTTTATTAGTTGAGTGAATTATTATCGCTTAAATATTCTTTTTTATTCAATTGGCTATTCAGTACCATTATGGACACGGTTTAAGATACTACTATTACTACTTCATACTTACCCATATGAGTCGTAAGTAAAAATCGAATGAAGACCACCAGGAGAATGGTAGAAACATTTCTCTGATAAACTAAAAACATCAACTGCGGTCTCCAATCGCTGCTTGCTAAGGTAGGCAATTAAGTATGATATAATACTCTCCCTGTAGTACTGATAATTTCTTCTATTGGTGTAAAACTTGTCAAGCCTCCAGCTCCGTCTTAAAATTGATGCGTATATGCACTAGGGTCATACATTGCCGCAAAAATATTTTTTTCTCGGTGCTTATCTACAGATAGAAAAAAAATCTCACCAAGTTTGAGATTTTAATATCAATTTTAAGTACTTACTATTTAAATTTGAAGTTTTCTCATATAAATTGCATATAGAAGATGTTTTTTTTTTTGTAAAATTTCCAGTCCTCTTTTTTGGGGTGTACTACGGTCAGTGTACCCGACGCCTGGATCCGTCCGGGGCGACAGAGGGGCGGCGCGCACAGCCCCGTAACCCACCTGTGACACGTTGCCTTCGTCGTTGGGCCGACCACCGGTGCAGGGTGACTTGTCGTCCATGGTCGGCCCGCCGGATATCCCTTGAGGAGTACCCTCTAAATTTCTTATGCTAAGCCACCTTTATAATATTGTGAATCAGTGTAATGGATCTTAATGGATATTCTCGCTCTTCGAAATTACTTCAGTGTTTTTATGTAACTCGCACTGATTCGCCAGTAGCAGTCATCAAAGTCCAGTTTTTTTAATGAATAGCTTTTTATTTTTTAGAGCAAACCGCAAGAAATAAGTAGGCAAAAAAGGTTGACCCGTAAAAAATAGTTCTCAGACCAATATTTAATGAGTTTAAGGCCATTTTTATACCTCAAAACGTAAGTAAGAATATGTCAAATATTCTTACCAATCATGCTTTTTTAATTCAACTTTCTTATTAATTACTAACATATTTCCCTACAATAATAACATTGCTAGAGATATTATGATTTCTGACTCATAAATATGAAAAGAACATATCAATTCATAAAAAAAAAACATCCAAAATAAAATGTAACTTAGATTTTGCCATTTTTCAAAAATTTTAGTAGTAACATAGTATAGCAACAGATATAAATAAAAATTGAAATAACAAAATATAAACAAAAATAAAAAACAGAACTTTAATGACTCCTATTAACACTAAAGCAGTTTTAAAGAGCATGAAATTGCCCATAAAGGCCATCAAACCGATTCAAAATATTATTTGTCTTGTATCATGTTGTATTGTATAAGTGGATAAGCATTATAAACTTGAAAAATTTTAAATGCAATTTATATGGGAAACCTTCAAATTTAAATAGGAAGTACTTAAAATTGATATTAAGAACTTAAACTTTTAGATTATTTTTTTCTATATGTAGATTTTACTTGGGCACTTTTATCCAATCATAACTAATACTATCAATGCAAGTGTGAGTTTCTTTACTTGTATATTACGCTTTCACATTTGAACCACTAAACCAAGAATTTTTAGAAAAAATTTCATTAATGGAGCTGCATTTTCAACGAATAGATAACTTAGGCTGTATTTTAACAACGTATGCTCACGGAAACGGAAACTACGCGGTTGAAACTGCGGCAATTTGCTAGTAGTGTATAAATAAAGGCACTGTGTATAAATAAAACGCTAGTTTCATTTAAAAGTATGAAGATACTTTTAAATTAGTCCAGCTTAAACAGTGTACTATGTTACAAGTCATTGGAATTGCAAACAAGTTGTGGATTTAAATGTTGACGATTAATGAAGCCTTGTTGACACAGTCGGTTTTATTCAACGTATCTATTCTATATTGAAGTATATAAACTGTTTGTAATTATATTAATCAATAAAATGCCAAAAGCGTTTGAATAAATTTAGATATATTTACCTGACTAGTTCACCCAATCTATCATCATCGTCATTTCAGCTCATATACATCCCACTGTTGGGCTCAAGCCTCCTCCATAATAGAAGGGAAATTGACCTTACTATACCATGCTGGTCAGGCAGGTTGATATAGGATTTTATTTTTTTTTTCCTTCACGGTAGGCAAAGGCCTGGCTGTGCCCCTGGTATTGCAAAGGTCCATGTGCGGCAGTATCACTTACCATCAGGTGTGCTGCTTGCTCGTTTGTCACCGTTGGCAAGAAAAATATAAAAATTTCTAGTTATCCTTCTCTTCCATAAATGTTATATGCGTAGGTATTATATCCCTTAGTCGTCTTTTACGACATCTATGGGCAAGATAGAGGGTGGTGATTTGTATTCTTACTCCATCACCACACGGATATAACCCACCCACCCAATCTATATATTGTAAAAATTAATGAATTTAGATTTGCACCTAGTTGGTGTGTGGTAGCGTACAAATACTATCAACTCTTAAATTGCTCGTGGGTATCGTAAAAGACGATTAATAGCTTTGCATCGACCTTGCCCACATAAGTCCCACTGTTGGGCTCGGGCCTTCTCCATCATCATCATCATTTCAGCCTATTGTCGTCCACTGCTGGACGTAGGCCTCCCTCATGTTGCGCCACAATGTGCGGTCCTGTGCCGCCTGCATCCAACGACGCCCAGCAACTTTCACTAGGTCATCGGTCCACCTAGTGGGGGGCGTCCTACACTACGTCGTCCGATACGTGGTCGCCACTCGAGAACCCCTTCACCATAATGGGAGGGAATTAACCTACTATACCACGCTGTCAGACGCACAGGGTTTTATATCGAGTTTTCCTTCGTTTGCTTAGACTTTATCTGTTTAATATATCCCTTAATTGTCTTTTACGTCTGCTGGATTAAATCCCCGGTCCGGGTGACCGGATTCAGTCCGGCACCCGCAGAGAGGTTAGCCTCACGACGACGATCGGCGTCCCGGGTAAGGGACCTCGATGGGAGAGGGTACTCCCTCGAGGTATTCCGTCGGGTCGACCACTGAAGTCATGGCCCCTCTGTCGCCCCGGATAAAGCCGGGCGGCGGGTGCACTGACCGTAGCCCACGCCAAAAAAAAGTCTTTTACGTCATCACAAGCAAAACACTGGGACTGGTAACAGGTATTCTTACTCCGTCACCACATGGACTATTTTTTAGTTTATTTAAATCATAGGTATTAATAATGATTTCTGATGTTTACGCGAGCACTATAGGTACATCCTTACTAATATTATAAATGCGAAAGTAAGTATGTATGTATATTGTTTATTACGCTTTCACGTTTAAACTACCAAACCGATTTCAATAATTCTTTCACCAGTGGAAAGCTATAATATCAGCGAGTAACATAGGCTATATTTTATCCCGGTATTCCCACGGGAACAGGAACTACGCGGGTAAAACGACTGAAACCGAAGCGAAGCGAGGCCGGGTTGCTAGTTGTAAATAAAACTACTTTTACCGATTTTATCGCGTTTGTGTTTGATTTATAATTGCCCGACGTTGGACATGGTCATATGTGACTATGAATGCTGTAAAGTGTTCGAAACTTCAGGCAATCATAAATCAAATACAAACACGATTAAATCCGTAAAAGTAGTTTTATTTACAATAATAGGTGTTAATTTTATGATTAAGCACTGAGTCATCTAAATGAAAGATTAACCGCACTTAACGTTCTCTCTTCTCAAACTCGATACTCGAACGCAATTTCCTCCTATAAATTCTATATATATTCATAGTATTCTCCCTTTACACCTTCAATTCTAATTAAGGTTCACGTTACATTCATTCTAAAGACTCTCCCTAGAACTAGCTATCTCTTTTGAGCTTTTGGCCACTTCAGAGGAAAGTTAAATGTGAATACGAATGTTAAATTTCAATTATTTCGTATAATAATATGTTTTTTATTCAGAAAGATAATTTCTACTCTCCATCTTGCTTTTGTACACGGAACTTAAGCATACGGTTAGTTGAACAATAACGTGTATATGTAAATATTTAGAAATAATTATTGTGAATGCTGAAGTGGCAATGGGCAGGCCACATCGCTCGACAAACCGCCAAACACTGAGGAAGAAAAGTACTCGAGTGGTAACCACATATCGACGCAATGTAGGGTGCCTCTAACTAGGTGCATCGACAATCTGGTGAAAGTTGCTAGGTGTCATTGAATGCAGGCGGCACAGGACCGCACTTTCTGGCGAAATATGGGGAAAACCTAGATGGCTCCTGCTCCGATACCATGACCATTAATGCTGGTGTACCACAAGGCTCGGTGCTCTCCTCGACGTTGTTTATCCTGCATATTAATGACATGTTCTCTATCGAGAGTATGCGTTGCTATGCGGATGACAGTACGGGTGATGAGCGGTACACTGAGCAACGGAATATCCCTCGGAGTACTCAGGAAAGAAGGGTTCAACTTGTGTCTGAAGACGAGCGCTCTCTGGGACGGGCCTCGGAATGGGGTGAACGGCACCTAGTCCAGTTCAACCCCACAAAGACACAATTTTGCGCGTTCACTGCAAAGAAGGACCCGTTTGTCATGGCGCCACAGTTCCAAGGAGTAACTCTCCCAATTTCTGAGAGTATTGAGATTCTTGGCGTCAAAATATCGAGCAAAGTCCAGTTTGGGAGTCATTTGGAGGACAAAGCCAAATTGGCAAGCAAAAAATGGGGCGTCCTGAACAGAGCCAGGCGGTACTTCACACTGAGACAGCGCCTTGTGTTATACAAAGCACAAGTTCGTCCTCATGTGGAGTACTGCTCACATCTCTGGGCAGGTGCGCCCAAATATCAGCTAGACGACTTGACTCCCTGCAAAGACGGCTGTTCGAATCGTCGGGGATCCCAATCTTATGGACAGATTGGAGTCGCTGGAGCAGCGGAGAGACTTTGGGTCACTCTGTGTACTCTACCGACTCTTTCACGAGGAGTGCTCCAAGGAACTGTTTGACTTGGTACCACCGTCACCATTCTACCAACGTACCACTTGACATCGTAGCAGGGTTCACCCATTTCACCTGGAAACGTCAAACGTACAGTACCATAGTCTTCAACTGTACGTTTCCAGCGATCATTTCTCCCACGTACGTGCAAGCTCTGAAATGAACTACCTGCTGCTGTTTCCCGAGCGCTATGACATGTCCTTCTTTAAACGAGGTTTAAGAAGAGTATTTCCTTCACGGTAGGCAGCGGCCTGGCTGTGCCCCTGGTATTGCAAAGGTCCATGTGCAGCAGTTTTTTACCATCAGGTGTGCTGCTTGCTCGTTTGCCACCGTTGGCAATAAAAAAAAAAAAAAGAAAAGACCTACGTCCAGCGGTGGACGGTGATAGGCTGAATGATGATGATTGTAGAATCAGTTTTAGCCTACCATTTGCATAACTTGTTATTCCCTTTGTTGAACTTAGACTATACATACCGTAACGGCAAAGGACTAATAATCCAATAAACTGTCACACTTAGATATTTTTTATTTAGAATTTATATTCTGTATGTTGTATTATAATAAGATTAGTAATAAAAGTAGATTGGTTTTATTAACAAATTTATTGTTTTCATTTATTGTACTCGCTAATCATTATATTCTATCTACTATTTTTTGTGTCAATCATTAGTTTTTGGCGCAGTAACCGATTAAAAATATACATATTGCGATCACGAACACGAATAACAATTATGGTCATTAGCATTGTGGCCCTTTGAGGAGATTAGTATCCATTAGTGGATACGGATAAGTCTCTCTATGTAGTAATAGAATCATTACTTTTATTAAAAATTACAACACTCTTAGTACTGCCAACAGAAAATATCTTATAAATTAAATATAGAGATTCGTGCCTAACATTAACATTAAGCCGTCGTGTATCTGTCAGATACAGCTGATCGATAACGTTGTCGTACCTCGGCAGCTGAAAATTCATGGCAATAAAGCAACAGATACATTTCAGCATATTTTGTTATTCATACAAAAAGAGAGCAGTTTATAGTCTCAAGTCTGGTAAACATAATAATATCATAATTATATCAATATTTAGCGCACAAAAATAATGCTCTCATTAATTATAACTTACTCGACATCAATATATATATATGTATATACTTTCAGCTTATTTATGTCTCACTGTTGAGCTCTTGCTTCCTTCTCCAGAATAGGAGCAATTGACTCACTACACCATTACGCTAAACAGGCGGAATAGGATATTATTTCATGTTCTCCTTCACTAGCATAGATATTATAAGCATACTAACTGACCCGGCGAACTTCGTACTACCAAATTTTTTCATAAATATATTATGATTTCTGATGTTTACGCGAGTATTATACATTTTAAATAAAACTACTTTACGGATTTTATCGCGTTTGTATTTGATTTTTGATTACCCGACGTTTCGAACACTTTACAGCGTTCATGATCACGGGTGGACTAAGATGTCTCACGTCCAACAAGTCATCTACAATATGAGCTCACCGTGAGCTCATATTGTATAGATTTGACCCACAATAATAATAACTAAAGATAATTTTATAAATTAAAGCCTAAAGTGTTCGAAACGTCGGGTAATCAAAAATCAAATACAAACGCGATAAAATCCGTAAAGTAGTTTTATTTAAAACATAAATATATTTTCTAAATTGCCGAATATATAGTCTCTAATAGAAGAACCATTGCGGCTTTGTCGGGAAAAGTTTGATCGTCTTGGTCGCGGCACTGTTAATGATGATTCAAAGAGAATACAAATTACTGATTATTGATTTCTGACAAAATTATAATTATCAAATTTTCAACCATACTTAACTATAGACAAAATTACGTTTAGCTGTCATTTGCGTTTTGTTGTTATATAACAAATGCGTTTTTATTATCTTACGTTTCATAGTGACTTGTATTCTTTTTGATATGAGTTTCAGTGCGAATATGGAAATGTGATGTTAAGCTCTTGTTAATTTTTTTTTATGTTTTATAGTGTTATATTGAATAATTTTGCTGATATTTTATGTAATATAATACAGTTAAGGTGCTGAAGTGTGGTGAATGTGATAAAAGAGTGGTTTACGTGTATTTTCATATTCTACCGAAATTCCCAGAGAAATCATTTAATTAGGTTTTCAGCGCCTAATTAATGGTAACGACTTAACTTACTGACGGGCATGACTATAAATAAGCTATTCTATATAAAGAAATGTTAAATAATATGAAGAAAATTATATCAGACTTGTCTGTATGGGCTTTGACGCCTTTGCCTGTCCGAATGGACAAACCGAAACAAAAAATTAAATCTATTTGACATTTTTGTCACGACACACGGGAACGCGATGGAACGGGATAAATTGCCATTAAGAAGAAGAAGAACGGGATATAAAATATCCTATGTCCGTCTCCTGGTGGGGTGCTACGCCAGAAACCTCCGCGTGGTGTACCCTGGGCACGAGCGACAATTCCTTGGACTGCTCTCTGGAATTGTCGCTCGTGGCAAATATCTGGCCCGAGGGGGGGCCCAGTTTGTGGGATGCCCCAAATTCGCTCCATGCCCTCTAATTGTAGAGGGTATTTTTTTTTTTTTTTTTTTTTTTTTATTGCAAACGGTGGCAAACGAGCAAACAGTACACCTGGTGGTAAGTGTTGCTGCCGCTCATGGACCTTTACAAGGCCGTTGCCTACCGCGAAGAAAGCGAAGGGAGTATGAATGCGTGCATTAAGGCTCGGTGATACCAAGGGCACCACCAAAACCCTCCACACGCAATCATCCTCAGAAAGTTGGGCTTCCGGCTCTCTCGCTCACCGAACGAAGCGCAGTAACAAATTGCTACTACTCAGACGTCGATTTTCTGCGAGAGCATGGTACTGCCCCGGACGGACCGGCCCGCGGCTGTAGACAGATAACTGTCGACAGTGTGGTCCTACCACTCCTAAAAAATTGGACGCGAAAATTCAACGGGCCCAGTCACTCATTCGTTTGAGGACTGGGCAGGCATTTGCCAACCGCGACAAATCGTAGACCTGATTCTTGCTTCGGGACATTGGTCTAGATTCAGGAGCGAGGGTCTTGGCTTAACCGCCTGGACCGCGAGGAAGAAAACCTCTATAAAACAATCACCCAGAATCCTAAGTTCTGGCGCGCGGCGAGAGGATGCATGGCTGATGGGTTGTTCAGTCGTTAGCGCGCCCCCAGCCAGGGTACCTGCGGACCCCCTGTGTTGGGAAACAAATGTACGCTTGCCCGGGTATTAGGATCTCTGCCCGGGTCAACATTTATTTCTCCCATACTCGTGGAAACTCGATGGATCATTGTTCACACACACCTGATGTAGATAGGAGGGGTGAGACGCCCAAAATTACCACCACAGAGGATCTAATTAGTTCCCACCCAAAAGCCCTGCCAAGCTACAGGAAAACTGGCACAGAGGAAGGAGAGGCCTCGTCCGACTGCAGCTCTGCTGCTAGTCTGGCACTTGAGGCCCCAAGGTCAGCCGAGGGCCCGGTGAAAATAGTGGCCCCTAAGAAGAGAAAAAAGAGAAAGCACATGGGGACGGGGAAGGCCACGAGCGTCAAAAGGCGAGAGTTGGCCAAGCAGGAGCGGCTGGCTAGAGAGGCCGCGGCAGCCGCTCCGACTGCTGACGAGGGCGGCAGTACTGCCGCAGAGCCGTCGGACACCGACATGTCGGCAGTTGAGACTGTCGGTGGGTCATCCCAGTCGCCGGCATCGGCCCTGGCGGCAGCACTAGAGGTTGGGGAGGAGGCCCTCCCCTCGATGGTGCGGAAGCGCCCCCTAGATATGGGTGGCAGCTCAGAGTCCGCCTCCGAGGGGAGTGGCGCTCTCATGCCTCCTCCCAAGGTTGCAGCCTCTCGTAGAGGACGAGGGGCTGCAGTGGTGGCGGCGAGGCCGACGGCTCCAGCGTCGATTGGTCATGTGCGGGGGACCGATGCCCAAAAGCAGGCGAATGAGGCGGCTGCCGCGAGGATGATGAGGGTGTTAGCGGACATCCCTCCCACCAGTGTGGCAGCTGCAGAGCCCGCTGTAGGTGTCGACCCCCCACCTACCGATGTGGCAACCCTGCAGGCCGAAAATGCCCGCCTTAGTGGTGAGGTCTCAGGCCTGCAGGAGAAGAATAAGGCCCTACAAAAGGAGCTGTCGGCGGTGCAGAAAGCGAACCGCGAGTTGGCCAAGCAAATGGCTGACTTGCGGCGCCAGGTCGCGCAGCTGGCGAGGACCACGCCGCCGACAAGCGCCGGCCCTACCGCCGCCCCCGCCGTCCCCATTGCGCCAACTCGCGCTGCGGCGAGTCCCCAAAGGGCCCAGCCGGCCGAAGCGGTCCCGCTGCCCGCAGTGGACGGCGTGCCGGACCAGACCATGTGCGCCATGGTGGACGTCTTCGGCAAAATGTTCGACGCGCGCATGGCGGCTCTGGAGTCAAGACTGCCTCCGGAGCCCCATCTTCGGCCGCCGCTGGCTGCGGACAGGCCCAAGGCCGCGCTGTCAGCACCTGATGCGCTACCCTGCCAGGGCGGGTGCGTAAGGAGCTACGCTGCGGCCGTTGCTGGACCGAAGTCCAAAGGGCCCGCCGTGAGGAAGAAGGTGGCACCGGCTCCTGCTCAGGCCGGACCTCAGCCGCTGCCGGCAAATGCACCGCCGGTAGCAGCCAACGCAGCCGCGGCCGTGACTGCTGTGCCCGGCCCCTCCGCTGCACCTGAAGAAGGTTGGCAGACAGCCGAGCGCAGCCGAAAAAGTCGCGGCCAGAAGAGGAGAGCGGAGGCCAAAAGTGCCGCCAAAGCCTCCGCTCCCAAAGCAGGAGCCGCAAATAAGAGGTCGCGCAGGAGGCTCCGGCCGCCAAAGTTAGCCGCGGTGGTGATCACCGTGCTGCCTGAGGCGGCCGAAAACGGCCTCAGTTATGAGGCCGTCTTACGTCGCGCCCGGCGGGAGCTTGACGTCGCCGATTTAGGAGGCGTCGAAGCCAGGACCCGCAGGGCCCGGACAGGGGCACGGATTCTAGGGTTCCCTGGGGCCGAGGGCGCCAAGACGGCGGATAGCATGGCGGCTAAGTTGAGGGGTCTATTCGCAGAGGAGGGTGGCGTCAAAATCGCCAGACCCGTAAAGTGCGCAGAACTACGCGTCGCGGGTCTGGACGACTCCGTGACGGTGGATGACATCCGGGAGGCCATCGTCTCGAAAACCGAGTGTCCCGTGGACACCGTCCGAATTGGCGCCATCCGCCCTGGTCCGGGCGGCGTCGGTGCTGCCTGGGTGCAGTGCCCGGTGAAGTCGGCCAAGCAATTGGCCGACTCAGGCAGGCTCCTCGTGGGCTGGAGCTCGGCGCGGGTGACCGTGCTGGAGTCCCGGCCTGCGAGATGCTACAAGTGCATGGCGGTCGGACACACTCGGCCGACATGCACCAATTGCTTTGACTGCAGCGATCTCTGCTTCCGCTGCGGTCAACCCGGGCACAAGGCGGCATTCTGCGCCGCCACTCCCCACTGCCCCGCGTGTGCGGCGGGCAATAGGCCCGCCAGGCACAGCATGGGGGGCAGGGAGTGCAGACCCCCGGCTTCGGCCCCAAAGGGGCGGAGTGGCCCGATGGCCCCGGCCGCTCCCGCCCCTAGCGCGACCCGATCGCCCGCCAGCGTGGATACGGCGTGATGGATACGGCCCAGTAATGGCGACCGAATCCTACCACCTCCTGCAGGCCAACCTCAACCACTCCGCCGGTGTGCAGGACGTTTGCCTGCAAGCCATGGCGGAGTGGTTGATCGGTGCAGCCGTAGCCGCGGAGCCGTACGTGGTGCCTGACCGGCCCAATTGGCTGGGCAGCAGTGACGGCTCTGTGGCAATCGTCGCCTCCACGTCGTGGCATTCCCCGCCTTTGTTGCTCAAGGACAGGGGCGATGGGTATGTCGCGGCGGAATGGGGAGAGGTTACGCTATTTGGTATTTACTTCTCCCCTAACAGGAGCGCGACGGATTTCGGGGCCTTCCTCACCATCCTGGGGGCGGCGACGGCGACTGGCACCGCGCTAAATCTTCGTTCTAGGGGACTACAACGCCAAGTCCACGGCGTGGGGTCCCCCAGGGCGAATGACCGTGGGCGGGCGGTCAAAGAGTGGACGGCGGCACTGGGCCTCTGTTTGCTGAACAGGGGCTCGGTGCAAACGTGCGTGCGGCAGCAGGGTGGGTCGATAGTGGACTTGTCGTTCGCTAGCTCTAATGTCGCAGCACATGTGAGGAGCTGGTGCGTCCAGGAGGAGGTTGAGACCCTATCCGACCATCGATACATCCGGATAGAGGTCTCCCGGACCCTCCTGCAGCCCAGCAGGGGTCACACGGCGGACGGAGCTCCCGCGTTTCCGCGGTGGGCTATGAGTCGATTGGATCGGGACCTGTTGGCGGAGGCAGCCATCGTTCAGTCGTGGCTGTCCTCACCGCCCCAGGCGGACGGGGTGGATGCCGAGGCTGGCCGCATCCGCCGTGTATTAACGCAGATCTGCGATGCGGCCATGCCCCGTGTGCGGCGTCTGCCCCCGAAGAGTGCGGTCCCCTGGTGGTCCCGAGAATTGGCGGACCTTCGGGCCGCGTGCATACGTGCCCGGAGGGCCTACACCCGCAGCCGAGCGCGTCACCGCGACGCTGAGCAGGAGGGCCAGCTGTACGAGGCTTACCGCAGTGCGCGGTCTGCCTTCAGGCTGGCCGTCCGTACCGCCAAGGACGTTAGTCGGCGGGAGATACTGGACAGTCTCGAGCGTGACCCCTGGGGTCGCCACTACCTCGCGGCGCTGAACAAGCTCCGCGAGCGGGTCCCCCCCCCCCTCACCAAGACTCTCCAGCCCAGCCTCCTCACCAGAGTTGTCAAGGACCTCTTTCCACGGCGGGCGGAGCACACGCCCTCGGTCATGGCTTCTTCTGACCAGGAGGCCGAAGATAAAAGTGCTCCGCCCATCACGGAGCCGGAAATGGGAGCGGCGGTGGCGCGTATGTGAGTCAAATCCACCGTCCCCGGGCCCGACGGTATTCCGAACCGTGTGCTGGCCCTGGTCCTCGAGCACCTGGGACCACGCCTCAGGGGACTGTTCGACGCTTGTTTGACGTCCGGGCAGTTCCCTGGGTGCTGGAAAGAGGGGAGGCTGGTTCTCCTGCCGAAGCCGGGACGGTTTCCCGAGTCGGCCTCGGCCTACAGGCCCATCGTGCTGCTCGATGATGCGGGTAAGCTGCTAGAGAGGCTGTTGGCTGCCCGCATCGAGCGGCACCTCGTCGGGGTCGGACCCGATCTGTCGGACGCCCAGTTTGGTTTTCGGAGTGGGCGTTCGACGATCGCGTCCCTGCTGCGCCTGAAGGCCGTGGTATCGGAGGCCGTCACCGGCGGAGGAGTCCTGTTGGCGGTGTCCCTGGACATCGCCAACGCCTTCAACAGTCTGCCATTCAGCTGCATCAGGGAGGGACTGAAGTACCACGGGGTGCCCGTGTACCTCAGGCGGCTGGTGGCAGACTACTTGGAGGGGCGCAGCGTCCTCTACGTTGACCGAGTAGGGGACGTTGTGCGAACGCCCATGACGTGCGGTGTCCCACAGGGGTCGGTTCAGGGTTCGGTGGGTCCAACCCTGTGGAACATCGGCTATGACTGGGCGTTGAGAGGAAGTCTCCCACCCGGGCTGAGCGTAATTTGCTACGCCAACGATACACTCGTCACAGCCCAGGGTGGGACGCTAGAGGAGGCGGCACGCCTGGCAACTCTCGGCACCGAGGAGATTGTCAGGCGGATCGAAGCGTTGGGATTGAGGGTAGCCCTGATAAAGACGGAGGCCCTTTTGTTCCATGGCCTCCGTACCACCGGGCCTCCCGCCAGCGCTTCGATCACCATGAAGTCGGTCACCATCAGCATCCAGGCCCACATGAAGTACTTGGGCCTGGTGCTCGACGGGCATTTTTGGTTCCGGGAGCATCTCCATCGACTTGTTCCCCGGCTTGTCGGCGCGGCGTCCGCCCTTTCGCGGCTGATGCCGAATGTGGGTGGACCCAGTGCTACGTGCCGACAGCTGTACACGGGGGTGATCCGGTCGATGGCCCTGTATGGCGCACCGGTGTGGGCGGGGTCCCTGACCGTCCGCCTTAGGGCCCTCCTGTGGCGACCACAGAGGGTCATGGCGATCAGGGCCATACGGGGTTACCGCACCGTGGCGATGTAGGCAGCGTGCCTCCTGGCCGGAACTCCCTCGTGGGACCTGGAGGCGGAGATGCTCGCCGACATTTATCGGCGGGTGTCGGAGACGCGCGCCCGCGGCGGTATGGTCTCCTTGCAGGAGATCACCGCCTGGCGGGTCGACGCCCGCCGAGGAGTCATTGCCCGTTGGGCAGTCCGGCTGGAGAGTCCTCAGTACGGTGTCAGGACCGTCGAGGCCTTCCGGCCGGTGCTGATGGAGTGGTTGGAGCGGACGCACGGGGTGCTTTCCTTCCGACTTGTGCAGGTGCTGACGGGGCACGGGTGTTTTGGGAAGTACCTGCACAAGATTGTCAGGAGGGAGAGCACACCGTCCTGCCACCACTGCAGTTGCGACGAGGACACGGCGCAGCACACGCTCGAGGAGTGTGCTGCGTGGGAGGGGGAGCGCCGTGAACTCGTCGCGATTATCGGTGCCGACCATCGCCAGGGAGATGCTCGACAGCGTCAGGAACTGGGACGCGGTCGCCGCCTTCTGTGAGGCCGTAATCTCACGGAAGGAGGCGGCGGATCGTGTGCGAGTAGAGCTCATATTCGGCGACACGTTCCGCCGCCGGCGACTGGGGCGGCGCAGGCGCGAGTATCTGCGCCTAATGCCGCCCTAGCCGAGGCCGCGGGTGATTGGACCGGGGAATTGTCCGTCACCCGCAGAGAGGCTGACCGCGCGATGGCGACCGACGTCCCAGTACGTCGAGACGTGAGGTTACCCGAAAGGGTATTCCGTCGGGTCGACCACTGATGACAAGTCACATCTGCTCCGGTGGTCGGCCCAACAAACAACGAAGTGACGTGGGTACGGGTGGGTTATGGTCCCGCGCGCCGTGTTGTCATCGCCCCGGAAAGGCAGGACCGCGCGTGCGCTTACCATAGCCCACCCAAAAAAAAAAAAAAAAAATGTCCGTCTCCTGGTTCTAAGCTACTTTCCCACCAATTTTCAGTCAAATCCGTACAGCCATTCTTGAGTTATAAATGTAGTAACTAACACGACTTTCTTTTATATATATATATATATTATATCCCTATATACCTAGTATAAATTAAATCCGTAATTACACATATAAATTAAATGTATTTTAAGGACTATTCCTTTCGTGACTAAATCCTTGTCCTCCCGTGACACCGTTGAAAAGTATTCGTAGCGTCATATAAGTAATAATCAAATACAAATGCGATAAAATCCTTAAAAAATAGTTCTATTTCACAGCAATTACTTTCGTTATGCAAGCAAATAAATTCTATTATTTTACTGCAACTATTGCCTATATGTTCACAACATTTTAGGTACATTTGAATTTGCATGGATAACCTAAGCTACTAGTTTTGGGGTGACTACGTAAAAACCAGTAAACTAAAGGCATAAAACTGACCTGAAACCCGAATAGAGTTGACAAATAGAACTGCAGCTATTTCAGTTTACGATGTTATGGAGTATTTTTAGGGAAATATCTTCTGACATTTTGTCGCATTTATCTGACACTACGTGAGTGATGATTCTTATTTGTAAATTAAAAATGCAAACTATAAACCGTGTGCAAATAACATAATTGCTAGAGATAAAAAATAAAAACTTTATTTAAGCCATTTAGCTAATGTATTAATTTCATATTAAATTAAACTCATACTAATTGTAAAAAGCTCGTGTCCATCAAAAAGACATTATAAAAATGTAATCTAAAACTGATGAGATATATTGTAATACCATCAAAAACAAGACTTGTAAAAAAAAGCCAAGCCTCGCAACTGAGTTGTTCTACCATAAAAAATTGTGAGATCCATGTTATACCAAGTCGGTTAACTCATTCAGTCCCTGCTTAAGGAACCTTTCTTCTTAAGTTATTACGTAAATAGCTAACCTAACAACTTCTTATAGTGACTATATCAATATTAAAGATCTTTTATGTTTTAAATAAACAGAATGACTTGGCAATCGCATAAAAACACACCTCACATGTAATACATATTATATTAAATTGTACTAAACATAGTGCGATTGCCAAGTCAATCTATTTATTTAAAACATAAAAGATCTTTAATATTGATATAGTCACTATAAGAAGTTGTTAGGTTAGCTATTTACGTAATAACTTAAGAAGAAAGGTTCCTTAAGCAGGGACTGAATGAGTTAATCGACTTGGTATAACATGGATCTCACAATTTTTTATGGTAGAACAACTCAGTTGCGAGGCTTGGCTTTTTTTTACAAGTCTTGTTTTTGATGGTATTTCATTTCTTTTTGTAGATAGACCTACTTATTTTCCTTTTCGGTACCTTCTACTTCTGGAATACCAAAAAAGGATTTTCTTAGAGCACACTCGCTGAAAAATGAGACATCTCTCCTTTCCGCTTGAGTCAATACTACATAAACTAAGCGAAGAGATGTGGTAGTAAAGAAATTTGATTGATTTTTCGAAACACATCTCCTCTAGTCTCCTCCCGCTTTGATGGCAATCGAGCCTAATGATGGCGTTCTTTCTCTCAGATAAATTTGAGGCAATTTAGTTTGCAAATACTTTGGGAGATTTTGGTACAATTTCATAAGACACGTCCCACTCTTGCTTTTTCATTAAGTTGATTGACCATTTTACAAGTTATCTTTAAACATAATTATATCTAGGTATCTGTTTACACCTATTATGCCAATCATCATTCAGCCTATCGCCGTCCACTGTAGAACATAGACCCCCTCATGCTTCACCATAAAGTGCCGTACTGTGGCACCTGCATCCAACGACGCTCAAGGGTAATAGAGTTGCCATGACTAGAGCTCATTTTTCCTCGCCTTATGAGGAATAGTGACGTAGTCACCACGTTTGGTAGGCGGGTTGGTTTCGCAGTGAGATATCACACATTTCCCCGGCGAGAGCTGCTGCCCACTCTCCTTCCTGTTGAATCTTTTTTTTAAATGACAACGCTTTGCACTAAGGGAATTATAATCGGAAGGGGGAGGGGCCACCGCCCGACGAGGTGCACGGCATGTCGGAGTCGGCGGTACGCGTCATCCTAGCCCGAGTAGGGGTGATGGTGGATGCGCGTATCGCCGCCGTAGCGGCCAGGCTCCCGCCTGAGCCGCCCCTCCGACCGCCGCTCGCCGCAGACGGGGCGAGACGGCCGCAAGCGTCAGCTCCCACCCCGCTGCCCTGTCAGGGTGGCCGCGTGGTGAGCTACGCTGCGGCCGCGGCCGGGCCCAAGGGGGCCAAGAAGGCCGGCAAGATGCCGGCTCCCGCCAAGGCCGGGCCGCGGCCGGCGCCAGCGGCTGCACCACAGGCGCCGGCCAGCGCACCCGCGACCGCTCCTGCTGCGCTCAGCGCTGCTGCCAGGCTCGAACAGGGCTGGCAGGTGGCTGAGCGGAGCAGGAAGGCACGCGGCCAGAAGCGGAGAGGCGCGCATGTGCGCAAAGTCCACCGCCCCCGGGCCCGACGGTGTTCCAAACCGCGTGTTGGGCCTGGTCCTTGACCACCTGGGTCCCCGCCTCAGGGAGCTGTTCGACGCGTGTTTAGCGTCCGGACGGTTCCCTGGGTGCTGGAAGGAGGGAAGGCTGGTGCTCCTGCCGAAGCCGGGACGGTCTCCGGGGTCGCCTTCGGCCTACAGGCCTATCGTGCTGCTCGATGACACGGGCAAGCTACTGGAGAGGGTGGTAGCTGCCCGCATCGAGCGGCACCTCGTCGGCACGGGGCCCGATCTGTCGGACGCCCAGTTTGGATTTAGGAGTTGTCGTTCGACGATCGCGGCTCTGTTGCGCCTGAGGGCCGTGGCGACTGAGGCCGTCACCGGTGGGGGAGTGCTGTTGGCGGTGTCCCTAGACATCGCCAACGCATTCAATAGTCTGCCATTCAGCTGCATCAGGGAGGCGCTCCGGTATCACGGAGTGCCAGCTTACCTGAGGCGGCTAGTGGCGGACTATTTGGTGGGGCGCAGCGTCCTCTGTACCAACCGAGCAGGGGACGTTGTGCGAACGCCCATGACGTGCGGTGTCCCACAGGGGTCGGTCCTCGGACCCACCCTGTGGAACATCGGCTACGACTGGGCGTTGCGGGGGAGCCTCCCGCCCGGGCTGGGCGTGATTTGTTACGCCGACGACACGCTCGTCACAGCCCGCGGTGGGACGCTAGAAGAGGCGGTAAGCCTGGCGACCTATGGCACCGAAGAGGTCGTCAGGCGGATCGAGGCGCTGGGGTTGAGGGTCGCCCTGGACAAGACGGAGGCCCTCTTGTTCCATGGGCGCCTTATGAGCCCTCCCATCGGCGTCTCGATCACCGTCCGATCGGTTGACATCAGCATCCGGGCCCATATGAGGTACTTGGGCCTGGTGCTCGACGGGCAGTGGTGGTTCCGGGAGCATTTCCGCAGGCTCGCTCCGCGGCTCATCGGCGCGGCGTCCGCCCTATCGTGGCTTATGCCGAACGTGGGCGGACCGAGCGCTACGTGCCGACGGCTGTACACGGGGGTCATCCGGTCGATGGCCCTGTACGGCGCACCGGTGTGGGCGGGGTCCTTGACCGTCCGACTTAGGGCCCTTCTGTAGCGACCACAGAGGGTCATGGCGGTCAGGGCCATCCGCGGATACCGTACGGTGGCGACGGAGGCAGCGTGCCTATTGGCCGGGACTCCCCCGTGGGACCTGGAGGCGGAAATGCTCGCCGAGTTGTATCGGCGGGTGTCGGGGGTGCGCGGGGAGGGCGGTGTGATCTCGTTAAGGGATCTCACCGCCTGGCGCGTCGACGCCCGCCGAGACGTTATTGCCCGTTGGGCAGTCCGGCTGGAGAAGCCTCGGTTCGGGGTGCAAACCGTGGAGGCCTTCCGGCCGGTGCTGATGCAGTGGTTGGAAAGGCGGCACGGGGTGCTCTCCTTCCGACTAGTGCAGGTGTTGACGGGGAACGGGAGCTTCGCCAAATACCTGCACAGGGTCGTAAGGAGGGAGAGTACACCGTCCTGCCACCACTGCGATTGCGACGAGGACACGGCGCGCCACACGCTCGAGGCCTGCACGGCTTGGGCAGTGCAGCGCCGTGAACTCGTCGCAATCATCGGTGCCGACCTGACGCTGCCGGCCATCGCTAGGGCGATGGTCGACAGCGTCGGGAACTGGGACGCGGTCGCAGCCTTCTGCGAGACAGTGATCTCGCAGAAGGAGGCGGCGGATCGTCTGCGCGTGGAGCGCAGCCTCGATGAGGAGATCCGCCGCCGGCGACTGGGGCGGCGCAGGCGCAACTGTCTGCGCCTCATGCCGCCCTAGCCGAGGTCGCGGGTGACGTGACCGGGGATTAGTCCGTCACCCGCCGAGAGGCCGACCGCGTGAGGAAAGACCGACGTCCTCCTCGAGGGGGGGACGTCGGTCGATGGGAGGGTACCCCGCGTAGGAGGTATTCCGTCGGGCCGACCACTGACGACAAGTAAACCTGCTCCGGTGGTCGGCCCAATGACGAAGGCGAAGTGGTTTTCGGGTGGGTTGCGGGAATTGCGTGCTTAAGCCCCTCTGTCGCCCCGGAAGGAGTGGTGCGGAGGCGCGCCCACCGCGACCCAGCCAAAAAAAAAAAAAAAAAAAGGGAATTATAATCCATATTTTGTGGGGGACTTTACAAACATATAATTCAACATCGCATCATCATCGCAGCCCTCATATGTCCTACTGTTGGGCTCGGGCCTCCTACACAATGGGAGGGAATTTAACCCACTATACCATGCTGGTCAGACATGTTGATATAGGGTTTCATTTCGAGTTTTCTTTCTCTTGCACAGATGGTATGTGCATATTATATCCCATAGTCATCTCATACGATATCCACGGGCAAGATAGAGAGTGGTGAATTGTATTCTTACTTCGTCACCATACGGAAAGAACATATAATTAACCGACACAAATTACATTCATTCACACTCAGAACAACAATTTGTGGATTGTACAAGGTGTTGTCTTGCATGGGATTCGATCCCGCGACACTAGCACGGTAGGTTGGCATCTTAACCACTACGTCATTTGCGCAGTCTTAAGCCGGTTGTTACGATTCCCATAGAGAAACAATGATGGCGACAAATGTACTCTTATTTTTTACAAAGTTACATTTCATTAACTGCAAATGTAACTTTGTAATCCTATATATTTATATGAGTTTACAAAATTATTTATGCAGTTAGTGTATCTCGGAAACTGGATGAAAATTATAATGTTTCATATTTTTCCTTCATTTATATACTAAACACTAATTGTATTCTAAATTTTAAGCTTCTATGTCTGCTAGAAGTGCCACTTTAATATTGATGATCGGTCAGTCAGTCAGTGAGTGACAAAATTACGAAATTTTGACTAGTTATAATTCTTAAACTATTGGTTCAAATTAAATGAAATTTGAAATACACAATGTGTATACAATTCCTGCTAGGTTACTAAAAATTCAGGTTTCTAGCTTTACTAACAACGAAGTTATAGGGAGTCGAAAATGGCCTGAATGGCTTCGAGAAAAGTATGTTACGGCAGTGTTGCGTTTTAGCTGACTTTTTTTTTTCTTTTTTACTCGACTTGATATTAGTGATTGCTTCACTTGCTCTGGTATTTAGAACTAAGTAATGGGCGGCGAACATCTTTCTAGAGTCCTTGACTGACACTAAAGATTAATAATGAAAAAAAAACTAACTATTTAAAAACATTTTACTTTTACCTTATTTTTTTCTACAGTCTGTGCACCCGCCGCCCGTCCCCGTCAGGGGCGACGAGAGGGGCGGCGCGGGGCCCCGTAACCCACCCATGTAGCACGTCGCCTTTTTCGTTGGGCCGACCTCCGGTGCAGAGTTCCTTAGCTTCAATGGTCGGCCCGACGGAATATACCGAGGGAGTACCCACTCCTATATATTTTACTTACCTGAGCGAGAATTCGAACTCCAAAAAGAGAATTGTTTTATTATTTCATCATCATTATTTACATTATACAATATGATGACATATCGGGCGCAACTTAGAACTTCATTCTTGCCATTCCACTAGCTTATATTTATTATTATATATTTATAAACCTACTTTTCCGTGTGGTGACGGAGTAATAATACATATAATTCACCACAACATTTCTTGCCCGTGGTTGTCGTAAAATACGACTAAGGCATTATAATACGAAGTACTTGGGCCTGGTGCTCGACGGGCGATGGTGGTTTCGGGAGCATTTCCGCAGGCTCGTCCCGGGGCTCGTCGGCATGGCGTCCGCCTTATCATGGCTTATGCCGAATGTGGGCGGACCGAGTGCTGCATGCCGACAGCTGTACGTGGGAGTCATCCGGTCGATGGCCTTCTATGGCTGGCACCGGTGTGGGCGGGGTCCATGACCGCCCGACTCAGGGCCCTTCTGTGGCGTCCACAGAAGGCCATGGCGGTCAGGATCATCCGCGGGTACCACACGGTGGCAACGGAGGCGGCGTGCCTATTGGCCGGGACTCCCCCGTGGGACCTGGAGGCGGCAATGCTCGCCGACTTGTATCGGCGGGTGTTGGGGGTGCGAGGGGAGGGCGGTGTTGTTTCCTTAAGGGAGCTCACCGCCTGGCGCGTCGACGCCCGCCGAGACCTCATCGCCCGTTGGGCAGACCGGCTGGAGAGGCCTCGATACGGTGTCTGGACCATGGAGGCCTTCTGGCCGGTACTGATGCAGTGGTTGGGAAGGCGGCACGGGGTGCTCTCCTTCCGACTGGTACAGGTCTTAACGGGGCATGGATGCTTCGGCAAGTACCTGCACACGGTCGCTAGGAGGGTGAGAACACCGTCCTGCCACCACTGCGATTGCGACGAGGACACAGCGCAGCACACGCTCGAGGTCTGTGCCGCTTCGGCAGAGCAGGGTCGTGAGCTCGTCGCAATCATCGGTGCTGACCTGACGCTGCCGACCATCGCTAGTGAGATGCTCGGCAGCATCAGGAACTGGGACGCGGTCGCAGCCTTCTGCGAGGCACTGAGCTCGCAGAAGGAGGCGGCGGGTCGCGCGCGCGAGGAGCACAGCCTCGACGAAGCGACCCGCTGCCAGCGACTGGGGCGGCGCAGGCGCGACTACCTGCGTGCCATGCCGCCCTAGCCGAGGCCGCGGCTGACGTGACCGGGGATTAGTCCGTCACCCGCCGAGAGGCCGACAGCGTAAAGAAAGACCGACGTCCTCCCCGAGGAGAGGACGTCGGTCGATGGGAGGGTACCCCAAGTAGGGGGTATTCTGTCGGGCTGACCGCTGATGACAACTAACCCTGCTCCGGTGGTCGGTCCAACGACGAAGGCGACGTGGTGTTGTGGGGTTGCGGGTGTTGTGTGCTTACGCCCCTCTGTCGCCCCGGACGGAGTGGTGCGAGGAGCGCGACGACCGCAGTCCACCCCAAAAAAAAAAAACAAAAAGGCATTATAATACAGCATACAACATCTATGCAAGAGATGGAAAACTTGAATAAAACGCTGTACAACACCTTTGACCAGCGTGGTATAGTAGGTTTATTTCCCTCCCATTGTAGAGGAGGCTCAAGCCCAGCAGTGAGACGTATAAATGCTGTAATGATGATGATGGCGATATAGATGAACGGACCCTTTAAACTAAATTACATTGCTTAATTCTTAAGAGACCAATATGCATAATGCATATGCATTTTACCGTATCCTGTTCAGTCTCATGAAAAAGTTATTAAAAGCAGCTGGACATTAGTTAACTGTGTATAACCACTCTCAAAATTTTCATTACGCCATTTAAGTAAGATATTTGTGGATTCATGTTCCTTGTCTCATCCAACTATAAATGACTAGCAACCCGCCCTCGCTTCGCTTCGGTTTCAGTTGACTTGCCCGCGTAGTTCCCGTGGCAATACCGGGATAAAATAGCCTATGTTACTCCCTGATATTACAGCTTTCCATTGGTGAAAGAATTTTTGAAATCGGTTCCGTGGTTTAAGCGAAAAAGCGTAACAAACAAACAAGCTTAATTTCGCATTTATAATATTAGTAAGGATGAGGTTATGTGAGCAGAGTTTGCAGCAATGTAGATTTAGAAAAGACGCTGTCTGCTCAACTGTTCACGATTTTGAATTATATAGATTTGTAATACAAACGTAGTGTTTGTTTTATGGACATTTTATTTTTTACACCATCTATAAGTGATTTGTTTCTGATACTCAGTTTTATAAGCACAGCATAAATAAATTCCACTTAATACAACATATTATAGTCAGGCCACTTTTATAACGAAGGAAATTCAAACTACTATGCCAACCAGAGAATTTGATATAATGCTTTATTTTGAGTTTGCCTGCAATATATTTACTTAAATTGCTTAGACGTCTGACGATACTACGAAGGAATAAATAACATATTTTTTTTTTCTTTGGGGTGGGTTGCGGTCGGCGCGCTCCTCGCACCACTCCGTCCGGGGCGACAGAGGGGCATATAGCACGCAACACCCGCAACCCACCCGAACACCACGTCGCCTTAGTCGTTGGGCCGACCACCGGAGCAGGG
This sequence comes from Lymantria dispar, assembly GCA_032191425.1. Classification (NCBI taxonomy): domain Eukaryota; kingdom Metazoa; phylum Arthropoda; class Insecta; order Lepidoptera; family Erebidae; genus Lymantria; species Lymantria dispar. The sequence continues at coordinate 20,773,692 of CM063449.1, forward strand.
TTACTTGTCATCAGTTGTCGGCCCGACGGAATACTCCCTACGTGAGGTACCCTCCCATCGACCGACGTCCCCCCCTTGGGGAGGACGTCGGTCTTTCCTCACGCGGTCGGCCTCTCGGCGGGTGATGGACTAATCCCCGGTCACATCACCCGCGGCCTCGGCTAGGGCGGCATGAGGCGCAGGTATTCGCGCATACGCCGCCCCAGTCGCCGGCGGCGGATCGCCTCATCAATGCTGCGCTCCTCGCGCAGGCGATCCGCCGCCTCATAAATAACATAATGATAAATTGCATTCTTCATAATCTCAGCCCATATACGTCCCATTGCTAGGCTCGATACTCATCCACAATAGGAGAGAATTGAATCTACTATAAGTACCATGCTAGTCAGATGGTTGGATTTAGGAAAGCATTTTATTTTTTTTTATCTTGCATAAATGTTATATGCATATCCCTTAATTGTCTTTTCCCACTTGCCGGATAAGGGATATTCGTACTGCGTCACCACAGGGAAATAATATGTATTCTTAACTTCCGACACTACGTTGATCTTTTATTGCAAATGTTTTAAATCTGATTGCTATTCGTCTATAAAATGTTTTAAAAAACCTTTCGATAAGAGGGTTTATTTTTAATAGATGTTACCTAATGATTTCTGATGTTTACGCGAGTATTATACATTTTAAATAAAACTACTTTACGGATTTTATCGCGTTTGTATTTGATTTTTGATTACCCGACGTTTCGAACACTTTACAGCGTTCATGATCACGGGTGGACTAAGATGTCTCACGTCCAACAAGTCATCGTTACTGCAGAAAATTTTATAATTATCTACCCGATACAGAAATTAGTTATTAAATATTGACCCACATTTTGATACAAAATTTATTGCCAGTGTAAGAAGAAAATGATTCTATATGAAAAAATTATATTGTTTATGGTTAGTAATAATTAAACATTAAAATTAATAGTAATTATATTTAAAAAACTAACTAATAATCTAGTATACTACCACCGGATCGGAACACGGTTACACTGAGAAAGATCCGGCAAGAAAACTCAGGTAACATGATGCTAAATTAAAGTTAATTTTGAAGGCGGCTTACTTTATGTTACTAAAAAGGTTTTAATTTATAAAATTATCTTTAGTTATTATTATTGTGGGTCAAATCTATACAATATGAGCTCACGGTGTCTTGCAGTCTTGTGGTGGTCTTTTTGGATTTCTTTTTAATAATGTTTATAACAGGATCCCAGCTTGATGGTAACACCCAGCCATCCTCTCTATTGAAATTTTTGTGTTTTTTAATCTCAATAGCCTCGCGTACCATTCTAGGCAGGTATCGGTGTTCTTTTGCGAGGATTTGTGGTTTATCAAACCTGATGTTATGGTGGGCGCGGTCCTGACTATGTTCACAGACTGCAGACCTAGTGTCCCGGCGGTGCTTCACATCGGCTATGTGTTCTTTGATCCGAGTTCTTATGGATCTCTTTGTTTGTCCAATGTAAGAGAGACCACAGTCACAGTCAAGTTTATATACTCCTGCATCTTGTAAAGGGATCTGGCACTTGACAGGTGGTAAGAATTGGCTAATCCTCTTCAGTGGCTTAAAATAAGTTTTAATGGAAGAGCGTTTCAGGATGTAGCCAATCTTGTCAGTGACTCCTTTGACATAAGGTAGTATTGCAGGAAGGCGCTCAACTGTGGGTGGTTTCACTCGGTCTCTGCGACGGGGGCGAGGAACTGGCAGCTTGTTTGCACGTAGCACCTGCTTGACATGCTGCAGCTCCCCAGCCAGGTGTTCATCGTCACAGATTCCTCGTGCTCTCTGCAACAAAGATTTACACACGGTAGCTAACTGTGAAGGGGGATGATGAGAATCACCGTTCAAGTATCTGTCTGTATGTGTTGCTTTGCGATACACTGTATGACTCAAGGTGTTATTAGGGTTACGTATAACCAAAATGTCTAAGAAGGCTAAAGAGTTATTTGACTCCAGTTCCATAGTGAATTGAATTTTTGGATTAATGGAGTTAAGATGGTTTAGGAATATGGTTATTTTGTCTGTGGGTAATATTGTGAAAGTGTCATCTACGTACCGCTTGTAGAACCTGGGTGTGACAGGTGAGCTTGATAAGGCCGTCTCCTCGAAGTCCTCCATGAATATATCGGCAACGACAGGGGAGACCGGCGAGCCCATAGCCACTCCATCTACTTGCTTGTAGAAGTCATCATTCCACATTAAATAGCCAGTTGTTAGGCATTGACGTAACAGTTCCGCATATCCCAATGGCATATTATTGTCAGATAGCTTCTTAGATATGGTTTCGATGCAATCCTCCACAGGTAGAGAGGTGAAGAGTGATGTGACATCAAAACTGACCATAGTTTCATTGTCAGCGAGATGTAGATCTTTGATTTCACTGACAAAATGGTAAGAGTCTTTCACAAATGCACTGGTGTGTCCCTGGAGTTGGGAGAGGACTTTCGCAACCTTCTGTGCTAATTTATAAGTCGGCGTGTCGATCTGACTTACTATTGGTCGCAGTGGTGCATTTGATTTGTGTATCTTGGGCAACCCATATAATTTAGGTGGTTTGACGCATGGTGGTATTAGATTTTTCACGTCTAGATGTAATGTATCGGAGTACTTTATTATTAGTTTCTTTGTGTTCTTTAGAACGACATTGGTGGGGTCTGTTTTGACCTTCTTGTACGTTGTTTCATCCGACAAAAGTTGGTTAATTTTATCATTATAATCCGACGTATTCATAACCACGGTCGCGTTTCCTTTCCATAACATCAGGTTTGATAAACCACAAATCCTCGCAAAAGAACACCGATACCTGCCTAGAATGGTACGCGAGGCTATTGAGATTAAAAAACACAAAAATTTCAATAGAGAGGATGGCTGGGTGTTACCATCAAGCTGGGATCCTGTTATAAACATTATTAAAAAGAAATCCAAAAAGACCACCACAAGACTGCAAGACACCGTGAGCTCATATTGTATAGATTTGACCCACAATAATAATAACTAAAGATAATTTTATAAATTAAAACCTTTTTAGTAACATAAAGTAAGCCGCCTTCAAAATTAACTTTAATTTAGCATCATGTTACCTGAGTTTTCTTGCCGGATCTTTCTCAGTGTAACCGTGTTCCGATCCGGTGGTAGTATACTAGATCATTAGTTAGTTTTTTAAATATAATTACTATTAATTTTAATGTTTAATTATTACTAACCATAAACAATATAATTTTTTCATATAGAATCATTTTCTTCTTACACTGGCAATAAATTTTGTATCAAAATGTGGGTCAATATTTAATAACTAATTTCTGTATCGGGTAGATACTTATAAAATTTTCTGCAGTAACGATGACTTGTTGGACGTGAGACATCTTAGTCCACCCGTGATCATGAACGCTGTAAAGTGTTCGAAACGTCGGGTAATCAAAAATCAAATACAAACGCGATAAAATCCGTAAAGTAGTTTTATTTAAAATAGATGTTACCTTTCAATAAAAGACAGTAAATTTAAAAAAAAAAAAGGTGCGTGTACTTATGTACGCGCGTGAGAAGTTATACTTCTTTGGCATCATTAAAAAATAGTTTTTAATTGCATGCAAATAATTAATTACAATGAAATAATAGAAGGATTGGAAAAGGATAATCAACAAAGTTCAGTTTAATAGTCATCAAATTTAAACTAAAAGAATCTTAGATTGATCTTAGATATCAATAATTAATATTAAAAATTGAAAATTAATATATTTATATAATAATATATTTAATATATATATTTAATATAAATTTATATAATATATAATTAATATATGTATATATATATATATATATATATATATATATATATATATATATATATAATTATTAAAAACAAAATTTAGAGAATAATAAATATATAAGACATAATTTGTACTAAATATTATAAGATTCTTAATTTTAAATGTTTATTATTGATTATTTAATATTTTAAAACTAAATTTAATAATAAATTCAAAAATTGAATTTAAGGTTAAGCAGACAGCTTCATACTGTTAATTTTGTGTCACAGATGCGCGCGCATCTTAAAATTTCACTCTCATCATTTTTTCATAACGCGCCTAAAGAAGTAAAACTTCAAAACTTTTTTGATTATTTAAAAAGGCACGGCTAATGTTTTAATTATTTTTACTGAATAGTCAGGAATTACAACTTACTAAATGTTATTAGTGAATAAATCTATTAACTTTATTAGCCTTCCACACGTTATAAAATGCATTAATATTACCACTATAAACATACTTATAGCAAGGCGATGCGATGAAGTAAGACTTACTAACAACAATATAACCGTATCTAATATTCGTGATATTCATGTTCATGCTCCAATGAGCTGCTGTTCGTTCAGCCATTCGACTACTTCCACTCTAGGAAATGTTGCGTTTGAAATTCACTGCAACTTAACTGTGTATGACAACACCATACTGTATATATTTGTTAATACATAATACCTAAGAGAAGGAAAACTCTAAATGAAACCCTATACCAACATGTCTGACCAGCATGGTCATCATCATCATCATCATCTTGCTCTTATCCCAATTACTTGGGGTCGACGCAATATGTCATCTGTTTTGACATATTGCAAAAAGTTTCGGCAATGACTTTTATGACCGGCCGCCGCAGGCTGTCTGACCAGCATGGTATAGTAGGTCAAATGCACTCCCATTGTGGAGGAGGCCCGAACCCAACAATGGGACGTATGTGGGCTGGGATGATGATGATGATGATGATAATACCTACAAGAAATTATATACATATAAAACTAGCTGACCCAACAGACGTTGTTTTGTTCAAATAAAATTAAAGGGATTCTCCTTGAAATAGACAGCAGCACCACCTACCGGGTTCAATTGTGAATCTAAACCATTCTCAAATCCCCTTGAACACATACAAAAAATTTCATCAACATCGGTCCAGCCGTTTAGGAGAAGTTCAGTGACATACACACGTACACAAGGAATATATATATAAAGATAAAAATAACATATTAATTAACAGAAAAAGGGCTTGCGTAGTCTATTGATATAAATAGAATAATCTCATTTAAGTAACCTAACCTTCAACGGAATTCTCTTAATTTTTACCTATGCAGTTCCCGTTCCCTTGGGAATACCAGCATAAAATATAGCATATTACTAGGTGATGATGTAGCTTTCCGTTGATGAAAGATGTTTTTAAATCGGTTTAGTGATTTGTGATTTAAGCAGGTAAGCGTAACGAATAAACTAAACTATGTATTAATTAGTATTAGGTGCATATACATATGTAGGTGCACACAATTTGAAGTTACTCAACTCCATTCAACATTAATTGTCGTAATTTGTAAGATATTCTTATATTTATAAGTTATTTATAAGCAGCTATTATAGCGGTCCGCGTTATTTATTTCCTCATAGAGAATATAAGCATGATGGCTTAGAATATAAAGTGATATTACGAACTTAATCACTGTTAATGGGGCGATACCCGAAAGAGTAACCCGCTGAACCGGCCATGGATGTCAAGGAGCCAGAGGTCGTCCCAACGGCGATGGGGAGGGAATACGGTAGATTATGGGGCCACACGTCACCCATCCGTCGCCCCAGGCGGATTGGGCGGGATTTATCCAGAAAAAAAGAGGAGACATTTCTAGAAAACCTCTGTTAATGAGTGACTTACGTTGCACATAAAAGGCGTCCATTGTAAAAATTTCACGTAAGTAGCTCCGCTCCAGCTATGCGATGATGAATGAGGAAGTCGGGACAAGTAATTATATAACTACTAGCAGACCCGGCCACGCGTTGCTGTGGCTAATGTTTTTGTTATATTACATTTTATTAAACTATTTTATATTTAAGTGGACTGTAGGAGAACATCTCATGGAGGTCGTCATATTTTTTTACAAATGGCATATATGTAAAAAAGCAAGTTAAAATCGTAATATGACACATTTGTAGGTTTGACATAGCAGCGCCATCTATTAATTAATTACTCAACCCAGTTAACAGATATCGTCACCTGTTAAAATTGTTTGGAGTTAACAGATAATTGTGAATGTCAAACAATAGACAAATATAATTTGCAATAAAAGAGTATTGCGACTATAAATTAAGATGTAAGCTATCCTATCTTTCAAGTTGGATCAAACTGCACACGGTGTGCAAATTTGATTAAAATCGGTTAAGTAGTTTAGGAGTCCATCGCGGACAAACAACGTGACACGTAATTTATATATATTAAGATTTAAATAAATAGTTGACATACTCTACTTCATCAGCTTTATCATCCCGCTCTTATCCCAATTACTTGAGATCGACACGTACATATTGTAATAGTACTTCTCTACTATCGTACATATTGCGTGTTATTAGCATTATGATCGGCCGCTTGCCTGACGTCACTATTCTCCTGTGCAATGTAACTGTGAACCAGATGGCATCTAATAAAGATAGCCTATGTCGATATAAAACTTATAGTCTTTAACTCTTAGTCTTCGGCATGCATTCTGATGTTTACCCAAGTATTACATCCTTACTAATATTATAAATGCGAAAGTAAGGATGTTTGTTTGTTTGTTTGTTACGCTTTCACGCTTAAACCACCTAACCGATTTTAAAACTTCTTTCACCAATGGAAAGCTACAATATCAGGGAGTAATATAGGCTATATTTTATGCCGGTATTCCCACGGGAACGGGCACTACGCCGTGGGTAAGGCGACTGAAACCGAAGCGAAGCGAGGGCAGGTTGCTAGTTATAAAAAAAAACTATTTTTACGGAATTTGTCGCGTTGTCTTATCTTAGTCATCTTTTACTACATCTAAGTACAATGTAAAGCTTGATAGTATTCGTATAAATAAAAATAATGTAATATCATAAAAAAATAAATCAATAAAATTATATTGAAAGCTATTCTTGTATTAAAATATTTATTTAAATAGAGTCGAGATAATAATAAGCTCCTTGAATTAAGTAGTCACTTGACATTATGTATTGTGTAAAGGAAATTCGTCTTACAATTTACGTTTTGTAATACTTTTAACAGTTACATAGTTCTCTCTCCATTATATTTTTCTTTACCTTTGTTCGTTACGAAGAAAAGCTTATAGTGATGAAAAAAGAAAATCGTGAATGTCGTGGAATCCTAGATTGGAATGAAGTACCTTTCGTAGCGTATCATTATTGATAAACGTATTATATTTTTGATTAACAAATACGGAAATAAAAATAAATGAATTATTAGCGTCTTATTTTTTTTTTTTTGTGTGTGGGCTGCGGTCGGCGTGCCTCCGCACCACTCCGTCCGGGGCGACAGAGGGGCTTAAGCACGCAACTCCCGCAACCCACCCGAAAACCACGTCGCCTTCTTCGTTGGGCCGACCACCGGAGCAGGGTTAACTTGTCATCAGTGGTCGGCTCGACGGAATACCCCCTTCTTGGGATACCCTCCCATCGACCGACGTCCCCCCCCTCGGGGAGGACGTCGGTCTTTCCTCACGCGGTCGGCCTCTCGGCGGGTGACAGACTAATCCCCGGTCACGTCACCCGCGGCTTCGGCTAGGGTGGCATGAGGCGCAGGTAGTTGCGCCTGCGCCGCCCCATTCGCCGGCGGCGGTCTCCTCATCGAGGCTGCGCTCCTCGCGCAGGCGATCCGCCGCCTCCTTCTGCGAGATCACTGTCTCGCAAAAGGCTGCGACCGCGTCCCAATGCTCGACGCTGTCGATCATCGCCCTAGCGATGGCCGGCAGCGTCAGGTCGGCACCGATGATTGCGACGAGTTCACGGCACTGCGTGGCCCAAGCGGCGCAGGCCTCGAGTGTATGCTGCGCCGTGTCCTCGTCGCAATCGCAGTGGTGGCTGAACGGTGTACTCTCCCTCCTCACGACCTTGTGCAGGTATTTGGCGAAGCTCCCATGCCCCGTCAACACCTGCACTAGTCGGAAGGAGAGCACCCCGTACCGCCTTTCCAACCACTGCATCAGCATCGGCCGGAAGGCCTCCACGATTTGCACCCCGATCCGAGGCCTCTCCAGCCGGACTGCCCAACGGGCAATGACGTCTCGGCGAGCGTCGACCGACGCGCCAGGCGATGAGCTCCCTCAAGGAAACAACACCGCCCTCCCCGCGCACCCCCGACACCCGCCGATACAACTCGGCGAGCATTTCCGCCTCCAGGTCCCACGGGGGAGTCCCGGCCAATAGCCTCCGCTGCCTCCGTCACCACCGTGCGGTATCCGCGGATGGCCCTGACCGCCATGACCCTCTGTGGTCGCCACAGAAGGGCCCTAAGTCGGACGGTCAAGGACCCCGCCCACACCGGTGCGCCGTACAGGGCCATCGACCGGATGACCCCCGCGTACAGCCGTCGGCACGTAGCGCTCGGTTCGTCCACGTTCGGCATAAGCCACGATAGGGCGGACGCCGCGCCGACGAGCCGTGGAGCGAGCCTGCGGAAATGCTCCCGGAACCACCATTACCCGTCGAGCACCAGGCCCAAGTACCTCATATGGGCCCGGATGCTGATGTCAACCGAGTGGACGGTGATCGAGACGCCGATGGGAGGGCTCATACGGCGCCCATGGAACAAGAGGGCCTCCGTCTTGTCCAGGGCGACCCTCAACCCCAGCGCGACCCTCACCCCCAGCTATATACTCCCTGATATCATAGCTTTCCATTGGTGAAAGAATTTTTGAATGCGGCTCGGTGGTTTAAGCGTGAAAGCGTAACGAACAAACTTACTTTCGCATTTATAATATTAGTAAGTATTACAATATTATTATCTCTTTAGGCTGTGCACGTTAGACGATAGCGGTTACTTAAAAAAAGTATGTGTGTGTGTGTGTACTCATGTACGTACATACGTAAGAAATAATAATTCTTTGGCGGAACATGATAAAATCGCATTGTAAAAATTTTGACTAAACTTCAGGGTGTCACTTTTTAGGCGAGGCCGCGGGTGACTGGACCGGCGATTTAGTTCGTCGCCCGCCAAGAGACCGACCGCGTGGTCGGCCCAACGACGAACGCGACGTGTCACGGGTAGGCTACGGATGTGCGTGCTTGCGCCCCTCTGTCGCTCCGGACGGAGTGATGCGAGGAGAGCGCCGACCGTAACCCACCCCGCAAAAAAAAAGTATCACTTTTTCGTGACGGTATGCACACGCATCTTAAAAATTAATCATCATTTTTGCGCATACGCCAAAATAAGTATAAATTCATTTGATATTCTGCAATCCAATTAAACTTTAAGTCAATCTCATAACAAAGGAAAACAACGGTTACGATGCATAATTATAATGACTACGAAATTATATTGACGGTTATAAATATTTTCTTTTAAAGGTATTTTAAAACAAAAACCTTAAGATCCAGTTTAAAGTAAGCTCCTCTTTTTAAGTTATAGTACCTAAACCTTTTATATATATTCAGTGAACAAAACGGCGGATCTCTAAAAGTTGCAAAAATTCGAGATGGTTCACAGAGTCTTAGGAATTATAACGGTTTCCCTGTTTTCGGCATGAAAAACATAATTTTAGGAATATTTCTTTTTACGTTCTAGCCATTCATTTCGTTCATTTTAAATCTTAATTGCCTTAGAATTAGAATGATGGACAAATTATTTATTTAAAATGTAAGCTTCACGTCAATCACGAGTAGGTACAGAAATTCTATCCCAAGTACATAATTTATTTCGTTAGTTACTATAGTAAAAGTGCTGCGTGGGGTACCATATTCGTAGCCGAATAGGCTACGAACGCTACCAATCCTTAGAATTCTCATGGATGTCATAAAATACGCCTGAGAGCGTTATATCCACCTAGGCCAACTTCACCTGTTGCCGTCGGGTCAACAATTATATTCTCAATGAAGGTTGATGTCAGAAGGGCGGCCGCTCATAAAACGATTTCCAATAACTTTTGCAATATGTACGATGAAGAATGGAATGGATTGGGATAAGAGTAGGATGTAATGAATTACTATAATAAAATGTCACTCTTGATAATGTCATACTTACGAACATATTATTATTTACCGGCAATCGTAGAGTTACAGTCTCAGAATATTTTGCTATATACAACCTAAATGAAAAAATGGGTAGAATGCGCTACAAGGGTTTCGTCTAAGTTTTACGCCTAGCCACTTTTTTAACATAAAAGTTCCATTGGAATTATTTTGAATGAGAATTACAACATATGGCCTCACTACACTCACTCAATCTCTTAATTATATAATTACAAAATATCGGGTTGACCGAGCTCTTCTCGGTATATTTTTTTTTTGTAAATTGTATTTTTGACGAACATATATTAAAGAAAAAATAAAGATGATGAAATTATAAGAAAAATATTAAAAATTAAAAAACAGAGAAATATTTTTTTTTTTTCTTGGGTGGGCTGCGGTCGGCGCACTTCCGCACCACTCCCGCAACTCCCGCAACCCACCCGAAAACCACGTCGCCTTCTTCGTTGGGCCGACCACCGGAGCAGGGTTAACTTGTCATCAGTGGTCGGCTCGACGGAATACCCCTACTTGGGGTACCCTCCCATCAACCGACGTCCCTCCCTCGGGGAGGACGTCGGTCTTTCCTCACGCGGTTGGCCTCTCGGTGGGTGACAGACTAATCCCCGGTCACGTTACCCGGAGTAATACTTAGAGCCGATCTCAGGCTGTTTGAATGCGACTGGACAATTGTCCAACTGAGCTATTGTTACTCTAACGGCTAAATTTACATTCCTATTCTTATGACATTTTATTGATTAGCTGAAAATATTGACAAGACAACACATTTTTGTCTCCGAAACCCCCGTATACTAAATTTCATGAAAATCGTTGGTGCTTTTAAATGTTTTCAAAAAATCAGTATAATAACACGACTTGGTATTAAATTTAATTTAAAACACCTAATGAAGGCACGGATAGCGTTGTGATCTAGGTACTAGGTACTTATACAATCCACAAATTATAGTTCCGAGTCCGAAAAATCATTTGTGACCGTTAATTGTATGTTTGTAATATCCCACGCGTCCCTAGGATTTATTCCATTACGAGATATTATTTGTTAAAGCTATAAAAAAGGAGTTAATAGTCATTAAAACTAATAGCTAATTTCTTTGTGTGCTATTACATTTTATAAATAATTAGTCTAATACACACTTATTTGGTACGAAATACCTAAATATCGTTGCATACGTAGACATATAGTTTCACATACTGCCAAATCGTGGGATAAACATTACCTCCCCATGAACTTCCGGTGAATAATAACCAGATTGTATGCACAAATCAAATTAGCTTGCATACGAATATCATCTTTATCCATATAATTTAACAGTACACCAATTTACAAATCACCAAATAATTGTGTACTTTCCAACTGAATGCTTGGAGTATGATCTGCAGAGAGTTTGGTCTATCTGTGATTCGTCGTCTCGTCTCGAATCACATACATCCCACTGCTGGGCTCGAGGCTACTCCACTAGGTGGGAAGTTGACCTTACTGGTCAGACAGGTTGGTACAGGGTTTTGTTTCGAGTTTTCTTTCTCTTGCATAGATGTAATATGCGTATTACATCCCTTAGTTGTCCTTTACGATATCCGCGGACAAAATAGGGAATGGTGAATTGTATTCCAATTCCGTCACCACACGGATATCTATGATTAGCAATGCTTTTATAACGACCACTGTAAGTCACTGTTTAATGATTTATTTTCATATTTCTCAGTGTTTTCTTATATATAAATAAAAGTTTCATACAAAAGTTTACAAATTCCACTTACACTAACTTATATGATCTAATTATGTCTTACACTTATAATACTTCAACTAATTTCAATAAAAACAACATAAAAAATACCACTTTAAATTGATTAACTTATAATGTTACGTGAAGGGTTGTCAATACTATATTCTTTTAATTGCTGTTAGTGGCAAACGAGCATAACGAACAAAATACCTGATGCTAAGTGATACTGTCGCTCAATAGAACTTTACTAGGACGCTGCCTACTGTGAAGAAAGTGAAGGAAGTGTGAATGCGTGCAATGAGGTTCGGTGATACTAAACGCATCATAATAACCCACCTCACACAAACATCCTCAGAAAGTTGGACCTCCGGCTTCCTCACTAACCGAACGAAGAGTAGCAAGAAACTACTACAACTTAGACGTTGATTTACTGCAAGAGTGTGATACTACTCTGGACGGATCGGCCCACAGCTGACGACAGACGACTGTTGACAGTATATTCCTACCATTTAGAAAATTATTATTATATCAACATTACGCTTTACATTATGTTAAGATTAGTTCTTATCTACTGAAAGCGACAGTTTTCAATTCTGAATCGCTCTGTAAGTTCTGAATATAATGAGGAAGTCCTTAAAAAGTTCTTAAATATCATTTTCTCAATTAACATAATTATTTTACTACTCTCAGGGTTAAAGAAATGCTAAATATCAACGACTCGCCTGCCTTAATCAGTAATAATGCAAATTTTTTTACTAATTATTATGGCAAATACATACAATGGTCTTATTTAGATAAAAATTTCAAATTTATATTATAAAAATTACTGAGAATAATTAATAGCAGTTTTAATTTGATCCGTGAATCAAGCTAAGTACCTCACAATCAAGAATCTACCCTCTACCTCACACCAGCCAGACGGCTAATCCATAAGTTTTTGTTCGAGATATGCTTTTCTTACAATGATATTTCCTAAGGTCGTCTTTTACTACAACTACAGAAGACATTTTGGTGTGTTCTTACTTTATCATCATAAGAAATTTATAACAGTTAACATATTTATTTGATATGAAATCTACCTGCCAATCTGTGTAGCCTAAAATCATCATCATCATCATCATCTCAGACCATATACGTCCCACTGCTAGGCTCGGGCTTCCTCTGCTATGGGAGGGAACACGACTAAGAGATAAAGTGTGTCCGAATGGTGACGGAATAAGAATATATCTCACCACTTCCTAGCTTGCCCGTGGATGTCGTAAGAGACGACTAAGGGATATAATATGCAATAATATCTGTGCAAGAGAAGAAAAACTCGATACAAAACTCTGTACCAACCTGTCTGCCCAGCATGGTATAGTAAGGTTAATTTCTCTCCCTTGTGGAAGAGGCCCAAGCCTGACTGTGAGACGTATATAGGCTGAGATGATGATAATATTTATGCACAGAAGGAAAAACTCGAAACAAAACCCTATACCAACACGTATGACTAGCAGGCGTGGCGTAAATCAAATGCTCTCCTCTTTTGAAACCGGAACTCAAGCCAAATAGTGGAACGTATAACGTAACGTACAGTTCATAACTGTAATGATAATAATGATTTTGTGAATAAAATAATTAAATAGCATGCAAATCATCGAGCAACTGGACGCTATACTCTGATTAAATTGTAAAACATATACCAATGAGTTTAATTTACGCCACTGTGTTTTCCAAATAAATGTTAAAACGTTCGTGAAATAAATTGTATTGATTATATGTTGTATGTATATTGGCTGGCTGTCTTTCATGTATACAAGTAATATAGAAGTGCATAGATAAATTACTCTTATGTACGTATTAATCTCAGTAACGGTCATTTCAATAATATTTTGCGTAACTGTTGAGAAATCTAATATATTAAAATTTAAATTGAAAAAAAGAAACCTTATTGGTGGTTTTGAAGCACTGACTATAAATGTAATAAATTTAATAAAGTGTAGAATGCCAATGACAACATAGGCATTCCTTTAGAGAAAATAACTGCCAACATATGCATCATCATCATCTTACTCTTATCCCAATTACTTGGGGTCGACGCAATATGTCATCTGTTTTGACATATTGCAAAAAGTTTCGGCAATGACTTTTATGACCGGCCGCCTGCCTGACGTCAACCCTCCTTGGGAATGTAATCGTTGACCCAAATGGTACCAGATGGAGTTGGTCCGGGTCAATCTAGGGCTCTTAGTCGTCTTTTACGACACCCACGAGCAAAGTAAGGGTTGGTAGTATTCGAAGCCGATACCACACAGCTGCCAACTGCCAACATATGCATGTTAAGTAATTGTTTAAGCGATTGACAAATAGTTGATCTAAGTCAAAATGTAAATTGTACGCATTAACTGTGTGTAAGTTGAAAAAATGTATACAAGTTCAAAGCAGCAAGTTGCCTTTTTTAACAAAAAAAAAAGATACCATTTGCATAACAGATTACTTTTATTTTTGTAATTGCTACTAAAAAGATATTATTAATCTTCTCACGAAATCCCACAGTGAACGTCAATCTTTTGACTCTAATCACGGGATTTACTTTAAACGTCCCCATTCGTACTGGCCTCTTAGCGAATCCTTTTGAGAAAAAAGTTGTTAAAAAAGCGGCGCAAAAACAAAAGGAAATAGTCGGGGCGGTCCCAAGAGAGTCGTTGTTAGCCCTGGGACGGTACTTAAATCAAATGTTCACCATTCAAGGAAATTATAAGAACAGGGCACGGATTCTCCGTACCTTTCGAGAGAATCCCTCTTGGATAAAAAGGCTTACTTAGAAACAGTGTTGAAAATAGTACTTTAATAATATTTTATATTGACAATAACATAATTTATATTGAGTGTAGGTTTTTTTCTAAATAATATAAATATTGTATATACTGTGATAGAAATACATTGCAATTCGCCACTTTCGCCCTTTCGTTCACGCGACTTTCGTAAAAAATAATAATACCACTTCAAAAAGAAACAAACTCGAATTCAAACCCTGTGTCCAATCGTCTGACCAGCTTCATAAATTAAACAGTTAACCTTCTCAACCCATATGCTACGTATAGATTGAAAACTTCTTTATGATCATAATCAAATAACATAAGCACTGTTTGCATATTATGTAGGCTCTAGTGATCAACAAAAGATTAGCAAAGATAACATCATTAACCAAGAAGCTTTTATGAAAAGAAATTATTAGACATGTCAAATAACTGTCCATATGGCGTCGGGATAAGAATACAATTGTCACCACCCCTTGCTTGCCCTTGAATGTCTTAAAAGTCGACGGGCTGCAGATATCTCTTAGGAACTTAGGAACACACACCTACTATGGTCGCCAACCCGCCTGCCAAGCGTAGGATTATAGCACTATCAACTCAAATGAATTCTAGAGCGGAGGCGGATGGCAATGATGAGAATATAAAATCAACTCAAGAGAGGGAGAACACAAAACAATACGTGCTTGATCAGCCTAGGATCATAGGCCGTTTGCACTCTGAACATGGGGGAGGCCAGTAACCAAGAGGCATACATAGCCCACTGCGATTATTCGCTTTATTTAAATATTTACAACTAACAACTCGCCCTCGATTCGCTTCGGTTTCAGTTGTTTTATCCACGTAGTTTCTGTTCCCGTGGGAATACCTGGATAAAACGTAGCCTATGTTACTCCCTGATAGTATAGCTTTCCATTGGTTAAAGAATTTTTTTTTTTTTTTTTTTTGAAATTGGTTCGGTGTTTTAAACGTGAAAGCGTAACAAACAAACAAACTTACTTTCGCACATATAATATAAGTAAAGATTACAATTTAAAATGAAAACCTTAATCAGTGAAACTATTTCTTCCACGAAGAAGAAGGAAGTCTTTGCTCTTATAATTATACAAGCGGCTAAGTTTTATACCTAATAAAATTAATTGTATAGAATTTTTTACAGATTTTATAAATTAGCCGTTTTAGATGTTTTTCTTTATACACACACAAATACCTAGCTAAACGCCAAATTTAAACTTTCTATGCCATCTGGAATTGAGTTAGGTTTTGGATCTGCATGTCAGCCAGTAGGAAGCCATAAAATGTTAAATTTTTAGCCGTTAATATCTAAATAGCTAATAAAGCTGTATTTATAAAATTTAGAATACAAGCTTATCTCATGGATCTCAATATATATAAATACATGTTACTAAAATTGGTCCGTAAATGTCATCCAATAGCTTTTGAGGTGCGAAGCGATTAAAAGTGGCTGGAAACGGTTCTTGTAAATATACATCGGCGCGTTCTTTGCGTGACCTTGGCGTGACACGCCGCCACTTGTCTTGATATGATGATATATAGGCTGAGAAGATAGATTTAGTTGCTACCACTGATATTTCCATTCGATTAAAATACAAAAATCTTTTAAAGAAATGTGAAATAGTTTTTATTGGACTAGTGAAGCCCTACATAAGTTACGTGTCACCGCTTAGTATTAATTAGAAACCGCTTGTTTATAGTATCTGGAAAAACTAACTTGTTTCGTCACAATGCGTTCTCACGGTAATTATTATTAACTTTTTATTAACGGCGATTTAGTATCCCGAGTGAAGTGCACAGTTACGGATTTTCTTTTTTGTTGTTATCTTCGAGAATATTACTTTACCTCACAAACAAACTTAAGGAGCATAATCCGCTTTTCAACTCAAGCTTTTACTCGCCTTATGACAGCGAGCTTAGAGTTTTGAAAGACATTGTGGAGAAAGTTTTTAATCTTTTACCGTGTACACACGTATTCATGACGAAATAACTTTAAATAGAAGCTTGTATATCAGATACAAACTGTAGGTACTCCACACAATTATCATAAAGTATATTCAATGCATATAATAATACGAACATAATAAGACTGAAAATATAATAAGTAAAGCTTATACGCCTTCAACATGTCTGTGTCCATATGTCGAAATCTTCTGAAGCCATCCCCTCCCGCCGGATATGAATAAAATTTTCCTAGCTAAATTGAGAGTGTGCGAAAACGTGTCGATTTCTTTATTTATTCAATACTTTTCTGCTTTGAAACGTTTCTCTTTGGATTCGTGTGCGCTTATCTTATATTTATGAATTCTTTTGGGTTATTGATGTAAAACCACTTTCCTCCTTTAGCGACATCAATCGAAATGTTGCAACAGTCTACCAAACATACGTTTGGATTCAATATTTAATGATTTACAAAGATTGTATTTGTTATTGTAGATCGGTGATAATCATTATTTTGATATCGACATTTGAACGATATTACATTTATCCTTACCTCAATTCCTTAAGAGTTTGATTTATGATTTTTATTAATGACTGTTGAGATATTTTTTAAATTTAAAGCCATTATCTACTCTCTTTAGTGTGTAGAAATGGGTTAAACATATGTCAGCAGACTTTACTTTTTAGTGGAAATCATAAAAAAGGCTAAGAGATCACCAGGAGAGTAGATAGCAATACTCGGCAACATATAAGACCAACTGCTTTCACCAACGCGGCACTTATAAGACCTTAGAAAGGCCCACGTCTAACGATGGACTAAAAGTTAGAAAACTAAAAAACCGGCTAGTGTTTCACTAGATATATGTATTTATACACACAATCCCAGCCAATATACTTAGTACATGTCCAGTTTCCTACAGAATTGGGTTAAAATTGCCATATAATTCTACGATAGTCTCGTATTTTTGGATTATATTAATGTGATGACGTCCTATATTCAAGCTATAGGATACCCATGGAAATGAAAGCGATGGTGACCAAGTATAATTTTAAAATACCAGGCATCATTGCAAAACTCAAAAATATCCTGATTGAATGACTGAATACCCAAACCCCACACCTTTTTTTCGTTCTTATTCATCCTTCTAAACCTAGAATTGGCTATAATCTTCTTGTTCTTCTGCTAGCAAAGATTCTTTCAAAGACCTTTGAAAAAGAGCTTATCAGGACAGTGGAACGTTCGAATTGTGCTGACACGTCGCCGAGGTAGGACAGATATCTAAAAAAGTAACCTGATGGGCAGGCCACTGATATCAAATATCCTAGGAATCAATTTAACTGATGTTCAATAGATTTAAGGCTTAATTATACCCTGCTGTCACTTCAGATGGCCGGAAGTGTCGCAGTTACACCTTAATCTGCAAAAAGAACTACTTAATATAATTATGTTTCGTGGTTAAAATAACCTCACTTGCTTCTACATTTAATTAAAGTACCCAGATGGCCAAGTTTAGCTCGGTCTTTTTTTTTAATAAGGAGTATATATTTTCCATGTAGTGACGGAGTAAGAATATTCACCACCCCCTCTCTTGCCCGTGGGTGTCGTAAGAGACGACCAAGGGATATATATAACACGTAGGAAAACTCGAAATAAAACCCTATACCAACACCTGGCCAGCATGGTATATTTTTGTTTGTGTGTGTGTTTATGTTTGCACGTTTGCAATTTAATTGCAAACGTGCAAACAGTACACCTGAAGATAAGTGTAGCAGCCACTCATGGACCTGTGCAAAGCCGCTGCCTACCGCGAAGAAAGTGAAGGGAGTGTGAATGCGTGCAATGAGGTTTGATGATACTAAAGGCATCACTAAGATCCACCACACGCAAATACCCTTAGAAAGTTGGGTTGTCGGCTCTCTCGCTCATCGAACTAAGCGCAGTAACAAATTGCTACTACTCGGACGTCGAGTTTCTGTGAGTGTGTGGTAGGTAGTACCACACACTCACAGAAACGGACAGGCCCGTGGCTGTAGACAGAAAACTGTCAACAGTGTGGTTCTACCACTATAGAGAGGTAATTTCCCTCCATTATAGACGAGACTCGAGCCCAACCGTGAGACGTATATGAGCTGAAATGATGATGATGATGTTGGTATATTTAAAAATTATATTTGGGTAATAATAGTTTTTCTCACAAAAGAAAAATCTTCGGCTTAAAAATTATTCTCGATGACAGCAGCTAAATTTATATGCATATTCTAATTATATATGTTTTTTATCTCACTGATTTTTTTTTTTTTTTTGTGTGTGGGTCGCGGTCGGCGCGCCTCCGCACCACTCCGTCCGGGGCGACAGAGAGGCTTAAGCACGCAACTCCCGCAACCCACCCGAAAACCACCTCGCCTTCGTCATTGGGCCGACCACCGGAGCAGGTTTACTTGTCGTCAGTGGTCGGCCCGACGAAATACCCCCTACGCGGGGTACCCTCCCATCGACCGACGTCCCCCCTCGGGGAGGACGTCGGTCTTTCCTCACGCGGTCGGCCTCTCGGCGGGTGACGGACTAATCCCCGGTCACGTCACCCGCGGCCTCGGCTAGGGCGGCATGAGGCGCAGATAGTTGCACCTACGCTGCCCCAGTCGCCGGCGGCGGATCTCCTCATCGAGGCTGCGCTCCACGCGCAGACGATCCGCCGCCTCCTTCTGCGAGATCACTGTCTCGCAAAAGGCTGCGACCGCGTCCCAATTCCCGACGCTGTCGACCGTCGCCCTAGCGATGGCCGGCAGCGTCAGGTCGGCACCGATGATTGCGACGAGTTCACGGCGCTGCACTGCCCAAGCCACGCAGGCCTCGAGCGTGTGGCGCGCCGTGTCCTCGTCGCAATCGCAGTGGTGGCAGGACGGTGTGCTCTCCCTCCTCACGACCCTGTGCAGGTATTTGGCGAAGCTCCCATGCCCCGTCAACACCTGCACTAGTCGGAAGGAGAGCACCCCGTGCCGCCTTTCCAACCACTGCATCAGCACCGGCCGGAAGGCCTCCACGGTTCGCACCCCGAACCGAGGCCTCTCCAGCCGGACTGCCCAACGGGCAATGACGTCTCGGCGGGCGTCGACGCGCCAGGCGGTGAGCTCCCTTAACGAGATCTCACCGCCCCCCGCTCGCACCCCCGCCACCCGCCGATACAATCCGGCGAGCATCTCCGCCTCCAGGTCCCACGGGGGAGTCCCGGCCAATAGGCACGCTGCCTCCGTCGCCACCGTGCGGTATCCGCGGATGGCCCTGACCGCCATGACCCTCTGTGGTCACCACAGAAGGGCCCTAAGTCGGACGGTCAAGGACCCCGCCCACACCAGTGCGCCGTACAGGGCCATCGACCGGATGACCCCCGTGTACAGCCGTCGGCACGTAGCGCTCGGTCCGCCCACGTTCGGCATAAGCCACGATAGGGCGGACGCCGCGCCGATGAGCCGCGGAGCGAGCCTGCGGAAATGCTCCCGGAACCACCATTGCCCGTCGAGCACCAGGCCCAAGTACCTCATATGGGCCCGGATGCTGATGTCAACCGATCGGACGGTGATCGAGGCGCCGATGGGAGGGCTCATAAGGCGCCCATGGAACAAGAGGGCCTCCGTCTTGTCCAGGGCGACCCTCAACCCCAGCGCCTCGATCCGCCTGACGACCTCTTCGGTGCCATAGGTCGCCAGGCTTACCGCCTCTTCTAGCGTCCTACCGCGGGCTGTGACGAGCGTGTCGTCGGCGTAACAAATCACGCCCAGCCCGGGCGGGAGGCTCCCCCGCAACGCCCAGTCGTAGCCGATGTTCCACAGGGTAGGTCCGAGGACCGACCCCTGTGGAACGCTCTCTCGGCTTCTAAGGCAGTAGTTGCCCCCCACCCATACGACTGGGGGCTGACTGTGCCGGAACTTGGGCGCGACTCCAAATGGACGTCGCGCGCAAGCACCGGCACAGCAAGGGATTCCCCGGCCTGGCCGGGACCCTCTGGTGAAGTGTAACGTGTATTAACTTCTGCCATCTTGTTGGACGTTTTTAAGTCTTGCCTTGACTATCATTTATCTCACTGATAAAAAATATTTATTATAAATGAAGGTTAACTAGATCAATTGGCCGCCCCCAAAAATTTCTCCCTACAAAATTTCACGGAAATCTTTAGACTTGTTGCCGAGATTCTGAATATATAAAAATATACAAGAATTAAAAAACAACACCTAATAAGCAACTTAAGAAAATAATCCTGGCATTACTAGGGATTTTACAAACATATAATTTAACGGATATAAATTACACCCAAACTCAGAAAAACAATTTGTGGATCGTATAAAGTATTGTCCTGAGTGGGAATCGACCTCATAACACTAACATTGTAGTTATCTTAACCACTACGCTATCTATGCAGTTAATGATATTACATGATAGATGGCAAAAACTTAATGCCCTTTTATTAATGTTACGCAAGTCGTAAATAACCGCTAAGGGATCACGCTAAACAGCCGCTTAGTAGAAAATGGACAGCAGTACTCTCCTTTTTTTAGGGTAGGCTATGGTCTGGACATACCAACTGACGAATCCATCCGGGGTGACGGAAGAGTGGCGTGCGGGCCCATTACTGCTGGGGCTGTATTGAGTGTGTCATCACCGTTGCAAATTACGCCTAGGGAAGAAGGCTACCTCGCCGCGCCCAGTCGTAACCGATATTTGACAGAGTCGAGTCCTAATATCGACCCCTCTGGAACACCTCACGACTTGAGCGTCCACACAGCGTCCCCTTTTCGATCCACGTAGGGGACTCTATGCCCCTTCAAGTAGTCTGCTACTAGTCGCCTTAGGCTCGTATGGAGGAACCCCGTAATACTGCAGCTGATACAGCTGAATGATAGACTATTGAATGCGTTTGTGATGTCCAAATGCCAACAGCACCCTTTCGTCCCTGACTGCATCCGTAATCTTAGCACTCAGTCATAACAAGACCGAGATCATTAAACACACCTTTCGAAAAGCAAATTAAGCGTCCGACAGATCGCAATGAATCCACTTAGGCTAACTATATACCTAGGTAGGCTGTTGTCGAGTCCGGAGGACGTTTTGACTTCAGCAAGAGCACCAGCTGCCCCTCCTTCCAACACCCAGATCATTATACAGATACCAGACAAGCGTGACACGGTCCCAATTCAGACCAGGTTCCAGGTGTTTAAAAACCAGAGCTACAAAAGGGACTAATATTACAATACTCAACTTTAAAGCACATGAAAATCATCCTAAATCTAAAATTTGTAACGTAATAGGAATTAGTACCTATAAATAATCTGATAGCCAGCGTTCGAGATTCCGTTTAAAATGTCCAATCTTATACATAAGTTACACCGATATCTGGAAAGTCCGTGAAAAATATTCTGAAAGCCGCATCGGCCGCCAATATCACCGAAAAACAGCTTAAAAACGTTTCGATAAGTTTGGCTTTTCAAATCTTCGTTTTTTATACCAAGGGATTTGCTTACGGATTGCCTCGCAAACGTAAGCGGTGAGGTTGCTCAATAATTTCCCTTGCCTATATGTTGGCTAATGTGCCTTTAGCGCCAACTAATATATATTTAATTGACGGCGTTAAGGAAACGAGCAATAAATTTCGCTAAGCAGACACATCCTTACCGGATATAATTTATTACTTGCCACATATTTTATGCTATATTTTGTTAAATTTTTATTACAAAGCGATTTCAAATGCCATTTTACATACCCGTGATCATTCTTATTTCAATATTTTATTAACCGTGTAGAATTCTTGATTTTACTATAAATAAATATATTTTTGCTAAAAATAAGCTAGCATTGGTAAAGCTAAATAAGATTAGCATTGAAAGAAACCTACTCTTTCAACACCAATGTGTTAGTCAGTTATGTTACGGCAAACATAGTATAAAACGTGGTCTCTAAATGTCGGCCTCATAAAAAAGCTCAAAGTCGCTCAGCGTGCTATGGAGAGGGCTATGCTCGGTATTTCTCTACGTGATAAAATCCAGAACACGGAAATCCGTAGAAGAACGGGTGTAACCGACATAGCCTGCAGAATTAGCACATTGAAATGGCAATGGGCAGGCCACATCGCTCGTCGAACCGATAACCGTTGGGGAAGAAAGGTTCTTGAGTGGTGACCACGAATCGGACAGCGTAGCGTAGGACGACCCCCCACTAGGTGGATTGACGACATTCTCAAAGTCACAGGGAACCGTTGGATGCAAGTGGCGCAGAACTGTTCCGAGTGGCATTCTCGTGAGGAGGCCTATGTCCAGCAATGGACGTCTGTAGACTGATGGATGGATACATAGTATTCATCATCCCACTGTTATCTCGATTATTCGGAGTTGACGCAATACGTACTCCTCTTTCATTGTACATATTGCTATAATTTTAGAACCGCTGCTTACCTGACGTCAACCTTCCTTGGGAATACATTCATTAACCTAACGACATCAGATGGAGTTAGCCTAGGTCTTCGCAAAGCTCTTAGTCAGCTTTCACGACACCCACGATCAATATAAGGGTTGATGATACTATTCGTAGCCGCCACCACACAGCGTGTATGCAATTCTGTGCGGTGGTGGCTAGTATTATATTATCTGTATAATTAAAAAAAACACAAAAGATGTTTCTATGACCGTTATAGACCTTAAAACCATCCAACCAATGCGCCTCAAACCGGTTTCATTAGAAAACCAATAATGTGAATTTGTATAGAATTTGTACAGAACAACGTCTGTTAGACAACTAGTGAGAATGTAAGTAGTAATTCAATATATGTCGTCTTATAGTCCAGTCAAGATAGGCCCAAAAACAGCTTCGTGCTTACAAAAGGTCGTGTAGTCATGAATTTTTGATATGTTGTTAGGAGTCAAATGAACATAAAAATACACAATTTGCAACTTCCAAAGTGCTGTGCTAACGGTAGGGTGACCATAAAACTATAAAATTTTTGGACATTTTTCAGATTCTGTTGAATATCTTAGTTAAGGAAGGGTCTGACATCTTTAGTTGTTATGAAACATTAGAAGTACACTAAATAAGCTACAATTTGAGACTAAAACCAGCTCTATACCGTTATTGGTTTTTGAGATACAGTTCTTCAAATATAACAGACTTTTTCAAAAAAGTGGATATTTTTCAAAATAGTCGCCTATTTTGTGTAATATCTTCTATAATACGCATTTCACATCAAAACTTACTATGACAAAGTTGTAGTACATTCAATCAGCTTTCATTTGAGATTAAATTGGTACTTGTTGAACCAGTAATTCCCTCAAAAACGGCGGATAATGAAAACCAGTTATATGTCGGTTTTGAGAGTCAATGCAAAAAACTGCTCAAGTCTTTTTAAAGATGATGATGATGATCATAGTTTTGGCAAATAACATACAAATCTTCGAAAATATGCCGAAAAGTGGATATTTTTCGTAACGACCACAAATATTCAAATTTTTTGTAAATCCAAAAAATATGCAAAAATAATGTAAACAAAAACGGCAATTAAAAAAGAAAGAAACATAATCTGTGAGTACCTTCACGCGGTGAAGGTGGTAATAATATACTATTAAATATTATATTGGCTAAAACTCCCAAACTAACAAATAATTTAACCATAGTGCTAAATTAACATGCCTTCGGACTTATATTGTAGTTGTCTATATTGATGCGGTGTATGTGTGGCTGTGTATCCGGTAACGCAGGGGAGCAGCCACCAAACGAGTGGATTGTATTGTAAAAGTGTTTATCTAGAGCAGATTAAGAAAGGTGCAATTGGCAATGAGAACAACAAGAGACGCTTAATAGCTTTTCTTTGTGACGCCTTTCGGACGGAGGGAGTAGAAGTGGCTGTGGCCGAAGAAGATGCAGATCATGAGATCGTCATGACTGCGCTTTCAAAAAGAGCAGTAGCTGATCAGGTAGACATTCTTAACGGTTTATGCACCGAAGAGACAAACGTCTACCTTCAAAAGAGCGCAAAAGGCAAAGCTGGTTGCTGTCACTACTCCTCAAAGTCCTACAACATCCAACAAGACCCCAGTCATCACCAGGAACGGTACTGTTCGCCCACGCTTTTACCGGGTGCGATACTACTTCAGCACCGTTTGGCCAAGGAAAGACTAAAATCACCTCATTCCTCAGCAAAAGTAAAGCAATTGCTGAGCAAGGTCTTTCTTTGTCCAGACTCCACCCTAGAAGGCGTGAAAGAAGCAGGTATCAAGTGCTTTGTGGCTCTGTATGGCGGTGACATCGCGAGGGATAGTTTAGACTTCCTGCGATATAAGACGTTTGTTACGTCAAAAACCTTCAACCTCGCCCGTTTGCCACCGACGGAAGATGTCATAGGCCATCTAGCATGCAGCTAGGTGCTACCTCCAAGTGCAGAAGTGGCGGGGAATTAACTTAAATTCAACTGATTGGGGTTGAAAGCGGTCTCCTCAGGGACTCGCTCCAATTCCCACCACTATGGATCCCGCACCTCCTACCCTTCTGCGAAAAATTACTTGCAAATGCAAGAAAGGCTGCTCTGGGAGCTGTTCATGCAGAAAGGCGGGACGCCGCTGCTCAGTTCTTTGCCAGTCATGCGGTGGCAAATTTTGTGCTAACGTCCCAGATGTGGTGCTAAAATGCTCTGACGATGAAGATGACCCGATAACAGACTGGGCACCTGTCCTGGCATACATCGCATTGATTGGGATACCATCATCATCGTCCGAGCCAAAGCCCGGGTAATCTAAAATAAAAAGAAAAGCTTAGTAGACACGAAAGGAGCTTACGATATTATTAACTAAAACGCAACAATATGGATTTTATTGTTTATTTAATTATTACCATCATTAACATCGTCATCTTTAAAACACAGGTAGAATCGATTAACTCCTCTTTTGGTTTTTTGAAGTCGGTTAGAATGACGTGAAAGCAGTTTATTTGTATTACCCCTCAAAGCCCATGTATTGGTTATTTGCCCTGGTTTTGGTTATCTGCCGTTTTTGAGGGAATTCCTGGTCCTACAGGTACCAATTTGATCTCAAATAAAAGCTAATTAAATGTTCTTCAACTTTTTTCAGTAAGTTTTGGTGTAAAATGCGTATTATAGAAGATATTACACAAAATAGGTGACTATTTTGAAAAATATCCACTTTTTTGAAAAAGCTGGCTATGTTTGAAGGACTGTATCTCAAGAACCAATAGCGATATAGAAATGGTTTTGATCTCAAATTGTAGCTTATTTAGTGTACTTTTAATGTTTCATAGCAACCAAATATGTCAGACCCTTCCTCCATTAAAATAATCAACAAAATCTGAAAAAGGTTCAAAATTTTTATGGTGTTATGGTCACCCTACCGTTAGCACAGCACTTTGGAAGTTGCAAATTGTGTACTTTTATGTTCATTTAGGTCCTAATAACATATCAAAAATCCGCGACTACACGAACTTTTGCAAGCACAAAAATGTATCTTGAATGGACTATTAGCCTGGTCTATGAAAACCGCATTACAAAGTGCAAGTTAGATAACAATGTTCAATACAATATTTATCTATTTTTCCAACTTCTATACCAATAAATAAAATTGGAGTGTCTGTAATGTCAAAATAATAGCCTTTTTTCATGCTCACACGGTTATTTGCACGACACCTATGCCTAAAATAGCAATTAGAAAATTTTTGTCTGTCTGTCTGTTTGTTCCGGGTAATCTTCAAAACGGCTGGACCAATTTCAAAAATTCTTTCACCAATGGAAAGCTATAATATCAGGGCGTAAACTAGGCTATTATATATATATATATTGTATTTTATCCCGGTATTCCCACGGGAACGAGAACTACGCGGGTAAAACGACTATAACTTATAACCGAAGCGAAGCGAGGGCGGGTTGCTAGTTAGAAATATATTTCCTCTAGACGATAAAGCGGCGGCCTAGCTGTGCCCTTGATATTGCAAAGGTCCATGTATGGCCATATTATCTACCATTAGGTGGGCTGAGCTTTAAAGTAATTGCGATTCAAAAGTGATGCTACTTAAAATTCTGCCAAAAATCGTACAGTCACCGTATTGTCTTCTCATATCGGATACGATAAGCGCGTTTTGTGTCTCTATGGCAGCACGATATGGCTAAAAATAACTATATTTAAAAGAACTAACTACCTGCAGCGATATGTTACATAGGTATTGCATTCTTCGCTGAATTTCATGGCTCTCCTCCCGCTGTCTCTCTCTCTCTCGCTATATTGAAATCTGATATCATCTTCTCAGCTCATATATGTCCCACTATTGGGCTCGAATCCCCCCACGGGTAAGAAATGGGGTGCTGAACTGTATTCTTACTCGGTCACCACACGAAAAAGATCTGATATGCAGGATCAATATTTTATTTATTGGTAGAACACGCAATACTGATTAACAATTTAAATTAGCCTGGCCTCGAAAAAGTGAATAGTGAGTTAGAAGTCAAAATGTTGATATAAAATCTAACTAGTATATATGTAGATACACTTACTGGCATGTCTTTTAAAGAGCCAAATACAACAAACTATTTGATCTTTGTTTATAATATACTTAACAGGAAAAATAGCACAAGCAAAACTTATAACTAAAATAAAATGATGAGAATTGCTGGAAGGGAAAGTAACCTATTATATCATGCTGATCAAACGGGTTGGTATAGGGTTTTATTTTCAGGGCCATACGGGGTTACCGCACGGTGGCGACGGAGGCAGCGTGCCTCCTGGCCGGAACCCCCCCGTGGGACCTGGAGGCGGAGATGCTCACCGACATTTATCGGCGGGTGACGGAGACGCGCGCCCGCGGCGGCATGGTCTCCATCAAAGAGATCACCGCCTGGCGGGTCAACGCCCGCCGAGAAGTCATTGCCCGTTGAGCAGTCCGGCTGGAGAGTCCTCGGTACGGTGTCAGGACCGTCGAGGCCCTCCGGCCGGTGCTGATGGAGTGGTTGGAGTGGACGCACGGGGTGCTTTCCTTCCGACTGGTGCAGGTGCTGACGGGGCACGGTTGCTTCGGGAAGTACCTGCACAAGATTGTCAGGAGGGAGAGCACACCGTCCTGCCACCACTGCAGTTGCGACGAGGACACGGCGCAGCACACGCTCGAGAAGTGTGCTGCATGGGAGGGGGATCGCCGTGAACTCGTCGCGATTATCGGTGCCGACCTGGCGCTGCCGACCATCGCCAGGGAGATGCTCGTCAGCATCAGGAACTGGGACGCGGTCACCGCCTTCTGTGAGGCCGTAATCTCACGGAAGGAGGCGGCGGATCGTGTGCGAGTAGAGCTCCTATTCGGCGACACGTTCCGCCGCCGGCGACTCGGGCGGCGCAGGCGCGAGTATCTGCGCCTAATGATCGGACCGGGGAATTGTCCGTCACCCGCAGAGAGGCTGACCGCGCGTTCCAGTACGTCGAGAGGTTACCCGAAAGGGTATTCCGTCGGGCCGACCACTGATGACAAGTCACATCTGCTCCGGTGGTCGGCCCAACAACGAGGTGACGTGGGTACGGGTGGGTTATGGGCCCGCGCGCCGTTCTTTTATCGCCCCGGACGGACAGGACCGCGCGTGCGCTTACCATAGCCTACCCATAAAAAAAAAATAAAAAAAATAGGGTTTTATTTTCAGTTTTCTTTCACACGCAATGATGTTATCTGCGTATTATATTACTTAGTTAACTTTTACCATAGCCAGGGGCGAAAAATAGAGTGATGCATTGTATTCTTCACCACACGGAAAAAATACATAAATATCATTTTATTGATTCAACTTTTGCTATTAACTCTTCACTTTAAATGGTACTAAACAGTATAACAAAAGTTATGTCTATCGCCCACGTCAGGGACAGCCATTCTCGAAGTTGTCAATCACTATGTTTACCTAGGACAAACAGTCCAGTTAGGTACTTCCAATTTCAAGAAAGAGGTCAGCTAACGAATCCAACTCGCCCGGGCAGCGTTCGGGAGACTTAAGATCATCTTCTCGTCTAATAGTCCGCCGTGTTTGTCAAGAAAAGGTGTATAACCAGTGTGTGTTACCAGCAATGACATACGGCAGTGAAATGTGGTCTCTAAATTTCGCCCTCAAAAATGCCCAAAGTCGGTCAACGTGCTATGGGGTACGGCGTAAATGCCATGCTTGGTATTTCTCTAGCTGATAAAATCCAGAATACGATAAATCCGTGGAAAAACAGGTGTAACCGACACAACCTGAAGAATTAGCACGTTGAAATAATAATGAGGAGGTCACATCGCTCGTCGAACCGACAACCATTGGGGTAAAAGGGTTTTCGAGTGGTGATAACGAATCGGATGACGTAGCGTACGAAGGACACTCCCCTACTAGGTAGACTGACGACTTCTTGAAGAACCGTTAGATGCAAGTGTAATATAGGACCGTTCCAATGTGCATTCTCGTCGGGAGGCCTATGTCCAACAGCAGACGTCTATATGCTGATGGACTGATGGATGAAAGCGATATATATAATTTCCATTCAACAAAATATTTAAGCTAAATTCTTGTGATTAAATCTGTTTAAACGTTAATAATAGTCTATAAACTAGTTATTGTGTCTATATCGAGAATTAGTTTCAAAGTAATGGACATTCATGATTTTAGTACACAATTTGAGTATCTGAACGCATATTTCAGATAGATATCAGTTGTATTGTTGCCTAATATACTTCAACTATATAGGACCCTACATTGCCGAATATCTTGGTATAGGATAGATAGAATGTATTTTAGTTCGCTAACTTATCTGCGGCTTCAATAACTACTGTATTATGTAAAGGTCACCCTCTTATTTACTAAGTAGGTGCGTATTTGATAAGCTGGGTAGTCTTACTACCATTGTTACTACTACTAGAGTACTATAAAAATATGTTTTTTAAATAACAGTAATCCATCCATCCATCCATCAGCCTACAGATGTCCACTGCTGGACATAGGCCTCCCCACGAGAATGCCACTCAGAACGGTCCTGCGCCACTTGCATCCAACGGTTCCCTGTGACTTTGAGAATGTCGTCAGTCCACCTAGTGCGGGTCGTCCTACGCTGCGCCGTCCAATTCGTGGTCGCCACTTAAGAACCTTTCTTCCCCAACGTCGGAACGTCGTTGTCGGTTTGACGAGTGATGTGGCCTGCCCATTGCCATTTCAATGTGCTAATTCTGCGGGCTATGTCGGTTACACCCGTTCTTCTACGGATTGCCGTGTTCCGGATTTTATCACGTAGAGAAATACCGAGCATAGCCTTCTCCATAGCACGCTGAGCGACTTTAAGCTTTTTTATGAGGCCGACATTTAGAGACCACGTTTCAGTGCCGTAAGCCATCGCTGGTAACACACTGGTTATAAACCTTTGTTTTCAGTCAATGCGGAATATACATAGAACAGTAATATTTTTTTTTATATGTCCATGTTGTGAAACAGTAAGAATAGAATTGAACATCCCATTACTAACCCGTGGGGGACCTAAGAGACCACAAGGAAAGGTAAGAATACCAAAATTCAAACTAAACTCCTATAGTAACACGGACTAGATTGGTAAAGTAGGCCTACATTCCTTTTATTTTAGAAGTAGCTCAAGCCCAGCCATGATACATATATGAGGGACACATATTGGCCGTCCAATATGGGAAGACAAATTGACCTACCACGCTGGTCAACGGGTTGGCATAGAGTTTTATTTAGATAAATGATATATGCACATTATATCCCTTAGTCGTCTTTTACGATACCCACGGGCAAGAGAGGCGTTAAGAATTACATTCTTCCTCCTTCACTGTACAGAAAACAGGGACATAAACCAAACCAATTGTGCAATCAGGTATTGGTACAAAGCACTAGATCTTACCGATACAACATGAACCATGACAGAGTTGCCGCCGCGTCTACGTCACGGTACGAAGACGCGGCGGCATATATTGACATATATTCTGTCGCAACCACTATCTACTTGCGAAGACCTTAACGATATACCAAATCCAATTTTCTAATATAAGTTTCAGGTTATTAATAAGAATAAAAATCTGAAATCCCCCACATACGTAAGCTAAGTATAACTAAAAGCTAGTTTATTCTTTTTCCGTTGCTTTGTCCTCTAAAATTGGCTCCGGATCCATTCCTGTTGACAACTTTATCGAGCGGTTTTCGATAAATTGCGGCGAGGGAAAACTAAATAAATCCGAGAGGGACTTTAGATAAGGTAATGGCTTCTGTAATGTCTAGCGACTGCCGCCATAATGCAATCGGAAAGCGAACCTCGCTCTAAGTAACGTAAAGACATCAAACTACATAAAACTTTGTGCTTTTTTTGTAATAATCTAACATTTGAAAATAAGTAAAAACGGTTAACAACTAAAGCTATTCATCATTTCATTCATCATCATTTCAGCCCGTATACGTCCCACTGCTGGGTTCGAGCTGCCTCCATAATAGGAGGGCAATTGACCATACTATACCATGCTGGTCAAACAGATTTGTATGGTATTACTAAAACTATTGTGATCATAAAAATAACAAAGTATATAGGTATAAATTTTGCCGTATGGTGACGGAGTAAGAATACAATTCACTACCCCATTTCTTACCCGTGGGTGTCATAAAAGATGATTAAGAGATGTAATATGCGTTTAATATCTATGCAAGAGAATGAAAACTTGAAACCAAATCCTTTACCACCACGTCTGACCAGCATGGTATAGTGGGCCAGTTACGCTCCAACAGTTTAGGAGGTTTGAACTCAACAGTGAGACGTGTATGTTCTGAGATGAGATGATTAAAACGATTTCTGATGTTTACGTGTGTAATTGTAAATAAAACTACTAAAAAAAACAAGAAAAAAAACTTTCAATAAATGTCCTGTAAAGGTGCTATTCCAACCTCGGCTGCAGGCTGCGGGTGCAGGCAGCACATGCGGCGGCTGCAAGAAGCCGGCTGTAACTGCACGACTGGTTTTCTATGTAGTAGTATAGATTTCTGTGAAAAACATTCCGAACGCGGCTGCGGCGGCACGTGCTGCCGAACCTCGGCTGCAAGTGCTGTTGTGACTTGCAGCCGCAGCCGATCGCAGACCAGTAGTGCTGTGGCTGCAAGTCGATGCGCACGTAGTTACGTCACTCCAACCTGTTGAGACAAGTCCCAAGTAGTCGCTACTCGGAGAGAATCTCACCAAATTAATTTGCAATCCAATTAACGCTCATATTGAATAGAATCCTAGAATTTTACTGCACCAAACTTGTAAGATACGCGAAAATTAGCATACTGCACCAAACTTGTAAGATAGCCCACTTAAAAGACAGGGTACCCCTGTCTTTTAAGTGGGCTTAAAAAAAGGGGTTTTTTTTTTTTGTGGGTGGGCTGCGGTCGGCGCGCCTCCGCACTACTCCGTCCGGGGCGACAGAGGGGCTTAAGCACGCAACTCCCACAACCCACCCGAAAACCACCTCGCCTTCGTCGTTGGGCCGACCACCGGAGCAGGTTTACTTGTCGTCAGTGGTCGGCCCGACGGAAAACCCCCTACGTGGGGTACCCTCCCATCGACCGACGTCCCCCCCTCGGGTAGGACGTCGGTCTTTCCTCACGCGGTCGGCCTCTCGGCGGGTGACGGACTAATCCCCGGTCACGTCACCCACGGCCTCGGCTAGGGTTAAAAGACAGGGTACCCCTGTCTTTTAAGTGGGCTTAATAGGCACTCTTCTTTAATACTACATATTGCACAAGTTTTGGCAATGTTTTAGGACCGGCCGCCTGTCTGACGTCCACCCTCCTTGGGTACATAATTGTACCTGACAATATCAGATGGAGTTAGTCAATGTCGATGAAAAACTCTTAGTCGTCTTTTACGACACCCTTGAGCAATGTAAGTGTTGATATTATTCATAGCTATCACCACAAATACATCTACAAGTTACCATTATGAAGTGCGCGAGACTTACTGCTAACGTAAATTGAATAGAAAGTAGCTTATTATCCCACGCTATAGATCGAGAGTTCTCTTACAATTTTATTTAATTCTACTTAGAACTTTTTAATTTCTACTTAGAACTTTGAGCTATTGTTTACGTCTAACGTGGGTACATAAGTTGTACTCAATCAACAAACTGAAATCATAATATACATTCAAGTATGTTCGGCAAACGTTACATTCAACGATCAAACTTTTTGTATTAAATTACTTTTCTAGAAAGTATACGGGCGACACTACAATCAGACAGTTTTTGAACTAGAACTATATTTAAACAGTAATAATATAACTGACCTTAATAATTCTCTTTTAAAA
This sequence comes from Lymantria dispar, assembly GCA_032191425.1. Taxonomy (NCBI): domain Eukaryota; kingdom Metazoa; phylum Arthropoda; class Insecta; order Lepidoptera; family Erebidae; genus Lymantria; species Lymantria dispar. Next base: position 20,806,557 of record CM063449.1, read on the forward strand.
GATATCTATGTAAAACATTTAATAGGTAAGAACAATACAAAGAAGAACAATTCCCAGGCTATGCGGTAGTTTCGAAGATTAAAAGGCTCTCGGCAGACAAAGCTACATAAAAGTTTAAATAGTTTAAGCATAGTCTCAAACGCATATCGAAGTCACAAGACAAACTCATTGTCTCCAGGCAAACATCACCATTGCAACTTCTCAATGAAGCCGAGTCGAGCACGATAAACTTTGCGATTCAGCTCATACTTACAAAGTTCACGCGAACACTTCAGTTGAAGTATAGAATCACCTGTAACCGCACACGTAGACACTAGCACCATCAAAAACAAAGAGACGTCGATAACTTGTAACAAACAGTCCACAGGATAAGTTTTGAGAGGACAAAATAATGAAGTTATTTCGACAAAAAAAAAACTTAACTCATGACTAGTTCAGAATTATTCTGTTATAAAGAAAACAAGGGAATTCATTCAAAAATTTCTTTCCAAATTATTTAAAGTATTATTTTTATTTGCTTGTATTTTATACCTACGGCCTTATTATCCACAATTCCACTAGAAAAGATTTTAAATCCGATACATAACAAAAGTCGGAGCTACGCTATACACTATACAAACTCTCAACGTTATTTCTACGAATTTTCTGATGGAAAAGCTCAACGACGTTTGTTGAACGAATTGAAATTTAAACAATAAAATTAAAATGCCAAGAAACAAACAGTTCGCAATTTTCTGCAAAATTTAAAACATTTTTCCATTCACAGAGTATAATAATAGGCAACAATAATATAAATAAATGAGCACCTCAGAACCGGTAAAGCAGGCTAATTCAACGGCAATGCAGGCAGATTGCCGGGGATGAAAGTATGGAAGCCGCGGCAAGCCGGATTAAACTTGTTTTTAAGTTTATCGTGGCTTTAATATTGTTCGCGAGGACTTAAATACTATATATAATAAACATCGCTCGTTGGAAGTGCCGTAGTAAGAGCATACAATAGTTTGTTTATGTACTTCTGTACTTTCAATAAGTAATATAGAGCTTTAACGAGGAGTAAAGGTTGCTCAAGTGAGTAACTCGAGTTCGTGTGCTACTTACATGTGCTGTTTATTTTTTTTGTATTACATTAAAAAACATCATATGTTGATGGAGTAAGAATACCTACAATTCACCACCCCCTTTCTTGCCCATGGGTGTCGTAAAAGATGACTAAAATGTGCAAGAACAGGAAAATTTGAAATAAAACCTAGTACCAACTCATCTGACCAGAGTGATATAGTAAGTCAATTTCCCTCCCATTGTGGAAGAGGCTCGAGCCCAGCAGTGGGACGTATATGAGCTTTGAAGATAATGATGATGATTTTAAGCTACACAGATTTGCAGGTCGCTTTCATATCAAATAAATACCTTGGCAAAATGACGAGCTCACCGAGGATCTTGACAAATTATCTCATCTTATGGCCACGTTCCGGTATAGTAGCAGAGTATTGGGTTAACTAAAATCAAAATTTTAAATTAACAAATGAAAGTGCCCTTATGGATAATGAATTTGATTTGACTTTACAAGTATACAGATTGTATGTAACAAGTGTATAGTATTATGTAATTCATCATCATTCGTCATTTCTGCTCATAAAAGTCTCACTGCTGGGCTCGAGCCTCCTCCACAATAGAGGCGATATTGATCTTACTATACCATGCTGGTCAGATAGTTTGATGTATAGTTTTATTTCGAGTTTTCTTTCTCTTACATAAACGTTATATACATACTTATTATATCCTTTAGTCGTCTTTTACGACATCCACGGCCATAATATAGAGTGGTGAATTGTATTCTTATCTTTGGCAATACGTAGCAGACTCATTTTTTTTCACTACTTATAGTGGCACAATCCGTAATACTGAACTAAATACTCTTTTCCTTGTACCCACAGATATATAAGAATAGATCTTTATCTCTATAAATGTATATCCATACATAGAGATATACCTATATATAGTGTCTAATGTGATGCTTCGACCGCATTCTTGTTCGACCTATGTATGACGCAAATTGATGCAAATTAAGTGTCGATATAAGGGCTACATTTAATTCATATTTCGCACGCTAGTGTACGCCGTATACCAACACTAACTTTAAGTGTGGATGTCGTAAATACGAACTAAGAACTCCACATTGATCCATCCTAATTTCATCTAGCTGACATCAAATATGTACCCGATTGTAAAACTTAGCCAAAAGGGTTTCTAGCAGTACCTATAGTTTGGCTCTTCACCTACCTGTGTTGAAGGAAGATTGTGCCAAACCTCTATAAATTTAGCAAGAGAATGATTATATGTCTAAGACTACATTACCATTCACTAATAGATGAATAAAAGAAAGGACAGATAGATGCACTAAAAATCTTGTAAGTGCGCACCAGAATGAATCTATTTATATTGTAATCCAATAAAAGTGCTAATTTATAAAGGTTTCTAACATTTATAATAAATAGACAAAATTATGCTAAAAATTAGCATTAATGATAGGTTATGATCAAATAAGATTTGGTAGGTTTTCTTGCTACCGGGAATGGATTATAAAGTGTCACACACAAACCCAAGAGCTATAAGAAAAAAAAAGAACATTTCCGTGTAGTGAGGGAGTAAGAATATAATTCACCATCCCTTTTCTTGCCCGTGGGTGTTGTAAAAGACGACTAAGGGATACAACATGCGCATAACATTCATGCAAGAGAAAGCAAACTTGAAATAAAAGCCAACCCAGTTAATCAACGTGGTAGGCCGATGACTCTCCTGTTTTAGAGGAGGCTCGTGCCCAACACTGAAATAAACTCATTTGCAAAAAAAACGGGCGGTTTTGATTTTCATTCATATTTAAAAAGATACAATACGAAAAAGGTTTCAATCGTTTGTACACGTTACTGGCCGGTTTTAAAAATGCTGTGGTATTTAAAAAAGTACGTTCTAAATTCAATTTTTCATTTGATGTTCATTTTTACAGAAAACCCCTTTTTATCCTACATTTTTGGCGCGAAGTTCCAGAAGTTAACATCGACTTTCATAACTTTTATTCAATTTTTATCGATTAATTTCATATCCTTGACTGTCAAAGCTTTATTTAATGCTGTTTGGCTGTATCAAAAATGGTAGATAAAGTGGTAAAAGCTACCAAAATTATCGCGCTGCTTGAAGAGGGTTGCAGCCAATGTTTCGTGGCTAGGAGGCTAAATGTTAGTCGCTCGACAGTCCAAAGGACCTGGCAGCGATATCAGGAGACTGGTTCCGTCGAGAGAAGGCCTGGTTCTGGAAGAAAACCATGTACCCAACCACGGGATGATCTTTTTCTTGTGAGTCGCGCATTGAGAAATCGCAAATCTTCGTATGTGGATCTTAAGAACAACCTCCAAGAAGTAAGAAATGTGCATATTAGTCTATGGACGGTCAGGAGGAGGCTTCTCGCTGCCAATATACGCAGTCACCGCCCGGCCCGCGGCCCCAAATTACTCCGTGAGCACAGAGTTCACAGGCTTAGGTTCGCTAGAAATTGTGAATCATGGACTCAAGACGATTGGAATAGGGTTTTGTTCTCTGATGAAGCCAGGATATCTCTATTCGGTGAAGATCGACGTCGGCGAGTGCTAAGAAGACAAGGAGAACGCTTTGCAGAGGCATGTTTCGAAGAAATCACACCTTATGGTGGGGGCTCTGTTATGTTTTGGGCAGGAATAAATTCAATGGATCGTACAGAGTTAGTCTTCATTGAAAACGGCTCACTGACTGGGCATCGATACATAACGGAAGTTCTAATTTCTCATGCACAACCCGCATTGGCCGCTCTAGGTGAAGACTCGATTTTTATGGACGACAATGCTCGCGCCCACCGATCCCGCGATGTTAATGCGTATGTGCAAGAGGTCGGCATTCGTCGTTTGGATTGGCCAGCTCGAAGTCCCAACCTCAATCCCATAGAGCATGTCTGGGACGTTCTGAAACGGCGTGTGAGATCAGTACACCCGGCTCCGCAGACCATCAGAGAGCTGAAGAATGTGATTACTGCGGAGTGGGAACGTATTCCGCAAGCAAGTATCCGGGATATACTCGCTAGCATGCCCAGACGAATTCAAGCTGTGATTTTAGCTAGAGGAGGTCACCCTCAATACTAAACATTTATCTGCTTTTACTTTATTAAAGAAAAACAAACAAAAAAACTTTTTTATTTTTACTTCATGAGCATATGCACTACTAGCGAATATACACTACTAGCGAGGTTTAGCATTATTTCCCATAAATTGTATCTAAATTTTATGAAATACTGATGAAAACGATTATTTTCTTATTAATTTAGCAAATTGTGTGGATAAAAACTACCTATAATTATCAAACAAAGAAATATTAACATTTGAAATGGTTCATTGCTTAGGTGCCCGTTTTTTTTGCAAATGAGTGTATATGAGTTGAAATGAGGGTAAAATTCCAAATTTTAAAATTTTACAATTCTCAAATAAATTTGTACATTTCTGAAGATCATTTCATTTTTTTCATCATCATTTCAGCCTATCGGCGTCCACTGATGGACGTAGGCTTCCTTCATGTTACGCCACAGAGTGTGCCGCCTGCATCCAATGACGCCCAGCAACTTTCACCAGGTCGTCAGTCCACCTGGTGGGGGGGGGGGGCGTCCTACACTGCGTCGTCCAATACGTGGTCGCCACTCGAGAACCTTTCTTCTCCAGCGGTTGTCGGTTCTTCGAGCGATGTGGCCTGCGCATTGCCACTTCAGCGTGTTAATTCTTCTTGCTATGTCGGTTACACCCGTTCTTCTGCGGCTTTCTGAAGATACTAGCGAATAAATTCTAGGTCCGTAAGGACTTAATAAAATGGTCACAAATCGCTTTAAAGATCTTTATTCTCATTAGGAAAAATTTATCACTTACACGAGAATATTCACAATAATACAGTAAGAATAGTTCGATGTAGGTAGTTTATTAAGAACAACAAAGACGAATTCGCTGAATTAGTATTTCATCACAAATCATCCAAACATCAATTTATTTATGAACACATACGGGAATTAATATCGTCAAATCAATCCAGTGAAATACCATTCCTTACACGTATAGGTATCTTCACAATTACAGCTTCATAAATACGCACTTATTGTTAGTAACATAACCTTAATATGCCAAAGCCAAAATTATACATCTTCCTTGCTTTTGCTGCCTTCGAACTATGTGCGACCAGCGAATGTCCTACTCATTCGAGACCCGTATATTTTTATCCGTTTTTCGCTGCTAAACCATTCAAGGTAATGATCCGCATCTATGAACGTTGCCAGATCATACTTTGTGTTACCACCTTCCGATGGCCGATAACACCATTGTAATCAATTTTATATAAAAAAGTGAGTAGTAAAATATTTTTTAAATCCGTCTATAATTACAGAAATAATACAAACGGCGAACATACAAAAAAAAATTACACATACAGACAAATTGAGAGCCTCCTCCTTTTTTGAAGTCAGTTAAAAAATTAAATAATCGATCGACATTGTTGAATTTCTTGTCGACCTTTTCAGTGCAAGTTACGTTCCTATACGGTGGTAGTTTATAGGATAAAATGTAATTATAAAATTGGCAATATTTAATAAGTGCATCCACGGGGTTTAGACCAGTGCCGAAGCCTTCAAAAATGGTAAAAAGTGAAAAAAAAAAGGATGAAACCCATTAGAAAAGGAGGGGAATATGATAAAAATGAAAGAAAAAATAAGTTACGGGCGATCCGAGTTCGGGAAGTGGGAGGGGGTGAGTTTTTAAGGGTGAAAAATGGTTTATCTCGATTGCCGGCAAATCTATAAGTCCTATGGAAAAAGTTAAATAGCAAAGTTGTAGGTAATAAAAACTTTTCTTTTTACAATTTTTTCACATATCCTCAAAATTTTGGTGAATAATTCAAATAACCAAGTTTTGGTTATTTATTTTTAACTTTTTCAAAAATTTTTTTCCTTACGAAATTTGGTGAAAACTTACCTTATTATGTCCCAAATACACTGTAATTTATTTGATTTAAAATATTTATTTTTTCGCCTTATTTTAACTTAATATCAAAAAAGCACCAGCATCAATCGAAAATTCTCGCGTCAAAATATCAGCTTTTTTCAAAAAGTCGGGGTGCTTTTTGTTCGTTGAAATCTCTACTTTCTGATGGTGTAAAAAAAAATAGACATTACTATAGTAAATGTTCTGAGAAAATGCAAAGATTTTAATAGGTAGTAAGGCCTTGACCCGTATAGTCCCTTTCCCACTTCTCTATGAAATACCTTTTGATGGGCTAAAATTATCTGTAGGTAACTCAGGTATAAAAGTTATCTTAAAATAGCAATAAATAGACATCTATGCATATTATGTAAAGAAAATTCTACAGCTTTCTCAAAATGTTGAAGATGTCTTATTAAATATTAACTTTTCCTTTGCATTTTCTGAGAACATTTACCATTGTAATGTATATCTTTTTTACATCATCAGAAAGATGAGATGCCAATGAACAAAAAACCCACCGACCTTAGAATAATAACGTATAGAAGGGAAGTCCGCGCACAAAAAATGAAGCATTTCAATTGGAGCCTAATGGAGCTTACGCCGGAACCGTTCCGTAATGTACAAGGTACTGCACTGTACTGCACGTGCGTACGCAACTCTTAAAAAATAAATAGGTAATTATGACGATTTGTGCATTTAAATGGTGTCACAACACATTTGAAAAACATGAAAAGATTTTTAACATTAAGTACTTTTAAAAGTATTTCGACGATTAATGTTAATAAAAACAAAATTTGACTTCATAATTTGTATAGTGGTGTGCGTGTGTATGTGTGTAATCGTCTGCGCGCATGTAGTATTGTTAGATTCATGTTTCGAACGTTCGAAGTAGCGACACTATCCTTCTATACGTTATTATTCTAAGCCACCGACTTTTTTTAAAAGGCTGATATTTTGACATGAGAATTTTTGTTTGAAAATTGGGGTGCTTTTTTGATATTAAGATAAAATAAGGCGTAAAATTAATATTTTAAATCAAATAAATTACAGTGTATTTGGGACATAATAAGGTAAGTTTTCACCAAATTTCATAGAATTTTTTTTTTTTTTTGAATAAAAGACCAAAATCTTGCTTATTTGAATTTTTCACCTAAATTTTGAGGTTATGTGAAAAAATTGTTAATACATAAGTTGTAGATCTTTTTATTATCTACAACTTTGCGATTTAACTTTTTTCCATAAGACTTGTAGTTTTGCCGGAATTCGAGATAAACCATTTTTTACCCTTAAAACTCACTCCTTCCCACTTACCGAACTCGGATCGCTCGTAATTTATTTTTCCTTTCATTTTTATCATATTCCCCTCCTTTTCTAATGATTTTCATCCTACTGTTATTTTTTTTTTGTTTCAAAAATTATCGACCCTGGTCTAGTTTATACAAAACAAATTATGATTTCTGATGTTTACGCGAGCATTACACATCTATACCAATAAATAAAATTGGAGTGTCTGTTTGTAATGTCAAAACAATAGGCTTTTTTCATGCTCACACGGTTATTTGCACGACACCTATGCCTAAAATAGCAATTAAAAAATTTTTGTCTGTCTGTCTGTCTGTTTGTTCCGGGTAATCTTCAAAACGGCTGGACCGATTTCAAAAATTCTTTCACCAATGGAAAGCTATAATATCAGGGCGTAAACTAGGCTATATTTTATCCCGGTATCCACGGGAACGGGAACTACGCGGGTAAAACGACTAAAACCGAAACGAAGCGAGTCCAGGTTGCTAGTTGTAAATAAAACTACTTTTATAGATTTTATTGCGTTTGTATTTGATATTTGCAGCGTTCATGGTCATTAGTGCGCTCCTGACCATGAACGCTGCAAAGTGTTCGAAACGTCGGGCAATCAAAAATCAAATACAACCGCCATAAAATACGTAAAATATTTTTATTTGAAATAAATTATTTTTAATGGATTTTAATTTAATTTAAATTAGCTCGTTTACATGCCTAAACTTCACCTGACAATAGGCCTACTTGTAACCCTTGTATTGCAGAGACGCATCAGCGGCAATTAACACTTACCTTCAGGTGGATTGGTTGCTTTACTTCTCTGTTGCCATGTGGGCTGGCCGCCAGTACCGGTCCTTGTCACAGGCGGACCGTGCATTTGGTTTTCTTTTTAGGTTAACATCACGAATCGACGCCTCGGCAACTTTCACAACCGAGGCGTTGTCGGTCTCAGGCGGTGAGCCTTCATACGCATAACGGAGTAATCTAGTCCCCGATACAGCCACCCGCAGCCTCGCCTAATTAGGTAGCTAACTAGTTAGGCCACTTTCCATTCACATTACGGAGAATATTCATGATGAATCGTAAGATGTATCTATATCATCAACCTATGTTTTATGCTATTTTAATGACATTACAAACATGTATGTGTTTTACAAAACTAAACTGTTAACAAATACTGAAGAGTTAAAGAAATTTCATTATCATGAAATACTTAGTAATTTGTGCTTACATATAGTTTAGAAAAAATAAGACATGGTCCGTGTGATTGCATATAATATCATTTGTGCATGTTATGTTGGTTTCTAAAATAAATACATAAATTAATAAAGGTTCCATGCGTTTTAGAGCCCCCGGGTCTTTCTCGTTCGGGCGACAAACGGCCGGATGGCCTTACGCTGATGCCGTGGCAAAAGGGTCAGTGTCTCATCTGGAATGCCACACGTGTAAGTACTTTTGCGGCTTGTCATCTCTCCGCCACCCAGCAGTGCACTGGGGGCGGCGCCGAAATGGCCGCAAGAGTGAAACACTCTAAATACGCGTGCCTGAAGTCGGCGTATGATTTCGTCCCTTTTGCTGTTGTGACGGCTGGACCGTGGGGCTCTGAAGCCAAGACACTGGTGCAGGAGATTGGGAGGCGCCTGCGGGGATAGGGGCGGGATCCGCGCTCTTAGTAGTTTATTGTCCAGCAGGTCTCGCTGGCAATCCAGCGCGGTAACGCAGCCAGTTTAATGGGTACTTTTGGGCCGGGGTCCGTATGTGGGGTCATTTAGTTTTTAAGTTTGACTTGTGACTTCCTTTTTATTTAATATTAATTGACTCTGTAAGTTATCTAATGATTTATGTATATATATATATATTACTTGTTGGTTTATTTTACGGTAAGTTTAAAAATAATAAATAAAATTAAATCAAATTAAAATAATCAATTACAGTATTTAGTTTAAAAGTAGATTACTACTATTTAGATTTCAAAAGAAAATGGAATATCATCAAAAAAATTAATAAATATATCATCAAAAATGTACGCGGTAATAAGCTAATCTACAATTATTAATTTTTATTTTATTGCCTTAGTGGCAAACGAGCAGTTTGGCAGTATCATCAGGTGATGATAAGTGATACTGCCGCACATGGACCTTTGTAATACCAGGGGCACAGCCAGGCCGTTGCCTACCGTGAAGTAAATGCTCTTCTTAAACCTCGTTTAAAGAAGGACATATCATAGCGCTCGGCAAACACAGCAGAAGGTGGTTCATTCCAGAGCCTGCACGTACGTGGGTGAAATGATCACTGGAAACGTACAGTTGAAGACCATAACGTGTCCAGATGAAATAGATGAACCCTGCTGCGGTATCGAGTGGTACATTGTAAAACGGTGACGGTGGTACCAAGTCAAACAGTTCCTCAGAGCACTCCCTATGAAAGAGCCAATAGATACATGCCGATAGCACAGAGTGACCCAAAGTCTCGCCGCCGCTGCAGTGACTCCAATCTGTCTGTAAGATGGAATCAAATCTTTTAAAATCTTATAGGTATATAAATTTCTAGCGTACGTGTGTATGTCACTGAACTCCTCCTAAACGACTGGACTGATATTGAGGCAATTTTTTGTATGTGTTCAAGAGGATTCGAGGATGGTTTAGATTCACAATTGGACCCGGTAGATGGAGCTGCTGTCGATTTCAAGGCGAATTTATTTTATTTGAACAGAACAACGTCTGTTGGGTCAGCTAGTGTATATATATATATATATATATATATATATATATATTACAGATTTCCCGTATGGTAAGGAAGTAAAAACATACTTTGTCATCCCCTTTTTTGGCAGTAGGTGTCATAAAAAAGGGACATAATATGCAAATAACAATTATACAAGAAGAAGGGAAATTTAAAATAAAACCTTATATGAATAGTGAATACATCTGATCAGCGTGGTACATTTTACCTGCGCCTGATGCCGCCCTAGCCGAGGTCCCGGTTAACTGGGCCGGGGAATAGATCGTCACCCGCAGAGAGACTGACTGCGTGAGGACGACGCCCCAAGAGGGCCATCAGGGAGGGACGGTACCCGATAGGATATCACGCCGGGCTGGCCACGGACGACAAGGCACTTGATACCGGTGGCCGACCCGGTGGCAAAAGGCAGGGAATACGGTGGGTTATTGGGCCGCACGCTGCTCTTTTGTCGCCCCGGACGAAACGGATGGCGAGCGTTGCTGACCATAGCCCTCCTAAAAAGGGTGGTAAAATGCGTCAATTTTTCCTCATTTTCTCGAGGAGTGGGACTTGTATGAGTTGAGAGGATCATAACGCCTTAATACTTTCTTTAAAATATAAATTGAAGATCTTTAAATATAATGTCTATTAAGATTATCCAATGATACAGTTTACTATGTCGTTACTATGCCTATACGGAATTTATTTTAAAGTGTATGTAAACTTCTAAACTTTATGTCTGGTGAAGCCAATTAAAGCTTTAAACAAGACACTTTAAGACGTTAAAGTTACGGAGAGCAGGTCAATAAACGCTTTCAATTCCACACCCTACCATTTAACACCAGTTAAACCTGTAACGAAAATTTCCCTATTAAGTGTTTTTTAATCTTTGGCCTAAAATTTTAAAGACAAATTTTTTCGCCAAGGCAGGCTGAAGTGAAAGCTTAAGGCGCAAATTCCTTTATTTATACTGTATTTAAATGTCAAAGATGTTCTTTTAAGATTGGATAGGACCTCGATTTTTTTTTTACTGTCTCAACTCACTGTATGAAAATTTCAAGTTTTAAGTATAATTGGTTCAAATACAAAACGAATAGTTTTATGCTACACATATAGTTATTATGTAGATTTAAAATTAAATTAATGATCTTCTGTGACCTAGGAATTTGATCTATATTTGTTTTTTTTTTTAAAGAAACCGCCCTGCACTAAGCATTTATTTAATCCTTGTATTGCGGAGGACTTTACAAACATATAGTTAATAAATGCTAATACCGAGCTAGGTACCAATTTATATATTTTTCTAATACTGTTATGGTTTTGTAGTTGCTTTGATATTTTTAATAATATTGTGTTTACTTAGTAATTTGATATTGTAGTAAAGTTGTTGTTGCATTTACTTGGCACCGACTTCAAAATTATAAAATAATTATTTAATCATTTCTATTTAACTAAATGAAAATACATATGACTTTGTGCTTAGCCAATTTATTTATTGCTATTTAGTTTACTGTTTGAAGTCGGTTTATTTTTTGTTAAAAATTATTTTATTTTACGACTTTAAGTGATGAGTAGACCGAGCAAGGATGCTTCTCGAATGTGGAGTCATCAGCTATTTGAAACGAAAAATAATAGACGAAAACGATTAGACAAAATTTAAAAAAGCTAATAAGAGGAGGAAAAGTGAAACGCCAGAGGAGCGCAAAAATAGATTGTCGGCTATGAGAGCTCATGTATCAAATAGATTAACTAACGAAAGTCAAGAGGATCGTGACCATCGCTTTTTTTTGATTCGTGAGCGATTAACAAATGAAACCGAAGAAACCCGTGCTCACCGGCTCAGTTTGATTCATTCAATGCTGTAAATCGTTGAGGAATTCCCCCAACTGTCTATGGTCTCCGTCATCAGATGTACTGCAGACCTTCATTATAAACCATATGGGTGCAAAGTTCTCATCAATATAAATGAATTAAGTCCAAGCACAAGGTAGCTACTTTAAACCGTTGAGAAGTTCCCTAAACTGTTCTTCGTCTTCATGATCAGACCCCTAATGACAGTCACAACTCTTTTAGATGTAAAGCTCTTGTCAATATAGATTAATCAAGCTCAAACATAAGGTGGCTGCTGTGAATCGTTGAGGAGTTCCCTGGGCTGTCTCTCGGCTCCATTATCAGATCTACTCCAGACCTTTATTAAATTGTGGTGTTTCAATAAAATACTTAATGAAAAAACTTACGCAGTAGTCGCCCTTACAATGTTTGAAAGTTACCCTTGATTTCTCTGGTCTGGCATCATCAAACTCTGATTTCCTTATCATGGAACCAACTTTGAAATATCTTCTTTTCACCAAAAAAAGAATCATCAAAATCGGTTCATAAACGACGAAGTTATCCGCGAACAAACATAAAAAAGCATATATACGGTTGAATTGAGAAACCTACTCCTTTTTTGAAGTCGGTTAACAAGTATCACTTTAGCCTTACATACTACATACCTAGTTTCCATCGACTAATTGCAGTACTATCCCCTAACTCCTAACCGTTAAGGAGTTCTGTAGCTCCACCATCAGCACAGCAGCATCAGATGTTGATTCAAGCATACCTCACAAACAACGTGTTAGCCCTACATACTACTAAATAGTTTCCATCGACCAATTGCAGTACTGTCTGCCAACTCCTCCTGCCAACCGTTAACGAGTTCTGTAACTTCATCATCAGCACAGCAGATGTTGATTCAAGCATACCTCACAAGCAACATGTTAGCCCTATAATTGACGGAAATATCGGTGAACATACATAAAAAAAAATATTATACATACAGACGAATTGAGAACCTCCTCCTTTTTTTGAAGTCGCTTAAAGACCAGTTTAAAAGTTTTTTTTCTGTCTGTCTGTATAATTTCGGGTAATCTTCAAATCGGCTGGATTTTGATAGGTAATATCTTACCACCATGTAGCTATCTATATAAGGAGTAACTATTTTCCCTCTCTGAAAAACCATATAAAACTTTGCCCGGTCCAGGACTAGAACCCAAGGCAGATAAAAGATATTGCAAGTTTAAAATGTGAGGGCAAAGCGGCTGGAACTGAAGCGAAGCGAGGGCGGGTCGCTAGTATTCAATAAAAGTTACGGCGCTGTTGTTTTAAAAAGATTCAAAACTCACACATATTACGATTTCAATATAGGCGTTGTAACACAGATCTCCGTGAAATCGACAAAGCGATTGTTTCATTTTGAAGGAAAGAGCAATTTCAACCTCTGTCAAGTAGTATTGGCACTAAGTAGGCGGATTGCATTATCAAAGGTTTGCTTAGGCAACTTGTGTTTACTTGTCATTGTCACAACTCACTGCTTAGCAGCTAGCCTCCTCTTTAAAGAAATGTAATTGACACATAACGTCATACTAGACAAACGCGTCAAAATTGAAATTAATCTTTTAGTTTAAAATTTTTAATATTTATTATATAATATTTTAAAATATCCCTTATAACTATAAACATGATATCTATCTACAACGTAAAGAGCAATTGAGTGGTAACAAAAAATAACTAACTTTAGTTTAAATAAAAAATACAGATTATTTTATTTAAATTACTGAGATTTAGCAATTAACGTCATCTTCGTCGTCATCTTAGCTCGTATAAGTCCCATCGCTGGGCTTGAGCCTCCTCCACATTAGGAAGGAAAAGACCTATTATACCATGCTACTCAGACATATTGGTATAAGGTTTCATTTCGAGTGTTCCTTCTACACAAATATTATGTGCAAATTATACCCTTATTCGTCTTTTACGATATAAACGTGCAAATTATACCCTTATTCGTCTTTTACGACATAAACGGGTAAGAAAAGGAGTGATGAATTGCATTATTACTCCGTCACCACACGGAACAACAGTAACATGTAGCATTTAATATGTTAGGTTATTTGTAAAAACTTGATTACGAGTAAATAATTAATGCCATACGTAGAATTCGAACCTACATGTATTGGAATACCGTTTCAGCCTGCCTACTATTTGGACCAACGTAGACTAGTGTCCAAAGCAAAATTGTCAATCGTATTTGTCGGCTTTATAGGAGACGTACGCCATCAATCAGAAAACATTCACATATTGTTCTAGTCTAATATTCTAACTTTTCAGTTAGAATTGTATTAAATGATGCCACTACCCTATTATTTAAATTACTTAAATTTAGCATTGAACATGCTAGCAACTATACTCGTTTATAAAAAAAAACTTGATTAAGAGTGAAAAATGAATGCTACAAGTGGATGCCAACCTGACAAGTTGGTTATTTTGTTCTGTCATTAGGCATTTCTTTCTTTAAACATGACATCTCACCGCGCTAAGGAACAAAGTATTTTGTCGCCAGAGACTACATATCTATATACGACTAACGAACACAAAATATCATCCATAAAGAACCACATGATTATTCTGTGCAAGAATCAAACTCCGACACTCAACTCGGATAGTTGATACTTAGACTAATCCACTAATTATGCAGTTCATGAAATGATTTTAATTGAAATTTTAAGTAATTATTAGTAGTCCGTAATGTTTTGTATTATTTTGTAAAGGAAGTATTTAGGCAATACAACATATAACACTTTTTGTAGAACTAAACAGGTATACATTTTCACACCTCTATTATATAAATTCGCTTAGAAAGTACAGGCTTTTTTAAATAGGTCTTAGCGAGCGCCACGTGATACGCAAAATACAGCAGTGAGAACCGAGACGAGTGATGTAGAAATTCACAAGACTCAGTCTAAAAGCAGTAACAAGTATAAATTCAAGTCAGCGAAGATTTCCAACTAAGAGTGTATATTTTATGTAAGGTGACGGAGTGAGAATACAATTCACCATCCCCTCTTATACCCGTGGGTGTCGTAAAGGGATATATTACGTATATGACACCTATGCAAGAGATGGAAAACTCGAAACAAGACCATATAACAATCTGTCTGACCAGCATGATATAGTAAAGTCAATTTACCTCCTTTTATGGAGGGGGCTCGAGCCCAGCAGTGGGAAGTATATGAGCCGAAATGAATGAATGAAATTTAATAGTTTCTCATTTTTATCAACAAAAATGAAATGGACTTATTCGTCGTCATTTATTTCCTTGATAATTGCCATAAAAATTAGAAGAATTTTTGTGATTAAAAAATTATATACTTATACGAGTCATTTACTACAATCATTTTCAAACTAGAACGAATGTACTCGTGAATTAAGCCTAGATTGTATCACTTGCGCACAATAGGCCTCATCACTGACTGCGTGACAACATATTGAGCCAGTTTCGTGTTCATACGATAGGAATTTATATTAATTTCCTGTGTCAGTCGAACGGGATACAATTGGTTGCAGTCCAGGCAGCGAGCGCAAACTGCGGTCAGCCGCCTGTCCCTGTTCCAAACACTGCAATGGACATGCCCGTATAAACTTACACGCTAATTTGACCTCACCCCAAAATTTCTATTCACACTTCGAATTGAACTACAGTTGAACTAACTAGGATCGAACGGATGCATCGTGGCAACATCAAATTGTGGAATAATTATTATCAATTGAGCCAAATTATAATTGAAATGTTGAATGAAATAGTTGTGCAGAACAACCAATTAAATTTCTTGTAAAATATTAATTTCTTCCTTCTTTACAGCACATCTATATCCTGAACAAGTCAAGTACTTAATAGTTCTTCGTAATGGAAGGAAAATTAACCTACTCTACGCTAGTTAGCTCTATGTGCTGTCGTATTAAGTAGCATGGGTCTACACATTAAATGAGTGAATTCCTTTAAATATTAAAGTTCGTAAATGTTTTTATACAATACAAATTACAAACTTACATATTATACAAATATAGATAAATATTTCTATTCATCTTATTATATCTTTAAACGAGCAATTCTTGTATATAGGTATATATATATATATATATATATCTATATACAAGAATTATATAATATACCTATATATATATATATATATATATATATATATATATATATATATAGGTATATATATATATATATATTCAGCGTCTCGGAAACGGCACCAACGATTTTGATGAAGCTTGGCATACTTTTTTTTTTTTTTTTGGGTTGGGCTGCGGTCGGCGCGCCTCCGCACCACTCCGTCCGGGGCGACAGAGGGGCTTAAGCACGCAACACCCGCAACCCACCCGAACACCACGTCGCCTTCGTCGTTGGGCCAACCACTGGAGCAGGGTTACTTGTCATCAGTGGTCAACTTGGCATACTAGAGGTTTCGAGACCAAAAAATCGATCTAGCTAGGTTTTATTTATAGAAAATGTTTTGTCAGTGTTTTTAGCAAAACAATATAATGACATTAAATTTTAAAAGAATTTGAATTCAAATTTTGTCGTCAACGTCATGAGTTACGATAGCTCAGTTGGGAAGTAGTGCAGTTTCCTTTTAGTATTGTTTTGGCCTTCAAACGGCGTCGGATCAAATCCCGGTGTTATTCTCTTTTTGTATTTTTTTTATATTTTTCATTATTTAATTTTGATTTTTTATTAATATATATCTAAATAAATTCGACAAAAATACAACAAAAATATTCCGAGCGAAGCTCGGTCAACCAGATATTAACAATAATACATACGCATGTATATAAAATTAAGTTTAGTGGTTCACTATGCAACCTCGGTGCAATTTAGTAGACATTATACTGCGTTGCATTGCAAGTAAAGGACAGCTTCGAATAGCCTTCTAGCCTATTCCCTTTTTCCGGCTTCTAGGCTAAATGATTTCGAATAGGCTTCTAGGCTTCTAGCCTATTCGAAATCATCTGGACGGCTTAATATTATAAGTTATTTTTCTACTCATTGTGAAGAAAATCATACCCGACGGTGTAACATTCATATATAAGCTAAAGGAGACGACTAAGGTATCGCAAACAATATACGTTCAAGAAAGTTTTTTATTATACACTTTTAAAAAAAATTGCTCACGTGACAAACACATTCGCATGCCAATCCAGAGATAACAAACTTAAGCCATAAAATCAGTGTTGTTGGTGTGTTCTGCAAATAGCCTCTATTTTTGTGGACTTCAAAAAAGGAAGAAACTCAATTCGAATGTGATCATTCCGTCAATTATGAAT
Source organism: Lymantria dispar (assembly GCA_032191425.1). Classification (NCBI taxonomy): domain Eukaryota; kingdom Metazoa; phylum Arthropoda; class Insecta; order Lepidoptera; family Erebidae; genus Lymantria; species Lymantria dispar. Next base: position 20,823,758 of record CM063449.1, read on the forward strand.
CGAGTTTGATAATTTTTTGAGCATATTTTAGGGTTTTTGAGTTATCCTTAACAATGCGTAGTTGATTCATCTCGACTACATTGTTTGAAGACGGTTTTTATTGTTAATATTTTCGAAGTTATTTTTAGAATTTTTCTAACTCAAAGCTTAGAACCAATAATAAGCAATAAACTTAAAGTTTGTTACGTACAATTATAAATTATGTGATGAAATGTCAGTTGAAACACCTTTGCTTACCTCTTTGGTAATAAACGCGTCATGCTTAAAATTAAATATAATATTAAAACGTTTTGTCTTAAAATGTGAATTTAAGTTAATTTTACATGCTAATTTATTTTACGTCTACAACAACCCATTTTATGCAAATTTTAAATTTCAGTGTCGTAAAAATAAAATAAAGAAAAAGTAATGATACTAGTTGTTTTTATTCAAGATTTTGAAATTGAGCCGGGCGAAGAGGCACTTGTCGAGAGAACAACACGGTTGCTTTATTTAATACGAGGATATAAAATAGACAAACAAGTTTTATCTTCGTGGAAGTTAAGATGGCACCTTCATCCCTCACGTGCTGATCTTTTACCAACAAAGAAGTAGCGGTAAAGCCCACAATCCAGGGATTACAACTATAATACTCAATATCGGGCGATAATGTTTTTTATACTTACATTATCAAAAAAAATCCATCTTGTCGTTTTATAAACATGCGATTCTCTACTCTGAAGTTGGCGTTTTAATCCTGGTTCAACCATTAGCAACGATAGCCAAGTGGAATTTGAATGGACAACTCTGCCAAAGTCATGGACTCGATACAAGATATACACCTATAACTTGCCGGACTTATATGTTTTGTATATTAAATGGTTAAATAACCGCTTGCTTTAATGATGAAGGAAAACAGCGTGAGATACCTTGCAAAAGTACTACAACAAATGTATTCAAAGATGTATGAAATCCGTAACTAAGAGAGCACGATAAGCCCTGGCTCCCGGTTGCTACAAATAGGTATAACTGTCTGTTATAGTCGATACATGGAGTCGGTATCCTCAATTATCTTGACATGCGATCTAATTCTGGAATAACGCTGTACCTTTTGTATTGCGGAGATAAAATGTTAGTCACTCTTAGAAAACCCATATTCTGTGCAAAAATAATTACATTTAGTACAACTTAATAGTTTTAATGCATTTTAAGTTTTGGAGAATATAATAAAATATATTATTGCAAAGTAGCTCCTGTACAAAATAAATAACCATCAAAACGTTGACAAATCTAGGAAAATGAATATAAATCCAACACAACGGTGACCCTATAGTAAATACGCACAAGGCGCCAATTAACCCAAGATGAAACCGGGTACACGCCTAGTATATAATAAAAGGTTGTCGTCTGTTTAAGACATTGAGAGTTGAACCCGCATCACTTATGAGTGGATTAGACACATCTGTTGCCGTGTATTATTGAAGAAACTGCCAATTTTACACGTAAGTGCGATTATGTGTCACCAATATAAACCTAATTTCTTTGACACATCTTAAAACATGGATGTACTGAAGCCAAAAATACAGCAGACATAATATTGTTCCAACGACTAATATTTCAGGCACAATGTTTGACTAAGCAAATATATTCGGAATGTTAGCTTTACATCCCACAATAGTTATTTCAGTTTACTAATAATATCGACTGAAATAAGTTTGCTGACGGTTTGACTGCGAGACGGGTATGTTGGCTAAACAGGTTAGAAACTTTTCATTGACCACCAATTGAAAGATTTTGGTCTGAATTATCAATTACATTGAATTACTGTTTATTAAAGTGTAATTATTAACTATGCCGTCAGTTGTGATGGAGTAAGAATACAATTCACCATTCGAATGCAACTCGGTTGGGCAGCGTTCAGAAAACTTAAGAGGATCTTCTCGTCCTCAGTGTCTGAAAACACAGGTATACGACCAGTGTGTGTTACCAGTGATGACTTACGGCACGGAAACGTGGTCTCTGAATGTAAGCCAGTCACCCAGCATGCTATGGAGGGGGCTATGCTCGGGAATTCTCTCCATTATAGAATCCAAAATACGTAAATCCGCAGAGGAACGGGTGTAACAGACATAGCGCAAAAAATTAGCGCGCTGAAGTGGAAATGGGCAGACCAAATCGCTTGGCGGACCAACAACCGCTGGGGAAGAAAGGTTCCCCAGTGGCAACCACGTATCGAACGACACAGTGTAGGATGCCCCAAATAGGTGGACCGACGACCTGAGAAGGCTGGGCGCTGGCTAGTACTGGGCGTCGTTAGATGCAGGCGGCACAGGACCGCACTTTGTGGCGCAACGTGAGGGAGGCATATGTTAAGCAGTGGACGGCGATAGGTTGAAATGATGATGATGAATGATACGATTTCTCACCCATAGGTATCGCAAAAGGCGTTTAAGGCCTATGAACTCGAAATAAAGTCATATATCAACCAGTCTGACAAACGTTTTATAGTAAATCTATTTCCCTGCTATTATGGAGGAGGCTCGACCTCAGTGTGATGAATAAGGAGGGATAGGGAAGAGGGGTGAAATAATTGCGACACTTGGCAAATGGGTCACCAATCACATTTTCCATGAGAAATTAAAGAATGATATATAATTTGTATTCATAGCAATTAATTGTATTTATTAACGTATACTGCGTTAAATTCTAAGCCAAGATGTTGCAGCAAATAAAAATAATTGCTATTGAGAATATTTTGCCTTAAAATCTCAATAACATTCTTTGTCTATATCACTAAATTAACAAGATAATACAACCGAGATATTACACTTTTTGTTTAATGATTTCGTACATATTTAACTAAATTTAATTAAATGCCAACCGCTTTGGATTGTGACTTAATTCTCTACTCCTTACCCTACTCTAAACCTGTTTAGATCGAGAAAATTTGCGGAGGAACCATTGTAAATGGTAAAATATTTAATTCGTAGGAACACTACACTAATTATATACGGTTTATGGTTTAAGATATTTATTTCTCAAAAGAATAACAATTCACTTACACTGAGAAATACTTGGTAGGGTTATAAGAATTAGTATAAATTTTCTAGACGAAATCAAATCATTTGTTGTCTTTGAAATAAACCAAATAAACTGTTTTCGTACTTACCAAAATAATGCAGTTAATAAAAAAAAATATCTACCGTATATTTCATCTCTTTGCAGGGCATCATCCCATTAATGATGATGTAAACGATTTCAAATAAATGTTCACTACTTTTGTTCATGCACAAACGTAAGAGAGAGTGATAACTGCTCTAGTGGTCAACTCGTGATCGGGTGCCGCTTGTGTATATATGTAGTTATAATCTTTTGCATTATATTTGAAAGTTACCTTATAATGTGGTGCGAAAAGTGATTCTTTTTAAAATTTTATTTAAAAGAAGTCTGTAAAAAGATAAAAAAATAGATAATTCCCTTGAGTTGCTTGACGGATTTGCTCAGAGCAGTCGCGTTCCAATCCAGTGCTATAGCACTGTTATTTGAATTAATTTAAGGGAAAAATGTAAAAATTGACAATACGTAAATGTTTTTTTTTTTATTATGTATAAACGCCGCGGGGGCGTTTATACATAATAAATGATTAAAATTGAATTATTATAAATATAAAAACGTGACTAAATAAATTAATTTATTATGCATTATTATGACAGTACTATATAAGTATGTGACCTATTGGTAAGTGATAGTGCTGGTATGATTTTAGCACGGCTCCCCACTGCTTTTAGTTTTCCTATCAAATATGCCATTCTACGCCAGTAACAGTAAGGACCATAAATAGACTTTTTTTTTTATTGCCAACGGTGGCAAACGAGCAAGCAGCACACCTGATGGTAAGTGAAACTGCTGCACATGGACCTTTGCAATACCAGGGGCACAGCCAGCCCTCTGCCTACCGTGAAGGAAATACTCTTCTTAAACAATTACCCTTATACGTAGTTAGAGAGGTATATACAAGATATTGTATATTTTAGTGACTATAATGTCAATATAATATTCTTTAATCACGCTAGTCTTAAAAACTATGTAACAATAACTTATGTTATTATGGAGAATTGATTCATTCATTCGTTTCGGCTCATATACGTCCCGCTGATATTAACCATACTATGCTGATCAGACAAGTTGGTATAGGCTTTTGTTTCGAGTTTTCTTATGGAGAACAATAATCCACCGCGTGAGGAAAGATCAACGTCCTCCCTGAGGGGGGGGACGTCAGTCGATGGGAAGGTACCCCACAAGGGGGTATTCCGTCGAGGCGACCACTGACGTCAAGTCACCCTGCTCCGGTGGTCGGTCCAACGACGAAGGCGACGTGTCACGGGTGGGTTATGGGTGTGCGTGCTTACGCCCCTCTGTCGCCCCGGACGGAGTGGTGCGAGAAGTGCGCCGACCGTAACCCACCCCCAAAAAAAAATGGAGAATATTAATAATCACCGTTGCCGCCTTCTGCGAGGCTGTCATCTCGCGGCAAGAGGCGGCGGATCGTGTGCGGGAGGAACGACTCCACGCGGACATCGACCTACACAGGCGACTGGGACAGCACAGGCGCGAGTACCTGCCGCCGGAACCGCCGGTAGGGAACGTCGACGGGAGAGGGTACTCCCTCGGGATATTCCGTCGGGTCGACCACTTAAGTCAAGGAACTGCACTGGCGGTCGGCCCAACAAAGGTGACGTGCTATATGGGTGGGTTAGGGTGTGCGCGCTTACGCTCCTCTGTCGCCCCGGATAGAGCCGGGCGGGGAGTGCGCCGACCGTAACCCACCCCCAAAAAAAAAAAGTGGAGAAGAATAATGTAATAATAACTCTCCAGAAAAATGAGCACCAGAAAAATAGGCAACAGCATTCTCGTGGAAAAATTATAAAATATTCGCTAACCTATCACCGCCTGCTAGCTTCTCAATGTTCAATAATGAACATTGATAAGCTTTTCAATGTTTAATAATGAACATTGATAAGCTATCGACGATGATGATAGAATTATGGCAATTTATTAACTTGAAAAAATCAAAACCTACTAATACTACTCAACTAAACAAACTAAATCTAATACTACCACCGGATCAGCATGTAGTCACGCTGTAAAATATAAAATATCTAGCAAAAAACCAAACAAGTTATACTATTACCTTCGTCCTCTCATAGAGTTTCTAAAGTATGAAAGTTCGGACAACCAAAATTAGATAAAACGCTATAAATTCTGTAAATAATAATTTAATGTTAAAGCATTTATTGTTTTGCTTTAGAAGATGCACGTAATTTTACAGATGTTACCTAAACTGGAAACAAAAGGAGCACAGTAACCTTTCCATAGCCCTTAGTGCAATTCGTCGGATCATTTCACTCTCATTTAATCGAATGACTTTCTGGTAGGTTTGTTTGTATTGTTCCCTACTTCTGTGTGCATGACTAAATAAAAATTTTATTTGCAATTATCTCTAAATTTAAAACCATTAACTATAGGGAGACTGTATCAAAAACAGCTCTTTTCATACCCATAAACTCCATTTGATAAAAAAAAGCTATTGACATAATAATAATTGTGCTATTGCGACGTCTAATAAAAAACCTGTACCATTTTTTTTCTTTTTGGGGTGGGCTGCGGTCGGCGCGCTCCTCGCACCACTCCGTCCGGGGCGACAGAGGGGCGTAAGCACGCACACCCACAACCCACCCCCGATGCACGTCACCAACGTCGTTGGGCCGACCACCGGAGCAGGGTTAACTTGTCATCAGTGGTCGGCCCGACGGAATACCCTCTATTTGGGGTACCCTCCCATTGAACAACGTCCCCCCCCCCCCCCCTCGAGGAGGACGTCGGTCGGTCTTTCTTCACGCGGTCGGCCTCTCGGCGGGTGAAGGACTAATCCCCAGTCACATCACCCGCGGCCTCGGCTAGGGCGGCATGAGGCGCAGGTACTCGCGCCTACGCCGCCCCAGTCGCTGGCGGCGGATCGCCTCATCGAGGCTGCGCTCCTCGCGCAGGCGATTCTCCGCCTCCTTCTGCGAGATCACTGCCTCGCAGAAGGCTGCGACCGCGTCCCAGTTCCTGACGCTGTCGACCATCGCCCTGGCGATAGTTGGCAGCGTCAGGTCGGCACCGATGATTGCGACGAGTTCACGACGCTGCTCTGCCCAAGCGGCGCAGGCCTCGAGCGTATGCTGCGCCGTGTCCTCGTCGCAATCGCAGTGGTGGCAGGACGGTGTGCTCTCCCTCCTAACGACCTTGTGCAGGTATTTGGCGAAGCACCCATGCCCGTCAACACCTGCACTAGTCGGAAGGAGAGCACTCCGTGCCGCCTTTCCAACCACTGCATCAGCACCGGCCGGAAGGCCTGACAATGACGTCTCGGTGGGCGTCAACGCACCAGGCGGTGAGCTCCCTTAAAGAGACCACACCGCCCTCCGCTTGCACATAAAAATATACATTTGCAGTTATTCAGTATATTTAGTTATACATAATTTATATTACTTAAATATCTTACTATACTTAGCGACACTAAACCGAGTGACGACACCTTTAAAACCATTGGATTTAGGTGTATTTTAAATGTTATTCTTGTAGGGAGGCATATGTCTTGCAGTGGATATCTACAGGTTGATGAGTACTTTAATTTTTTTTAACGACTTTAAAATACCATAGGGACTATGACTAGAAAAACAAGTCTGGCAAATATAAAACAAAGTAAAATGTTTGTTTTATTACTTAAAACTTTGGCTAACTTTTCAATGAATAATTCAAGTCTTACTTGCTTTATCCTGTGTTAAGAAAACTTACGATGTGGGCTAACTTACTTTTGTAAAACGGTTGCTTAATTAAAATTGTTTAGTCAGATTATAATCATTTTTCTTTTACAACCCATATTCGTTCTAAGACTCTCCTCCATAAAAGGAAAACCCAAAGTATTTTTAAAATAAGTTTTAATATTTTTTTATATATTTAGGGAATTTATGCGTCGGTGACGGATTAAATATACAAGGAATTATCTCCTCTGATCTGCTCGTGGCTGACGTGAAAACCTACAAAGAGAAAATTAAGCGCCTTAGCCACCGAAGAGCGCACCTGCCGCCCGGTTTCATCCGTGGCGACAGAGGGACAGCACGCGACCCCGTATCCCATCCTATAGTACGTCACTTTCGTCGTTGGACCGACCACCAGTGCAGAGTTCCTTAACATCAGTGGTTTACCCGACGGAATACCCTGAGGGAGTACCCTCTCCCGGGATGCCGATCGCAATCGCGAGGCTAGCTCTTCGCGGGTGCCAGACTAAATCTTCGGTTCGGTCACCCGATATAAATACACAGTCTAGAAAAAGGTTTAACTGACAGCGTACAGTTTGTGAACATGAACACGCAAAGTTAACGAGTTTTTTTAAACTAATTATTCTTCACAACATTTCCTTTAAATAGTTAATGGGAAACATTCACTTGGACTTTTTGACAGAAACTTGATGATACGCTCTCTTCAGTAAATTTTCTCATTAAAAATGTTATGGACGGTAATATTTTAAGATAGTAATAATATATGAGTTTTCCATTTGACGCAAAATACAAATAGTCCGGATTCAAGCTTGGTGAATTTAAATCAAGATATGAGTATTTGTTACTTGAAGACTGCAACCAAGTTATAACTTTCATTTAAAAAGTTTGATATTCATGAATGAATGATCACAGGGATCCATTCGATATTGATAGTAGTCAAATCCAACTGTTATAAAAACTTTTTAGACTTTAGAAGATTTTATGAATTCATGCGAATACAAATACATAAATGATTATTCTTCTACATTCATACAGTAAAACCAATTCTTGTTATTCTTTTCTAAATGTCAAAACCCACACGTTTCGCGAGGATTTTTGTAGGCGTAATATTAACTTACAAATGGGGGGAAATCCTTAAACATTCTATGGCTAATACTTGTACAACCATTAAAATTCATACAAATTTTCGACTTCCCTTTAGACCATTTACGGTTTATGGTTGAGCATAAGTGTATCCCACAATTTGAAGTGTTAATTTACTTGCACCATGCTGATCAAACGGTTTTAAAATTTTATTTTATTTAAAATTCTTACTAATATCATAAATTAGCAGCGCCCTGCGATTTTTCCCTTCCCATGGGAATATCGCTATAAATTATAGCCGATATTTTATTCTGAAATGTAATCTATATTATTGTGAAGTTTCATTAAAATCCATTTTGAAGCTTTTGCGTGAAAGAGCAATAAACATACTCACATACTTTCGTGTTTATAATATTAGCAGGATGCGAAAGCATGTTTATGTGTTTGCTACGCTTTTACACTTAAACCACCGAACCGATATCCAAAATTCTTTCACCAATGAAAAGCTATAATATCAGGGAGTAACATAGGCTTTATTTTATTCCGGTAATCCCACGGGAACAGGAACTACGCGGGTAAAGCGACTGAAACCGAAGCAAAGTGAGGGCGGGTTTCTAGTATAGTAGTAGTATAGTATAGTATTTCTTCTTATAACACACTTAAGTTATCTTCTAACTCAGTTGTCTAGAAAAATGGTCTATTAATTGTTATCTCAAATTGACGATGTTGGGCTAGAGCCTCCTCAATATGATGAGGGAAATTGACCTACTATTCCACGTTGGTCAGACGACTTGGAATAGGGTTTTATCCCTCTTCCTATCCCCCCTTCATTCATTACACTTGGATCCAACCTCCTCCCTAGTATTAGGGCAATTGACCTACGGCTATTACCCACGCTGGTCAAACGTATTGATATAGGGTTTTATTTCGAGTTGTGCTTCTCTTGTAAAGATGTTATAGATCTATCGTATCCCTTACCTACGCACTATACCACGCTGGTCCGAAGGGTTGCTATGGCGTTCTATTTCGAGTTTTCCTTCTCTTGTATAAATGTTATCTGCAATAATCCCTTAGTCGTCTTTTACGACACCCACGGACAAGAAAATGAGTGGTGAATTGTATTCTTACCCCGTCACCACACGTTCATCATCTAACACTAATATCAACTACAACACATAAATAAAATACAATAATTCATTAACAATTTTCTAAAATTCTTGACATCACAATATAAAATTGACATCCACCTTATAAATAAAATTAACCGATCAAGTGCGAGTCTGGCTTATTGGCATGAGTCCAAACACACAAATTTTAACATTAAATATAAATGTACTTTAAAAAAATCTTAAAGAAACCAAGAAAATTCGTTATTAAAATCAAACAAAATACGTTTCTTCTTGTTGTAACTGTAATAGAAATACATACTCTGTGAAAGTTTCTGCTAACGACTTATTATAGTTCATAAGCGTTTTCTCTTCCCCAGCTTACTAACAAATGGATAAACCGACGGATAAAAAGTGGAAGCTAAATAATTATAGAATTTCATTTGCACCTTATTCATTACGGATCTCCATAATTAATCAATTTGTAATACGCTTCTTTCGTGTGGTTACGGAGTAAGAATACAATGAACCACTCCCACACTTGTCTGTAGTATCGTAAGCAATGACAAAAAGATGTATAACCGATGCAAAAGAAGGATAACTTAATATAAAGTCTTATTCAATTGAACTGCCTAAATACGCAGAGCAGTTATTCTTCAGCTATCATAAACTTGATTTGCATCGTGATTCGACCATACCGATGTTGATAAGATGAATTTCAATTTGACATCTTGCAAAGAACTCAACCAAATTCGCTGGTGCTATACATAACTACTGCAAAAAATGCTTCTACCAAGAGACAAAAAGTAGGTGGTGAATTCTGCATATGCTTATCCCTTACTTGCTCCGTAATAATTATTATTTATTATTTTAGAAAACATTTATTCATACTCATTTCAAATAACATATTAAAGGCTATTAGTGAATTTATCGCTGGATTAAAAAAAATATTATAACGTGTATGTAAATAAAATCTATTAAATAAAGGCTCCTATTCCCAAATACATCAGTAAGAGTACTTTCGAACATATTTACAATTTAATCTATACGTCTCTGCTTAATGGTACCTAAGTCGAAATAGAATTCTGAAATCTCATCTAGGATTTAAGCAAGCACGTAGAACGTGAAACCCTATTTATATTTTTTGCGTTACTTTTTGAAATTGGCTTCAGATTCATTTCTGTTGACAAGGTTTTCGAGAGGTATTCAATAATATAGCGAAATAAGTGAATAATTTTTAGAAATTTACAGACTATAATAATAAGTTTTTAATTAAATTTTAATGATAAATACTTCTTTATATAATGCAATATAGAATATGACATAACTACTGTTTTGTATTATGCATATAAATTGTAAATCACAGTTATTTACTTATATTCTACTCTACGTCGTTCCGACTTATATTAAGAGAACTAACTACATAACTTTATTAAGCTTTTTATTTAATCAACACAATATTATGAAAACAATAACATAAAAATGTAAATACATCAATCTAGCTTCAAGTATACCTATATAATATTTTGCATTTAAAATGTCTTTGTGAGAAACTTTTTTCATTAAAGTCTGGTCTCTTAAAAAGGTACGGCACCGACTGCATAAAAGATCTTGACTATATTTTCCACCATAGACACATTTAAAAAACTAAGCAATTAGTTGGAAATATTGATAAATGTTTATAAAATATCAATCTTGAAAAAAATATGAATTTTCAGCCTATGTATACTTGACTCACTATGTGATACGGAACTCTTTGAAATCATCACTCATCATCATCATAATTATATGTCCCACCACTGGGCTCGAGCCTCCTTCACAATAAGAGGGAAATTTACCTACTATATCACGCTGTTCAGACATCTATAGGGATTTATTGGTATACGAGATTTCCTTCTCTGATATAAATGTTATACACATATTTAATCCCTTAGTTGAATTTTACGACACCCACGGGCAAGAAAAGGGTGGTGAATTGTATTTTTACTCCGTCACCACACGAAAATCTAATGTTGTTTAATTAAAATTATGTAATTGTTATTAGTAAATACATTTTTCACATGTCCTTATATTTTTTTATAAATAATAATACTTACGTAATTCTATTTTTAGTAAAAAACAATAGCGCAATCTATTAAAAATATAATGTATAACTCAAACTTCACTATAACTTACTACTATAAAATGATTTCTTATGTTTACGCGAGCATTACACATTGTAAATAAAACTACGGCTTTTATCGCATTTGTATTTGATACTACAAAGATATTTCTCATTTGACACATCTTAGTCCGCCCGTGACCATGAACCCTGTAAAGTGTTTGAAACGTCGAGCAATCACAAATCAAATACAAACGCGAACTTATATTAGTAAAAGTATTTTACGCCTTTGCCGTAAAATACCGTCCTTATATTTTAGTAAAAGTATTTTACGGCTTTGCCGTAAAATAGTTTTACTATTATAAGCTAAAGTAAACTTCAAATTATTTTTTACGTTGTAATTCGGTAATACGCTGGCATTTTATAAGAAAATAAAGATGGCTTTTATTATAGATATAGGTGGACTAGTTTTTATTTTGAAAATTAGATATTGTTTGTTTTAATAACAATAAATATACTCTAAATGATTGAAGTTGCTGATACATCTAATAACAGAAGGTGTGATGTTAATTCTTCACAGATGGTGTAATAGTTAAGATTGCCAATAATGCCACGAGTTCGATTCCCGCGTAGGACAACGCTTTGTGTCTACAAGTTGTTGTTCTAAGTCTGAGCGTATTTTGTGTCCGTTAATTATATGTTTATAAGGCCCGCCGCAATACAAGGATTAGGTTCCTTAGTGTAGGGTAATGTCTTTAATAAAAACTGTTTTTCATTTTTCTCTTTGGTTGTAACATGGGAATGGTACAAGAATCTTTTGAAAGGCTAATAAAGCCAATACATCATTATCATCATGATTTCAGCTCATAAACGTCCCATTATTGGGCTCGAGTCTCCTCTACAATAGAAGGGAAATCGACCTTACTATAACATGCTGGTCAGACAAGTTGGTATAGAGTTTTATATCGAGTTTTCCTTCCCTTAAGCTTAAACAAGTTCAACGCTTAAGCAAATACATTATTAAAACAAAATTTTCGTCATTAAAAAAATAACAAATATCTTTGGGAACCAATCCGGCTAATAAAGCTATGCCAACTTTATTACACTCTCTACTTCACTTATAAGTCGGGGCCCGCAGCAGAAATTGCACAAAGTACCAAAAAATCTAGCAGTTCGTTACGTCCTAAAAGAGTTTGATTTCTTGTTCTGCATTCGTGTTAATTTAGTAGAGTGGTTGCTTAGAATTTTATTTCATTCTTATTTACACAAGACAGTTAATATTATATTAAAAAAATACAATACATGTCCTTTTAGACAACATAGAAAAAATACCAAAATAATAGAGTAACACTAGATCGTGTACAAAAAGTTCTTTATTTTTTAAGAGGATCTCCGTAGCAATTATGAAGTCTGAAAGCTGACAATAGACTTATCCCTATAATGCTGAAGCAAATTATGAAATGTGCTACAAATCTGCTTATGCCGGCGTGACAAATAGCTAATATATCTTAATATATATATATATATATGATTTTTAATATTATTATTATATTTATTTATTATATAATTTTTAATTTTAAGTTTTATTTATTTTCTTTAAAATAAATAAAACTTAAAATTAAAAATTATCCTTTCATGATAATCAGTGAAATTGAAAATGTTGAATAACCCCCGAAACAAACTAGAATAATAAAATAAAGTATTACGTTCTTTTCATTACCGATTATACTGGCACGCGTGAAGCGCTTAATTGAGTAATCATACGCGATTATATCATTTTTGAAAAGAGCTTCTACTCTTACATGGCTGGACCGATATTAACCACACATAGCTAAGAACCACCGCCAGGAAACTGGCTATCAAATGAAAACCGCATCGAAATCGGTCCATCCGTTTGAGAGCTACGATGCCACAGACAGACACACATACACACGCACACAGACAGCCAGACAAACATGGACGTCAAATTTATAACACCCTTCTTTTTCGTCGGGGGTTAAAAATGAATTTTTACTTATAAAGCCTAATGATAGATAACTAGAAGATAATACTTAACCTCTATCTCTACCCAGCACAAATACTCTGCCACGACTCACCCCAATCCACTAGTGGTTGGGGCGGTAAACTACGTCCCATCATAAATATCCGCGGTCCGACGTCCTCGTCATCTTCTTGAAGAAGAGGATGACGCCATTACGATCGCCCAAGAAAGGGCCTACACAGATCGCGCAGCGTTAAAAAATAAAACTCCGTGGTATCGGTCTCGCCGTCGAGGTCGAAAACCGCGCCGCGTAAAAGTCATAAACCTAAACGTGGCCACGCCCACTTTGCTTTCAGCGACGCCCCAAGCCGAGGTCCGTTCCCCACAGGGGGAGCCCTCGGGCGATGTTCGCTTAACTTACTTACCGGGTTGAGAGCCATCCGCACTCGCCCTTTGACCGCGTTAAGCTGTCAAGGTCATCTGCGACCAACAGCTACACACACACAAAAAAAAAAAACCAGCACAACTTTCTGAGGGTGTTTGCGTGTGGTGGGTTTTGGTGATGTCTTTAGTATCACCGAACGTCATTACACGCATTCACACTCCCTTCGCTTTCTTCATGGTAGGCAACGGCTTAAGAAAGCTCCATGAGCGGCAGCGTCACTTACCATCAGGTGTACTTTTTGATCGTTTGCCACAGTTTGCAATAGAAAAAAAATTAAGATATACAAAATAAACAGTAGTAACCCGGTGATAATCACCATATACTTTGTATGTCTTTCCAACATGGATTGATGACAATCAAGCGGACGGTCACAAAATGTACCTATTGAAAACCCATATAGCTTTTCTTTTACTAGTGCTTGGATAAAGAAAAAAATACTGCACGGAACACGCAATCGAATGATTGAATGAAAGCGAAAATCAGACTCTATAGTTCTATGATATGTATCATTGTATACATGAATATGACAATAATAACGGATTTTTTCAGAATGTTAAAATGTCATGTCATCATCATCATCATCATTTCAGCCTATCACCGTCCACTGCTGGACGTAGGCCTCCCTCATGTTGCGCCACAATGAGCGGTCCTGTGCTGCCTACATCCAACGACGCCCAGCTACTTTCACTAGGTCATCGGTCCACCTAGTGGGGGAGCGTCCTACACTGCGTCGTCCGATACGTGGTCGCCACTCGAGAACCTTTCTTCCCCAGCGATTGTCGGTTCGTCGAGCGATGTGGCCTGCCCATTGCCACTTCAGCGTGCTAATTCTTCGTGCTATGTCGGTTACACCCGTTCTTCTGCGGATTTCCGTATTCCGGATTCTATCTCGCAGAGAAATCCCGAGCATAGCCCGCTCCATAGCACGCTGAGCAACTTTGAGCCTTGATATGAGGCCTACATTTAGGGACCACATTTCCGTGCCGTAAGTCATCACTGGTAACACACACTGGTCAAAGACCTGTGTTTTCAGACACTGAGGTATGTTGGACGAGAAGATCCTCTTAAGTTTCCCGAACGCTGCCCAACCGAGTTGGATTCGTCGGCTGATCTCTTTCTCGAAATTGGATCTACCTAACTGGACTGTTTGTCCTAGGTAAACACAGTGATCGACAACTTCAAGAATCGCATTGCCAACTAGGACCGGTACAGGAATGACATGGGCATTTGACATGACTTTCGTCTTGTCCATGTTCATTCGTAAACCCACTAGTTGGGATACCCTGCTGAGATCATTGAGCATTGTGCCAAGGTCCTCCATGTATTCTGCCATAACAACTATATCGTCCGCAAATCGAAGGTGAGTGATGTATTCGCCGTTAATGTTGATGCCGAGTCCAGTCCAGTCTAAGAGCTTGAAGACATCTTCCAGTGCAGTGGTGAACAGTTTCGGAGAGATGACATCTCCCTGTCTCACGCCTTTCTGCAACTGAATCGGTTTTGTACTCTTATCCCGGATACGGACTGACATTGTGGCGTTCCTATACAAACACTTCAGCACTTCGATATAGCGATAGTCGATTTGGCACCGCTGAAGGGACTGCAGCACCGCCCAAGTTTCGACTGAATCAAAGGCTTTCTCATAGTCCACAAACGCTAAGCACAGGGGCCGATTATACTCCTCGGTCTTTTGTATAATCTGCCGAAGCGTGAGGATATGGTCTATGGTGCTATAGCCTTTTCGGAAGCTGGCTTGTTCGGGCGGCTGGAAGTCATCGAGCTTGCGGGTGAGTCGATTGGTAATGACCCTCGAAAACAATTTATAAACGTGGCTCAGGAGTGAGATGGGTCTGTAGTTCTTTAGAAGAGCTTTGTCACCCTTCTTGAAGAACAGCACCACCACACTCCTGGTCCACGACTCTGGAACGTTGTCCCCGAGGATAACGGAATTAAATAGCTTTTGAAGGGCTATTAAGACTGGCTTACCGCCCGCCTTCAGAAGCTCTGCCGTAATTCCGTCATCTCCCGGTGGCTTACCGTTACGTAGTTGTTTGAGAGCCATTCTGATCTCGTACAAGCTGATGTCCGGGATTTCTTCGGTATAGTGCCGAGTTAGCTTGGATCTGGGATCTTGGACCAAGCCGACAACAGGATTTCGGGATGATTTGTATAACTGTCCATAGAACCTGTCGACCTCTCCCAAGATCTCACTTTGGGATGAAATGACAGTGCCATCGTCGGTCTTCAGCTTAGTCATTTGGCTTTGCCCAATAGACAGATCTTGTGCGAACACTTTTGAGCCACGATTCCGCTCTATCGCTTCTTTAATACGGAGCGTATTAAATCGGCGAATATCGCGACGCACAGACCTGGAGATCTGCCTATTTAGCTGCCTATGTTTGGACCAATCGGCTGAAGACTGCACCGTCATTTCTTTTCTCCGCCCCATGAGCTCGAGAGTCTGGTCAGAAAGTTTTTTAGGTCTGTTAACGCGGTGAGCCTTGAAAAATTTCGACCCAACCGCGTGGACTGTTTCCACGAACCTGTTGTTCATATCGTTCGGAGATTCGCATTCGTCCAGACATTGGAAGCGATTGTGTAATTCGAGTTGAAAGCCTTCGAGGTTCTGGTATTGGACAGATGTAGGTCGGATTGTAGACTTCATCAAGCGTGACCGCTCGACTTTTGTGTGGATATTCAATGTGGCTCGTACCATCCGGTGATCGCTCCCAGTTTTAATCCTGCTGATCACTGAGACATCATTGAATATCTGTCGTTTGTCTGACAAGATGAAGTCTATCTCGTTTTTTGTTGAACCATCGGGGCTAATCCAGGTCCATTTCCTTTGTGGCTGCTTCCTGAAGAAGGAATTCATCATAAGGAAGCTTTCCTTCTCCAGAAAATCAGCCAGATTCTGGCCCCTCTGGTTTCTCTGTCCATATCCATGTTTTCCCACTCTCAACTCATCACCACTCCCTTTGCCTATTTTCGCGTTAAAGTCTCCCATGACTACCGTGAAGTAGGTTTTGGACGTGGGTATGGCTTTCGAGATGTCCTCGTAAAATGCCTCCACCTCGTCGTCGGAGTATGTCGAGGTACGAGTAGGTGCGTATACCTGTATAACCTTCAGCGAATACCTCTTGGTAATTCTGAGTATAAGGTACGCTACCCTTGTCGACACACTCTCGATCCTCTCCACGTTGTCTACGAGAGACCTACGAACGATAAACCCTATACCACCTTGGGACGGGTGATCGCCCTCCCGGTAGAAGAGCAAGTTTCCAGACTGGAGGATTATCGTGCCCTCGCCCTCTCTTCGCACTTCTGATAATCCTACAATGTCCCAGCGGATTTTACTCAATTCCTCTTCCAGCTCGATGACCCTCTCGTCAGTCCTGAGTGTCCGAATGTTGTGTGTTCCCAGGGCCAAGGGTCGTTTTTGTTGGTAGCCGGATCGCTGCCGGAGATTCCTCGCACCCCCCGATGTGAAATGTCATGTAACGCTTTTAAATTTTACTTTTCACTTTTGACGCGAATGTCAAAATGTCACGTAGCGCTTTTACATTTTTTCATTATTTTAGTGTTTTACTGTTGCTGATATTTTATGTAACATAATGCGGACAAAATGCTGAAATGTAGTGAATAGGATACAATAGTGAACTGAATGCATTTTTATATTCTACCAAAATTCCCAGAGGATCAATTGATCGATTGTCAGCATCTAATCAATGGTAACGACTAAAACTAAATACAAAGACTGAAGACGTGAGGAATATACATATACCATGCTCGACACTAGCACCAATAATAGCTCATAATTTTGTAGCTTATTGCCATTACTCAGGAACAAGAAGAAGAAGAAGAGATTTTATTTATTATTTTGGTATTTTACAGTGTAATATTGAATAATTTTGCTGGTATTTTATGTAATATAACGCAAAGAAAATTCTGAGGTGTAGTGAATATGATTTAATTGTGATTCGTTCTTAATTGTGATTTCACACAACATTTTCATGTTGTGTAAAATTTCCAGAAGAAAACATTGATTTGGTTCCAGCTCACGATCAATGGCAGCGACTGAGACTAACGTGACTGTTATCTATATAAAGACGTATTAATTTGTTTTTAACTTGACACTGGCACCAATGTCCAATAGGTCATATTATTGTAGCTTATTGCCAAAAAAAAAAAGAAGAAGACAATAATAAGATATTTGACAGCAATATTTTAATTAAATTGTTAAAGCCAAATTTATATATGTAAAATAGTATGGATTAAACTTGCTTTTAAGTTTATGACGTCGCTTGTTAGATGTTACATTTTAGTCGTGGTAAAGGAATGCTTTTACTTTCTGTTAGATAAGATGTGGCGTGATAATTCTATCCGTCTCTTGGTCCAAAAATTATGAGTATTCAATAAAATTATGCCTTATGTTTTTTTTAACTTCTTCTAATTATACCGTTATTATTATATAACGTATTTTCAAGAATATTTTTTTTATTTATTGCCAACGGTGGCAAACGAGCAAGCTGCACACTTGATGGTAAGTGAAACTGCTGCACATGGACCTTTGCAATACCAGGGGCACAGCCAGGCCACTTCCTACCGTGAAGGAAATACTCTTCTTAAACCTCGTTTAAAAAAGGGCATGTCATAGCGCTCGGGAAACACAGCAGCAGGTAGTTCATTCCAGGGCTTGCACGTACGTGGGAGAAATGATCGCTGGAAACATACAGTTGAAGACCATAACGTTGCCAGGTGAAATGGATGAGCCCTGCTACGATGTCGAGTGGTACGTTGGTAGAATGGTGACGGTGGTACCAAGTCAAACAGTTCCTCGGAGCACTCCCCGTGAAAGAGTTGGTAGATCCATGTTAAATGCTTTAATATCAAACAATTATACAAAAGTCAATCATATATTTTTCCACCTTAATACTATAACTATAAAATACTGCGTACCACTACTAATCCAAGTCTCCTCCTCAATGAAAGGGATGTTGGCTTTCTATATACACCATGTTGACCGCAAAGGTATTCCTAGTTTTACTCTTATGATAATAGCACAAAATGGACGGATGATAATCTTTTACAATGAACTATTTATGCTTAAAAATCTAATTTAAAAAATTGGAAGTCATTAGTAAGGATTTTATACAGTTCCATCCCTTTTTTGGATGTGGCGCAAAAATCCCAAAGTTACCTTATAAAAAACCTTAACATAAAACCGGACCGTTTGACAATCTTGGTACAGTAATTTCTATACCACTGTTGAGAAAGCGCGAGCCTATTGAACGTATATGGACAGAATAGAAGACGATATTTACTTTTATGTTAAATTATTTTGTGACGGAGTAGTATATGACTCAGAACCTCCTCTTTTGACCGTGGATGCCGTAAAAGGTGACTAAGGGAACTATAATATGCAGATAACATATTTATATGCAAATGAAGGAAAACTTGACATAAAACTCTATACCAACACGTCTCGCCAGCGTGGTATAGTAGATCAATTTACCCCCCATTATAGAGGATTCTCGAGCAGGACCTAAATAAGCCGAGATGAGATGATTACTATGATATTAATCGAGTAATTGATCGATTTAAATAAAAGTAATAATTCATGAATGTCTTCTACCAAGGCTATTGAAGTACTATCAAATTTTTATAAAAAAAATTCCATCTTACTAAAATAAAGTGACGCATACTTTGGTTTACGTAGATGGTTATTGAATATGTTGATATTGGATTCTTTTATAAAGTTGAAGCTGAATTCTGCGAAGGTATTTCAAATTGCATTTAAATCTAGTTACTAGCGATCTTACATTTCCGCACATCAAGTACTAGGAATGTACAACAACATGAACCGTAATTTGCTAAGACGAATAACGTTTGATTTAATCCGGCACGTAGAGCGGCCTCGAGCCGGGCCCGTCGATTTACTTTTATTGCTATTTCGTTTTATTTCGCCGGCCCTGATGCTGTCTGGTGTGGCCCTGTTTTCGGGATCGTTAACAGAAAATGTGCTAATCTTTTTTAAAGAGCCGTGGCGTAACAGTAAGCGAATTTGATGATCACGGTCGACAGACGCCGTTACTCTCTGTAATATGAAGTGATTATTATTTTATATTCTAACTGGAATCATCTGGCACCAGTTTCAAAATCTGCACATCTCATTCAGAGATATTAAAATGGTCATTACAGTGAAGGATCTTCATAAACACAGTAATTCTCCGTCTGCCATGTTTATTAATTCCACAAAGAAAAGTACCTAACATTTAATAAATGTACTGAATTTCTTGATTAATCTTGAATTTATAAGAAGCTATATCGTATCCGACTTTTCATAAATCATCTGAGTCCACGTAAAGCTCACTGTTGGGCTTAGGCCTCTTCAATAATGGGAGGGATATTGACCTACTATACCGTTTTTTTTTTTCTTTTTTTATGGGTGAGTTATGGTAAGCGCACACGCGATCCATTTCGTCCGGGACGACAGAAGGACGGCGCGCGGGCCCATAGCCCACCCATACCCACGTCGCCTTCGTCGTTGGGCCGACCACCGGAGCAGGGTGGCTTGTCGTCAGTGGTGGGCCCGACGAAATACCCTTTCGGGTATCCTCACCTCTCGACGTCCCTGCCCTGGGACGTCAGTCACTGTCGCGCGGTCAGCCTCTCTACGGCTGACGGACTAAAATCCCCGGTCCGGTCACCGCCGGCGAGCGTGTGCTGCGCCGTGTCCTCGTCGCAATCGCAGTGGTGGCCGGACGGTGTGCTCTCCCTCCTGACGATCTTGTGCAGGTACTTGGCGAAGCAACCATGCCCCATCGGCACCTGCATCGATCGGAAGGAAAGCACCCCATGCGTCCGCTCCAATCACTCCATCAGCACCGGCTGGAAGGCCTCGACGGTCCTGACACCGTACTGAGGCCTCTCCAGCCGGACTGCCCAACGGGCAATGACGTCTCGGCGACCTACTATACCGTGCCAATCAGATGTGGTCTATAGGATGGAATGTTGAGTTTTCCTTCTCTTCCATATATGTTATCTGCTTAACATACCTTTTAGTCGTCTTTTACGACATCCACGAGCAAGAAAGATTGGTGGAATGTATTTTTATTCCATCACCATACCAAAAATAAATACTTCAACTACAGTTTCAATGTCTTGGAAAACATATTTTCTTCTCACTTTCGGTATATATTGGCTGAATCACCAGTGTTTGGTCAGTAAAGATGAGGAGGGAATACGGTGGGTAATGTAGCTATCCGTACTATATAGCCTGCCAAAAAAACATACCTAAAGTGGCTAAAATAGCGGCTTGTCTCACGGAATTTAACTCTAGACCTGCGGCGTTTATAAGGGTCAGATATAACGATTCTTATAAAGAGTTTTACTAGTATTTTAAAAACCTTTCCAGGTGAAATGGAATTATTGAAACTTAAATGTGGAATTCTCAGGTTAGGAATAAATTGAACTTTTTTCCAACTTCAATTTTGGTCTCAGTATGTAAGGTTTTCATCGAAATAGTTTGCATTAAATTAAGCACACTATATTTTAAAGACTTACTTCTTAGCTGTACATCTAGACACATCTTACAATTTCTTTTTAGATGTGTCGTTACGTAAATCTCTGGTAAATCGAGAAAGGTAAATGTTTCATTTTTATTGCTAATGATCACAAACGAGTACACCACCCATCCAACGGTAAGTAATAACTGTCGCGTGTGGACCTTAGCATCAAACTTATAGCCAGACCACTGCCTAGTTTGTTATTTGAAGAAAAAAAGGAAGATTAACTTTGTTAATTGACGTATAGTCTTGCTAATAAATAAGGGGAATGTACTGCAAGGTTTTAGTGTATAAACTTTTCCTTAATATTTACTAGCTATGAACATGATTAAAAGAAATACTACAGAGCCTAATCAGGTGAATATCTAAAGAACTGGTCCGTGTGATGATGCAATAAGAATATTATTCACCACGACCTATCTTGGTCGTGGATGTTGTAAAAGACAACTAAGGGGTATAATACGCAAATAACATTAAAACAAAATCCTATATTAACTTGCCTGACCAACATGGCACAGTATGTTCAATTGCCCTCCTATTGTAGAGGAATCTCGAGCCCAGCAGTAGAACGCAGGAGTATGTGAGTCCAGGTGATATCTATAGAACTGAGCCGTACCTAGGATAGTTCCCATGGTGCCCAAGTACATGGTGCAAATTTTGAACGGCAGAAATAATTAAAGTATGCACCTGGATCATAACCGACCCAAAAAGAGTTTGCAGGAGTAGAATATCACACTAGACTCTAGAAAGGTTAGTCCCGGTTACGACACTGCTAAAGAATATTAAAATTTGAATCTAGGGGTTAATTTTATTACGAAACAATGTGCTTAAGAGAACAAAACCATATACAACAGTAACCAACCATAGTACTGCTTAAAAACCTCTGATATCTGGCTGTCTTACAGCATGTTCTACTCTTTTTATCATTTGACAGGCAATCATAACAAAAGTACCTAATCCATATTTTGATGTCTTAAGAATACATTGCACATATCGCGAGATGGGGATATCGGGAGATGCCTCAAGAACGGAAGCAAATAATACTACTACAAGATAAGAATATTAATTGAAATACAACATGCCAACGCTTTTAGTCCATCTAGGTTAATTATTGTTCCAATATCGAGTGGGTTTTGCGCCCGGCAATAGAATAATGAACTTAAATATGGAGAAATCGCTATGAAGTTCGCATCCCAATAAGTGATTACATAAGACAAGTGATAATAAATCACTTACTTAGAATAATAACATGTGGAAGGTAAGTTCGCGCACAAAAAGTGAAGCATTTCAATTGGAGCCTAATGAAGCTTACGCCGGAACCGTTCCGTAATGTACAAGTCATTGTACTGCACATACGTATGCAACTCTTAAAAAATAAATAGGTAATAATGACGGTTTGTGCATTCAAATGGTGTCATAACACATTTGTAAAACTTGAAAAGGTTTTTAACGTCACTTTTAAAAGTATTTCGACGATTTATGTTAATAAAAACAAAATTTGATTTCATAATTTGTATAGTGGTGTGCGTGTGTACGTGTGTAATCGTCTGCGCGCCATTAGTGTTTTTAGATTCAAATTTCAAACCTTCGAAGTATTGACACTATCCTTCTATACGTTATTATTCTAAGATCACTTATCTACAATGTTCCCTATTACTATTTGCATGAGAACATAACAAGGGAGTATTGAGTATACTTATGTCACAAATATTCATATTCCTTCTCTATATCAATTCGTTGACTATTTCAACTAGTTAGTGTATTTGATGCGGTGGGCACAAATTGCGGTCAGCCGTCTGTCGCTGTTCCAAACATTGTAATGTAGATGGACCGTATAAATAAATACACAGCGCAAATTAAATAAAGCTATAGAATTTCTATTCACACTTTGAACCAGGCTACGATCATAATATTAAGTAAATATATTACTGTAACAGAGAATTGTAAAACAATTATGAACTTCAATAACTACATAAAAATATATCCACAACTAATAATAGCGAAATAAGTAACTGAATTAGTTATTTGTACTTTTATTTTATTTTATTTTGTTTTATTAAGAAGACCAACAGCTAATAAGAACATTGTAAATTGAACAAATAAAAACTAAAAGCTAATAATAGGTCTCCACGCTTATGCAGCAATACAAAAACAAGTGACCTGATTATAAAAATAATAGGCAAACAAAAGTTAACAAAAAATAAACAAAAATGGGAAAGTAACATTAAACATATTTTTTAAAAAATTCCAAACTATCCGTCTTATCGGTTCCACCTTAGTTACAAATAGGTCAAAGTTTAATGTTTTAGTTTGATGATTCAAATACTTGCCCGCTCGCCACAGAAATGCATTTTGACGATAATTGGTGGGCGCTGGTGGAAGATGGATTGGTGTATAGTATCTAACAGATTTTGTTGGTATATTAAATTCAATTTTAGAAAGAAGATTGGGACTGTCAATCTTACCTGAAATTATGTTTAACAAATATGCAGTATCAGCTATCTGACGACGTATGACCAATGGCAATAAATGAAATTTAGCACATGTCTCTAAATATTTCTCAGAATTATAACTAAGTTTGGCTTTGTAACATAAAAATTTTATGAATTTACACTGAATATTTTCAATACGAGAAATATAAGTATTGTATCTCGGGCTCCAGACTTGACCATTGTATTCAAGTACAGATCGCACGAACGTACAGTAGAGTATTTTTAAAGTTTTTATATCGTTCATATCCGCTGATATTCGCATAACAAACCCCAACATTTGTGCAGCCTTTGCAAGTATAGAATCTATATGTTCCTGAAAAAGTAGTTTAGAGTCATGTATTACACCTAGATCTCGAATAGTGAATACTCTGTGTAATTAAACTCTCCCCTTATCATCATCTTAACCCATATAAATTCTACTGATAGGGTTGGACCTCCTTCATAATAAGAGTGAAATTTACCTACTATACGGCGTTATTTAGACGTGTTGGTATACGGTTTTATGTCAGGAGTGGTAGGACCACACCATCGAAAGTTATCTGTATACATCCGCGGGCCGGTCCGTCCGGAGTAGTACCACACTCTCGCAGGAAATCGACGTCTGAGTTGTAGCAATTAGTTACTGGACTTCGTTCGGTGAGCGAAAGAGCCGGCAGCCCAACTTTCTGAGGGTGTTTGCGGGTGGAGGGTTTTGGTGGTGCCCTTGGTATCTATCACCAAGCCTCAATGCACTCATTCACACTCCCTTCACTTTCTTCGCGGCAGGCAGCGGCCTTGTAAAGGTCCATGAGCGGCAGCAACACTTACCATCAGGTGTACTGTTTGCTCGTCTGCCACCGTTTGCAATAAAAAAAAAGTTCTCCTGCTCTTGCATTGATGTTATCTGCATATCACATTCTTTAGTCAGCGTTGATATTCTTACTCCGTCATCACACGGAGAATTATATTAAAATCCTAAACTGTCTGTTTCCTGTTTTATTTTAATTTATATCTGCGCTACCGTAATACTAATGTATAAATTTTACTATGTACATATATTGTTAATAGTCCAACTTTAGCCACTTTTAAAATACTAGCAAACCGACTCTCGCTTCGCTTCGGTTTCAGTCACCTTACCCACGCAGTGGCCTATCCCGTGGGAATACCGGGATAAAATATAGCCTATGTTACTCCCTGATATTATAGCTTTCCATTGGTGAAAGAATTTTAGAAAACGGTCCAGTAGTTTCGGCACCTATTCAATACAAACCAACAAACAAATCCTTCCTCTTTATTATATTAGTATAGATTTATTTTCTTTTTTTCACACATCACTACTAAAGTATTTATAACTATATCTACTATATTCATCTATCAGTCTCGGATTATATTATATTAGGTAATTAATATAGTAGGAATAAAGAACAATTTCAATTTAAGTAAACTGTACCTAATCTTATATCTTTAAACGAGCAATTCTTGTATATATATATATATTCAGGATCTCGGAAACGGCTCCAACGATTTTGTTGAAACTTGGCATACTAGAGGAATCGGGCCCAAAAAATCGATCTAGCTAGGTTTTATGTATAGAAAATGTTGTTTTGTCAGTGTTTTTGGCAGACAATATAATGACATTAAATTTTAAAAGAATATGAATTCAAATTTTGCCATCAATGTCATGAGTTACGATAGCTCAGTGGCGAAGTAGTCAGGTTTCATTTTATTTTTGACATCGACGACAAACGGCGTCGGATCGAATCTCGGTGTTATTATTATTCTCATTTTGTATTTTTTTATATAATTTTCATTATTTATTTTTTTATTTTTTATTAATATATATCTGAATAAATGCTACAAAAATACTCCGAGCGAAGCTCGGTCAACCTGATATTGTTCTTTTATAAGACATAAATGTCTATAAACCTAAATAGTGATTATTATCATTTTCATTCAATACATGAAGCTTAAAATAATAAGACGAAAACCGTAGGAACGCCGCTATCACTTCATATTATATGGACACATAAATTAACAAACAAGTTTTATCTCCATAAAAGTTAAAGAAGCACCTTCATCCTTCACGTACAGATCTGTTGCTAACAATAAAGTAACATTAAAGTCCGCTGTCCGGGGATTACACAATATAATAGCCAATATCTAAAGCGCATGAACAGCGATAGTTTAGTGGAGAGACCAAGAGACTGTCGTATTGTGATCTTGGGTTTGATTTTTCGACGCCTTTGATTTTTCAATGCATATACATATATTCGTATATACTTGATAAATGGTTTAACTAATAATTTCTTAATGGTTTCTGATAGTTACGCGAGTATTACACATTGTAAATAAAACTACTTTACGAATTTTATCGCGTTTGTATCCGATTTATGATTGCCCGACGGACTGACAGTACGCCCGTGACTATGAATGCTATAAAGTGTTCGAAACGTCGGGCAATCTTAAATGGAATAGAAACGCGATAAAATCCGTAGTTTTATTTAAAATAATAATTTCTTATTATATTAGTGCATTAATATAAAATATCAGGTTGACCGAGCTTCGCTCGGAATATTTTTGTAGAATTTATTTAGGGATATAACAATAAAAAATAAATAATGAAAAATATATAAAAAATTACAAAAAGAGAATAATAATAACACCGAGATTCGATCCGACGCTGTATGACATACAAAAACTAAAATTTAAACCGGTCAACATCTCACCTGAGCTACCGTAAGTCTTGACGTTAACAACGAAATTTGAATTCATATTCTTTTAAAATCTAATGTCATTGTAATGTTTTGCTAAAAACACCGACAAAAGAATACTTTCTATAAACAAAACCTAGCTAGATCGATTTTTTTGGACCCGAATCCTCTAGTATGTCAAATTTCATCAAAATCGTTGGTGCCGTTTCCGAGATCCTGAATATATATATAGGTATATATATATATATATATATACAAGAATTGCTAGTTTAAAGATATAAGATTAATTTGCCTTATGATGATGGTACATTAATACATTTTATCACCTTTCTCTTGCCCGTGGGTATCATAAAAGACGACTAAGGGATTAAAATATTCAGATAATATATACCTATGCATGAGAAGGTAAACTTGTAATAAAACCCTATACCAACCCGCTTGATCAGCGTGATATAATAGATCAATATCCCTCCCATTCTTGAGGAGGCTCGAAACCGAGAGTAGGATGCATACGAGCTGAGATGATGATAAGATGATAATTATTTTAATTTCCTATTTCTTTAGTAGACAAGGATAATATCTTAATACATATATACGAAATACTTATATACATACAATAAAATACAATAATACGTATATACAATATATAAAAATATACAATAATACTTATATACATATATCCGAATCCACTAGCCCTTAGGAAGCCCTCCCTAAGCCCTCTCTAGGTATGAAAGTAGGGAGAATACCTTTAATTTTATTATATACTAGCGACCCGCCCTTGCTGCGCTTCTGTTTCAGTCGCTGTGGCTCTATATTTCGTTTCAGCCGCTTTGGATCTACAATATCTCCTATGCCTCGGATTCGAGTCCCATTCCAGGCAAGACTATTACTTACATACATGTACAGCTGTTAATTAAATATTATCAAAAAAGATCGAGCCGATTTGAAGATTACCCAGAACAAACAAACAGGCGAGACTAAGCATTGTTAAACTGTTTTTAAGCATGGGTATCATGCAAATAACCATGTGAGCATGAAACAGACCTACTATTTTGACATTACAAACTAAGAATTTAAGTGTCTAAATTCTATTTATTTGTATAAATTATTTTATCCGATCTAATAAATTTTTATCACATTTGTGCGTATACCAAGTCTCAAGCTGGTTTTTCACCTACGGGGCCAACTAACATCAGGAGAGCAGTATTATTAAGTGAATTATCTATATATATATAAAAGAAAGTCGTGTTAGTTATACTATTTATAACTCAAGAACGGCTGTACAGATTTGGCCGAAAATTGGTGGGGAGGTAGCTTAGAACCAGGAGACGGACATAGGATACTTTTTATCTCGTTCTTCTTCTTCGTTCTTAATGGCAATGAGCTACTTTTTATTCCGTTCGTTCATTTTATATCACGTCACGCGGGAACGTGATCGTTCCCGTTTGACGTGACATAAAACGTCAAATAGTTTTTTTTGTTTCTGTTTGTCTATTCGGACAGGCAAAGGGATCAAAGCCCAAACAGCCAAGTCTGATACAATTTTCTTCATATTATTTAACATTTCTTTATATAGAATAGGTTATTTATAGTCATGTCCGTCAGTAAGTCAAGTCGTTACCATTAATTAGGCGCTGAAAACCGAATTAAATGATTTCTCTGGAAATTTCGGTAGAATATGAAAATACACGTAAATTCACCACATTTCAGCCCCTTAACTGTATTATATTACATAAAATATCAGGAAAAATATTCAATATAACACTACAAAACACTAAAAAAATTAATATAAACAAGAGCTTAACATGACAATTCCATATTGGCACCGAAACTCATGTCAAAAAGAGTGCAAGTCACTATGAAACGTAGGATAACAAAAACGTATTGATAGGTATATAATAACAAAACGCAAATGACAGCTAAACGTAATTATATCTTTTTTTTTTTTTGTGGGTGGGCCGCGGTCGGCGCGCCTCCGCACCACTCCGTCCGGGGCGACAGAGGGGCTTAAGCACGCAACTCCCGCGACCCACCCGAAAACCACGTCGCCTTCGTCGTTGGGCCGACCACTGGAGCAGCGTTAACTTGTCGTCAGTGGTCGGCCCGACGGAATACCCCCTATTGGGGTACCCTCCCATCGACCGACGTCCCCCCCTCGGGGAGGACGTCGGTCTTTCCTCACGCGGTCGGCCTCTCGGCGGGTGACGGACTAATCCCTGGTCACGTCATCCGCGGCCTCGGCTAGGGCGGCATGAGGCGCAGATAGTTGCGCCTGCGCCGCCCCAGTCGCCGGCGGCGGATCTCCTCATCGAGGCTGCGCTCCTCACGCAGGCGATTCGCCGCCTCCTTCCGCGAGATCACTGTCTCGCAGAAGGCTGCGACCACGTCCCAATTCCCGACGCTGTCGACCATCGCCCTAGCGATAGCCGGCAGCGTCAGGTCCGTACCGATGATTGCGACGAGTTCACAGCGCTGCCCAAGCCCCGCAGGCCTCGAGCGTATGGCGCGCCGTGTCCTCGTCGCAATCGCAGTGGTCGCAGGACGGTGTACTCTCCCTCCTAACGACCTTGTGCAGGTATTTGGCGAAGCACCCATGCCCCGTCAAAACCTGCACCAGTCGGAAGGAGAGCACCCCGTGCCGCCTCTCCAACCACTGCATCAGCACCGGCCGGAAGGCCTCCACGGTTCGCACCCCGAACCGAGGCCTCTCCAGCCGGACTGCCCAACGGGCGATGACGTCTCGGCGGGCGTCGACGCGCCAGGCGGTGAGATCCCTTAACGAGACCACACCGCCCTCCACTCGCACCCCCGTCACCCGCCGATATAGTTCGGCGAGCATCTCCGCCTCCAGGTCCCACGGGGGAGTCCCGGCCAATAGGCACGCTGCCTCCGTCGCCACCGTGCGGTATCCGCGGATGGCCCTGACCGCCGTGACCCTCTGTGGTCGCCACAGAAGGGCCCTAAGTCGGGCGGTCATGGACCCCGCCCACACCGGTGCGCCGTACAGGGCCATCGACCGGATGACCCCCGCGTACAGCCGTCGGAAACGTAATTATATCTATAGTTAAGTATGGTTCGGACTTTTGACGCGAATGTCAAAATATCATGTAGCGCTTTTATATTTTTTTCATTATTTTAGTGTTTTACTGTTTTATATTAAATAATTTTGCTGATATTTTATGTAATATAATGCGGACAAAATGTTGAAATTTAATGAATAGGATATAGTAGTGAATTGCGTGCATTTTTATATTTGGCCAAAATTCCCAGAGGAACCATGGATTGGTTCTCAGCACCTATTCCATGGTAACAACTAAGACTAAAAGACCAAGACTGAAGACGTGAAGAATATACACTATAACTCGACACTGGAACCAATAGCTCATAATTGTAGCTTATTGCCATTACTAAAGAAGAAGAAGAAGTATGGTTCAAAATTTGATAATTATAATTTTGGCAGATATCAATAATCAGTAATTTGTATTCTCTTTGAATCATCATTACCAATGCCGCGACCAAGACAATCAAATCTTTCCCGACAAAACCGTAATGGTTCTTCCATTGGAGACTATATATTCGGAAATTTAGAAAATATATTTACGAAAACAATTATGGCGGTACAAAGTTCGCCGGGTCAGCTAGTAATAACATAAAATTAATTTATTATATCTAAAGTAGTCTAGACATATATTATATAATTTAAACAAACCTATATTCGATGAAAAGGTCCTTGCAATTTACTGTCTAATATATTTAGACTTTAGCATGTCCGAGATTGTATCAAAGTTAAATCTAGCACGTGAAAGTGTAGTAATCCCTATTAGCCAGCGCTTTATACTACAATAGGGGTGGTCCAGCTTCAAGCGTTCAGTGTTGTAGAATGATAGAGCTTTACGGCCAATGAAAACGTAGCCACTCTCCACTAAAGTAATTATAGGATTACTTATATGACTGTATGGCATCGACGTACGAGTAATATGTGCACTAAAACAGAGGATAACCAGAGAGCAAGGATTTAATTTATTTTTTATAACATATTAATGTATATACTGACGCTCAAATATAAAGCAATATATTTTTATTGCTTCAGACTTTTACCCCATTAGGCCTAATGCCGCCCTATCCGAGGCCGCAGGTGATTGGACCGGGGAATAGTCCGTCACCCGCGGAAAGGCTGACCGTGCGAGGGTGGTCGACGTCCTGGGAGAGGCATAGAAAGGAAGGGTCCAGCCATATTTTCTTCCTTTCTTTAATTCTTTAATTTTTTTGTCTTGTACTAAATTTTTTAAATTTATACATATATACAATTTCGAAGGGCATCACACTGGAGCTAATACCATATATGTTGCACGAAGCATAAAATTATGCATATTTAAAAGATTAAAGAAAAAATGACTGCCCGCTGAGTTTCTTGCCGGATCTGCTCAGTTTGAGGCCGCGTTCCGATCCGGTGGTAGATTATTGTATTGTGTCAAACGTTGTGTAATTTGACAATATGTAAGTGCCCTTAAGGGGCCTATACAGAATAAATGATTTGATTTGGTTGGCCGTCGGGTTGGCCACGGATGACCAGGAAATCGGTACCGGTGGTCAACCCAATTGCGAAGGAAAAGGAGTACGGTGGATTATGGGGCCACGCGCCACCCTTTTGTCACCCCGGACGTAACGGACGGCGAGTGCGCTGACCATGGCCCACCATAGAAAAAAAGGGGAAAACTTTTACATGGGGTAAAAATCTGAAGTAATAAAAATGTAATTTGATTACAACGGCGACAAGCGAACTATCGGACTATGAATAAGCTTTAGGATGGAAGCCCCAGGGCTTCATCCAGAATCTGAATTCGAAACCTCATCATCAGCATTCAGTTATCCACACTTTTGTATTTTTTTTTCTCTTTTTAGCATCCAATATGTAAGTCCCAACAACGACCACGGCCCTACCGATTCTTGTCATATTTACAAAAAAATAAAAGGAAAAGACTGTTGTATTTTTAGTATATATACCTACGTCCCACTGTTGGGTTCGAACCTCCTCGACAATAGAAAGGCAATTTACCTTAATATACCATGCTGGCCAGGTAGGTTTTTAGAACTTCTTCTGTTTCATAGATGTTGATGATAGATGCATATTATATCCCTTAATCGTTTTAAAATCTACGAGGTAGACAGGGAGGGATGAATTATGTTCTTATTCCTTCACCACACGGAAACTTAGTGTAATATGTGGTCATAAAATGTACGTACATAGATTCCTTAGTTCAGTGTTGAAATAAAAAAAGAAAAGTGTAATTACTAAAATTTAACTTGTACATAAATTACTTTACTCACTTAGCGCTTAAAAAGTATTACATAAATTGCTTATTCACTTAGCGCTTAAAAAGTATAATCATGGAACTAACAAAGTCTAAACAATATTCCGAGCGCTTTGCGTAGCGTTTAAAACCTAAACAGAGTAAATTTAACAACATAATACTTAATTATTTCGCATATTTTTAATAAAAAAAAACTAGAGTTTTGCTATAATGTCGGATGCTATAGCATAATTGATTTGGTACAATGCCTTCTCTTGTGTCTCAACGTAGTCCAAATTGTTATCAATAGCGAACTTATCATTATATTTCTTTACATATTGTAAAAAAGTGCAATGTAAAATATCATCATCATTATCATTACACTTTATTTACGTCCCACTGCTGGGCTCCTCCACAATAGGAGGGAAATGGACGTACTATATCATGTTGGTCAGGCAGATTGGCAAAGGTTTTCTTTCTAGATTTCCTTCTATAGCAGAGATTTTGTCTACATATTGTAATCCCCTAGTTGTCTTTTATATACACCCACGGGCAAAAAAGGGGTGATGTATTGTATTAAAACTCCGTCACCACACGAAATGAAATATGCATAATATAAAAATAGATTCACGTTTCCCATAGGGGTAGGCAGAGACCAATTCCATCTTGACATACTACTTTCGCCTCCTCCACATTCAATCTCCTCGTGCATGTTCTTCGGTTTAGGGTACTTTTAACCTGTCCTTTCTTAAGAACGTCCCCGATTTGATCGTTTAACGTCCGCCTTGATCTTTCCTTTCTAAAAC
This sequence comes from Lymantria dispar, assembly GCA_032191425.1. Classification (NCBI taxonomy): domain Eukaryota; kingdom Metazoa; phylum Arthropoda; class Insecta; order Lepidoptera; family Erebidae; genus Lymantria; species Lymantria dispar. The sequence continues at coordinate 20,856,124 of CM063449.1, forward strand.
TTCCGTTCACATTCGCCCTATAAATTCACTTTGTTGGTCTTCTTTCATTCATTCTCTCTATGTACCAAACCAACTTAACATACCTTTCATAACACACCTTTCCTTCGTCTACTTTCATGTCACAAAAATAATATAAAAGTAGAGGATCATTAAACTACGCTCTTCAGCACGCATCCTGTAAAATAGTATAGAGAGGCTCAGTCACAACCACACAATATGTAGAATCGCATTGAAAAGCTCGATCATTAACACACATTATGTGAATATTCCACATATAATTCTATTCAACAGAGAGGCCAAAATTAAACAAATTGTTTGAATTTCACTTAAAATCAGTTGGAGTACCGTCTCAGTGTAATTCGACGGCATACTTAATTAAGAAGATGGTACTTCTCAAGTCTGCAGCCCTATATAAATGGGCTAGTGCAAGGTTGAGTGGCTATTTTTTTTAAAAAATTGGTTAAAACTTCCAAGAATGAGGAGGAAATAGTAGTATTAATATTTGATTGAATGCTAACTCGCATACTTGTAAAATTAACTACAAACACGTGAGATAGGCTAAAATCCTAGCCTAAATTGCTGGCCTAAAATCACCAACAAGGCTTTTTGGGTCTCACTAAAGTTATCGCTTTTACGCCACCCGCAACAACTAAAATTATTTGCCAAAATAACAAAAAAAACTTCAAAAGAAAATGGAAAACGCAAAAACGATTTATTTATACGTGTGTATAAATAAATCGTTTCAAGCATATTCAGCAATAAGGGTTGGGCCTGGCCAGAGTCACTCTATTGATTTAGGTATCAAGCTTGCGATGCAATGGAGCGTAGTTCTTGATGTCAGGATCACAACATAGACTTCAACTCTGTTGATTGACTCAAGGACTGCGTTACCAATAAATTTTCCTTTCGGTGTAAGCGCATACATAATATGCGCTTACACCGAAAGGAAAATTAGCGAAGCGAAATACCATTGTATTTCGCTCAGTAGTAAAATAAGGAGCAAGACACCTCAAGCTATTCCGAGAATCGAGTTAGTCTACTTGCAAGGCACAGGATATCGTAATTTAAGGAACCTATACCTAACCCATTTATTAGGGTTCCTTACCCAAAGGATAAAAACGGAACCCTATTATTAAGACTTCACTGTCAGTCCGTCCGTCTGTCACCAAGCTGGATCTCAAGAACCGCGATAGCTAGACAGTTGAAATTTTCACAAATTATGTATTTCTGTTGCCGCTATAACAACAAATACTAAAAACAAAATAAAATAAATATTTAAAGGGGGTTGCCATACAACAAACGTGATTTTTTTGCCCTTTTAATAGATAATGGTACGGAGCCTTTCGTGCGCGACTCCGACTCGCACTTAGCCGATTTTTTTACAATTTTTACGCTCTCCCTCCCCTCGGCGACCTCACGTATATGTCAAGATCCTGTTCCAGCTAACACATAGTAAACCATAAATATAAACATTTCTTTAAACAAAAAGATAAAATAATAGCCGCGTTCATGGAGTCTTAGGTGCAATCAGGAATGCTGAAGTATTTAAAACATCGGGAAAATAAAAATTGAATATAAATGCTATAAAATCTGTAAAAATACCTTTATTTCATACTCGCGTAAACAACCAAAATCACTATTACGTCGATTTATCGAATTGTAACTTTATAAAGATTACGACTCGACTACGCGACGCAAATCTAAGACTCCACTGCCCCTGTTACCAAGCATGGTAGTTTTGAAGGTCATCATTCATCATTTCAGCCCATATACGTCCCACTGTTAGGCTCGGGCCTTCTCCATAATGGAAGGGTAATTGACCTACTATACCACGCTGGTCAGACGTGTTGGTATAGGGTTTTATTTCGAGTTTTCCTTCTCTTGCATAGATGTTATATGCGTTTTATATCCCTTAGTCGTCTCGTACGATCACCCACGGGTAAGATAGGGGGTGGTGAATTGTATTCTTACTCCGTCACCACACGGACGTTTTGAAGGTCACCTACCCTAAAAAAGGATCACGTAATTTGGATACGTCCCCTTACTATTATAACGATTATATTATAAAACTAGTAATTTGCCCACGCCTTCGTCGAATTAAACATTGCATGTTCTTGAACAATTTTTTTAAAAATGGTTTTAGCATTATTCGCAACTTCATGGGTTTTATTGATTTTTGCAAAAACTTTAACTCTTTAACTGAAATAATAATTGCCTATCTGATCCAATAGTTTCAGAAATTATCTAGAAGAGACAAAATTTAAAAAAAAAAATTCTACAAGTAACATATATACATACATATTATGATGTGGATTCAGTAAAAAAATTAACATTACAAACAGGCACTTCAATATTATTGATTTGTATAAATTATCACCATGATACTTAAATAAGGATTTACCACACGGATCCAAGTTAAAAGAAATTAAATGCATCCAGAGTTTTTAACAAAAAAGCAATAAAGTAAAACAACACAAATTCAATTACGATCAAATTATATTTTACCAGCGATCACTACATGGCCCAATTTTATTAATTAAACATACAAATGATACGTATATTTTGAGTACATCAGTAATTACGTTATAACTACCTCGGGAATCAACACCTCTATCTACAAATAGTGTAATTAGGTAGTAGATATAACTACACGATCCTACAGCTGTGCTACGTTCAATTACATTGTTGACATTAGGTTTCACTAATGTTCTAATATACATGATATGCTGTCTGATATTCAATGTTATATTATGTTTATACTAATATTGTACCTTAATTTGGGTCTTATTATCTCATACTTTTAAGATCCACACACATAGAGGGCCCGTGGTCTGATAGCCTGTGCCCTGAAGCATGCCTCGAGACAGGAGTTTTTATTATTATCTATATATTAATACGTGAAGTAAAAACTTTGTACCCCTTTTTACGAAAATTACGTGGATGGACAAGTATGAAATTTAGCACAGTTGATGTATATAATGAGGAGAAATGCATAAAACTGAAATTTCGTATAATAATGGATTAGAAATGCATTAAATTCATTAAAAAATGCATTACGAAGGCACACTACAACGCTATCGCTACATACACACACACGTCTGTGCGAGTGTGTTGCGTAGCAACACACACACACACACACACGTTTGTGTGAGTGTGTTGCGTAGCAACGCTTATACACTTTTGTTTACGGTTAAAATCTCTGGGCGAACTGACTGTCAAACAATCATAGTTATGATGACAATGTCTAATAGAGATTTGTGCTTATATATTATGGTCCATAAAATATAGGATGATCTCTGTGACAGTTGTCCCTAGTGCTGTCACGCTTACGATAAAGTCCGTAGTTTTTTATCGATAAAACTCTTGATTTTTATAATTGTGATTTTCTATTATAGTTAAAATACAGTCCATGAAAATCTTTTTGATTTTATTTCAAACAAAAACTGTTTTTTGACTGTTTTAATTATTCAAAAGGAGTACAATCAAGGTCTAGGTCACTATTATTTGGAGAGGCCTCGGTTCGGGGTGCGAACCGTGGAGGCCTTCCGGCCGGTGCTGATGCAGTGGTTGGAAAGGCGGCACGGGGTGCTCTCCTTCCGACTAGTGCAGGTGTTGACGGGGCACGGGAGCTTCGCCAAATACCTGCACAGGGTCGTAAGGAGGGAGAGTACACCGTCCTGCCACCACTGCGATTGCGACGAGGACACGGCGCGCTACACGCTCGAGGCCTGCGCGGCTTGGGCAGTGCAGCGCCGTGAACTCGTCGCAATCATCGGTGCCGACCTGACGCTGCCGGCCATCGCTAGGGCGATGGTCGACAGCGTCAGGAACTGGGACGCGGTCGCAGCCTTCTGCGAGACAGTGATCTCGCAGAAGGAGGCGGCGGATCGTCTGCGCCAGGAGCGCAGCCTCGATGAGGAGATCCGCCGCCGGCGACTGGGGCGGCGCAGGCGCAACTATCTGCGCCTCATGCCGCCCTAGCCGAGGCCGCGGGTGACGTGACCGGGGATTAGTCCGTCACCCGCCGAGAGGCCGACCGCGTGAGGAAAGACCGACGTCCTCCCCGAGGGGGGGCGTTTCTGCTAGAAGATTTATCATTTTTTGCCAAAATAGGGACAGTACCTAGATCAATCGATCAATTACGACTGTTTTATAAATAAATATGTCTAGTTCATTGACAATAATGCATACATAATATTATCATTTACTCTGAGACGAAAAGTAGTTTTTTAATGCTTAATTAAGTCAATTTATGTATTTTATAATGTAACTGTCTGTTTTAATTGTAAAAAATATGTTGAAAGTTTTATATAGGTACTGTATTGGTTATATTTCTTTTATGAATAATTTAATAAAGATCGGTTATCGATGTACGTATATCGACTGTCCCATCTCTTTTTTATTTTCAGTCCATTATGACCTTATACGTGCGTAAGCGTCATTTATGTATAAAATATTTACTAGGTATTTCAGTACTTACGAGGTACATTTTAAGCGTGAATATTAATATTTTTATATTTATAATATATAAATAATATATTGCAATTCAGTTGCAATAAATCTGGCACGAAAAGAATGAAAATATATTTGATACAAAATGAAATTATAAACATGTCGCTCGTTCAAACTTACTTCGTAGGTTTCGTTGACATCTGTCGCAGAGATCAAGCTATATTTTATGGACTATAGTTATTAGTGAAATACAGCTCGCTCAGTATACAAATAGGTATACATAAATATTAAATTAAAAGAAAATTGTGTAGGAGAAAAATAAATTTAAAAGAATTATGGCCGAATTTCGACCACTCGGCGACCACTAGTATAATTTAAATTAGGACAATTATCACTTGCATTATTGATATACTCAGTTAATCAGAATATTATACAGGGAAAATATACGCTAAAGCTTATTTTTTTTATTGCCGATGGTGGCAAATGAGCAAGCAGCAGACCACTGCAATACCAGGGGCACAGCTAAGCCGTTGCTTACCGTGATGAAAATGCTCTTTTTAAACCTCGTTTAACACGTTGAACGCTATAGCGGATACACGTTGGGCGACATTTATATAGTATTGTGATCTCCTCGGCGTTCAATCTATTAAAGAAGAACATGTCATAGCGCTCGGGAAACAGCAGCAGGTATTTCATGCCCGTGCCTACGCGTACGTGGGAGAAATGATCGCTGGAAACGTACAGTTGATGACCATAAAGTTTCCAGGTGAAGTGGATGAACTCTGTTGTGGTATTGAGCAATACGTTGATAAAACGGTGACGGCGGTATCAAGTCAAATAGTTCCTCAAAGCACATCTCATGAAAAATCCGGTAGAGTACACAGAGTGACCCAAAGTCTCTCCACCGCTCTAGTGACTCCAATCTGTCCGTAACATTGGGATCCCCAACGATTCGAATAGCACGTCTTTGCAGGGTGTCAAGGGGACCTAGCTGACATTTGGGCGCGCCTGCCCAGAGATGTGAGCAGTACTCCACATGAGGACGAACTTGTGCTTTGTATAACACAAAACGCTGTCTCAGTGTGGAGTACCGCCTGGCTCTGTTCAGGACACCCAACTTTTTGCTTGCCAATTTGTCTTGGTCCTCCAAATGACTCCCAAACTGAAATTTGCTTGATATCTCGACGCTGGAGATCCCAATACTATCGGAATGGAGAGTTATTCCTTGGAACTGAGGTGCTATAAAAATTGGGTCCTTCTTTGCAGTCAGAGCGCAAACTTATGCGTAACTTCGTGAGATTAAACTGGACTAAGTTCCTTCACTCTATTCCGAGGCCCGCGACAGAGAGCGCTCGATTTCAGACACAAGTTTAACCCTACTTTCCTGTGTACTCAGAGCGACATTCTGTTTCTCGGTATGCCGCTCGTCACCCGTGCTGTCATCCGCATAGCAATGCACATTCTCTATGGAAAGCATGTCATTGTTATGCAGGATAAACAACGTCGGAAGAGCACCAAACCTTGTGGAACACCAGAGTTAATAGTTATGGTATTGGAGCATCTACGACGACTTTTATACTCCGAGCATCCAGAAAGCTGGTATCCAATTAGAGTCCCTCAGTGTCTGCCAGACCCTATCGAACGCCTTTGCGATATCTAGGCAAAACGCTAGCGCCTCACCCTTGCCCTCCAAGGCCTCTGCCCAACAGTGTGTAAAATACACAAGAAGATCATCAGCCGGCCGGCCATGACGAAAGCCGTATTGGTGATCACTGATCAATTAGTGATACTCAAGGTACTGCAGAAGCTGGGAGTTTATAACTTTCTCCATTATCTTGGAGAGCCTGTAATTCGATGGGTCAGACCGGTATCCCCTTTCAAGGATCGGGTGGACATGGGCTACCTTCCACGAAAATCGAACCCTATTAATATCATAGGAAAGTCGGTATAGGCGCGTGAGGATGGGAGTCAACTCAGGGGCGCACGTCTTTAAGACCACTACAGGGATGCCATCCGGCCCACTCGACTTAGGGACGTCTGAGAAGAGCCGCAGCTCCCACCTGACTGCTCGCTGTGATATAATTGATATACATATATAATAAGTAAACGATAAAATGTTTACAACATTTTCTACCAAACTATATACCACAGTTTGGCTAGCTTTTTAATAGACGCGTGTTCAAGTTCCGGCCACGTTACCTTTTTTAAATTTTCTCAAATTAATTATTTCTGATGTTTACGCGAGTATTACACATTGTAAATAAAACTGTTTTTACCGATTCTATCGCAGGTTGTATTTGAGTTTTGATTGCCCGACGTTTCGAATACTTTACAGCGTTCATGGGCGGACTATGATATCTTACGGCGAACAAGTCATCGTTCGTAGTGAAGCCGCGTTACGATCCGGTGGTAGTATATTAGATTTATTATGTTTAAATTGATAACTTTTCATAATATAATAATTGCTGCAAATTTAATGTTTTAAAATTACTAACCAAAAACAATACAATTTTTTCATCCAATATCTTTTTTTTTGTACTGGCAATAAATTTGTATCAAAATGTGGGTCAAAATCTTCTAAGTAATTCTGTGGCGGGTAGATATAAATCACTGTAATAACGAAGACTTAGAAGGATGACAGGGCATGAAAATATGAAAAAAGAAGAAGAAAACGAATAAGAATAAGTATTTCAGTTATTGTCAGTTTCTGTTGTAAAGTTTACACCTAATAAATTTTCATAAGTAACTCGTACTCACGTTCAGTGTAGTGCACCAATTTCAAAATTTCATTTACATAACCTTAAAAAGCTATAGTTAAACAATAACTTTCACAATGTTAACGCAAATAAATTACAAGGTCATTTATCAAATTGATTTGAATTGGGATTGAAAAATCACCTAGTATAAAGATTTATACGATTTATTTTGGCTTTCAATCCCTTTTAGAGGACTTTTTGAATGTCAAGCTTTAAAAATGACAAAACATATTGTCAATCCAAGTAAAACATGTAAATCCCTAAAGGTGTAAGAATAAAATATTGAAAATGATTTTAGAATACTGAGACAATTTATCTACGTAAAACGTTAACAAATCTTTCAAGGTACATTTGAATTTCAAAATATATATTTATATGTATCAGCTAACTACATATTACTTTTACTCCAGCGTGTATATTGCAAAAGATATACTATCAAATTAGCTACAAAATTATGACATCTAACAAAATTTTTGTATACAAATTTTAAAATCGTCTACATCATTAATAATTCAGTCTATTTTGTTTGCAAAGATAAGGTTTAAGATTAGATATGCGATTATTTTCACAGATTCTTATAGACATACGGATAACACCTGTCCTCAGCTTTTGATGCAATTTCTTCGGGTCATTGCATTTACATCCCATTCAATAACTTTCTAGTAGTTCGCAATATGTCGACGCTTGAACTGTCAGTATTGTGTCCCTTTTAAAATGTAAATGTAAAGAAATATTAAAATGTTCCCAACTTAATAGTTATGCCCTGTAATTTATAAAACTCCTCATAAAAACCTATACTAACACGTGTTGTCAGTGTAGTCAATTTGCCTTCTATTATGGAGGAGGTGTGAGCCCAACAGTGGGGAAATAATGAAGAGATAATTCTCATCTTTATATAGACTTTTTATAGAAAATGTTTTACACGTTGTTTTTATTTAACACTCTTATATTTTTCAGCTGAAATATTGATTACTTTTTTGGTATACTATTTAACGTTCTATACATTATGTTCATAAATTATTCGTTAAGAAAATAACAATTAGCTACTATGTATGGAAGATCACCTCTATAATCATGTGCCCATGTTATTAAATACAATATAAGCCTCTCATTAAACGTAAAAGGAGCTCGGACAGTCAATGCTTTATACAATTTTGTCTTTTATTTAAGTAATAATCAACAAAAGAAACGACAAAATCTCTTTATATAGACAAATTTACGATGGAGTGGTAGCAATTCTTGTCGTCAAATAGCTTAACGAACAGTCCACATTTAGGATCGAATGCATGCTAACTGAGTCTGATTTACGACATCAATGATAGTTTATTCACCGGTGTATATTGTTTATTAATTACTACATGGCTTGCATGATGCACTGTGGCTTCGACAGTTCGCTGGCGCAAACTCAATTATCGTTAACTGTAGTGTTATGAAAATTGATGCAGGAATCAGTTATGATATTGAAATTATTATGTATTTTCATGATATATATGTCGCCGCGAGGATTAATATTCTTAATAGTTAATATTCTTGATTATAAGATTACTATTGATTACTTATTGTTATATGTAGTAAACTATTGCTGCATTATATTATTGCGTAAATTAAATCCTGTTGAGTATTCATTTAGGCTCGTAATGTAATAAATAGTATCGTCACTTGATTAAACGCAATCTATCACCATTCATGTAATCAATTTAAATAAATCATAAAGCGTTTAAAGTATTCTACATTTAATTGCTCAAATAAAATAACAATATTGTTTAAAATAGATTTTGTAAAATAACGGTTCTAAAATATTTTGAATTACTTCCGTTAATTTTCAAATAGTACGGTAGACAAACGTCCGAAAGCTATAAAAGCACGAGTGGCACGAGCGATGCATTCACGCTGACAGATTGGGTTGTGACGTCATAGCGCCATTAGAGCCGACTCACTACCCTAATATTGTCAACCACAGGCCAGACATATTAGATACTAGCTTTTGCCCGCGGCTTCGCCCGCGTAAAAGTTGGCTTGCATATTTCTTTTTATTGTGTTATTGTGGTGACGGAGTAAGAATACAATTCACCACTCCCTATCTTGCCCGTGGATGTCGTATAAGACGACTATGGGATATATACACATAACATCTATGCAAGAGAAGGAAAACTCGAAAAATGAAATCCTATACCAACATATCTGACCAGCATGGTATAGTAGGTCAAATTCCCTCCCATTATGGAGGAGGCCCGAGTCCAAGAGTGGGAAGTATGTGGGCTGCGATGATGATGATATTTCTTAATCTAAGAAATACTCTATCTGTGTGTCAATTTTCATCCAAATCTGGTCAACAGTTTACGCGTGATCGAGTAAGAAAGGTCCAAATAACTTCACAAATTTTTATATTTGAATATTACTTCCACCCTTAGAGTTCAAATTCACGTGGAAAGACGATGATAAATATGGCCATCCTTAGTCGCTAATACTACATTATCCATGATAGGTTTCCATTGGTGAAAAAGAATAATATTGATCAAACTCCCGTAGTTTCACCCACGTAGACCCCATTCCCATGCGAATGCCGAGATAAAAATTGCCTATGTTACTCGCTGATAACGTAGCTTCCTATTGTTGAAAGAATTTTAAAGATTGGTCAACATCCACCGGTTTCTCTCGCAGAGTTCTCGTTCCGGGCAAACACCAGGATGAAAATAGCCTTTATTTGTTATTCGCTGATAATGTAGATTTTCATTCGTAAATTAATTTTTATATCCATTAAATGTCCGCGATTTCACCCGCATTGTGCCCGGGCCCGTAGGAATATTGGCATAAAAAAATAGCCTAAATATGTTCATTATCATTTCGTCTCATATATGTCCCACTGCTGGGCTCGTGCCTCCTCCATAGTAGGAGGGAAATTAACCTTACTATACCATGCTGGTCAGGCAGGTTGGTATAGGGTTTTGTTTCGAGTTTTCCATCTCTTGCATAGAGGTCCATATGCGTAATATATCCCTGAGTCCTCTCTTATGACACCCACGGGTAAGAGAGGGGGTGGTGAATTGTATTCTTACTCCGTCACCACACGGAATAAAACCTAAATATGTTACTCGCTTAAAATTAGCTTTCCGTTAGTAAAATAATTTTAAAATCGATTAAATTCTCACAGTTGCTCCAGCCACACCGGGATAAAATATAGCCTTGGATAAAATATAGCCTAAGTTATTCCTTATGTAAGGCTTGGTAGACCTGGTGGTAAAGTATTATCAGTATTGGTCCAGCCGTTTTGAAGATTACCCGTATCGAATAGACAGACAAAAAAAATTGAGCCGTTTTTAGGGTTTCGTACCCAAAGGGTAAAAACGGGACCTACAACTAAACTAAAACAACCTATTACTAAAACTTCGCTGTCTGTCTGTCCGTCTGTCTGTCACCAAGCTGTATCTCAAGGACCGCAATAGCTAGACAGTTGAATTTTATACAAATTATGCATTTCTGTTGCCGCTATAACAATAAATATTAAAAACAAAATAAAATAAATATTTAAGGGGGCTCCTATACAACAAACGCAATTTTCCCCTTTTTTATAGATAATGGTACGGAACCCTTCGTGCGTGACCCCGACTCGCACTTGGCCGGTTTTTTAAACATAGGTATCGTGCAAATAATTGTGTGAGCATAAATAAAACCTATTATTTTGACAACAAATAGACGCTTCAAATTTGTTTATTTCTAGAGATAGAAAATTGGATTAATATCTTGATTTTAACTTACTGTCTGGTAGCGGCTAGGAATATTATAACACTTTCATTGTTTGTGGGTGTCGCAAAATACTACTAAGACAAAGATTTACATTGACCTGGACCAATTGGTGATGCCATCTAGCCAGCTATGTCGTCTGGCAGGCAGCTGGTCATAAAATGTTGCTAAAAGAACCTTTGCAATATATCTACGATGGCAAAGGACCGAATACATATTACGTCGATCCAAAGTAATCTTGATAAGCGAGCATTAAGAAAAAATAATGGGGTAACCCAAGAAAGCCGATCGTGTACTAAAATGATCGTTCCTAGGCTCAGTGATATCGGTTTTACGCTTTTCACCTCCTTAGGGGTAAAATTGCAAAAACTCTTTTTTAGTGAGCACTTTCCCCAAGAAAGAGAACTTTGTACAAAATGTTTGGTTATTAATAAAGTATTCTTGAAAAATTAAACTTATTTATTAATATAAATCACAGTTACGACAGCAAATTATTTCATTATTATAATAATTCTTGACAGTCATTCACCAAATATCAAATTGATAAACAAACACTAATCGAATAGAATAAATTTAGTTACAATAAAAAAAAACATTATTTCTAAGTCAAAAAATATAGGTGCCGAATAAGTAATCACCAACATATTATGTATATATATGTACTAAAACCTCCGCGATACACGCTGCATCTTATGGTATAAGTATTATTCCGATTGGTTCAGTAATTTTCGCAGTATAACCGAACAAAAACACTGACTCTCCATTTACTAGTATAGATATGTCTAATTAATGGTATCATGTGACAGGTTAAAACAATTGGATTTGACAGATCATTTCGAAGCATTCTATACAAAAGAGGGTAAAATTAACTAAAATCTAAAAGTTAACAAAAACCAACCTTAATATAAGGGCATAGATCCATAGAATATATATAACAAAGATGTTATGAGCTCATTACAGTAATATAAAATATAATAGATGGTTAACCACACAATTAGGCGTGAAACTGTACCCATATCATATCACCCATAAATTGAGTCAACAACGCCGTATTGAATTTTAAATTTATAAGATAAGCTTCACAGAAACTGAGTGTCATAACATCACAGTACGATAGGTGGTATCGTACGCATCGTCATAAAAATGTTAAAATATGCACTTGGCTGCCGTTAATGTGAACGTGTAATTGACTAGTGTTAATTCGTTAATTTATATACTATCTTTATAACCCCTATGTTGTTAAATGATCGAATTACATGTCTTTAAACAATTTCTATTCATGACCATCATGGATGTCCTTACCTCGAATAAATTTTACATAGAACTGTTTAAGCCAAATCTCCAATCATCATCATCATTATTTCAGCTCATATACGTGTCACTGTTGGGCTCGAGCCTTCTCCACATTAGGAGGGAAATTGACCTTTTTGGGTCTTATTTCGGTTTGGGTTTTATTTCGGGTTTCCCTTCTCTTGCATAGATGTTATATGATTATTATATCCCTTAGTCGTCTTTACCGACATCCACGCCACGATAGGGAGTGGTGATTTGTATTCTTACTCCGTCACCACACGGAACAAATCTCCAATGACTCTCGTCAACTAAGTAAATCAAGGAGTTATATAACAAAATAGCCAATGGCAGATTGTCTATTGTAACGTTGGTAAGCCATTGTAATAAAAGTAGATGTAACATAAAAATTTAAAATATCGTATTTCTAAGTCCCTTAGTACATAATATTCGTACTCGTAATAATGAAGGTTATTACTATCATTTTCTTAAATCTTTAGAAATGATTAATCAAGTTAATGCCTGAAAATTTAACCTTTGAAATTTCAAAGGTTAAAATTAAAAAAACATGAAAAGTTTGTCTACTATGATACCTGCTTATTTAAACAATCACTTATTTACTTATTTTTATAACAAAAAAAAATATATCAAAAAAATCTTATGATCAGGTCGACGCGTTATTAAAAGTGAGGCTAGGTTACTATATCTAGGGTTGCTACCTGTTTTTTATTAAAGAGTCATCATCACCCTGCATTTATGCAGCCTTCTGCGAGACAGTGATCTCGCAGAAGGAGGCGGCGCAGCGTCAGCATTGGACTCGGCGGACACCTCGGCTTCGGAATGCCCTCTCATGGAGAATCTCTCTAGCATAGGGCCAGAGGAGATGCGTGCTCGTGGGGGCCGCAACGCGGCAATCATCCTGGAAGTTACAAGAAAATCCGGGCACCTTCAGGGTCCTTTTATTAAAAAGCTCAGAGACTCAGCAGCAGAAATGCAAGGTATAATTGAAGCCTTGTGTTCAAAATCGGAAGCGGAAGATACCCGTCGTTTGAGAGCGGAAAATAGCAGGCAGCGCAAGGAGATAGAAGCCCTCAAGGCGGAACTTAAGGCACACCGCCGTGAGTTTTCTGAAATGAGGGCCTCTTCGTCTTCAATGGGAGTGGACACAATAGAGGAACTGAGATCATCTATTGTGAAGTCAGTGGGAGAAATGGTAAATGCTCGGTTTGCGGGATTAGAAGACCGTCTTCTGCCTGCTAAGGTGAACCGCCCGCCCTTAGCTGCCGACAAAAGGAAGACCACAGCGTCTGCTGTAGCCGCAGCAACGGTTGGTATGGGCACGTCGGTACCTCTGGTTCAGCCAACACCTAATACTTCAGCAGTCATCCCTCCTGTTCAGCCCGCAACTACAGAGAGCTGGGCAACCGTCGTGAGGAAAGGAAAGAAAAAGCCTGCCTCTCCGACGGCCCCCGCAGCTGTTACACCTTCCACGACCATTTTGGCGCAAAAGAGATTGCAGTCGGCGCTTGCTGTCCCGCGCTCCCCGGCTGTAATCCTGAAATTGCAGCCGGAGGCTGAAAAAAAGGGGGTCACGTACGCCGACGCGATGATTCGCGCCGAGCAGGCAGTCAATCTCCAAGAGATAGGAATTAAAGAGGGCCTTAAAGTTAGACGCTCTGTTACTGGGGCTAGGGTCCTGCAATTGCCAAAGTCCCAGACAATGGAGGTAGCTGATCAGCTGGCGGCTAATTTGCGCACGGCGCTGGCGGGTATGGCTGATGTTGTTCGCCCGGTCAAACGTGCTGACATTCGGGTAACTGGGATGGATGACTCCGCCACTGAGGAGAAGGTGCGTGCGGCAGTAGTTCGCACATGTGGCTGCGATGCCGCAGAGGTCCAAGTTGGACAAATCCAGCGTGGCCCTCGCGGTATGGGTATGGTGAAGGTGCGTTGCCCCGTCACCGCCGCTAAAGCACTTGCTGATGCAGGAAGGCTCCTGGTCGGCTGGAGCTCGGCTGGGATTCAAGTACTGGAGAACCTCCCATTGAGGTGCTTCCGGTGCCTGGAACTGGGGCATACGGCTCCGCTGTGTCCGTCCATTATTGACCACTCTGAACTTTGCTTCCGGTGCGGCGACAGTGGACATAAGTCGGCTGCATGTGTGGCTACGCCGCGCTGTGCGGTATGCACCACCGCTGGTCGCCCAGCAGAACACACGATGGGGGGGAGGCTTTGCAAAGCCCCCTCATCCAAAGGCAAGGTGGCCCAAGGACCTCAGGCCATAGCATCAGCCAGTAGTCACATAGCCCAGGAAGAAGCCGAAATGTCCAACTGATGGGAGACAGCTACGCTTCCTCCAGGCGAATTTGAACCACTCCGCCGGGGCTCAGGACCTGCTACTGCAGTCCATGGCGGAGTGGGATATGGATTTGGCTGTGGCCAGCGAGCCATACTATGTCCCCCACTCACCGAATTGGGTGGGGGACCTTAGAGAAGATGTAGCTGTCCTGTCCAGAGGATGTGCGGGCCCCCCCCTCTCTACTCTTGAGAGGGGCAATGGTTATGTTGTGGTGGGGTGGCGAGATTACGCCATTATTGGCGTCTATTTCTCCCCCAACCGCGAGCTGGCAGAGTTTAAGTTATTCTTGGACTCTGTCAGTGCCGCGGTCCGTCGTCAGTCGCCGAGAAGAATTGTTGTCCTCGGCGACTTCAACGCGAAGTCACGCACATGGGGAACCCCACCACAAACGCCAAGGGCGCAGCCGTCGAGCAGTGGTCCCTACTCTCTGGTCTGTCCCTCCTTAATAGAGGGACCGTCCATACCTGCGTGCGGCATCGGGGTGGGTCTGTGGTGGACCTATCGTTTGCTACCCCCGGTGTTGCTCGCGAGGTGAGCAACTGGAGAGTAGAAGAAGGGGTGGAGACTCTCTCAGATCACCGTTACATACGGTTTGAGATCTCCGCCCCTCGGGGACCACCAGGGCCCCGGCGCGGAACAAGGGGTAGATTCCCTAAATGGGCCATTGGCCAATTAAATCTGGAAATGGCCCGGGAGTCTGCTATAGTACAGCGCTGGGGCGCGGCAGGACAGCTGGCCACAAGTGTGGAGAGGCTCGCAGGCCAAATAAGAAGTGCTCTTGAGGCAGTGTGCGATGCGGCGATGCCGAGAGCTCGGCGAAGGCCGCCGCGTCGTCAGGTATATTGGTGGTCACTCGAGATTGCTAATCTGCGGGTGGCCTCTAACCGAGCGCGGCGTGCCTACATCCGATATCGTCAAAGAGGTAACCGGGATGACGTCCTTGAGGGTCAGCTGCGGACTGAGTATAAAACAAAGAAGAAGACTTTGCAGTTGGCCATCAGCCAGGCGAAGGAGAGGGCTCGCGAGGAGCTGCTTGCAGGCCTCGACAGGGATCCATGGGGGCGCACATACCAGCGAGCGCGGAACAAGCTCCGCACCTGTGGCGCCCCCATCATCGAATCGATGGAACCGGGCTTCTTGTCGAGGCTAATGGGGGAACTGTTCCCGCGTTCAATGGGACACGTTCTCCCTAGAATGGCTCCTCGGTCGGTGGTGGAAGTGGATACTCCAATTCCACCCATCACCGACTCTGAAAGGAAAGCGGCTCTCTCCCGTCTTCGCGGGAAGAGGAAAGCGCCTGGTCCAGACGGCGTCCCGGGACTCATCCTCGGTGTCGCCGCAGAGTATCTTGAGGGTCAGCTCCGGGAGCTGCTCAACGCGTGTTTGAGGTCCGGGCAGTTCCCGGAGCAATGGAAGTGCGGCAAATTATGTCTGCTACCGAAGGAGGGTCGTCCAGTCGATTCTCCTTCCGCATACAGGCCACTGGTGCTGCTGGATGAGACGGCTAAATTGTTAGAAAAAGTGTTGGCGGATCGTCTCGTCCAGCACCTCGAGGAAGTCGGGCCGGGACTGTCAGAGAGACAATACGGATTCAGAGGCGGCCGTTCAACAATTGACGCGCTGGCCGCCCTGAAGTCCTTGGCCACCGAAGCAGTGGCCAAAAAGGAGGTCCTCCTGGCAGTTTCACTCGACATAAAGAACGCCTTCAACAGTCTCCCACACGAGACGTTGAGGGAGGCGCTCCGGTATCATGGAGTGCCTCCGTACCTCCGGAGGCTGTTGGCGGCGTACCTCGAGGGAAGGCACGTGCTCTGGGAGGGGGGTGACGGGTGCATACATCGCCATCGGGTGGAATGCGGCGTTCCACAGGGCTCGGTCCTTGGTCCGGTCCTGTGGAACGTTGGGTTCGACTGGCTCCTGCGGGGTCGGCTCCTTCCCGGGATGGGGGTTATTTGCTACGCAGATGACACCCTCATCACGGTGAAGAGGGCTGACTTTCAGGGGGCTGCCCGGTTAGCACAGGAAGGAGTAGCACTCGTCGTAGACCGGATTGGCATGCTGGGTCTGAGGGTCTCGTTAGATAAAACTGAGGCCCTCCTATTTCATGGCCCACGTCGAGGTCCCCCCCGAGGAGCACATATCAGTGTGTCTGGGGTTGCCGTGCCGGTGCGGGCCCAGATGAAATATCTAGGCCTGCACCTTGATAGTAAATGGAATTTCGGGCCACACTTTGCCCAGCTCGTCCCTAGGCTCACCAAGTCAGCCGCGGCGCTGGGAAGGCTTCTGCCAAACACTGGCGGTCCTGGGTCGTCCTGTCGGCGTCTCTACGCTGGAATCCTGCGGTCCATGGCATTGTATGGTGCCCCTATCTGGTCGGAGGCCTTCACCGCCCGCAACAAGGCCCTCCTGCGCCGACCGCAGAGAATCATGGCGGTGAGGACTATCAGGGGTTACCGTACGGTGTCTTGGACTGCAGCGACGCTATTGGCAGGCGACCCGCCTTGGCCGCTTGTGGCTGAGGCGTTGGCGGAAGTTTACCAGCTCCGTGCCACAGCGCGGGCCAACGGCGAGCAAGTCTCTGCAAGGAGACTGGGCAGAGCGCAAGAAGTGGCCCGGAGGGAGGTTATCCGGCGGTGGAGGGCAGACCTTGAGTCCCCCGTAGCAGGGCGGGGGACTGTGGAGGCGGTTGCGCCGCATCTCCACCGCTGGCTCACAAGGAAGCACGGCAACCTAACATTTAGGATGGCGCAGGTGCTTACCGGACACGGGGTCTTCGGTAAGTACCTGCATATGATTAGAAGAGAAGAGGCCCCCGGATGTCATGAGTGTGGCGCGCCAACTGATGATGCGCGTCACACATTAGAAGTATGCCCCGCCTGGGGGCCTCAGCGCCACGACCTGTCGGCGGTTCTTGGAGCGGACTTGTCCCTGCCGACCGTTATCACAAAGATGCTCGGCAGCGACAGGTGCTGGTCGTCTATGGCCTCATTTTGCGAGGCCGTCATATCCAGGAAGGAAGCGGCGGAGCGAGAACGCGAGGCAAGCGCCTCTGCTGACTCGCTCCGTCGCCGGCGACCCGGGAGGAGGAGGCGACAATATGCGCACCTACTCCCACCGCCCTAAATAATGACGACAGGACGTGGCCAGACGGCCATGCGTTGGGGTGCCGGGGATTGAATGTCATCAGACGATCTCTCCGGCACCCCGTAAAAGCGCGGAAGGGGCCGCTGTGGTTTTAGTGAGTATTCCAGCTGCGGACGTGGCCGGTGAGTCCCACACAACCCCCGCCCACTGGCGGGGGACTGTGCGTAAATGCATTTCCACAGCGTGAACAAAAAAGTCGTCCCTATTGCGCGGCGCTGAGTAAGCTCCGCGCGCGGGCCCCCCTCCCCCCCTCACCAAGACTCTCCAGCCCGGCCTTCTCACCCGTATCGTCGAGAATTTGTTCCCACGGCGGGCGGAACACACGCCCCCGGTCATGGCTCCGCCAGACACTGACCGGAAGGCCGACGATGACAGTGTTCCGCCCATCACGGAACCCGAGATGGAGGTGGCGGAGGCGCGCATGCGCGGCAAATCCACCGCCCCCCGGGCCCGACGGTGTTCCCAACCATGTGCTGGCCCTGGTCCTCGAACACCTGGGTCCCCGCCTTAGGGGGCTGTTCGACGCGTGTTTAGCGTCCGGGCGGTTCCCTGGGTGCTTGTGCGAACGCCCATGACGTGTGTTGTCCCACAGGGGTCGGTCCTCGGACCCACCCTGTAAAACATCGGCTACGACTGGGCGTTGAGGGGGAGCCTCCCACCCGGGCTGGGCGTGATTTGTTACGCCGACGACACGCTCGTCACAGCCCGCGGTGGGACGCTAGAAGAGGCGGCAAGCCTGGCGACTCTAGGCACCGAAGAGATCGTCAGGCGGATTGAGGCGCTGGGACCCCTAATAACTGGCTGGAAACCCTATACTAACACGTCATCCGGTCGATGGCCCTGTACGGCACACCGGTGTGGACGGGGTCCCTGACCGTCCGTCTGAGGGCCCTCTTGTGGCGACCACAGAGGGGCATGGTGGTGAAGGCCATACGCGGATACCGCACGGTGGCGACGGAGGCAGCGTTCCTATTGGCCGGGACTCCCCCGTGGGACCTGGAGGCAGAAATGCTCGCTGGATTGTATCGGCGGGTGACGGGGCTGCGAGCGGAGGGTGGTGTGGTCTCATTGAGGGAGCTCACCACCTGGCGCATCGACGCCCGCCGAGGCGTCATTGCCCGTTGGGCAGTCTGGCTGAAAAGGCCTCGGTTCGGGGTGCGAATCGTGGAGGCCTTCCGGCCGGTGCTGCAGTGGTTGGAAAGGCGGCACGGGGTACTCTCCTTCCGACTAGTGTAGGTGTTGACGGGGCATGGGTGCTTCGCCAAATACCTGCACAAGGTCGTTAGGAGGGAGAGTACACCGTCCTGCCACCACTGCGATTGCGACGAGGACACGGCGTAGCATACGCTCGAGGCCTGCGCCGCTTGGTCAGAGCAGCGTCATGAACTCGTTGCAATCATCGGTGCCGACCTGGCGCTACCGACTATCGCCAGGGCGTAGCGTCAGGAATTGGAACGCGGTCGCAGCCTTCTGCAAGGCAGTGATCTCGCAGAAGGAGGCGGCGGATCGCCTGCGCGAGGAGCGCAGCCTCGATGAGGCGATCCGCCGCCGGCAACTGGGGCGGCGTAGGCGCGAGTACTTGCGCCTCATGCCGCCCTAGGCGAGGCCGCGGGTGACGTGACCGGGGAATTAGTCCGTCACCCGCCGAGAGGCCAACCGCGTGAGGAAAGACCGACGTCCTTACCGAGGGGGGACGTCGGTCGATGGGAGGGTACCCCAAATAGGGGGTATTCCGTCGGGCCGACCACTGATGACTAGTAACCCTGCTCTAGTGGTCGGCCCAACTACGAAAGCGACGTGCATCGTGGGTGGGTTGCGGGTGTGTGTGTTTACGCCCCTCTGTCGCCCCGGACGGATGGTGCGATGAGCGTGCCGACCGCAACCTCAAAAAAAAAGAAGCATATTTAAATAAAACATTCGGATCTGTATGTATCTGAATGCAGTCCCGCTATGCTCAGATAGGCTATTGTTTCGCGTAAAATATTTCTAAATGTAAATAAAATTTGTTAAACCATGATATTAGGATTTAGGCTATCTTTTGAAAAACTTCAAATACTAGATAGATAACGACCATTCGGGTATCCCGTAGATGTGAAACTGTGTATGGTTATGTATGGTTCACTCTACGAGCGAAGAAGCTTTCTGTAGGTTTATTATCACCCCAGATGGAATATGAGGACATATTAATATGTATCTGGACAATTGCCCACCAACAAAAATACATATCCTCCTGAATTCAAGAAAAATGAAAGAAAGATCCTTCTTTAATAAACTGAAACAGTGCATGACTCTGTTACAACGGAAGAGTCACAAAATATTGAATGGGTTGACATCTCCAACAATATGCTAGCAAACGTGACTTAGATGATTGTATAACTTATCTAGAACTGAACTAAATATCAGGTAGAGAGCAGCTTACTTGACGAAACGCAACACAACATTTTTACAAGTTTTTATTTAGTTTCACTTGTCCCGTTGTCTGTAATCAAATCTTGCAAGTTAAATTTGATCCACTTCCCGGTTTCTGATTGAGTTTAAATTTTGCATACATGTATAAATCGGATGACAATGCAATATTATTGTGACATAGATGATCTGATGATGGACCTGGAAGCTGGGCATAGGAACTCCGTAATTAAACGACGCAACCCCATCGAGATTGGGCTCATTTGATTCGTCTAGACGAGTACTTTGATATTATATAGTAACTAGGGTCTGATGTTGAACCTGGATTTTAATTTATTAGTTCATTTTATTAACAAATAATAAAAGATGAATCTCTTTAATTATTTTTAAATATCTTAAATACTTGATTGCCGCAAATGTATTCAGAGGACATGCTGACTTTGGTAGAAGCATCGGCTTTCTATCCGTTATATACCCAAACCGTCATAGCAATTATGTCTGTATTTTGGTAATCGATTCTCGTAAATAAAAACACTTCCTTCTCTTGGTTACGTTTCGCCAAAGTACTTCACAAAGATTCAAGTAAGTGACACAACACACAAAAAAATCTTCTGATTAAGAATCGAACTTTAGACGCTCTGAATACTTAAACTGCAGTCATTATCTTTATTACAGAATTCTTATTAAATTTATTTATGCACAAGAGGTAAATGACAATCAAATATTATTGACCCTGCACGCTACCGATTACATGTAAATATTAAATGAAAAGTCAATAAAGCTCGATGGGACTCTGTGCTAAGGATTTAAAAATTGAATAGACTATATCAATGTATTTTATAAATATGTGAATTTATCTCCGAAAAAATTTACCGTGTGGTGACGGAGTAAGAATACTACTCTCTTGCCCGTGGATGCCGTAAAAGACGACTAAGGGATATAATATGCACATAACATCTGTGCAAGAGAACGAAAATTCCAAATGAAACCCTATACCAACATGTCTGACCAGCATGGTATAGTAGATCAAATTCCATTCCATTGTGGAGGCACAATTGACCTACTCCAAGCCTCCTTAAACCTGAGCCCAACAGTGGGACGTATATGGGCAGGGATACGATGATGATATCTCCGAAAGACTAGTGTTGCGTAGGTGAGAAGTCTCGAATCCCGATTTCAGCGGAACGTCACTTTGGTATAGATACGTGACTGTTAAGATAAACAGACTCCGGCACTTCCTCAGTCATTGTGCAGTGTTACTGAAGAGACCTCAGCTCGGTATACGAACCGTGACGAAACTCCAAACAGTGTTGGTGGAATGGGCTGGGATGGCACGACAAAACACCTTTTTTACGTTGGGTGCAATTGCAGTCAACGCTATGATTGTGATAAAGACACGAAGCAGAATACCTTTAATATCTGCATATCCTGAGCTGAGCAGCGTCGCGGATGCTTTGCAATTATCGATACCCAGCTGTCGTATCGTTAATAGAGCGATGATCGACAACATCAGGATCTACGATGCGATCACCGCAATCTGTTTTCTACGAGGTAGTTCTCATGCAGAAGTAGGTGGAAAAATGGGTAAGACAAGGCAATGGTCACTCTGACCTATATACCATTGTCTGAAGCCATCATAACCGAGACTGTGACCGTGAGATGGATTAGTCTGCCATTTGCAAAGAGGCCTCGGCCTCTTTGCATATGGCAGACTATTCCATCGCATGCGGGCAATTTCCGCTCGCAAGGCGTCAACAGAGGGGATAAACTAGAGAATAACCCGCGAGGTGTGTCACCGAAGGCAAGAGTGATGGTCCGCTCAATAAGCGAAATGAAGTGCCCCGGACGGTAAGATGGAGTGCAGCCGAACCATTGCTTGGTAGTAAGAAGGTGGTAGAGACACTACGGAAGGCGACAAAAAAACTTCTAGCAAAATCTTATACCATATCCAATTAACAAATTATTTTTGATTTGTACCAACCAACTATAATAAATGGAAATAAAATAATAAATAGAAACATCTTTGTGTTCCATTATACTATGCCCTTAGTATACCTAGTACCTTTGGAATCTATAATTTAAACATACACTCAAGTAAGTTATCAATACAACTCTGTTTACTTAATCAGTTAGTTATGAATATGCTAACTATATGTAAACTGAAATAAGCATAACATCAAAACTTTTTAGACTAGCTACACACGAAATATACTGAATCGTGTTGTTACCAAATCGTCAAATACAATCTAGAACAAGCAACGAATGATATGAATACGAGATATTTGCGATTGTATGTACATAATTTGATGTGGAAATCTAGCCACATTTGTGATTCTTATTACGTTATTACGTGGACAAATATAACTATAGACAATGTTAATATGCACTCAATATTTTGCTCTGTGTATTGACAGTGTGAAAATAAAGTACATATTAATTGCCTTTGAATCGATAAAGGATGTAAAGGGATAGCATCACGATAAAAGAAGAAAAAAATTTAAAACAAAAACTATAAGCTATCACCCAGCCAGCGTACTACAATAGTCACATCATCATTATCTCGTCCTATACGTCCCACTGCTGAGCCTGAGCCTCCTCGACTAGGAGGGAAGTGACCGACCTTGCTAGACAGACAGGTTGATATAGTTTTATTTCGAGCTTTCCTTCTCTTGCGTAGATGTTATACGCGAATTAAATGCCTTAGTTGTTTTTTACGAGATCCACGGGCAAGATAGAGAGTTGTTGATAGAATTGTAGTAATGGCACTTAAAAATATATAAAAATATAATAAAAGGTGTCAGTTTTATAAAGATTTCACTTTTATATCGTAATGGCAAAAAAATCAGGATAGAATTTTCTTTCTTTTTCTCGAGCAGTCATAAGTAGGTCCACCAGTTGGTGCCCGCTTATCGTTGAATTTTGGGGTGCGAGGCCGGGGCACCTCCACATGGTGCACCCTGGCAACGTCCATTTGGACGGCCAAGATTCCGGCGGGAGGGGGGGTCTCCGCCTGCCGACTCTGAAGGCAGAGCGCACGGCGGATTTGGCCCGGGGCCAATGGGGCGGATTTGCCTCATGGCACTCCGTCGCCAGGGACGGTTGCGTCACGGCCCGGGGGCGGAACGGTCGGTCGCTCGCGAGCGACCAGACCCGGAAGGCCCAAACCGTAATCCTTAGTAGGGGGGTCAGGACCGGGGGTCTGCGGACTGCGGGGAAGAAAACCCCTATAAAAAATCACCCCCATCTCAAGTTTTGCTACTCGGCGAGGAGATGTATGGCTGGTGGGTTAAGAAGCGCGCGCGAAAAAAAAGTGTCCAGTCGTTAAAGTAGTAGTCAAGGAGGACTTAAACTTCCAAAACACGATGGCAGAAGTCAACAGTCGTATGTCTTCACCAGAGGGTCCCGGCCAGGCCGGGGAATCCCTAGCTGTGCCGAAGCTTGCGCGCGACGAGGAGTCGCGCCCAAGTTCCGGCACAGTCAGCCCCCAATCGTATGGGTGGGGGGCACCTTCTGCTCCAGCCGCGAGCCCGGCGAAACAGGTGGCTCAAAGAAGGAGGAAGAGGAGGAGGAAGGGCGCCGTGGAAACTACGCATCAACGTAGGTTGCGCCTAAAGCGGGAAGCGGAACGGCGGGCACAAAAGGATGCCGCCATGGCCGCGCGCGACGAGGGCGGTGCATCCGCAGCTACCGCAGAGCCGTCGCGGGGCGGAAACGGCGAAATCGCCGGGGCGCCGAAGAAGTTGAGGGACAGCTCGAGCCTGTCGAGCGACGAGGGCGGATCAGCCGCAGGACCGTCGCGGGACGAGGGTGGCAGGGCCGCAGGACCGTCCAAGTTGGAAGGAGGGAGTGACTCTGGCTCAGAGCGGAGTGACTCGCGTCTGAGCGACAGCGCACAAATCTCGCTGTCGAGCGACGAGGGCGGCACAGCCGCAGAGCCATCGCAGAATGCTACAGGGCCGCTACAGAACTCGGATGCGGCGGAAGAGATGTCCACGGACGAGGGCGGTGAGACCGCAGAGCCGTCTGACGACGAAGGGCCGCGAGTCGGCCAGAAGAAGGGAGATGGGGGGGGAGGATAAGGAGAGGAGTAGTGAGCGTGCAGCAGGGCCGTCCGGGATGATGGTTGGTGGGTCGTCCGGGATGGTGGATAGGGAGGTCGGTGTTGCGAGTAGGGATGCCGATAGGGAGGTGGTTGATGGGGGGGCCGCTCTTACGGCGGCTCTAAGTGCAAGGAGGGGTAGGGAGGAGGCCCGCCCCCCGACGAGGGATCGGAAGCGCCCCCTGCCAAAGGGTGGCAGCTCCGCATCCGAATCGGAGGGGAGCGATACCATCAGGCCTCCCCCCAAGGTTGCGACCGCGCGCCGGGGGCGCAAGGGTCGGGGAGGTGCGGTGGCGGCCAGACCGGCGACGCCGTGTCCGGCCGACCAGGGAGGCGAGGTGGCGGCCCTTCAGGCCGCAAACGTCCGCCTAAGCGAGGAGGTCTCCGGCTTGCGGGAGCGAAACCGCAGGCTGGAGACGGAACTTTCGACGGTGCGGAGAGAGAACCGCGGGTTGGCCAAGGACGTGGTTGACCTGCGGTCTCAATTCGAGCGCCTGGTGCCGGCTGTGCCGCCGGCGCCGGCCCCGCCGCCGAAACGGGTCGCGCCAGCGAGGGCGGGCCCATCGTCTGCGCCCGTGGCGCCGGCTGGGCCCGTCGCGGCCTCGCCGCTGCCTCCCCTCGTCGTGGTCCCTCCGCCGGCTCGTGGCCGCGGGAGACCTCGGAAGGGGGAGGAGCCGCCGCCCGACGAGGTGCATGGCGTGTCGGAGTTGGAGATACGCGTCATCCTAGCCCGAGTAGGGCTAATGATGGATGCGCGTATCGAGGCCGTAGCGGCCAGGCTTCCGCCTGAGCCGCCCCTCCGTCCGCCGCTCGCCGCGGACAAGACGAGGCGGCCGCAAGCGTCGGCTCCCACCCCGCTGCCCTGTCAGGGTGGCCGCGTGGTGAGCTACGCTGCGGCCGCGGCGGGACCCAAGGGGGCCAAGGTGCCGGCTCCCGCCAAGGCCGGGCTGCGGCCGGCGCCAGCGATTGCACTGCAGGCGCCGGCCGGCGAACCCGCGACTGCGCCTGCTGCGCTCAGCGCTGCTGCTAGGCTCGAACAGGGCTGGCAGGTGGCTGAGCGTAGCAGGAAGGCACGCGGCCAAAAGCGGAGAGCAGCGGCCAAGAGTGCCGCTGTGGCCGCTCCCCAGGCGGGAGCTGGCGGAAAGGGGAAAAGGTCGCGTAGGGGCCTCAAGTCGCCGAAGACGGCTGCGGTGGTAATCACCGTACTGCCTGAGGCGGCTGAGAGGGGCCTAAACTATGAGGCCGTCCTAAGACGCGCCCGGCGGGAGCTGGACGTCTCCGACATCGGGGGCTTCGAGGCGAGGACCCGCAAAGCCCGGACAGGGGCTCGAATACTCGAGTTCCCTGGGGCCGAGGGCGCGAAGACGGCCGATAGTTTGGCCACGATGCTGAGGGGGCTGTTCGGACCGGAGGATAGAGTCCGAATCGCCAGGCCCGTCAAGTGCGCAGATATGCACCTCACAGGTCTGGACGACTCCGTGGCGGTGGAGGACATCCGGGAGGCCATTATGGCGCGTACCGGGTGTGCCTCAGACACCGTCCGGATTGGCACCATCCGCCCTGGTCCGGGCGGCGTCGGTGCTGTCTGGGTGCAGTACCCAGTGGAGTCGATCAAGCAATTGGCCGACTCAGGCAGGCTCCTCGTGGGCTGGAGTTTGGCGCGGTTAACCGTGCTGGAGCCCAGGCCCGCGAGGTGTTATAAATGCATGGCGGTCGGGCATACCCGACCGACGTGTCGCAACTGCTTTGACTGCAGCGGGCTATGTTTCCGGTGCGGTCAAGCTGGACACCAAGCGGCATCGTGCTCTGCGGTGCCCCACTGCCCCGCGTGTGCGGCGGGCAATAAGCCTGCCAAGCACCGCATGGGCTCTGGGGACTGCAGACCCCCAGCATCGGCCCCAAAGGGGCGGGGCGGCCCATTGACCGGGCCAGTCCCCGCTCCGAGCGCGGCCCGATCGCCCGTTAGCGCGGAGGAGGTGACGATGGATACGGACCGTTAATGGACCCCGTATCCATTCGTCTCCTCCAGGCCAATCTCAACCACTCCGCCGGTGCGCAGGACGTGTTCCTGCAAGCCATGGCGGAGTGGTTGATAGGAGTAGCCGTAGTCGCGGAGCCGTACGTGGTGCCCGACCGGATTAACTGGTTGGGTAGCGCCGATGGCACCGTGGCAATCGTCGCCTCCACGTCGTGGCCTTCGTCGTCTCTGACCCTTAGGGACAGGGGCGTCGGATACGTCGCGGCGGACTGGGGGGAGATTACGCTCTTCGGAGTTTATCTCTCCCCTAACTGGAGTGTGACCGATTTCGAGGCCTCCCTCACCATCATGGAGGCCTCGTTACGGCGACTGGCATCGCGCCAGGTCTTCGTCCTGGGGGACTTTAACGCCAAGTCCGTGGCGTGGGGGTTCCCTAGGACGGATGACCGAGGACGGGCGGTCGAGGAGTGGGCGGCGGCACTGGGCCTCTGTTTGTTGAACAGGGGCTCGGTGCATACGTGCGTGCGACAACGGGGCGGGTCGACAGTGGACCTTTCGTTCGCTAGCCCCGGGGTTGCCGCACGCGTGGGGAGCTGGCGCGTCGTGGAGGAGGTCGAGACCTTGTCGGACCACCAGTATATCCGGATGGAGGTCTCCCTGGCAATCCCGACGCCCAGCAGGGGTCACGGGGCGGATAGGCGTCCTGCGTTCCCGCGATGGGCTGTGGGTCGCTTAGACCGGGACCAGCTGGCGGAGACAGCCATCGTATACTCGTGGCTGTCCTCTGCCTACCAGTCGGACGGGGTGGACGCCGAGGCTGGCCGCATCCACAGTGCGTTGACGCAGATCTGCGATGTGGCCATGCCCCGGGTACGGCGTCTGTCCCCGAGGAGGGGTGTCCACTGGTGGTCCCGGGAGCTGGCGGATCTCCGGGCCACGTGTATCCGCGCCCGGAGGGCCTACACCCACAGCCAGCGGCGCCATCGCGATGCAGAGCGGGAGGCCGTGCTTTACGAGGGCTACCGCAATGCGCGGTCGGCCTTCAGGCTGGCCGTCCGCTCCGCCAAGGACGTCAGTCGGCAGGAGATGCTGGACGGTCTCGACCGTGACCCCTGGAGACGCCCCTATCGCGCGGTGCTGAATAGGCTACGCGGAGGCCGACGACGACAGTGTTCCGCCCATCACGGAACCCGAAATGGGGGTGGCGGTGACGCGCATGCGCGCAAAGTCTACCGCCCCCGGGCCCGACGGTGTTTCTAACCGCGTGCTGGCCCTGGTCCTCGAACACCTGGGACTTCGCCTCAGGGGGCTGTTCGACGCGTGTTTAGCGTCAGGATGGTTCCCTGGGTGCTGGAAGGAGGGAAGGCTGGTGCTCCTGCCGAAGCCGGGACGGTCTCCGGAGTCGCCTTCGGCCTACAGGCCTATCGTGCTGCTCGATGACACGGGCAAGCTACTGGAGAGGGTGGTAGCTGCCCGCATCGAGCGGCACCTCGTCGACACGGGGCCCGTTCTGTCGGACGCCCAGTTTGGGTTTAGGAGGGGTCGTTCGACGATCGCGGCTCTGTTGCGCCTGAGGGCCGTGGCGACTGAGGCCGTCACCGGCGGGGGAGTGCTGGTGGTGGTGTCCCTAGACATCGCCAACGCATTCAATAGTCTGCCATTCAGCTGCATCAGGGAGGCGCTCCGGTATCACGGGGTGCCAGTTTACCTGAGGCGGCTAGTGGCAGACTATTTGGAGGGGCGCAGCGTCCTCTACACCGACCGAGCAGGGGACGTTGTGCGAACGCCCATGACGTGCGGTGTCCCACAGGGGTCGGTCCTCGGACCCACCCTGTCGAACATCGGCTAGGACTGGGCGTTGAGGGGGAGCCTCCCGCCCGGGCTGGGTGTGATTTGTTACGCCGACGACACGCTCGTCACAGCCCGCGGTGGGACGCTAGAAGAGGCGGTAAGCCTGGCGACCTCTGGTACCGAGGAGGTCGTCAGGCGGATCGAGGCGCTGGGGTTGAGGGTCGCCCTGGACAAGACGGAGGCCCTCTTGTTCCATGGGCGCACTATGAGCCCTCCCATCGGCGTCTCGATCACCGTCCACTCGGTCGACATCAGCATCCGGGTCCATATGAGGTACTTGGGCCTGGTGCTCGACGGGCGATGGTGGTTCCGGGAGCATTTCCGCAGGCTCGCTCCACGGCTCGTCGGCGCGGCGTCCGCCCTATCGTGGCTTATGCCGAACGTGGGCGGACCGAGCGCTGCGTGCCGACGGCTGTACGCGGGGGTCATCCGGTCGATGGCCCTGTACGGCGCACCGGTGTGGGCGGGGTCCATGACCGTCCGACTTAGGGCCCTTCTGGGGCGACCACAGAGGGTCATGGCGGTCAGGGACATCCGCGGATACCGCACGGTGGCGACGGAGGCAGCGTGCCTATTGGCCGGGACTCCCCCGTGGGACCTGGAGGCGGAGATGCTCGCCGGACTATATCGGCGGGTGACGGGGGTGCGAGCGGAGGGCGGTGTGGTCTCGTTAAGGGATTTCACCGCCTGGCACGTCGACGCCCGCCGAGACGTCATCGCCCGTTGGGCAGTCCGGCTGGAGAGGCCTCGGTTCGGGGTGCGAACTGTGGAGGCCTTCCGGCCGGTGCTGATGCAGTGGTTGGAAAGGCGGCACGGGGTGCTCTCCTTCCGACTGGTGCAGTTTTTGACGGGACATGGGTGCTTCGCCAAAGACCTGCACAAGGTCGTTAGGAGGGAGAGTACACCGTCCTGCCACCACTGCGATTGCGACGAGGACACGGCGCGCCATACGCTCGAGGCCTGCGGGGCTTGGGCAGTGCAGCGCAGTGAACTCGTCGAAATCATCGGTACGGACCTGACGCTGCCGCCTATCGCTAGGGCGATGGTCGACAGCGTCGGGAATTGGGACGCGGTCGCAGCCTTCTGCGAGACAGTGATCTCGCGGAAGGAGGCGGCGGATCGCCTGCGTGAGGAGCGCAGCCTCGATGAGGAGATCCGCCGCCGGCGACTGGGGCGGCGTAGGCGCAACTATCTGCGCCTCATGCCGCCCTGGCCGAGGCCGCGGGTGACGTGACCGGGGATTAGACCGTCACCCGCCGAGAGGCTGACCGCGTGAGAAAAGACCGACGTCCTCCCCGAGGGGGGGACGTCGGTCGATAGGAGGGTACCCCAATTAGGGGTATTCCGGAATATACGGAATACCCCTAATTCCGTCGGGCTGACCACTGACGACAAGTTAACGCTGCTCCAGTGGTCGGCCCAACGACGAAGGCGACGTGGTTTTCGGGTGGGTCGCGGGAGTTGCGTGCTTAAGCCCCTCTGTCGCCCCGGACGGAGTGGTGCGGAGGCGCGCCGACCGCAACCCACCCACAAAAAAAAAAAAAAAATCGTTGAATTTTGGGACACGTTGTATATTTACATTGTTCGAGAAACTTAAGAGGATCTTCTCGCCCAACATACCTCAGTCTCTGAAAACATAGGTCTATGACCAGCGTGTGTTACCAGTGATAACTTACGACACGGAAATGTGGAACGTGAAAAACGGTGCAACCGATATAGCACGCTGAAGCGGCAATGGGCAGGCCACATCGCTCGAAGAACCGACAACCGCTGGGGAAGAAAGGGTCTCGAGTGGCGACTACGTATTGTATGATGCAGTGTAGGACGACCACTAGGTGGACTGACGACCTGGTAAAAGTTGCTGGGCGTCGTTGAATGCAGACAGCACAGGATCGAACATTGTAGCGTAACATGAAGGAAGCCCACGTCCAGCAGTAGACGACGATAGGCTGAAATGATGATGATGCTGACAATAGTCTAATTCCCTCATTTTCTGACTAAAAAAAACATTGTATGTTCAAATAATAATGTACTTATTTTTTTTTTTTTGGGTGGATTGCGGTCGGCGCACTCCTCGCACCACTCCGTCCGGGGCGACAGAGGGGGGTAAGCACGCACACCCGCAACCCACTCGCGATGCACGTCGCCTTCGTCGTTGGGCCGACCACCGGAGCAGGGTGACTTGACCTCAGTGGTCGGCCCGACGGAATACCCCCTATTTGGGTTACCCTCCCATCGACCGACATCCCCTCCTCGAAGAGGACGTCGATCTTTCCTCACGGGGTCGACCTCTCGGCGGGTGACGGACTAATTCCCCGGTCACGTCACCCGTGGCCTCGGCTAGGGAACAATGTCCTTATGAACGTCTTTAACTGTATACATACAGAGCATCCTCTCTCTTAAATATTCTTAAAAAAGTATTTTAGGTTTTATCAAATAGGCGCAATGGATTAGCCTGTGAGCAACAATAATGTCAACCCAACGCTTGATTACATTATCAAAATACATATATATCACTTTCTGTTATAATTATTATCATAATAGTAATAATATTATCATATATTCATCATCTCAGCATATATATGGTCCACTATTGGGCTCAGGCCTCCTCCATAATGGGAGAGTTATTGACCTACTATTCCACGCTGATCAGACGTGTTGGAATAGGTTTTTGTTTCGAGTTTTCCTTCCCTTGCACAGATGGTCTATGCTTATTATATCCCTTAATTATCTTTTACGACACCCAGGGGCAAGATAGAGAGTGGTAAAATGTATTCTTACTCCGCAGAATACAACTACCACACACATTATCATATATTATCAATATTAAATAATTAATTTTACAATCGTAGAGAACAATAGCTGTAAGCTAAAGAACTTTTTTTTTTATTGCAAACGGTGGCAAACGAGCAAACAGTACACCTGATGGTAAGTGTTGCTGCCGCTCATGGACCTTTACAAGGCCGCTACCTACCGCGAAGAAAGTGAAGGGAGTGTGAATGCATGCATTGAGGCTCGGTGATACCAAGGGCACCACCAAAACCCTCCACCCGCAAACACCCTCAAAAAATTGGGCTTCCGGCTCTCTCGCTCACCGAACGAAGCGCAGTAACAAATCGCTACTACTCAGACGTCGATTTTCTGCGAGAGTGTGGTACTGCCCCGGACGGAGCGGCCCGCGGCTGTAGACAGATAACTGTCGACAGTGTGGTCCTATCACTCTCTCCAAGTCCAACAAAACTGTTCTGAAAATTTCAGTCATTCTTGTTTCCCACGGGACTTTACACACACAATTAAGACACAGAAATCACACCCAGGTTCAGAACAAACTTTTGTTAATCGTGCAAGGAACTGTTCTATATGGTGACGTGAAAAGAATACGATTGTCGCCACCACTTGCTTGCCCGTGAGAGTCGTAAAAATTGGCTAAGGGGAGGAGGAGCGGGTATCAGCTCTCTACTGGGAAACGTATAACACTTCACTGTGAACGGCAACTCGTCTGAAAAGCGTGATTAGTATTATAGCGTAAGGGAGGCCCATTTCTAGCCATAAACAGTGAATAGCTGGATGATGATAATGATGATGCACAAAGCTGCCCTGCATAAAGTTCAAACCTATAACACTCGGCATAGAAGGTCGCTACTTTAACCAATACGCCATCTGTGTAGGCTTTGTTATAATTATAGATAATATTAATCAAATTCCTATGCAAAATCACAAACATTTCAACATATCTGTATTATACGAGTATAATAAAATGCTAGCTCACACGAACACAATGAAAACATCGAATCGCCGAGCCTCGCTTCTTGTCACGCGTGTAGATACAAATGGTCTGATTTATCTGCAATGCATGTCCGGCGCTCTTGTTTTATGGCTACATCATTGTACTCCCGAGTATATTGCAGTCATGTGATGACGTCACACGGGGTGAACACACCGTTAGCCGGCAATAAAATATCCATAACAAAATAATATCGAATGGGATATTGTTGAAAAATGTGTGGAGAGATTCATTGAATTAACGATATGTAGATTGGATTTATATTTTTAATAATTGCTTGCAATGGTTTGAGTGTTCGCGTATTTATAATTGTAGTTGTTGCTTTTATTAAGTAACTAGCGACCCGCCCCGGCTTCGCACGGGTGCAATGCTGATATTAAATACACTACAGAAAAACTGTGAACGTTGTATATAATAAATTATAGTTTAAAAATCTAAAAAAACACGATTTTAAAATTGATTGATTTAAAAATTAAAAATGAAACTGTAGTAATCAATTGAAAAATTGATATTATTGAACAAAACACGTGGGGTGCTTGTGATAATAACTACAGATATAATAAACTATTGATAAAATATTAACAACAGTTAAAATCAAGCCCCCCACGCTTCTTGTACAATAACATCAATTTTTCAATTGATTACCACAGTTTCATTTTAAATTTTTTAATTCAATAAATTTTAAAGTGTTTTTTTAGTTTTTTAAACTATAATTTATTTTTACCTTTTAGTTTGGTTTATTAGATTTTGAGAATGCAGCTACTTTGAAAAAGTCTCTGGCTCTGTTGTGCCGAGCCGAGTGCCACGCCAACGCTACATGCCGCAATTTTTAAATCTGTAATATCTTCGAAAATATTCATTTAAATCATATGATTTAAATATATAAATATATATAAACTATATGGCCCTTTACATCATATGCTGTAAAGGGCCATATAGATCTGAATTAAATCAACAATGTATGTAAGGTGTTTGTTCCGGGTAATCTTCAAAACGGCTCGACCGATTTCAAAAATTCTTTCACCAATGGAAAGCTATAACGTCAGGGCGTAAACTAGGCTATATTTTATCCCGGTATTCCCACGGGAACGGGAACTACGCGGGTAAAACGACTAAAACCGAAGCGAAGCGAGGGCGGGTTGCTAGTCTATACCAATAAATAAAATTGGAGTGTCTGTAATGTCAAAATAATAGGCTTTTTTCATGCTCACACGGTTATTTGCACGGCACCTATGCCTAAAATAGCAATTAAAAAATTTTTGTCTGTCTGTCTGTTTGTTCCGGGTAATCTTCAAAACGGCTGGACCGATTTCAAAAATTTTTTCACCAATGGAAAGCTATAATATCAGGGCGTAAACTAGGCTATATTTTATCCCGGTATTCCCACGGGAACGGGAACTACGCGGGTAAAACGACTATAACCTATAACCGAAGCGAAGCCAGGGCGGGTTGCTAGTTGTAGCTAAGAACCATTACGATTACTTTCAAATAAAAAAAAACGTATCATAATCGATCCATTTAGGAGCTATGATGATACACATACATACAGACACGTCAAATATTCCTCTTATTGCGTCAGGGATTTTTAAACAAACATTGACAAACATAACAGAATTTTATATACGGAATCTAGTTTTATTTAAAATATCAACAAAAAACTTAGCACGCTTGATTCTAATTGAAATATTTCATCATTTAAATCATGCTAACTAATAAGCGCTTTAAAAAATTAAGTTTAACCAAATTAAGTTTAGCTTATTATTCTGGGATTGATTTACACAAAAAGCGCTAACGATGTTTTGCTATATTGTGATGGTTTCCTCGATATTAATTTTAATTAAGTTTCTGACAGAACCTTAAGCTTTATAGCAGAATCCAGTTCACTTTCTTAATAATATTGCGGTAATTTTTGATGTCAATACCGAGAGAAAAACAAAGTAACAAACTTTAAATTCAACACATGCTCGTGACAGATATCTATGGCACATTGGTTGCATTTACGGCTTCCCAAAGACATTACAAAAGCCATTCCCTTATCTAATGTTCACTTTGGATTTATTTAACTTTTCCAAGCCTTCTTCATATCTTAAAAATCGTTCGATAAAAATGTCAACAAGAAAAAGTCACAAAGTTCTCGGTAAATACATTGATGTTATATGTTTAAATTTCTCAATAATATTTAGATATTTCGTTTGATTAAATTATGGATAGAATAAAATAATATAGAATAATATTTCAGCGATGACTTACGGCACGGAAACGTGGTCTCTAAATGTCGGCCTCATAAAAAAGCTCAAAGTCGCTCAGCGTGCTATGGAGAGGGCTATGCTCGGTATTTCTCTAAATACCGAGTATTTCTCTACGTGATAAAATCCGGAACACGGAAATCCATAGAAGAACGGGTGTAACCGCCATAGCTCGCAGAATTAGCACGTTAAAATGGCAATGGGCAGGCCACATCGCTCGTCAAACCGACAACCGTTGGGGAAGAAAGGTTCTTGAGTGGCGACCACGAATCGGACGGCGCAGCTTAGGACGACCCCCCACTAGGTGGACTGACGACATTCACAAAGTCGTAGGGAACCGTTGGATGCAAGTGGCGCAGGACCGTTCCGAGTGGCATTCTTGTGGGGAGGCCTATGTCCAGCAGTGGACGTCCGTAGGCTGATGGATGGATGGATGGAATATTTTAGGTCTATAAGTTATTAATTTCCCAATTAAATCCCCCCTATGGCGACATATTAGGAATGTATTATGAGTCACCTACGTTACTGTGGGTATATAAACCAGCTGAGGAATCTCCAGGAGAGAGATCAGCATCATTCTCCTGGGCAACTTTAACGCCAACTACGATCAGCATTATCACATCCTCCCCTTCAAAGGAGCTTATTTCTAATAATGGATGTGGATTGATGATGATAGTAATATCATCATTAGCCAACCCACATCAGCAGCACGTTTATAAAAATCAGCCATCACATTTGTAAAAACGTATTTATCTTTTTTAATTATATATGTAGCTTGCCTTGTGATAACGACAACATATAGGTACTGGTAGTATTCCCTAACATTACTCTTATGTGTCGAAAAGACATCATCTAATTCGGGTAAACAGCTGCATTCCCAAGGAAAATTGACATCAGGCAGGCGACTGATCATCAAACTATTGCCAAAGCTTTGGCAAGTATATGCGATGGAAGAGGAGTAGATATTGCGTCGAGATCATGTAATTAGAATACAAGCAGAAAATATGATTAATTATATTCATAATATTTAGTAATATCTACCAGTATTACTATTCATCAGTTTTGTAACTGACATAGAAATCTATAAAAGTGTGCGTCAACAGTTGACATCATAACAAGCTAAGCGATGCATAAACATTATAATATGACGTCTATACAGAGCTCCGCCAATAAATACCTACTTAACGCTGTTACGATGTTCTATTTATGCAATATACATAAACTCACTGACAAACTCATCACAGCATCTCCGAAACAATAGATCCAATTTACTTCAAATTTTACATAGTTATTCTTTTTGCAACGTGGACACGTACTAAGAAAACATTTGACTAAAATCCAATGCAAAATATTTTTTCTTTATTTTTTATCTTGTGTACTGTACACAAGATAATGTATGTGTATGTCATGAAATCTTTGTACGTGTTCTTGTTTATATATATCCTTATTTTTATTCCAAGCCTCTTAAATAATCATGTGTATCAATCACATATCCCACTTATTTTTTGTCATAATATTTCGTAATATTACATAAATTAACGTGCTGTGTGGTAGCGGCTTCGAATACTACCAACCCTTGCTTTGCTCGTGGGTGACGTAAAAGACGACTAAGAGCCCTAGATTGACCCGGACCAACTCCATCTGGTACCATTTGGGTCAACGATTACATTCCCAAGGAGGGTTGACGTCAGGCAGGCGGGCGGTCATAAAAGTAATTGCCGAAACTTTTTGCAATATGTCAAAACAGATGACATATTGCGTCGACCCCAAGTAATTGGGATAAGAGCAAGATGATGATGATGATGATTACATAAATTAACAGTTTACAGCTAATAAAATAAGATAAAAGAAAAAAGTAGAAGAAAAAGAATTTGAATAGATAAAATAAATCTTCTTTACAATATAAAGTTTCACCTAATATACCTTTTCTCTAATCGATCTGTGCTAGTAATGTCGTTTATAAGGTATACGAATAAGGTATATTAATTAAATGAGATTATACGAAGTAGAATAATTTCTGTATATTGTTTTGTTTGCTTTTTTGCGTGTTTTTGTATTTATTATGCTAAATAGCGTGACGGATTTGTGGGTATTTCTGTCACCTGAACGGTTCTTAGCTAAATCTAATAACTAGCTACTATTATCGTAAATTAAATTTCTTTATACATGAAAATATTTAGTTCTTGTTTTATGATACCAACATTAAAATTATGACCAGAACAACAAGAGGGGGTTAGATATACATTCAGATAGGTAACAAATGTTAGATGGTGTTTAAAAAGTGTAATATAGATTTCGAAGTACTTAAATAATATAAATAATAGTGAAGCGTGAATAGTCATTAACTCCTAACTAATACCGTCTTTATAATTATGACGTATGATAAATAGCGACAAAATTGTATCATAAATATCTCGATTTCTCAGAACATAAATAATACAATAACTCAATATAACGCCAGAATGAGCAACTATTCATTTAAAGACAGTTGCTGCTATTCATTCAGCGGATTTAATGATTATTATAATTAGATTAAGAGTGTCACTTAACGCTTTAAAAAGTAATTTCATTCCACCCTTCAACAGTTTCGGTAAAAGGGATAATCCAAAGAGTCCCGTTGATTAACTTAAAAAAATGTACGATTGAGCAGTTCAAGATAGAATAAAAATTTGTTGGGCTATAAATTAACCGGGCCCCGAGGGCAAGCTTCGCAATCTGCATTAGCCGAGACGCACTTCTCTACAGCGATTAAATGAAATTTCATGGCTGGTTGCCTACGGAAACTCACTGGACAAAGGTCTGGGATATTTAAATTGAATGCTTTTAATCCGGCAAACTCCTCCATTTTTTTTTCTTAAGATAGGATTTCGCTTTAGTATGCGGCGTCTTTGAATTCAAAGAATTTTAAAAAAAAACAGGCTGCGTTCCTTTAGTAAAGTAGCAGGCGTTTAGAACTTTATAATTATTTCTAACGATTTTAATAAACGTACCAGTCTAGATACTTCAACGCATATCGTGAATATTGTAACGGTAAGCAGTTACTTGTTAGCACTCCTAGCTATACAGCTACTAGCTACTGTAACAACTTTACGGCTTTACCCACGCTTCTCACTTACTTCAGTACTTGTGATATCTAACAATCGTTCTTTTATGCTTAATAATACTAATATAAAGACAAAATTAATACCTAAGGTATTCTATACTAGTGAACTGGGTAAAGATATCAGACAAATCATAAGGTATATAAAGAACTATGGTTAATGACGATGAAAGTATACATACCTATATAAATAAATGCATATACTGATATATACTTAGAAGACTAAGTAATAATTTACACTTATATATAGATACTTTTATTTTAACGAAGTAAGAATAAATTTCGTACAACTGTCTAAAAAAATAACAAACGTACTTAAACTGCCAACAACACTAATGTCAGTGTAAAATTTTCTGATCTACAGGAATTTTCATCTAGAGCTTGTTTCAAATTATTTACGACAAGCTGTACCCTGTGCGCGTTACTACGCCAATAAGTAAAATAAATTTGAAGGAAAGACATTTCACATATATTCAATTTATTTTGAAGCAATCAATAAAGTATTGAATTTCACAATTTACATAAATTCTTACGTCAACCACAACTCGAAACGTCATCATTCGTTTGCTGTTTTCGTTTCAATTGAAATCAACATTAACTGGACTTTTGACGCGAATGTCAAAATGGCATGTAGCGCTTTTATATTTTTTACATTATTTTAGTGTTTTACGGTGTTATATTGAATAATTTTGATGATATTTTATGTAATATAATGTTGATAGAATGCTGATATATAGTGAATATGATATAATAGCGAATTGCGTGCATTTTCACATTCTGCCAAATTTCCCAGAAGAAGCTTGATTTGGCTATCAACACCAAATCAATGCTAACGACGGACTACTTACGAAGACTAAAGACGTGACTAATTAATTAATTAATTATAACTCGACATTGGCACCAATAGCTCATATTATTGCAGCTCATTGCCATTAATCAAGAAGAAGAAGAACATTAACTGTCAAGGCAATATATGAAATTCATTGGAATATTAGTGGCGTCATCTGTCGAAGATTGGTCGTATCAACTCAGAAACTTTCGTGGGCTCCTGCACAACACTTTGCTGCAGACCATGACATGATCAAATGCATATTTTACGATTCTATAAAGGACATACAGACAAACATTTATTTTTATATAGAGATAGATTTGAACTATCTTTAAAAAAGGATTTGATATCTCTATGTTAAAAAAAACTTCATTGTCATCTCAGCTCATATATGTCCCAACACATTTTTAACATAAATATTATCTACATATTTACCCAAGTCAAAAGAAAAAATAATAAAACATTTTTATTAATGTTAATCTATATAAAGCTGAAGAGTTTGTTTGTTTGAAAGCGCTAATCTCAGGAACTACTGGTCCGATTTGAAAAATTCTTTCAGTGTTAGATAGCCCATTTATCAATGAAAACTATAGGCTATATCATCACGCTAAGACTAACAAGAGCGGAGCACCAATGAAGAATGTTTCAAAATCGGATTTTTTTTCTTTTGAGAGCTTCTGCTGCGTAAACGACTAAATTTTCGCAATGCGTGACAGAATCGTATTATTAAAAACTATTTTCACCTACGTAAAAAAGTCTTAGGTTAAAGCTAGCGTTAGCGCAAAGTATCTATACCAAGCGAGGCACTTGCGTCCGATGACTCGCTCCACCGGCGGCGACCAGGGAGGAGGAGACGTCGCTATGCGCCCCTCCTTCCACCGCCCTGAATGATGACAGGACGTGGCCAGACGGCCAAGCGTTGGGGTGTCGGGGATAGAATGTCATCAGACGATCTCTCCGGCACCTCGTGAAAGCGTGGAAGGGGCCGCTGTGGTTTTAGTGGGTATTTCAGTCACTCCTGTGGCTGGCAAGTCCCACACACACTTCCCCGTCTGTAACCGCCGGGGGATAGTGTGTGAATGCATTTCCACAGCTTGAAAAAAGAAAAAAAAGAAGCGTCATACATCTTAGTCCGCCGGTGACCATGAACTCTGTAAAGGGTTCGAAACGTCGGGCAATCTAAAATCAAAAACAGACGCGATAAAATCCATAGTTTTATTTACAATTTTTAATATAGACGTCCTATACAATAATATCATTAATAAGTTGTAGAGAAAAAATGTACTGAATCACTTCCTATTCCATTGCCTATTTCACACAGTTTGTTTCATATGATTAGTTTTAATACAGGACTACATTTCACCTTATGATGGTAAACCTAGATAGAAGTAACAACTAATGTACATATTTTATGTGAATATTACAAAGAAATATTTTATTTTTATATGTGTAGTTATTGTTTATCAATTCTATAAGCAATTTCAGCGCGAACTCGGTACGCGAGCATTCCAAACGCGGTACGTGTTAGTTTATAAATCATATCCCTTAAGATATTATCGATTTATATAAAACTCCGTTATGGTCTACGTATTGCAATCGAAAGCATCGGTAGGTATCCCCTTTTCGCACTAATCGAGCAATTTCTCCCATGTTATTAAAGGAAAATGGGAATGTTCGCAGGTCGTTGCGTTCTTACAACGAGTTTCTTATAGACGGTATTGAATTTTTAAACAAATTTTTCTACCTACCGCCCAAACCCATGAATACACTTTATGCTATAGGATTAGAACGTTATTACACCATTAAACCTTTATGAATATAGCTATAGTTTACGTTAAATTACATTAACTTAATTTTATATATTGAAGCTGAGGGAAAATTTACAACACTTTAGGAGGATTTAAGGCATTATTTTATTTCAAGTTAAAAGATCGTTGCATGAAAAATGGTGAAATTTTCATGGCGTATAAAAACGATTATGGAAACAGTTTATGCACAATACTACTATATCCCCCCATCATAACTATTATAATTTGTTTATTGATATTTTGTAAATAATTATTAATGTTAATGTTTTGCGTATGGTGACGGATTAATAAGACAATTGACCACCCGTTGACCGTAGGTGTTGTAAAAGACGACTAAGGAATATCTTTCAAGACTTCCTTCTCTTACACAACTATACAAGAGAAGGAAATCTCGAAATAAAACCCTATATCAACTCGCCTAACAAACATGGTATAGTCTGTCAATTTCACTCCCATTGTGAATGAGGCTCAAGCTCAATAGTTTTTTTTTTGGCAACAGTGGCAAACGAGCAAGCAGCACACCTGATGGTAAGTGACACTGCCGCACATGGACCTTTGCAATACCAGGGGCACAACCAGGCCGCTGCCTACCGTGAAGGAAATACTCGTCTTAAACCTCGTTTTATTATTTAAGAAGAGGAGGAAGGGAGTGTGAATGTGTACAACGGAGTTCCGTGATACCAAAAAAAAAAATAGTGCATGGTCGAGGAGTGAGTTTTGTGAGGAGCTGACACGAAGCACGGAAGGTCTCCCGATGCACCCCCGTGCGTAGCCGCCGAGGTCCACTCCGGTTTCCCACACCGGCGCGACGACCACCCAACGAGATTTTCGGCGGTTGGT
Source organism: Lymantria dispar (assembly GCA_032191425.1). Lineage (NCBI taxonomy): Eukaryota > Metazoa > Arthropoda > Insecta > Lepidoptera > Erebidae > Lymantria > Lymantria dispar. The sequence continues at coordinate 20,896,807 of CM063449.1, forward strand.
GGGACAGCCTCCCAGGGAGGATGATCCTGGATTCGGGTCCCCTGCTGATCGGCAGGTGGCCGGCGGTGACCATTCCCATCAGGTCTCCCTGTACACCATGCCAGCCCCTTACGCTCAATACCCCGACCAAGACCTCACCACCGCAGATTTCAGGCCTCACCAAAACCCGCTACACACACACACACACACAAAAAGTTGGGCTCCCGGCTCTCTCGCTCACCGAACGAAGTACAGCAGCAAATTGCTACTACTCAAACGTCGATCTTCTGCGAGAGTGTGGTACTGCCCCGGACGGACCGGCCCGCGACTGCAGACAAAAGACTGTCTACAGTGTGGTCCTACCACCACCGTGGGAAATAGTATATATAGTGGGACGTATATGAGCTGTGATGATGATGAATTATTAATGTTACCTAACCTAAGACTAACCTAACCTATCTTAGATTACATTTTTTTGGGGTGGCTATGGTCAGCGCACCCGCCGCCCGACTCCGTCCGGGGCGACAGAGGGGCGGCGCGCGACCCCGTAAACCACCCATGTACGTGCTACATGTACATACTACATGTAGCACGTCACCTTCGTCATTGGGCCGACCACCGGTGCAACGTCCCTTGACTTCAGTGGTCGGCCCGACGGAATACCCCGAAGGAGTACCCTCTCCCATCTTAGACTACCCTAAGACTAACCTAGCTTATGATATATAGTATTGAAATTCTTCTTTATTATTTGACTTTTTGTCACCGTGTGACGACGGGGTAAACATATACTTGGGTGACGTGAATGGATGGTCCCTTATGTTAGCTTGGAAGCCGTAAAAACTAGCCGAAGGATCCACCAGGAGAATGGTCAGCAGCCCTATCCTGGGCAACTCATAACGCTAATTTTGTGCTAAATTCGTGACACTGGGGTAATAAATATTACATTGCCCCTTCATCCTATTTAAGGCCCTATTACCAATAATGAGCGAATAATAGCTTAATGAAAATAATTATTTAAACTATTCAAACATTATTTGGAATACTCAGAAGACATTACATATTATAGTTTCATTGACTACATATGTATATCGCTCACCGTATCTACCTATTTGGTAGAATACATTAGCGTAAACTTATTGCTACATGTTAACACTGTGGTTATTTTACTTATAAACTACTTACATGTTTATGCAATTAATGAATCACTATTCAGGTCTCAATATTAGGTTATTCCGTTTGTTCTCTTAAAATAATAATATATGTATTTTATTATTTTAAAATAATTTTGCTCTTAATTAAATTGAAAAAAGTGTTACAGTATTTTAATTATATATAAAAAACTAATATTATTTCATCATCTCGGCTTATATGTATCCCACTGCTGGGCTCGAGCCTTCTCTACAATAGGAGGGAAAATGACATTGCCAATACCATGGTGGTCAGACAGGTTGAAATAGGGTTATGTTACAAGTTTTCCGTCTTTTGCATAGATGTTATATGTATATTATATCCCTTAGTCCTCTTTTGGGATATTTGATAGTATTTAAATATTTATAAAATATAAAATATTGACAAATGTAATAATTTTATTAATAATCATCTAGATCATCATCTTGACTGATATGGGCTGACCATATAACTTGCACTGTAGGGCTCGCGCCTCCTGGTAGGCAAATTGACCTACTATATCGCGCTGGTCAGACGTGTTGGCATAGGCTTTAATGTCGGCTTTTCTTTCTCATGCATAGATATTATCTGTATATTATATTCCTTACGTGGTCTTTATGATTTCTCGTCTTTACGACACCCACAAGGAAGAGAGGGGGTAGTAAATAGTATTTGTACTCCGTCATCACACGAAATATTATTAATAAGGCTTTTCATAAAAACATGATAATTTAAAGTAAAAAAATATGCGCTTACTTAAGATTTTATTGACCAGTAAACGCATTTGTCAAAGTGATTCTTTAATTTAAATTACTATAAAATTTTCTTCGTTAGTTGAGAATGCTTTTAGTAAATTCTTCCTTAGTATTTTCTACTTTATAATTGATCTAAAGAAAACCTCAAAGACAAAGCTTAGAAGCATTAGGGACGTTTTAAAAATACTACAACAACACAAAAGATATTTCCCTAGGGCAACGTTAATGTGCCGGTGCCGGCGTGGGTCATTCGACCGAATCTCTAGAAATTAAGGCAGGGAAAAAAGTCAATAAATCCAAGAACCAAGCTGGAACAGATAACGAATGTCTCTAAGAGATACGACACCGCTGCCACGGCAGAAAAATTGCGCCGGATCGCCTTGCCCGTGTTAATGTGACACTAAGCCCTTCTACTACTCGAAAGGGTAAACAAAACAAACTTTTGGATATTTATTTTGCTTACTTTTGATTTCAGAGATAGGTTACGCAATCTATTTAAATAGTCTAAGTAGTTGTACTGAAGTTCCCTAAATATAAATTACATTTGCGATTACGAGACTTTACTGAGTTTTTATTTAAAGTTTTGTTTAATTTTCTACAATTCTATTAATTTAAAAGCTATATTTTAATTGTTCCGTGTGGTGATAGAGTAAGAGTACAATTCACCACTCCCTATCTTACTCGTGAGTGTCGTAAAAGAGGACTAAGGGATATAATAGCCATGCAAGAAAATAAATCTCGAAATAAAACCTTATACCAATACATCTGACCAGCGTGGTATAGTAGGTCAATTCCCACAGTGAAGGAAGCCCGAACCCAATAGTGGAACGTATATGGGCTTAGATGATGATTTATCTTTTCAATCTACGAGTCGATAAAAAGATGAAAATCTGCATTATAATATCTCTAAATGTAATTATATGAATAAACTGTAACATAACATAATCCCCAGTTAAATTTATATATGTAATTATCTCCTTTTCAGTATAACAATCGAGATAACACCGTATCCTTTATAAAATTTTGTCAAAAACATAAATGTGTGCTACTCTCAAACAATTTCGCTAGTCATGAATATGTTTAAAAAAGCAATCAACGTCATAATCTACATTCACTAGCTTTAAAACTTTGTGACGACCATATAAGTTTTTCATCGTCCACTTGAATTTTTGCCTGCTTATGTTTCGGGATTTTTTTAGGAACCATAGATACACATATAAACACGTCCAACAAATAATCATTATTACAGAGGCTTTTATTTAGAATAGAATAGAATAGCATTTATTGTCACATAATCCATACTAATATTATAAATGCGAAAGTAAGGATGTTTGTTTGTTTGTTTGTTTGTTTATTTGTTTGTTTGTAACGCTTTTACGCTTAAACCACCAAACCGATTTCAAAAATTCTTTCACCAATGGAAAGCTATAATATCCGGGAGTAACATCCATACTAATATTATAAATGCGAAAGTAAGGATGTTTGTTTGTTTGTTTGTAACGCTTTCACGCTTAAACCACCAAACCGATTTCAAAAATTCTTTCACCAATGGAAAGCTATAATATCCGGGAGTAACATAGGCTATATTTTATCCCGGTATTCCCACAGGAACGGGAACTACGCCGCGGGTAATGCGACTGAAACCGAAGCGAAGCGAGGGTGGGTTGCTAATAATTATATATATCATTTACTGTACTGATTATTAAATATTGACCCACATTTTTTTACAAATTCTTTACCGTACCGAAAATGATTCTATATAAAAGTTACATTGTTTTTTATCAGTTATTATTAGATAAACCTTAAATTTATGGTATAAAAATTGAGGAAATCTCACCACAAATTCTCACCATTGTAACTCCTGTAAAGCAGGTTCCACAATAATCCCCATAGATGATAGCGAGCTTTGACCATCAGACAGTCTCGGTAAATGATTATAACTGTTAGGACCCGCAACAAATTTAATTAGATAATTTAAACAAACGGAGTTGTCTTCCTATATCCATATCTGTGATCAGGCGGTTCGCTATCACATTTCGGCATTTTAAAATATAAAATACATACAAATTAACCGAAATAAACAAAGTTAAATGCCGAGCTCAATATTAAGGTATAAAAAAATAAAAATCTTTAAACAGTATTAAGACATAAACAAGAACAAATATTTCTCGCAATTTACGTAATCATGAACAAAACACTTATCCGTGTAGTGACAGAGTAAGAATACAATTTACCACTCCCTATTTTGTCCCTAGATGTCGTAAAAGACGACTGAGGCATATAATATGCATATAACTTTGCAAGAGAAGGAAAACATGACATAAAAACCTATACCAAAACCCGTCTGGCCAGCGTGGTATAGTAGGTCAATATCCCTTCTATTATGAAGGAGTCTCAAGTCCATCAGCGGGACGTATATGAGCCGAGATGAGATGACGAACAAAACGCAACAAATCACAATAGAAAACACTGCTCGAGACTATAGAACATCCTTATAAGGGCAAAATTATTTTTAATACGCACGCGAGTCAACTTCAACTGCATTAAGTCGAAGCGGGGAGAGAAAAGGCATGATAACTATTAAATTTATACATTATAACAATTCATTAATTTCAATCTGACAACTCTAATAAGGCACCACCGGATCGAAACGCGGTTACACTGAAAAATAACGGCAAAAAACTCAAAAGGCATACCTACTAATTATCGACTTTTAAGACTGGCTTTATGTTACCAAACTAAATAAAATAATCTTTATCTATAATCTCAAGATTATTTTTAATAAAATATGTACCTACAAAACTAATAATTAAATCAGTAAACGGAACGTGCCCAAGCAAACAAAAATGAACTAAATCAACTAAGAAAGTTCATATTGTAATGTTACCTAACCTTATCTAATCTTCAAAGCTAACGAATCAGTAAACCAATATTAGGGTAATAAGATCTTGATTTAACCCCAATAATAACGAGATCTTTAAATTTAAATCTTTAGTATAATGTAGAATACCTACGTCAGGCATATTTTATTGTAAATTACTATATTTATTATTGAGCAAAATTGTACAAGCTCTCAAAGATAGCAAGGCATACCATGTACACAACACAATAACTTAACCTCCTGTTAAGTTATTGTGTTGTGTACATGGTAATGGACTCTGTACAAACTTTCACGTAGTCATAAGCATAAATAAAGATACAAAACTATGGTAAATACGAGAAATTCAACCTGATTCTAGAGAAGCTTCTACTTACTTAATTATAATTTGAAGGGGCAAACTTGCGGCGCATTGGATGTCCGCATGCCGAACGCACCCGCGCCATCTACTACTAGAAGTTGGTCAACTAATCCAAGTTTTCCTTTACTGGCTAATGAGACGAGTTTGATTCGAATTCCCAAGTCGCTGGGAAATAGCCACCCCCTTTGAGTAGCTCTTAGCTTGCGGCTACTACTTATACCAACAAATAAGTATGTACCTTAGGAATACCTTAATTAACTATTATCCTGTTATTACCGTATTCTTATCTAATTTTACTGCACAGATGCCTTAATAGTTAACATACCGATTTAACGAAGTATCGTGAGTTGCATTCTCATGCAGAACAATGCTTTATACGAACCACAAATATTTTTTTCCAATCTGGATATAATTTGTGTTCGTTAATAATATTTTTATAAAGTTCACCGTATTACGAAGATTATTTTCTTAGTATAAGTCTTTAGAAAATCAAGCTGGTACTGAACAATATTAAACGTAGATATACGTGACAATGTATTGCGCGTATAGTTGACGCAGAACGTTGAGTTTTCGCTTGAATATCTTACGACTTCTGTTGACAACATCGTTTGCTAGATGACTACGCTGATGAAAATGCGCAACAACCTGCGCTTGCTTTTGTATGGAAAATATTAATATATGTTGCATCTAAATCGGACGCTTCTTTATTACTCAAATATCTTTTAGGAAGCATCTTCTTTCATAAAGGGAGATTTATATAACACTATGGTCTGATAGGTGCATATAGGATGCTGGTGTTTTTCATATAGTAACTACCTAATGTCATTTGTTATCATCTCTTTTTTTAGACAGGCTATGTTCCGATCACACTCCATCCCTACTGCTCAAGAAGACGGCAGAGTCGGTATTTAACAGCATACTATACCTCTCAATCGCTATTCGAGCGGACCACCGGCACCGCGACTTTGTCTTCAGTGGCCCGCCTGGTGGGAATCTGCTTAAATGCCTGGTCGACGTCTCTTACGATACTACCAAATAATAAAATATGTAACTCAGAGAATATAACACATTCGTAACTATTTACAGAAATTAATTAAAGGAACAAATGTTAGATTCCGGTAATTAAAGATATATTTTGTGCCATGTGGCGAGTTTTAAAAATACAATTCTTCACCATCCTATACTACTACAGACACACTAACCAGGAGGAAGGGTAGAAGGACTCTGCTGTCAAACTAATAACACCAAGTGTGACTGCCAACCCTCTAGCCTTGTTCCCATTTAGTAACATCTACGATCAATCGTGGACGCTAATAGGCTAATTGTTGGATAAAACATTTTATAGCAATATAAGTTAAACATTTCTTGAGATTGAAATTATTATTTTATTATTTCTACCTTCTTATCGATTTAAACAATTTCAGTTTAAAACAAGCTAAACAAGTAGAAAAGTTTATACAGTTTCAAATTTTATGTTTAAATGATTTAATTAATTAATTTAGAACCAGTGTCCTTAGGTTAACTTTCTTTCCGTGGGTGGGGAAGTGTAAACACAATGCATAATAACCCCCAGATCCCTTTCTTTCTCGCGGTTACCCAACGAGACGTCTAAAGGAGCATAAGCAGATAGCATCTCATCGTCATCATATTCGCCCACAATAATTCCACTGTTGGGCTTGGGCCTTCTCTGTGGAAGGGAATTTGACCTACTAAACCACGCTGGTCAAACGTGTTGGCATAGGATTTTATGTCCAGTTTTCTTTCTCTTACATAGGCGTTATCTGCATACCATATGCTCCCTTAGACGTATTTTACGACAGGGGCAAGGGAAGAGGTGAATTGTAGTCTTACTTCGTCACAGATGAAGTAGATAACATCATACCAAAAACAAAGAAATTACAATATCAAATTCTATGCTAACCCACCTGCCCAGTGCGAGTGTGCCAGTTTTTTCTCCCTTTAAAGAGGAGGCTCTTGTTAAGTAATGACGCGAATGAGTCGAGGAAAAGAAGACAAGAGAAAAACAAAACATCATACCAACTCAAACACGTCCCACAGCAGATTCGTTCCTCCTTAAAATGAGAGGGAACTTGATCTAGTTGAAATTCCTCTTCTCTTTCCTAGATGTTATATAGATCTATATCCCTTAACTTTTGTACTCGATACTTTGGATTCGATACTTTTACTCAGTGAGTACTTTATGGTAGGTATCGTATCGAATAAATTGTAGAACTGATTCATGGTAAACTTGACCTTACGACTCATGTGTGCGGTAACGCCATCTATTTCAAACTTAATGAACCGTCTAAAACGTGTCTCGAAATAATCACAGAAGGACAAATTTCTACAAAAAAGCTCACACGACATAGATTCTAGGAAAAGTACTCAGTACTCGATACTTTATTGAGTAGGTACCTACGATACTTTTTCTTCAATACTACTCATGAGTACAGTATCGATACTTTCTGTTCGATATCGTGTCCTTATCCACGGATAAGGAAGGTGTTGGTGAGTTCTTACTCCATCACCACAAAGAAAAGGCTATCTATAGGTAAATACTATCATCTAGGAGTGGCTGAAGAAGTAAAGCGTCTTCTTCAACCGGCTGAGATAGGTATCTTCGAGACAATCTTTTGGGTTGTATACATATGTATGTACTAGGTAGTACTTGTATGTTTTATAAACCAATATGTACTCTTGAAGAGATGGCGTAGTGATTAAGATAGATACTGACCTACAGTGCCAGTGTTGAGGGTTCGAAATTGCGATCCACAAATTATTGTTCCGAGCCTGGATGTAATCTGTGACCGTTTATTATATGTTTTTAAAGTCCCCCGCAATACAAGGATTTTTTTTCTTAGTGCAAGGTGTTGTCTTAAAAAAAAGAAAAAGTAGAGTGCAGAATATATAGAAAATGCGCTATTTAAATAGGGCAGTGTTATGAGTTTTAGTCGCAACCATTACGGTACGGTTTTCCTTTCGATTTATGCATGACAATTCGTCGCAGCCGAGATTTTCAAATATGAACCATACCGCTTCGTCGTTGCCCGTGATTGAAAGGATGCGAACGTGAAAACGTTCTAACAAAACAATATTATATTTTCAATTTTATTTTCAAGCTTGTACCTAATATTGAGATGAACATACTTTATATTAATCCATTGTATTATGGTCTATCTTTTTGAGAAAAAATAAACTAATATACGAGTTGCAGTTTTACAAATTTGCCCGAAATGTATCGCGATAATATCGAATTTTAGGCCCACTTATTATTAGGTTTCGAATAAGTTTCAGCGTGAAGACAGGCTTGAAATATTTGACCAAACACTATCGAGGACGTATTCAGCCAGCACATCGGGTAGATCATTGACAAATAACCCATGTGGCAGCGGATAGGTCAATAGTTATATTAGTGTTTGTTGGTTTTAATTCACCGTATTTTCAATTTCGACATTTTCTATATAGTGACCAATTGAAAATACCATTCACCATCCCTGTTCTTGCCCGTGGGTGTCATAAATATACACAAACTACTAAGAGATAATATCTGGATAACATCTATGCAAAAGAAGGTAAACTCGAAATAAAACCCTATAGCAACACCTTTGACCAGAGTAAGTCAATTTTCTTCCTATTTTGGTACAGGTCCTAGCCCAATATTGGGACGCATATGAACTATGATGATAATGATGTTGATATCATCGTTATCACAGAGATCTTCATCTGTCTACTATAGTTTTAGTTCCTAATATTTCACCCAATTTTTTGTGTGTCAACAGTAGAAGAAAATGATCCTAAGTTGACTGCACATATGGCGAAGTGTTCCGAGTGTTGACCTCTTACGTCAAGTACTTTGGGTTCAATCTCAACGCAGAGCGATCCTTTGTGTGCGATCCACAAACGATTGCTCTCAGTCTTTTTGTAATTAATGTCCACTAAACCGTTAATGTTTGTAAAGTCCGTCGCGACACTAGGATTTGGTCCTTAATGTGGATTGTTCTCATAAAAATACGGAAATCTTTTTAGTTACCTGTTATTTCATTGATAAAATTTTAATTATTTTCATCATCATCACCACAGCTCATATAAAACCTACCGCTGGACTTGAGCCTCGTCCACAATGGGAGGGAAATTGATCTACTATACCACGCAGGTCAGAAGGATTGGTATAGGGTTTTATTTTGAGGTTTTTTTCTCTTTTATATATGTTATATCATATATGCATATTATATACCTTAGATGTCTTTTGGAACATCTATGGGCCAGATAGAGAGTTAATTGTATTTTTACTCCGTCACCACACGGAAAGTTCAAGTAATTTTAATGTTCATTTATTAATATTTCGCAAAATAGTAACGAATAGGGATGACCCGAGATTAAATAATCGAGGAATCGATTTTTCAGGCCCAAAAGATCAATTTTATTAATCGATATGAAGCACTGAATTGATTACATGAATCGATACTTTACCCTAGAAAATCTTCATTCGATTTTGTTTCTGCAACAACACTTTGAGATTTCCTAAAAAAAAAGCAGCTCATCACAATCCTGTCAGGAGAATAGTGTACCGTTTCCAATCGATTCATGTCTATATTATTTAAAGACATTACTCTCCAGATTTCCTATAAAAAAGAAAGCTCATTATTCCCGCCAGGAAAAGATCGATAGATCGATTAATCGGAATTCCATCCTGCAGACCTCCATTTTCTTGTGAATCGATTCTTTGGACGACGATTCAAATCGATTCAAGAATCGATCTTTTTCAAAAAAATCGCCCATCCCTAGTAACGAGTTTCAAAACAAAGAATATTACGTTATTGTTCATTATTTATCTCGTCGATTTAATTGATCTAGATTGTGGGTGAAGCATTATTACAGCTGGTAGTAGCATTGCATTCTAAGCAAGCTACAGTGTAATTTGATTGACTATGCCTGCACCTACAAAATGCTCCTGTTTAGTATGAGAAAAAATTATTTTTAGTAAGAATTTAGAAGCTTGTAGCTGTGTTATTGTTTATAATATCAGTATTCCGTTTAATACTGCCAACCTCATTTTCCTGATGAGTTTTCTCTTCCGAGCCATGTTTAATTTTGCCGATGTGAATGATATTTAATTATATCAGCCACTAAATCCAACACGCCTACTATTATTTTTTTTTAATATTGCGACAGTATTTATATTACCTTTGATTCCTTAAAATAGTTTTCTTGGAATCGGAGGTTACGTAGCTGATTTGTTATTTTGACTATTTAGACTTTTTCCTTCATTTTATCTGCTTCTTTTTTATATAAGACACCTATTTTTCTCATTAAAGTCAATTGAAATAGCAGTGAATGAATAGTGAGCACGCTGAAATAGTTTCTTTTTTTAATAAACATTAATGCATTCTTTATCTATACCAATAAATAAAATTGGAGTGTCTGTTTGTAATGTCAAAATAATAGGCTTTTTTCATGCTCACACGGTTATTTGCACGACACCTATGCCTAAAATAGCAATTAAAAAATTTTTGTCTGTTTGTCTGTCTGTTCCGGGTAATCTTCAAAACGGCTGGACCGATTTCAAAAATTCTTTCACCAATGGAAAGCTATAATATCAGGGCGTAAACTAGGCTATATTTTATCCCTGTATTCCCACGAGAACGGGAACTACGCGGGTAAAACGACTATAACCTATAACCGAAGCGAAGCGAGGGCGGGTTGCTAGTCTATACCAATAAATAAAATTGGAGTGTCTGTTTGTAATGTCAAGATTTTTTCATGCTCACACGTTATTGTTTATAATATTGTGTATGCATGTTATTGTTTATAATATCAGTATTCCGTTTAATACTGCCAACCTCATTTTCCTGATGAGTTTTCTCTTCCGAGCCATGTTTAATTTTGCCGATGTGAATGATATTTAATTATATCAGCCACTAAATCCAACACGCCTACTATTATTTTTTTTTAATATTGCGACAGTATTTATATTTCCTTTGATTCCTTAAAATAGTTTTCTTGGAATCGGAGGTTACGTAGCTGATTTGTTATTTTGACTATTTAGACTTTTTCCTTCATTTTATCTGCTTCTTTTTTATATAAGACACCTATTTTTCTCATTAAAGTCAATTGAAATAGCAGTGAATGAATAGTGAGCACGCTGAAATAGTTTCTTTTTTTAATAAACATTAATGCATTCTTTATCTATACCAATAAATAAAATTGGAGTGTCTGTTTGTAATGTCAAAATAATAGGCTTTTTTCATGCTCACACGATTATTTGCACGACACCTATGCCTAAAATAGCAATTAAAAAAATTTTGTCTGTCTGTCTGTTTGTTCCGGGTAATCTTCAAAACGGCTGGACCGATTTCAAAAATTCTTTCACCAATGGAAAGCTATAATATCAGGGCGTAAACTAGGCTATATTTTATCCCGGTATTCCCACGGGAACGGGAACTACGCGGGTAAAACGACTATAACCTATAACCGAAGCGAAGCGAGGGCGGGTTGCTAGTTGAAAATATACGTAAACAAATTCGCAAGTATTTAAATACTAATACGGACTGTACTCACTAACTCACTCTTTCTACAGAAGCAGCTTTCAGCGTAGGTATTTCTCTAATTACGTTTCATCATCATCGCAGCCCGCATACGTCCCACTGTTGGGCTCGGACCTCCTTCACAATGGGAGGGAATTTGACCTACTATACCATGCTTACATATGTACGTATTATTATCATCATTTCTCTCAGCCCATATATATCCCACTGCTAAGTTTGGACCTCCTTTTTTGTGAGAGGGAATTTAATCTACTATACCACACTGGTCAGACATGTTGGTATAGGGTTTTATTTCGAGTTTTCCTTCTCTTGCACTGATGTTATGTGCATATTATACCCCATAGTCGTCTTTTACGACATCCACGGGCAATATAGGGAGTGGTGAATTGTATTCTTACTCCGTCATCACACGGTATATTTTACGTTTACAATTTCACAGATATCGTAGTTCGGCGCTCAATTGAGGACTAGGTTCCATTTTGTCATAAATAAGGCAATCATTAGTTTTATTGTCATCACTATACGATGGTTTAATCATTTTGATACAAGCTACAAATAGGTATTAGTTATATTAGAACATTATACGACATAGAGATTGGGTTCGAATACCAAACCGGGCAAAAATCATTAACAGGATTTTTCTCAGAAAAATAGTCTAAGTTACTCCTTATATACATGGCTATCTGGTAGTAAAATATTATCAAAATCGTTACAGCCCGTAGAAAGATTACCCAAATCAACAGACAAAATATGTTTAAACTAGGTTTTGAACATATGACGTATCGTACCAATAACCGTGTGAGCATAAAAAAAACCTACTGTTTTTACATTAAAAACAAACATTTCAATTCTATTTATTTATATTGATATACGATTGGGTATTTAGTATTTACAATTGTTTTAAACGCGTGTTTTATAATTGAAAAGCACATAGAAAATATTTGCCACTATACAAAGTTTGTAAAACAATTGGGTTCACTAAATTAACCTTTCTTGCACTATCCCAATAATTAATTTATGTAAATAGCAAATTAACAAAATCGGCATTAGTTTTCCAAAAATCCCAAAATTTTGCCTAAATAGTTGTTGCAACTTATCTAATAGGGACCACGTCAGAAACGCCCAACAGCTACTGCTGTAACCGGGTTGAGAGCCCTCAGCGCTCACCCATAGTCCTGGCAAAGCTGTGAAGGCCATCTGCGCAGCCCACACATAAAAAAAAGAAAAAAGGCTGTTGTTGTCCCATAATTCCTTCCTTACTTAAAGTCCATCAAAGCCCAACGGCATGTTTTAAACTAATATAATAATACAATTTTCATAATTTATTAATATAATCCTTATCAATATAATCCTTACCAATATAATCCTTACCAATATAATCCTTACTTATATAATACTAGCAACCCGCCCTCGCTTCGCTTCGGTTTCAGTCGCTTTACCCGCGGCGTAGTTCCCGTGGGAATACCGGGATAAAATATAGCCTATGTTACTCCCTGATATTATAGCTTTCCATTGGTGAAAGAATTTTTGAAATCGGTTCGGTGGTTTAAGCGTGAAAGCGTTACAAACAAACAAACATCCTTACTTTCGCATTTATAATATTAGTATGGATTATAAATGCGAAAGTTTGTTTGTTCCACTTTCACGCTTAAACCATCGAACCGCTTTCAAAAATTCTTTCACCAATGGAAAGCTATAATATCAGGGAGTAACATAGGCTATATTTTATCCCGGTATTCCCACGCGAACGGGAACTACGCGGTTAAGGCGACGGAAACCGAAGCGAAGCGAGGGCGGGTTGCTAATAATATTATTAATGCGAAAGTAAGTTTGTTTGTTTGTTCCGTTTTCAAGCATAAACCACCGAACCGATTTCCAAAATTCTTTCACCAATGGAAAGCTATAATATCAAGAAGTAACATATGTTATATTTTTACCAGGTATTCCCACAGGCACGGGAACTACGCGGGTAAGGCGACTGAAACCGAAGCGAAACGAGGGTGGGTTGCTAGTAAAAGATAAATTCGAATAAGTAATTATTATTTTAATAATTAAAAAATAGAGATCGCACAAAGTATTTTTAGCAATACATTTCAAAAGTTTATAAAAAGATTCATTGATTGGTCCTGGATTTGGTCTTACGATGCTACACTAATTGAGTAATACTACAACAATACATATTTTTCTTCATAGCCCATATAATATTATTATGACAATTCTTCTCTTCTTCATATCCCATGCATGTCCTAAATAATGAACAAGGCATCTTCCAATCAAGGACAATTCACCTACAACGTCACTTATTTTATTTCGAGATTTCCTTCTCTTACTGTATTTTTTTTTAAGACAACATCCTGTACTAAGGAAATAATCTTGTAATAAAATAAACCTTGTAATATGAGGACCTTACAAACAATTAACAAAATACATCCAGACTCAGAACAGTAATTGGTGGATCGCACAGTGTTGTCCTGGCTGAGATTCGAACTCACAACACTGGCATTGTTGGTCAGTATTTTAACCACTACACCATCTGTGCAGTCAATATATCTGCTTATATTCCTTAATTGATTCTTACGACACCCATGGGAAAGGAAAGAGTTGATCATTATATCCTTCTTACCTATATATACAAACAGATATATGTCTTCGCAGCCCACATACGTCGCACTATTGGGCTCCGACCTCTTCCAAAATAAGAGGGAATTTGACCTACTATACCATGCTGGTCAGACATGTTGGTATAAGGTTTCATTTTGAGTTTTCCTTCTCTTGCACAAATATTATGTGCATCCCATAGCCGTCTTTTACGACATCCACGGGAAAGATAGGGAGTGATGAATTGTATTCTTACTCCATCACAACACTGAAAACAGAGATATAATACAACAAATACCTACTATTTAAGAACAGATATATAATACAAGGAGTACCTACTATTTATTATTATGTAAATATTAAAAAATTGATACAAACTTTTCTCTTCACACAATCATCATTATAAAGCCCTCATAAAGTAAACCCAAACAGATAAAGATTCTCTGAGATGAAACAGAGAATCTCGCCCAGCTTATTGGACTGCTCGTAGATAAACAAAGCGTCTGGCCTCCGTAATGGAAATTACATACCCCCGAGGTCGGAAATCAAATTGACAGAAGAGGTTAAACAAACGATGCGGTCAGGGAGCCGAGACCGGAGTCCGTCGAATATTAATCGCTCAGTAAATGCGCTTTTATTTGTTTTTCCCCTTAGTCCGTTGTGCCGGCGGCGGTGTGAATAAGTGACAATCTCAAATTATCCGCGTACAGATTAATTACGATCTGCTTACCCATTCAGACTTTACAAACGTTGCGATAATATATTTTCATGGACCGTATTTACTTATCTAGTAACCAATATATAAATATATATCCCAGATATGCCACCGATTCGATTGCGTGGTAAGCCGACTGCTATTCAAAAGATTTCTATCCTACGCAAAAATTTAATTTTCAATTAACCTTAAGGAAGTTAAGAAAGCTCGAAAGTGAATGTTTCGGCGGTATTGTGAAGACGTCATATGGTGGTCGCCTATTTAACTTCAATATCTTAGTTTACTGACGTGTGTACTTGTTAAATAAATTTGATAGTATTCTAAGTAATATGAAGTGATATGATATAAATGCTTTATAAATGTTTTCGTACTCCACCAAAATCACAGGTAAATCCCATTTCAACAGTGTAGCTCCAGCACAGTTGAAAGCCACGATTTGACTTAATGAGGGACAATGACCAATATGAAAAATTAAAGATATGAAAAAACTGATAATCTGTGAACAAAAAAGTAATTCGACATTGGCAACATTGACCTCGTAATAGTAGCTGATTGCCAATACAAAAATAAGAAGAAGCCTGAAAGTGTGATAAAAAGAGCTCGCATTTACAATTACAATTTTAGTTCAAATTAGAACATGCAATCATCCAATTATATACCTACTGGTCACATAACCAGTCATCATTATCACAGCTCTCTTACGTACCATTAGTGGGCTCGAGTTTACTCCACAATAGGGGTGAAATTAACCTACTATACCACGCCGGTCACACATATTGGTATAGTTTCTTTTCGAGCTTTCCATCTCTTGCATAGAGGTTATATGCATATTATAAATCAGTTATCAAATTCATTTTAATTAATTACTTAGTTAAATGCGTAGGCAAGTTCTATTTAAGTATCAAGATATTACGTAATTTTGTTTGAAAGCGTTTTTATATTATAGTAAGTAGGTATAGCGCATCGTCATCGAATACATTTTCTATTTCGCAAGCATATTCATTAATGTAAGCATTTTAATTAATCAGAATAAACACAGAGCTAAAATTCACACGAATCAATTTATTTCTATTTTACATCATTACTCATAGTTGCTGTAAGTACACTTTCCTCGAACGAACTCGAGAATGTTGTAATACTTTCCTCGTCTGCAGTCACAAAAGCTTGATTAATAACATTCTCCATCAAAAATTTATTGCAGTATCTAACGAGCTGAAAGTTTTACAAAATAACTATGACGATGTACATTTCAAAATTATTTATTGTACTCTAACTAGATGAAGTATCGGGCTGGTCCTAGACAAGCGTTGATGATTCGTAACAAATTCTGCCGCGTCACAACAGCTTATTGGCACGGCATCCTCCCTTGTAGAGCATATTCCAGATAACGGCTATTGCTGACTTAAACCATGAATAAGTGATTAGAAAGAAGCAGGCAAGAATAATTACACCTGACTATCAACGCCTGCCGGTGAAGATGTTTGAATGGTTTAGCAATTGTTCGTCAATCTTCAACAAATACTACTAAGATGCAATATCTCAAGATCTATCAGCTTATCGATCAGAAATTAGGTAGGTACTCATCAGTAGGGACTGGATATAGAAAAGAAAGTATCGATACTGTACTCATGAGTAGTATCGTACTCATTAAAGTATCGAAACAAAAGTATCGACACTTCAAAGTATCGAGTATTGAGTACTTTTCCTAGAATCTGTCGTGATGAGCTTTTGTTTTTGACCGTTTGTGAACGGGTTAAAATATTTCGAGTCACGTTTTAGAGGGTTACTTTTGAACTAGATGGCGTTACCAGAAACTTGGGCCGTGAGGTAATATGTATAATTTCCCTAGCCGAGGCCGCGGGTGACGTGACTGGAGATTAGTCCGTCACCCGCCGAGAGGGCGACCGCGTGAGGAAAGACCGACGTCCTCCCCGAGGGGGGGACGTCGGTAGATGGGAGGGTACCCCACCTAGCGGGGGTATTCCGTCGGGCCGACCACTGATGACAAGTAACCCTGCTCCGGTGGTCGGCCCAACGACGAAGGCGACGTGGTGTTCGGGTGGATTGCGGGTGTTGCGTACTATACGCCCCTCTGTCGCCCCGGAAGGAGTGGTGCGAGGAGCGCGCCAACCGCAATCCACCCCAAAAAAAAAAACATGTATAATTTCTAAAATTTATTCGATACGATACCTGCCAAAAAGTACTCATTGAGTAAAAGTATCGAATGCAAAGTATCGAGTACAAAAGTATCGGTATCGAAAGAAAAGTACTCGATACCTAAAAGTTATATTTTTTTCATGTCTCTACTCATCAGCGCAAGCCAGCAATCGAGCTATTATGGTCTGCTCAAAAAATGAAGAAAGAATGCATGATATTTAATGGCCGGCTAACGCTCTTCCTCTATTTAACTTGATACCTGAATGCAATTTACCACAAAAAAGTTTCATACATCAAAGGTATCTAAATTTAAACACTTATATCGCTGACTAATTTAAACATTTATATCCTTTGAATCCAATCCTTATGTTGATGGAGTAAGAATACAATTCACTGTCCCCTGTCTATATCGTGAGTATCGTAAAGGCGACTAAGAGATTTAATATGCGGGCACGCGATGGCTAACTCGAAATAAAAACCTATACTAACCCCTCGGACCAGCTTAGTACCTATAGTGGATCAATTTTCCTCTTACTGTGGAGAAGGCTTGAGCCTGAACAATGGGACTAATAAGAGCTGTGATGATGATGATGATGATTAATCATATATTTACATACTATAGGCCTACTCATCTAATTGTTACTATAAAAAAACTGTCAAGTTAATCGCCTAACGATTTTGACTTGCATTTCTTAATACCTTTTCGTGATGTTTGCGTGCAATTATATTAAATCTCTTAATTTCTTGCTTCACATGGGGTGACTCTTTGAATCGTTCATCTACTTTCCACGAATCTTCAGACACTAATACAGGTAGAATATAAGGTAGCCCTAAAATATGATTTATGTTATAATTATATGTAATGCTTTTAATACTATTCTAGTAATGTTTGAAACAATATGCCCTTAATGTATTTCTCAATAATATGAGTATCTTAGAGAGCTAGCTAAAGTTCTTAATATTATTGGCCTTCCTGAGCCTTATAAAATATTTTTACATCCCTTATAAGTTACATTTATGTTCATATGACACCATTATATAATATGCCGTAAGTGTATAATATTTCAGAATCTTTTAAACAATCCATTCACAATTTTTGAGCATAGAATTTAGTTTTAGCTAGAAAACGTCTCTTGTTAGGCTATTGACATAACTATAGTATCTAACTATGTACTTCTGAAATAAGTTTCGGCTGCACTGTCAATGGATTGTAAAACTAACTTCCCGAGACAGTCGTCACTAGTTTACTAAGCAAATAATCTATAAAGCTCTTACACTTTAAATACAAAGTAATTTGTATAATTTTCAACATATTTTATAATATACTAGCTGACCCAACAGACGTTGTTCTGTTTAAATTAAATAAAAGGAATTCTCTTTTAAATCGACAGCAGTGCCACCTACCGGGTCCAATTGTGAATCTCGAATTCCCTTGAACACACAAAAAATTTCATCAACAACGGTCTAGCCGTTATATGTATTTATTTGCTAATCAATGGTTTGTCCGTGTAATTCAAAACACTAATAAGTATGTAGTTTCTAACGCGCCACTGTGTCGATTGCATATGGTACGACCAGCAAATTTATTTTATGTGTTTATTCTCTTGCAATGGTATTTTATTATTATTATTGATACTTAAACATAGTAAATAATGATAAGAAATTTCTTATGTTATAACTTTAAATTCTAGATTATCGGTTCGCTTGACTGATCACAATACCTGCCAATCTAAATAAGAATTACCCCTTACACACTGTGTATTTTATTATTGACTAGCAACCCGCCCTCGCTTCGCTTCGGTTTCAGTCTTTCCCGCGTAGTTCCCATTCCCGTGGGAATACCGGGATAAAATATAGCCTAGGTTACTCTACTCCCTGATATTATAGCTTTCCATTGGTGAAAGAATTTTTGAAATCGGTCCAGCCGTTTTGAAGATTACCCGGAACAAACAGACAGACAGACAAAAAAAATATAAAGTGAATTTTAGGCATATGTATAGTGCTAATAACCGTGTGAGCATGAAAAAAGTCTATTATTTTGACATTACAAATAGACACTCCAGTTCTATTTATTGGTATAGATGATGGCCACTGCTTACATTCTGACTCTATCTCTTAAATATACCTATCGAAATATTTATTTACATACCTTTTATAGTCTCTAGAGATCCATCACTAATGATTCCGAGTGGCTTAAATATTTTTGTTGAAGACCTTGCCTTCCAAACCGCAGAAAGCACATCAGTTATTTGCCATGCTTTATAAATATTTCCATAAGGGTTTTCAGCACAAATATGTTTTAACTATTTAAAAAGTCAAAATCAAAGATTAAAATTAAACTTAAAATTATAAATAGCCATGCTTAGAATAATAACGTATAGCAGGTAAGTTCCCGCACAAAAAGTGAAGCATTTCAATTGGAGCCTAATGCAGCTTACGCCGGAACCGTTCCGTAATGTACAAGTCATTGTACTGCACGTACGTACGCAACTCTTAAAAAGTAAATAGGTAATTATGACGGTTTGTGCATTCAAATGGTGTCATAACACATTTGAAAAACTTAAAAAGGTTTTTAACATTACTTTTAAAAGTATTTCGACGATTTATGTTAATAATAACAAAATTTGATTTCATAATTCGTATAGTGGTGTGCGTGTGTACGTGTGTAATCGTCTGCGCACCATTAGTATTTTGAGATTCATGTTTCGAACGTTCGAAGTACTGACACTATCCTTCTATACGTTATTATTCTAAGTAGCCATGTCTACTACTTGTTATTTACGTAATAGTTTACAATGTGTTTGAGTTGAAGCTCGAGCATCCTCCACAATGGGAAAGAAACTGACCTACTATACCAGGCTGATCGAAGAGGATGGTATAGTTTTATTTTGAGTGATCCGTCTCATACCTAATTTGTGTAATGTAATCACGGCGATTCGGTTCTCTTTATCACCCCACTCCATTTTAATATCGCAAAATATTGTACAATGTATTGGCGCCAAAATAAGAAAACACAATTCTTCTTCTTCTTCTTCTTTATTTGCCTTGGCAATCAGCTACTAATACGAGCCATTTTTGCTAGTGTCGAGTTATATTTTTCTTTTCAAATTGTCAATTTCTTCATGTCAGTAATGGTCCGTCAGTAAGTCAAAGTGTCGCCTTCAACAATGTAATGGCCACGGTTAAGGGTATCTTCTGAGAATTTTGGTGGAAATAAAAAGGCAGCATATAGCAATTTTATATCATATTCACTACACTGCAGTTCTGTCGCTATTACATAAAATGCCATCAAAATTATTTAATATAACACGTTAAAACACTAAGATATTGAATATAATACAAGAACACCACATGACACTTCCAGATTCCCGCCAAAAACCTAAGAAAACACTATGAACAGTCCTTAGAACAATAACGTATAGAAGGATAGTGTTGGTACTTCGAACGATCGAAATATAAATCTAAAAATACTACATGCGCGCAGAAGATTACATACGTACACACGCACACCACTATACAAATTATGAAATCAAATTTTGTTTTTATTAACATAAATCGTCGAAATACTTTTAAAAGTAATATTAGAAAACCTTTTTATGTTTTTCAAATGTGTTGTGACACCATTTGAATGCACAAATCGTCATAATTACCTATTTATTTTTTAAGAGTTGCGTACGTACGTGCAGCACAGTGACCTTGTACATTACGGAACGGTTCCGGCGTAAGCTCCATTAGGCTCCAATTGAAATGCTTCACTTTTTGTGCGCGAACTTACCTTCTATACGTTATTATTCTAAGGAACAGTCATATAAAAATGACAGATTCCAAATTCAAATGTAATATTTTGTTTATTTTTAATTGTAACAGTATTTATGGCCAGACTAAGTATATATTTATCACCGTATTGCTATTGCTGGCGTCTAGCCGTACTCCTGGCGTCTAGCCGTATTCCTGGCGTCTAGCCTCCTCCACACTGAGGATAATTTACCCTCTATACCATGCTAGTCAGGCGGGTAGATTAAGGCTTTATTCGAGATTTCCATCTCCTACGTAGATGTTATCTGCAAGGTTTATCCCTTAGTCATCTTTTACTACACTCACGTGCAATAAAGGGGGTTGTGAATTATATTCTTACACCGTCACCACAGGAAGTATTTATATAGTCATCAACATCATCATCATTTCAACTCATGTAGGCCCCGGAACTGGACTTGAGTCTCCTTCAAAATAAGAGGAAAATTTAACTACTACAACCACGCTGGTTAGACGGGTTGTTATAGTTTTATTTGGAGATTTCCTTGTCTTGTATAGATGTTATTCTTATATCATATCCCGTAACTAATTTTTAACAAACAGAAAAAAAGGGGTGGTGAATTGTATCCTTACTCCGTCACCACAGGGCGAATTAAGGGAAACAAAAAGTAGCCTAAGCAAAGAGTTTCGTAAAAGTTTAGCATTTTACTGATAGGCTGCTAGAATTCAATTTCGTTAATCGAAACTTTCCGTGTGGTGATGAAGTAAGAATACTTACAATTCACCAGTCCCTATCTTGCCCGTGGATGCATTTAACATCTATGCAAGAGAAAGAAAACTCGAAATAAAACCCTATACCAACCTATCTGACCAGCATGGTATAATAAGGTTAATTTCCCTCCTATTGTGGAGGAGGCTCGAGTCCAACAGTGGGACGTATTTGAGGTGAAATGAATCGAAATTTCATAAATTCGAAAGAAAAAGCTTCTTTTTACCTTTTTAATGTATTCTTTTTTCATCCATGAAGCATTGAAACGCGTCTGGTCTAAATTCAATGGGTCTAACAGTTCTTTGCTCACAATATCCGTATCGCAGTCCTCTTCATGATTATTTATATCATAAAGAACATAAGGTTTTTGTACTTCCACATAAAACTCTGTATCGTTGGCTCCCCAAACATAAATATGATTGATTTCATTACATTTCACCTTAAATCATAATATTAAAGGAAATTACGTCCGGGGAATTACCACACTCTCGCAGAAAATAGACGACCGAATAGTAGCAATTTGTTACTGCCCTTCGTTCGGTGAGCGAGGAAGCCGAAGGCCAAATTTCTGAGGGTGTTTGCGTGTGGTGGAATTTAGTGATGCCTTTAATATCACCGAACCTCATTGCACGTATTCACCCTGATTTTACTTTCTTCGCGGTAGGCAGCGGCCTTGCAAAAGGCCATGAGCGGTAGCATCACTTACCATCAGGTATACTGACTCCTCGTTTGCCACAGTTTGCATTAAAAAAATCATAATACATACAGAAAAGCAGTGACGTAAGAATCTATCAATGAGAGAAGAATATAGGTACTCTTATAGCGGCTGTACACACTCGATATGCCAGCTGTACTGTAAATACCCGAGACAATGGACGTAGAAACTGCTGTTGCTATTTGTCTTTGTGCCGTGCCGTGAGCTATTATAATTATTTAAACTTTTACTATAAAAAGAAAATTCGTAAGCCATGGAGAAAAAGAAGATGGTAAATGATTGCTATGCATCATCTACTCATAAACACTGTCAACGGACAACTAAAAGATCGAGTGTGTACATGCTCAGTCTCGTTCTCCTAGCGAGACTTAACGAGACCTTTTGACTCGGGCGCAAAAAACCGACAGGTGACCGAGACTAATCGAGGCAAGAACGAGAGCGCGAAACGAGATGAGAGTACCATGTACATACTCGCTCTCGGCCCGTCTCGGGGTGTCTCGTCGAGTGTGTACAGCCGCTATTATGCACAGAATTTTGGACAAATGTACGATGTTTGGCAAATATAATACCTATACATTGTTAGGTAGGATGATTAAAAGATTTCAGCATTATTAAGAGAGAATGGGTTGGTGGGAAAATGAATGGGAGCCCTTATTGTAGTATAATCTAGCGTGGAGTACGGGACCCTTTTCGCAAATTTTATGTTAGTGCGACGTACTTTATATAAGTACGTCGCACTAACATAAAATTTATGTTTAAAAAAAAATTGTAATGATTGAGGACTGATTTTACAATATCTTTCGGTTTTATAAATAAATCCATGTTTACAGGTTCTATCGCGTTTTTATTTGATTTTTGATTGTCATACTTTGCGAAGATTTTTCAGCGTTCATAGTCATGGGGAGGACAGTTCTCCCCTACAAATCAATAACGCGATAAAATCCGTAAAAATAGTTTTATTTATAATATACTCGCGTAAACATCAAAAATCATTATTTACATAATGACCTTTCTGTTTTTTTTAAAAATAATGATGAATTGATATTCATCATTATTTTAGGTCGGTATGATTACCGACTTACTAAAAACAAATTGAGTTTTGTCTCATAAATTTTAAAGAGAAAATAAGTATGTTGATAAAATAATATTAAATACCTCTATGGTTTTAAAGAAGTTTGAGGAAGTGACGCTTGCAATGAAAACATTCGATATTCAAAAGAAAAGGTAAAAGTAATAAAACCCTAGTAAAACTGACCGGTACTTATGGTTTTTGTGGTGAATCATCTTAGAAAACATTAGCAATATAAAAGAGTGTCATGTCGAGTAATCAAGCCTTAATTAGACAATTGCATTATAGTTAAAAATAATAATAACCTTAAGCTTTTCACTCAGAACAGTTTTAGCAACTGCTGAAATACCCGTAGGGCATAAACAATTCGGTGATATATTTTTGATCATAATATTCAGTATATCTAGCACAACCAAACCATCTGCAACTATTAATGATTTCGTGTTTTTTAAATTATTTGAATTATCCATAGATAATTGTGACTTGTTCAAGCTATGTGCTACTTTAATAATCAAATAAAAGGTGTCAAATTGTTCTTCTGTATCAAATTTCTCGAAATCTAACCAATTCGGATTCGGGAAGTTAGTCATAAAACAAAAGACATCGGCGTCTGTGATGCTGAAATTAAAACGAGAGTGCTGTCTAAGCATGTTTTCGAAATAGCCATATATAAAAAGTGAAGATATATAGCCCTTTTGAATCATACGGGATAACCCATCAAAGCTTTCCGATTTGGACCAGCAATTACCAAAAATTTAATAACAAAAGCCGGTTTTACTTCTCATGTGCCCTTTAAAGGACTTTGACATTCTTTTATTAACCATATTATTCATTTAGTAATCAGCAATAAGTAATGCAGTGATTATATTGCAGTTTTTAAAATAATATCAGTATACCGCCTCGTTGATCCAGCCGTATAAGTATGGAAATGGCGCATACGAGGTCTCGAGTTCATTTTTCGGTTTGAGCTAGTTCTTTTGCAGATTTTCAAATAATTTCTCAATATTTCTCGACAGCAATGTCGAAATTTTAAACTGGGCCTACATAAGGTACCTAATAAGCTCAGCCCTATTACGACAAAACCTTCGAAGACTGTTAAAAAACTCGCCCAATAGCGTCTAATAATAACCTCTGCTTTATCTTTTCATCATCATCATCCCAGCCCATTGTTGGGCCTCTTCCTTCGTGGGAGAATTTGACCTACTATACCACGCTGGTAAGACGTGTTGGTATAGGGTTGTATTTCCAGTTTTCCTTCATTGCATAGATGTCATATGCATATTATATCTCAGTCGTCTTTTACGACACCCACAGGCAAAATACAGGTAGTGAATTGTATTCTTACACCTTTTACCTAAACTAAACTTTCCGTGTAAAATTTACGTAATACTATTAAAATCAGCGTGTTACCTCGGTAGGTCGGAGGTCGCAACGATTGAATTTAAGCATTCATAATTACATCCTTTTAATTCTTGTATAAAACCTTCTGCTGTAGGTATTTCGTTTGAGTAAACTAAAAAAGTCATATCGACCGATTGTTTTGTTCCAAATACTACACCAGATGAAATTTTAACCGCAACCATTTGTGAAGACGTTAAAAGCGGATTGACGATCAGTACTTTTATGGGAGTTAAGGCCGGCCAAAAATCATAATTCATTGTCCCTTTATTCGCACAAGGTATATTCCGATAGAAAATGCTTTATTTTTGTCAACAGTTGACATCCTTTGACATTTTAACAAAATATTTTTAAAAGTATACCACACTTAGCATAAAGTTGCGTTAAAGTAACAATATATATTTGTAGTTATATACCCAATTTTACTAGCATATGAAAATTTACAATTAATTTCCGACTAATTTTGTATTATCCGAAGTGGTTTCCCGACACCTTCATCACTAAGATCAAGAAATTTCATCATTAATAATCATTAATGCTGAAAAGTGTTAGAAACATCGCGAAAGTAAAAAACAGATTGAAATGCTATCGTCCCACAGGTAGTGTGCGACATAGACAAGGGTCTACAAGGTCGAAATTAGTCGATTGTCTCTTTCCAGGTACGATGTGCAATATTTATCGCCAGGTACTACATAATATGTAGCAAACTGTATATGTAGACACAAAATCGTTGCAATGTAAAGCCAATGTACCTAGATGCCTACCTACATTATCTTTACATTGCAACGATTATAACACATTTTGATTTGTAGCCAATGTGAAAGTGGCGACATATTTTTTAACCCATCAATATACATTTATACGGTAATCCACAAAAGCGTGTAAGTTATGGTAACTACCACTTATTTTCTGTGGGCACAGGCCCGCCGCTAGCTGTTTCGCCGCCCGCGTGCAATACCGATTAGGCCGCCCCTTTTTTCGGTAGGCGGTCGGATAGTCTGGGCACGTCCCGCCCAATCCGTCCGGCGCGATGTATGAGCGTCATGCGACCCTATAACCTACCCTCTCCCCGTCGCCAGTGGGCTGACCCCAGTGGTAACGATTCCTTGATATCCGTGGCCAGCTCAGCGGGTTACCCTGTCGAATACCGTCCCACCTACAGCAGTCCTTGATCGAGACCATGCCGCCTCCGACTTTCGTCTTCGACACCCGTCACTATAACTCGGCAAGCATCTGCGCTTCCAGATCCCACGGAGGAGTCCCGGCCAACAGGCACGCTGCCTCCGTCGCAACCATGCGATATCCGCATATGGCCCTGACCACCATGGCATTCTGTGGACGCCACAGGATAGCTATAAGACGGACGGTCAGGGACCCACACCGGTGAGCCGTACAGGGCCACCGACCAGAAGACCCCCGCGTACGGCAGTCGATACGCAGCGCTGGGTTCGCTCACGTTCGGCATCAGCCAAGAGAGGTCGCCGCGCGAAACAGCCGCGGAGCAAGTCCGCGGAAATGATCCCGGAACCACCAATGCCCGTCGAGCACCAGACCCAAGTATTTCATGTGGGCCCGGATGCTGATGTCGAGGGAATTGACAGTGATCAAGACGCCGGTTGGAGGACCTACACGAGGCCCGCGGTACAAGAGGGCCTACGTCTTGTCCAGAGCCATCCTCAACTACAGCGCCTCGATTCGCCTGACAATCTCCTTGGTGCTAAGAGTTGCTAGACTTGCCACTTCTTCCAGCGTCCCACCCTGGGCTATGACGATCGTGTCGTCGGGCGTAACAAATTGCACCCATAATGATTTCTAATGTTTACGCGAGTATTTTACATTTTAAATAAAACTACTTTACGGATTTTATTGCGTTTGTATTTGATTTTTGTTTGCCCGACCTTTCGAACACTTTGCAGCGTTCATGGTCACGGGCGGACTAAGATGTCTCACGTCCAATAAGTCATCGTTATTGCAGAAAATTTATAATTATCTACCCGATACAGAAAATAGTTATTAAATATTGACCCACATTTTGATACAAGTTAATTGCCAGTGCAATCAAAAATCAAATACAAACGCGATAAAATCCGTGAAGTAGTTTTATTTAAAATTACACCCAGCCCGGGTAGGAGGCTCCCTCTCAACGTTCAGTCTTAGCCGATGTTCCACAGTGTGTGACCGAGGACCGACCCCCTGTGAGACACCGCAAGTTATGGGCGTTCGTATAACGGGGATTCGTATAATGGAGTTGAGGGTGGCCCTGGACAAGACGAAGGTCCTCTTGTTCCGCGGGCAATGTATGGATCCTGGTCGCTGGTCGCTGGAGAGGCTTTGGTACGGTGTCAGGACCGTCGAGGCCTTCCGGCTGTTGCTGATAGAGTGGTTGGCGCGGACGCACGGGTAGCTTTCCTTCCGACTGGTGCAGGTCTTGACGGGGTACGGTTGCTACGGCAAATACCTACACACGGTCGTAAAGAAGGAGAGTACACCGGCCTACCACCACTGCGATTGCGACGAGGACACGACGCAGCACACACTCAAGATATGTGCTGCGTGGGCTGAGTAGCGTCGTGATCTCGTGGCAATCATCGGTGCCGACCTGACGCTGCCGACGGAACTGGGAACGGTCGCCGCCTTCTGCGAGGCAGTCGTCTCGCGGCAAGACGCGCGCGGGAGGAACGCCTCTACGACGACGCAATCCGCCGCCGGAGACTCGGGCGGCACAAGCGCGAGTAGATACACCCGCAGCCTCGGCTATATGCCGCCCCCCCTGGACGTTATTATACTTATGGTAGGATGAATATTATGACATGAATTACGTGATGGGTCGCTCGATATGCCGCCCCCTGGACGTTATTATACTTATGGTAGGATGAATATTATGACATGAATTACGTGATGGGTCGCTCGATATGCCGCCCCCTGGACGTTATTATACTTATGGTAGGATGAATATTATGACATGAATTACGTGATGGGTCGCTCGATATGCCGCCCCCTGGACGTTATTATACTTATGGTAGGATGAATATTATGACATGAATTACGTGATGGGTCGCTCGATATGCCGCCCCCTGGACGTTATTATACTTATGGTAGGATGAATATTATGACATGAATTACGTGATGGGTCGCTCGATATGCCGCCCCCTGGACGTTATTATACTTATGGTAGGATGAATATTATGACATGAGTTACGTGTTGAGTCGCTCGATTTGCCGCCCCCCTAGATGTGCCGCCCGCGTGCGGTGCACGCCTTGCACGCCCGCTTACGGCGGGCCAGTAGATAATATCATTGCATTAGAAAAAAAGAGCGTGCGTA
Organism: Lymantria dispar; assembly: GCA_032191425.1. Classification (NCBI taxonomy): domain Eukaryota; kingdom Metazoa; phylum Arthropoda; class Insecta; order Lepidoptera; family Erebidae; genus Lymantria; species Lymantria dispar. The sequence goes on from CM063449.1 coordinate 20,924,989, forward strand.
CAAAGTTCGCATGTCAGAGGGCAAACTTCTTTAGTGCCAGGTGTTTTTTGTCAATGTTAAATAAAAAATAAAAAAAAATGCATCAACAATCAACACGCTTGCCTTATGTTAAGGCTGTCTAATACGCAGGCGCAACCACATGTATTAAACACGTACTAACATAAACACGTAGAACGCTCGGAACTGCAGAAAGATATAGATATACTGATTATCCCACTACACAGGAGCATACATATGGACAATGCTTAGTAGACGATAGTGGGGACGCTACGAAGCATCGCACAAAGAGGAGATCGAGAACGACGAACGAGAGTTACCTAATTAAAGAGGTATCTCTTTAATATCTAATTAAAGAGGTTCTATTTAATTAAAGACGTTTTAGTTACAGACTTATAAATATATTATTATAAAAATATGTACATATTAGAAATTTGAAAATTACGCTTATTAAGATTAAAAAGCTTTTCTATAATCTTCTTACGATGAAGGTACTTCAATCGAAACTCATGCTCATATCCGAAGTATTAGTAGCATCACCGCCTAGTAGGGGCCCGCCAGGTGGTGAAGTCGCCACCGCCGGAATCGATATGTTCACTGTAGGGAAAGGAAACTGCTGCAGATCTTCATCTGGAACAAATATTAATTGAATTTATGAAACATGAATGTATTTATAGAATATTATTGAAGAAGTGAAGCTATAAATCTAACTACCGTCGCAGCTAGAAGTCGTCCCACTGCTGGGCTTGATCCTCCTCCCTATTGGGAGGGCAATAGACCTACTATACCATGCTGTACAGGCATGTTGGTATAAGGTTTCATTTCGAGTTTTCCTTTTCTTGATGATGCTATGTGACGGATGGTATGTGCATATTATATCCCTTAGTCGTCTTTTAAGACATCCACGGACAACATATGGAGTGGCGAATTGTAATCTTACTCCGTCATCACACCGAAAACGTCTCTAACTAGGCGGCTTTAATATAACTGGTATCAGAAGAGATCAAACGTTTAAGGGACCCTCGCAGGGCCGCGCCGCCCCTTTGTGCGAAGTGTGCGATGCACACAGGCGCCAAGACACTAGGGGCGCCGCCATCTAAATTGTTTTTGTTACACTTACATTTTGTAGTGGAGTATCGATAAGTTAGTAGGAAAAATAGGCCCCTTGTAACATATATTGCGTTTATTATACAAGTCTCCTAAGATAATATTTACGTTCGTAGTTCAAGCTTTGGGTTTTAGTTTACATTAACAACGAGCTAAGTGTTAAAATTAAAAAAACCGCCGTGAGTTAGTTTAAATGAGTTTATGAATGTAAACCGCTGCGATACGTGCGACGCAAGCGCTGTGGGGTAACGGGGACTCCCCGACTTTAAGGAACAGGAAAGCCAAAACAATTGAACACTTATTTAATCGAAAGTGAGTACTAGGTGCGCATTGATTTTTTATAATAAGAATAAATTCAAGTACTAAAATCATCGCATAGTTATTGTGTATTACTGATTGTTTTAACGCGTTGTCACGATGAGCGAGAGTAATCAAGACAAAAGAAAACAAATTACCTCGTTACCAGAATTTAATAAGGAAAAGGAAACAAGATGAAGAACGCCATAACAATACAACTAAAATAAGTAAATATTTTACGACTGTACCATCCACTTCCAAAGAATCGTTAGAGACAGAAACCAGTGGTTTTATCGATGATGGTGTCATAAAATCTGATTCAAAACATGCTTCATGTAGTGGTATGTGCTTTTTATGTAATTCTCTATCCAATAAATACGACTTTAGCCTTTTTGCAATGCCAAAATAAACGCAGATCATTTTCTTTTTTAATTTGCCTTTTTCTTAATTTTCCAAACAGATTTTTTTGGGTGAGTTATGGTCAGCGTACACGCCTTCCGGTCCATCCGGGGTGGCGAAACGGTGGCGCGCGGCCTCGTTACCCACCGTATTTCCTCTCCTTCGCCATTGGGCCGACCACCGGTACCGAGTTCCTTGTCCTCTGTGGCCAGCCCAGCGGGATACTCTCCCCTTCCGACGTCCCTCCCGGGACGTTGATCGCCGTCGTGCGGTCAGCCTCTCTGCGGGTGACGGACTAATTCCCGTTCCGCCGCGACACAGTCCACCGGTGGAGTCACCGGCGGCGGACTGTGTCGCCGTCGAGAAGTTCCTCCCGCGCACGCTCCGCCGCCTCCTTTCGCGAGATGACTGTTTCGCAGAAGGCGGCAACCGTGTCCCAGTTCCTGACGCTGTCCAGCATTTCACTAGCAATGGTCGGCAGTGCAAGGCGGCACCGATGATTGCGAAGGGTTCGCTAGGTGCTTTGTTTTCAAAGCAGGTGATACTTTTATATCACAGAGAGTGGCTGCTGTATTCAGAGTCTAAAAATGCCGTTTATTGCTACTGTTGCTTGCTAGTTGAATTAAAACATAATAAATTCTGCTAGGTAATTAGTGATTGACAACCTCTAGCTTTGAAATGCAGCAGACATGAGAAAGGTTGTGTCATGCTCTGTAAAATAAAAAAAAACCCTATTTATAATATACTACAAATAAACCTGCTACGAGCGAGTCGGAGTCTCATACATAGGGTTCCGTACCATTATCTATAAAAATCGCGTATGTTGTGTGGGAGTCCTCTTTAAATATTTATTTTATTTTAGTATTTGTTGTTATAGCGGCAATAGAAATACATAATATGTAAAAATTTCAACTGTCTAGCTATCGTGCTTCTTTAGATACAGCCTGATGACAGACAGACGGACGGACAGACTGCGAAGTCTTAGTAATAGGGTCCCGCTTTTACCCTTTGGGTACGGTACCCTAAAAATTTAAGGGTTGAAAAGCAGCGCTGGTACGATGTAATTAAAAGAATAATATACGTGATCTAAGTACACAAAATATGGCTATTCGTGGCCAAAAATTATACGACTGTAGTAATGGTAATTCTGTAAAATGTATTAAAATGTTAGGAAAATTCGATCTTTCAATGACTGAACATATACGACGGGTAACGAATGATTCGGATTTCAAATAGAAAAGCGAGAAGAGTGGAAATAATATAATTTAAGTATGTTTAAATTCTTCAATATTTTAGACACTTGTTGTTTTTTTTAAACACAACATACGGTAATAGTTAAATTAGTACTCTTAGAAAAAATTCAGCTATTTTGTTATTAATATCTAAGTGCCTATACAATTAGATGGAGGAGGGCCAAGCCCAACAGTGGGAGCTGAGATGATTATACAATTATATATAACTGGTTTTACGTATTTAAGAAAATATTATCTAAGAAAACTGGAGAACATTTATTTCGATTAAAATTAACAAATAATAAAAAGTGAAAAAAGAGGCGCTTCATAGGTTTGGCACACAGGCGCTGTGGGGGGTCGGTGCGGCCCTGGACCCTCGCTGCGACAAAAATAAAAGCCGCTTATTGGAACCAAATGTGTATCCATAAGGCCGACGAAGCCTAGGATTATCCACGAAGTCTAGAATTATCCACGAAGCCTAGAATTTTATTACAAATGTTATATTTACTACGGCTTACAAGATCCCGCAATACCGAGATCTCGGCATTGCGGGATACCGCGTCATTTTCCAATCCCGCATGATGCGGGATTACGGGTGCGGAATCCGCGGGATTTGCGGGACTGAAAAAAATCGTGCTTGCAACTTCAAACTTAATAAACTCTCAAACTCAAACAGTAACATATCCATATATATATGTACAGTGTCAAATGTGTATTTTTTGGGTGTTTTATTAATTTTCTTTGTGTATTTTTTGAAGTAGATTTGTTTTGTTTTGATTTGTTTTTTATTCAGTAAATGTTACCGTTTTTCCTAAAGGAAAAAAAACTGTGTAATCTGATTGATCTCATACTAATAGTAATACGTAAATAAATGTGTAGTTAGTTGATTAAATCACTCTTTTTGTGTGATAAATAAACGGTGTAATTTGATTCATCTCATACATTAAATAAAGATGGAGTTAGTTGATAATTCAATGAATGATGATGATGAATAAATATGTAGTTAGTTGATTAATTCATTCTTTTTTGTTACAAATGAACGGTGTAATTTGATTGATCTCATATTAATAGTAATATGTACGTAAATAAATGTGGAGTTGATTAATTCATTGTTTTATTTGCCTTATATAAATGTGATTGAATTCAGGCTGCAAGATTGGAAGCCCTAATATTTACATTGATTACTCTGTGGAGGCGACATTATCAGCGTGCCGGCAGTATATATTCTTTCTACAGACACATTTTGGAATGTAGAGATAAGGATGACCATCTCTGTATATAAAAATAACCGTCAAAATGCATTAAGGATAGCACTACTGCAAATTTAGGTTATTTTTTTTTTTGCAGAAGAGTTCCAAATCTTATTTGAGAATAATGAAATAAACAACGAAATAAAAACATCTTTTTCCGCTTGACTTGAGACAATGTAAATCATTTTCTTCACATTACAGTTTATATCTTTTACGATCACGTATTAGAAAGGCAAAGGTTGACTATTGTATAATTAATCCATCCATTACCGATAAAATATATTTCGCCTAACCCGCGCCCGTCGCCTATCCACAGGGACGGGAACTACCCGTCCCCGTGGATACACCGGGATAAAATATAGACTATATTACTCCCTGATATTATAGCTTTCCATTGGTGAAACAATTTTTGAATTCGATTCGATGGGTTAAGCGTGAAAGAGTAACAAACAAACTTACATCGCATCTATAATATTAGAAAGCATGTACCACAAGATAAGTGTCCGCCTAAGACACCACAGATAAGATCTGGCAAGACACTGAATTCTAAGAAATCTCGAGAATTAAGTTTTAAAGTGAAAACTTTTATAGGCACTACATTGTAGGTATGTTAATCCTTACTAATATTATAAATGTGATCGTATGTTTGTTTGTTTGATACGCTTTCACGCTTAAACCACCGAACCGATTTCAAAAATTCTTTTACCAATGGATAGCTACAATATCAGGGCGTAACATAGGCTATATTTTATCCCGGTTTTCCCACGGAAACGGAAACTACGCGAGTAGGACGACTGAAACCGAAGCGAAGCGAGGGTGGGTTAATAGTGTTAATATATTTGTGCCGATATTCAAATTAATGATTGATCCTGAATAAAAATTCTAAATTAAAAATTTTAGATGCCCAAAAACTATATTTTTGGTGGAAACTTTTAGATGTCAAAACCATATATTTATATGGTTTTATTTTACAAGTTTTATTTGAAAGCTTTATTTTAGAATTTTTATTCAAAATCAAACAATTAATTTGAATATCCAAAAATATCTCTTCATAATTCCTTGGGAATTTTTCTTTATTTTCTTTTAAATTTAAATATTACCTGTGAGCGCACGGTCAATTCTGTGGATAACAATGTCGAGTAACGCTAACGCTACGACATCATCAGGATCCTTGGCGAGTGCGGCGTGTAGAGCATCGGCTGCGTCCCGCTCCCTACTCAGAAGCGCCAGACACAACGCCATTGCAGTCAGAGTCGACGATCTTGCAGGACGGAGCGCGAGTGCTCGTTCATGCCATCGCAAAGCCTCACTAGGATGGCCTAGAGCGCGATACACATGCCCTAATGCGTCCAGGGTGGCTGCCCAACGAACTGGCACCTGACAAATAAAACATTATCAAAATAAATTTAAATAGCATGCACGGACGAAGGCATACACACACGCAAGCCTTATATTCTTACATCATGATCGTAATATAATTTACTATTGGTAGGACCACACTGTTGACTATTATCCGTCTACAGCCGCGGGCCGCTCCTTCCGGGGTAGTACCACACTCTCGCAGAAAATCGACATCCGAGTAGTAGCAATTTGTTACTGCGCATACTTAGTTCAGTAAGCGAGAGAGCTGGAAGCCCAACTTTCTGAGGGTGTTTGTATGTGGTGCGTTTCGGTGATGCTTTTAGTATCACCGAACCTCATTGCACGCATTCACACTCCCTTCACTTTCTTCACGGTAGGCAGCGGCCTAGCAAAAGTCCATGAGCGGCAGCAACACTTACCATCGGGTGTACTGTTTGCTTGTTAAATAAAGAAAAAAAATAATGAATTTAAATTGTTGACAGGACAAAATAGTCAAAGTAGAATTTATCGATAAGACATTTTTATCCATTCAATCACCAAACCATCCATTCATCTATTCATTCATCCTATAATCGACTACTCTGTTAAACATAGATTTCCCAACAAAATGTTATCCTCTAAATTCTAGTAACCTCACAAATTGTTTTTGGTCCCCAGCAAAATGGCGGTAACAAACTGTATCTAACTCTGTAACAGACTGAGTATACTTTTGATAGCAGGCAAGTTTGTAAGGATACCGAGTATAGACGACAAATCAAGAGAATCTTGCAACTTATAATGTGAAGATAAAAATTGATCGCCACTGTGTTCTTTTTTATATTCTTTGATGGCAGACGAGTAAGCAGCCCACGTGGTGGTATGTGATAACTGTCATTCTTGGCTCGCTATAACACCATGCCAAGGTTGTCCTAAGCCTCTCGCTCACGGAATATGATAAAAACCAGCCTTACCTCCGAGCTATGTGATGGGGTAGCTGCTTCTAGAGCTGTCAACCATAAGTCCCTGGCAGCGAGGAGATTCCCGTCGGCAAAGGCAGCAGCGCCAGCTTCGTGTGCCACATGAGGGTCGCGCACTAGTGAAACGACGCGGCCCCACTTGTCCTTGTCGGTGCACGTAGTCTCATCTACCACCTGCAAATTTATTGATTCAATGTGAATAAATACACGTAACAATAACATTGTCATCTCCCTCTCAATTTTTTTGTTTAAATGTAACCTACATTTCTTCTGTTTAATTTATTGTTCGTAAAATTCCTAAACCATAAAAGCATGAAACTCAATAAACGTTTATATTCATCATCATCTTAGTCCATATATGTCCCACTGCTGGGCTAAAGTCGCCTCCCCAATGTAAGGTAAATTGACCTACTATACCGTGTTGGTCAGATGTGTTGGTATTATTTTTTTTATTTTGGAACGCGCGGCGTCCATCTCCTCCGGGATGACGGAAGAGCGGCGCGCGTACCCCATAACCTGCTGTATCCCCTCCTCTTCGCTATGAGGCCGACCACTGATATCGAATCCTTGACATCTGTCGCTAGCCCGGCGGGATACCCCTTCGAGTAACCTCCCTCCCCGATGACCCCGGGCCGTCGCCCTCACACGGTCAGACTCTCTGCGGGTGACAGACTATTCCCCGGTGCAGTCACCCGCGACCTGGGCTAGGGCGGCATCAGGCGCAATTACTGGCACCTGCGCCACTACCGACGGCGGATCGTGTCGCTGTAGAGGAGTTCCTCCCACGCACGATCCGTCGCTTCCTTACATGAGATAACTACCTCACAGAAGGCGGCGACCGTGTTCCAGCAGACGCTGTCGAGCATCGCCCTAGCGACGATTGGCAGTTTCAGATCAGCACCAATGATTGCGACGAGTTAACGGCGCTGTCTGGCCACGCGACACCCACCTCGAGTGTCTGCTGGACCATGTCCTCTTCGCAATCGCAGTGGTGGCAGTACGGTGTAAATTCCCTCCATACGACCTTGTGCAGATACTTGACGAAGCAACCATGCCCTATCAAGACCAGCACTATTCGTAAAGAAAGCACCTCGCGCTGCCGCCCAACCACTCCATCAGCATCCTCCCCTGATATAAGATCCCTTGGTCATCTTTTAAGACATCCACGGGTAAGATAGGGAGTGATAAATTCTATTTTGACTCTGTCACCATACAGGATATTAGTGTGTTCAAGTTTAATATTGTGTACAAACCTTATCATTGTGTAATGCTGCTGCCCTGGTGAAGAATCGCTCGCACATGTTGAAGTTGTTCAGCAACGCACACTCCACGCCAACGTACATCGGCGGTAAATGACATCCCGCCATCACTTGACACGCCTGCCACAAAATGCACAAGTCTCATCAAACCCTTAGAATATAAAAATAACACATCCAAGCTCAATTCACGCACAAAATTTGAAGTATTTAAATTGGAGCCAGAATGGCTCCCTACCCCGGATCGTGACGTAGTGTACAAGGTCACTGCATACAAGGCAACTCTATTGTATAGTGGGGTGCGTGGGTACGTGTGTAATCACCTGCACACATGTAGTATTCTAAGCATCAAACCATATCTTTTAAACTTAAGGTGAATTGTTATTCCATTCAATCCAGATAAAATTATTTAGTAGAGATAATTACGCCCTACTATCATGACCTGAGGACAACGACAGGGTACCTTACTTTTCTATACATATTTTGCCCGATTTCTGTTACATTATTCAGTTGATTTCTCTCGTATGATAACGGAGCTCGGAGTAAAAATACAAATCACCACACCTCTCTCTCGCCCGTGGGTGTTGTAAAAGACGACTAAGAGATATGATATGTAAATAATATTTATGCAAGAGCAGGAAAACTGGACATAAAATCCTATGCCAACGCATCCGACCAGTGCGGTATAGTAGATCATTTTCCATCCCATTGTGAGAAAGGACCGTGGCCCACAGTTGGACGTATGTGGGCTGAGATGAACTATCCGACGCTACCAATGCTCTAACAACCTGTATGACATTTCAACCTAGTTCCGATACTAATCTCCCACAAAGAATTGATTCTAAGATAAGTCAATATGTAATAATAGTAATAAGTTAAATTTGTGGAAGAAAACAAAAGATTATTAGGTATACTATTTCAAGGAATCGTCCAATAGTGAAGATACCCGGTCCTTCGGTACGTTAACATAGGAAGATGGGTCGAACAAGCAGTTATTATTATACTTGCCAGTGGATGTCTTTCAAACCAGCTGAGAAAGCATGAGGGAATTGGACTACAGTATTTCTCGTGTTGACAGTATAGCATAACGGTCAATTGATTGATTGATAAGATTTTTCCGCCACAGAAGAAAGCTCCCTCCGCTCCCTTACGAGAGTGGGCTTTTATATCCCTTATGTATATAACATCTACGCAGGAGAAGGAAATCTAGAAAAAAACCCTCTGCCAACACGTGTGAGCAGCGTGGTATATAAGTCAATTTCTATTCCACAGAGGAGGAGGCCCGGGCCAACAGTGGGACATAATATATATGGGCTGAGATGAACTCTCATGTAAAGATTGAAAAGTATATAGCAGAAGAAGAGTAGATAATCGCTACACATACTTTAACATATGCAGCCATAGCTTGATCGTGTTCAGGTTCAGCGGCAAAACAATGTCCGAAAGCTAGCCAAACGCAGCCCGCGCTCGGCTCTAAGCTTTTAGCTTTACTTAAATAACGACGAGCTATTTCGTTTTTACCTGTGTAACAATAAATAAACAATTGACATAAAAATATTTTTTTATATATTATGTACATTATAACAGACTACAATAAGCCTTTCTTTTAATAATTTCTGATGTTTACGCGAGTATTACACATTTTAAATAAAACTACTTTATGGATTTTATCCCGTTTGTATTTGATTGTTGATTACCCGACGTTTCGAACATGATAAAATTAACCAACTTTTGTCGGATGAAACAACGTACAAGAAGGTCAAAACAGACCCCACCAATGTCGTTCTAAAGAACACAAAGAAACTAATAATAAAGTACTCCTATACATTCATCTAGACGTGAAAAACCTCATACCATCGTGTGTCAAACCGCCCAAATTGTATGGATTGCCCAAGATACACAAATCAAATGCACCACTGCGACCAATAGTAAGTCAGATCGACACGCCGACTTATAAATTAGCTCAGCTCAGTCCTCTCCCAACTCCGGGGACACACTAGTGCATTTGTGAAAGGCTCTTACCATTTTGTTAGTGAAATTAAAGATCTACATCTCACTGACAATGAAACTATGGTCAGTTTTGATGTCACATCACTCTTCACCTCTCTACCTGTGGAAGATTGCATCAAAACTATATCTAAGAAGCTATCTGACAATAATATGCCACTGGGATATGTGGAACTGTTACGTCAATGCCTAACAACTGGCTATTTAATGTGGAATGATGACTTCTACAAGCAAGTAGATGGAGTGGCTATGGGCTCGCCGGTCTCCCCTGTTGTTGCTGATATATTCATGGAGGACTTCGAGGAGACAGCCTTATCAAGCTCTCCTGTCACACCCAGGTTCTACAAGCGGTACGCAAATGACACTTTCACAATATTACCCACAGACAAACTAACCATATTCCTAAACCATCTTAACTCCATTAATCCAAAAATTCAATTCACTATGGAACTGGAGTCAAATAACTCTTTAGCCTTCTTAGACATTTTGGTTATACGTAAACCTAACAACACCTTGAATCATACAGTGTATTGTAAGACAACACATCCAGACAGATACTTGAACGGTGATTCTCATCATCCCCCTTCACAGTTAGCTACCGTGTCTAAATCTTTGTTGCAGAAAGCACGAGGAATCTGTGACGATGAATACCTATATAAACTTGACTGTGACTGTGGTCTCTCTTATATTAGGCAAACAAAGAGATCCATAAGAACTCGGATCAAAGAACACATAGCCGATGTGAAGCACCGCCGTCACACTAAGTCTGCAGTCTGTGAACATAGTCAGGACCGCGCCCGCCATAACATCAGGTTTGATAAACCACAAATCCTCGCAAAAGAACATCGATACCTGCTAGAATGGTACGCGAGGCTATTGAGATTAAAAAACACAAAAATTTCAATATAGAGGATGGCTGGGTGTTACCATCAAACTGGGATCCTGTTATAAACATTATTAAAAACAATTCCAAAAAGACCACCACAAGACTGCAAGACACCGTGAGCTCATATTGTATAGATTTGACGCACAATAATAATAACTAAAGATAATTTTATAAATTAAAACCTCTTAGTAACATAAAGTAGACCACCTGCAAAATTAATATTCATTTAGCATCATGTCACCCGAGTTTTCTTACCGGATCTTTCTCAGTGTGCCCGAGTTCCGATCCGGTGGTAATATACTAGATTGTTAGGTTTTTTAAATATAATTACTATTAATTTTAATGTTAAATAATTACTAACCATAAACAACATAATTTTTTCATATAGAATCATTTTCTTCTTACACTGGCAATAAATTTGTATTAAAATGTGGGTCAATATTTAATAACTAATTTCTGTATCGGGTAGATCATTATAAATTTTCTGCAGTAACGATGACGTCTAACAAAGACGTGAGACATATTAGTCTGCCCGTGACCATGAACGCTGCAAAGTGTTCGAAACGTCGGGTAATCAAAAATCAAATACAAACGCAATAAAATCCGTAGTTTTATTTAAAAAGCCTTTCTCTTCTTTACGTTTTTTGAAATTAAAACTTCTATAGTCAGGTTTCGATAAGGAGTAGATTCATATTAAGTCGTCATCGGCATGGTCACTTGAAGGGTTAAAGCTAACACTATCTGCAGCTATGTCAATGTCACTACATATATCTATGCCGATAGATGTTAAAACCATATACATAAATGTAAAAAGTTCAAACAATTTGCGTATCCAAAAATAACAACTGGATCAGAAAGCCCAACTTTCTGAGGATGACTGGGTGCGGTGGATTGCCGTGATACCTTCAGTGTCACCAAAAATAACGACTGGATTTGGAAGCCCAACTGAAGGTGTTTGGGTGTGATAGGTTTCCGTGATGGCTTTAATATCACCAAACCTCATTGCACACATTCATAATTTCTTCACTTCTTCACGGTGGGCCTTTGCCTACCGTGTGAAGTGAAGGTCCATAAGCGGCAGTACCCCTTACCATGAGGTGTGCAAACATTTTACTGTTCTTTAGACGAGCAATTACTTAAAGGTGAACTCGGTCAAACTTACCTATAAGATAATAATAACATCCAACTGCATACCACGACGTCCACACTGTAGGATAAGCGTCCACCAGTTCGTGGGCTAGGGCGAACAACTGAGCACTTTTCTTCTGTTCGACAAGGCAGGCGACCCGCACGTCCAGACAGCACCAAGGCCCGATAACGTCAAGCGCTTTAAGCGCATCGTCCCAGCGACACGCCGCCGTTAGCCGCCTAGCATTACTTTGAACAGCCTCAAGCATTCGACACCATACAGCTTCTGCTTCCACTGTTATCTACGAAAGAAAAGATACTTCACCTGAAAAATGTTCGAAACATCGGCAAAGTCAAGTTTTATTTCACGTGTGTAATACACACGTATTCTTTTCATTATCATCATGTCAGTTCATACACGTCCCACTACTGGGTCCGATATTCCTCCAATGAAAAAAAATTTACCTACTTATACCATGCTGCTCAGACGTGTTGTATGGTTCTATTTCGAGTCTCCGTCTTGCATAGCACCCACTGGTAAGATATGGTGAATTGTATTCTTACTCTATCACCGCACGGAAAACTCTCTTTTTAACCCTATTATAGTAAAATTCTTAACATACAAACTTTTAAGAAAACACAATCCAACGGTCACCTTGAAAATTGGTTTTTAGGCATAAGTATCGTGTAAATAATCGTGCGAGCATAAAAAATACATTGACTATTTTACATTACAATCCAAAGTTATTATATTATTAATCATTACACATATATGTATAGTAAAATAATTTTCTTTATGTTATAACTTATTAATATTTTTGTGATAACTTTTATTCTTTTTTTTTTAACTCTTCTTGTTTTGTATTATTACTTTTTATTGCGCATGGTACGCTGTTAGCAATAAAAAATAACTGAATGATGAATAAATAAATAAATAAATTGACTAGATTATTTTGACATTTTAAACAGACACATCAATTTAGGTAATTTGTTTGTATAGTCATTAAATAAAGTATGAGCTGTGCAGTTATAAGGTTCCTTCCAGCTGTCCAAGACAACTTCTGCTAGCCCATTATCCCACCACTGTAGAAACACGATGGTAGTCTAGCCCACAGCGCAAAGGAGAAGGCCAATCTTTTAGGTCAATTCTTTGCCTGTAACTAGACTTTGGATGCCGGAGCTGCCACACCACCTACAATCCCGGGGTGTGAAAGCTCGCTTCGTGAAATCCGCATCACGCAGCGAGTGGTCAGGTGGGAGCTGCGGCTCTTAGACGTCCATAAGTCGAGTGGGCCAGATGGCATCCCTGCAGTGGTTTTGAAGACGTGCGCCCCTGAACTGACTCCCATCCTCACGCGCCTATACCGACTTTCCTACGATACTAATAGGTTCCGTCTTCGTGGAAGGTAGCCCATGTCCACCCGATCCCTAAAAAAGGAGACCGGTCCGACCCATCGAATTACAGAGCAATTGCGATAACATCCTTGATCTCCAAGAATGGAGAAAGTTATAAACCGCCAGCTTCTGCAGTACCTTAAGGATCACCAGCTAATCAGTGATCGCCAATACGGCTTCCGTCGTGGTCGATCGGCTGGAAATCTTCTTGTGTACCTCACACACCGTTGGGCAGAGGCCTTGAAGGGCAAGGGTGAGGCGCTAGCGTTCTGCCTAGATATCGCAAAAGCGTTCGATAGGGTCTGGCACAGGGCACTTCTATCGAAGCTACCATCATACGGAATCTCCGAGGGACTCTGTAATTGGATCGCAAGCTTTCTGGATGGTCGGAGTATAAGAGTCGTCGTAAATGGCTCCTGCTCCGATAAGATGACCATTAATGCTGGTGTACCACAAGGCTCATTGCTCTCCCCGACGTTGTTTATCCTGCATATCAGCGACATGCTCTCCCTCGAGAATGTGCGTTGCTATGCGGATGACACCACGGGTGACGAGCGGTACACCGAGCAACGGAATGTCCCTCGGAGTACACAAGAAAGAAGGGTTCAACTTGTGTTTGAAGTCGAGCGCTCTCTGGGGCGGGCCTCGGAATGGGGTGAACGGAACTTAGTCCAGTTCAACCCCATAAAGACGCAAGTTTACGCGTTCACTGCAATGAAGGACCCGTTTGTCATGGCGCCTCAGTTCCAAGGAGTAACTCTCCCAAATTTCCGACAGCGTTGGGATCCTCGGCGTCGAAATATCGAGCAAAGTCCAGTTTGGGAGTCATTTGGAGGACAAAGTCAAATTGGCCAGCAAAAAGTTGAGCTTCCTGAACAGAGCCAGGCGGTACTTCACACCGAGACAGCGTCTTGTGTTACACAAAGCATAAGTTCGTCCTCATGTGGAGTACTGCTCACATCTCTGGGCAGGCGCGCCCAAATACCAGCTAGACCCACTTGACTCCCTTCAAAGGCGTGCTATTCGAATCGTCGGGGATCCCAATATTACGGACAGGTTGGAGTCACTGGAGCGGCGGAGAGACTTTGGGTCACTCTGTCTACTCTGTCGGCTCTTTCATGGGGAGTGCTCTGAGGAACTGTTTGAATTGGTACCACCGTCACCATTTTACCAACGTACCACTCGACACCGCAGCAGGGTTCATCCATTTCACCTGGAAATAGGGATGCAAAAAACATCGATGTTTTCAAACATCGATGTATCGTTCATAAACATCGATATTAAAACATAGATGTTTATGAACGATATATCGACGATACATCGTTGTTAAGAACGATGTTTTATCATAAGCTTATTAAAATTTGCCCGGAGGACTATATTTCATCGTCGTAACGTCGCAACAGCGGGATGATATCGCGATGTCATCCCGTTGTTGTGAAAATATTCGACAAACGTCCTAAAAAAAAAATCTCATCAAAATTTGCCCGGAGGATTTTATTACTTAGTAACATTGATGTTCGATGTTTTCCTAACATTGATATGTCCTAAAAAAAAGGTTTAAGTTGGTTTAAGGGGTATAATGTGCCTAAGTCCCGACAAATTTCCAAAAAAAAAAAGCTCATCAAAATTTGACCAGAGAATTTTATTTCTTAGATGTAACATCGATGTGTGGTTTTCGATATTTCGATAAACATCGAACATCGTTCATAAACATCGATGTTTTTAACATCGATGTTCACGTACGTGCAGGCTCTGGAATTAACTACCTGCTGCTGTGTTTCCCGAGCGCTATGACATGTCCTTCTTTAAACTAGGTTTAACTTCTTAAACCTAGCTAGCTTTTGATGTGAAACATCTATAGGCGAGGGTGACCGCGATCGTCGCATGGCGTTTAACGCCACGCCTCGCTGTGCCCTCTTAATTAAGTATTAAATTAATATCGGGATATATATCGACATTTTTAAATTTTGTACAACGCCATGTAGTGAACTCAAAGTAAATTGTTACCTATAATGTATACTAATGAAAATAAATGTTTATTAAATAAAAATCATCATTTTCTGGAAAAGAATCGTAACTTCATTTTTATTAATACTTTATGTTATATTAATACCTGTCGTAATCTGTTCTTTTATGCATATATACTTGTTCTATAAAATAATGTATAATTCTCTAACTTCCTAACATAAGTAAACCATACCTACTTTATTTTCACGTACGAAAACTGGACAACCGCTTTTTATTAGTTTCAGCTGTATATTTATTTGTTTATATGTCACCGACTCCTAGGAATTGGCTTTTGACCAACTTTAAACATTTAGATTTCATTTAAAATTCTTTATAAAATATATTTTGTAGTTGAGATCTACCCTTAGCTCGATAGATGTCACTATTTCTATTTTTTTACATTACATTTTTATATTGAATTGACGCAAGTGAACTTTTGACCCACCTTAAACAGATTTCATTTAAAATTTGTAGACTTAACAAGGTACCCCAATGACGATAAAATAATTTAGAATAAGACCAGCTGTCTTATCATCACAGGATTAGAGATTTCTTTATAAAATATATTTTGTAGTTGAGATTTAGGCTTGGCTCTATGGATGTCGCTAATTCGATCTTCTAATTTCTACATGGCACTTTTTTATGTAATTGACCCATTTGAACTGAATTTTTACCCAATCGGTTAGATTTCATTCAAACGCTATAGATTTATCAAGTAGACATGCACGAAACAGTGCTTCGCGAAGTAATGTGATATCGCATTATATTACCTGCCGACTAATTTTACATTTTACCATCACTTCAAACATAGTCACTTATAGTCATCATCTTATGTCGCGTAATTTATTAATGAAATTTGTTATATTTTTTCATAAAGTCAATATTTTCATGTTTATATAGGGTCTATCTATATAGTAAAATGAATTTCAAAAATTTGTCAACATCCCCATTGTGTGAGGGAGAAGGAACGACGCTATGTTGTTCATAAGCGACTGTGCGGTGGATTAATTTTATTGCTGTGTAATATTTCAAATAATAATAGAAATCGTATTGTTTTATTCAATACTTTATGCCATATTAGTTCTGTCGTAATATATTCTTTTATGCATATATACTTGTACAAATAATTTCGATGTTTCACATCTGCCAGGCGTCCTGAGCGACGGCTCACTTTTTTTTCTTCACGGTAGGCAACGACCTGGCTGTGCCCCTGGTATTGCAAAGGTCCATGTGCGACAGCGTCACTTATCATCAGGCGTGCTGCTTGCTCGTTTGCCACCAACGGCAATAAAAAAAAAGTTATTTGTAACTAGAAGGTAATACTTACAGGACATTCTGTATCGGGCGACGGTAATTGAGGAGGCGGTGGAGGTGAGTATCTGTTGAGTCTCTCGCGATACGCAGTACGTAGCAGCGCGCCTTCTGCAGCACTCAGCTGAGTATTTATTGGCAGTGATTCTATTAATTCACGCTCTGAAATTATAAATTAATCGATTTACTTCTTAAAAGTGAAAAACTGCTACATGGTACCCTTATTTGGATATTTCATCCAAATCATATCATTCCATCAAATCATAAATATCTCGTTGGACAAATATTGCTTTACAATAAAAGCAAGATCAGTCTTATCTACCATGCCAACTAAACGGATCTCCGCCCATTTTTACCCAAATCGTATAGTAAATAGTAGTCGTTGTGCAATTAAAGCATCTGAATTAACTTTTATATTTAAAGTAAACGATGATGTAAGATAAGCAGCAAGAACTGAGTACCAATATACCGTGTAATCCATAGTAATATTATAAATGCGAAAATAAGGATGTTTGTTTGTTTGTTTGTTTGTTTGTAACGCTTTCACGCTTAAACCACTGAACCGATTTCAAAAATTCTTTCACCAATGGAAAGCTATAATATCAGGGAGTAACATAGGCTATATTTTATCCCGGTATTCCCACAGGAACAGGAACTACGCGGGTTTAAGCGACTGAAACCGAAGCGGAGCGAGGGCGGGTTGCTAGTCTATACTAATATTATAAAGAGGAAAGATTTGTTTGTTGGTTTGTATTGAATAGGTTCCGAAACTACTGGACCGATTTCTAAAATTCTTTCACCAATGGAAAGCTATAATATCAGGGAGTAACATAGGCTATATTTTATCCCGGTATTCCCACGGGATAGGCCACTGCGTGGGTAAGGTGACTGAAACCGAAGCGAAGCGAGGGTCGGTTTGCTAGTCAACCATAAACTGGTAATTATTACTTGCTGTAACGGTAGATAACAATATCGTGAGGATATCTACATTATGATATCTGATGTTTACGCGAGCACTACACATTGTAAATAAAATTACTTTTACGGATTATATCGCGTTTATATTTGATTTATGATTGCCCGACGTTTCGAACACTTTGCAGCATTCATGGTCACGGGCGGACTAAGGTGTCTCACGTCCAACAAGTAATCGTTATTACAGACATTTATAATTATCTACCCGATACAGAAAATTAGTTATAAATTTATTAAATTGTGACCCACATTTTAGTACAAATTTATTGCCAGTGTAAGAAGAAAATGATTCTATATGAAAAAATTATATTGTTTATGGTTAGTAATTATTAATTATTAAATTTGTAGCAATTATTGTTACAATTTGTTGATTTAAAACTAACAAAACTAATATACTACCACCGGATCGGAACGCGGCCACACTGAGAAAAATTCTAATTCTAAAAAATAGCTAAGCGGTCGGTTTCGGATCATTGAGGACAGTCAACATACATAGTCAGTATCCTACAATCTGGTGTAATCCCAGAATATCGCTGTTCTACGGAAACTACACTTCTTCAAAAATGATATCCTACCTTGATGAGGTGTAAGAGCGTGCTGGTCCAGCAACAAGTCCAATGCTTCATAACATGCACAGTCTGCCCTCAAGGCCGAGGTCAAAGCTTCAGCCGCTGCGTCGCGACGGTCAAGTGCAGCGAGTGCGCGCGCCTGCCACACAAGGACACCTCCAAGAGCTCGCTATAGTACCATTTAACAAATGTATTGTCACATTTTTAGTTTTACACAAGCTTATCTATGTTATATCGGATTTCAAACTATCATGATCAATTAGCTCATCACCGTCCACTGCTGGACGTAAGTCTCCCTCATGTTTCGCTACAAAGTGCGCGCTTGTGCCGCCTGCATCCCACGACGCCTAGCAACTTTCACCATGTCGTAGGTCTACCCAGTAGGGGGGTGTCTTACACTGCGTCGTCTAATACGCGGTGGCCACCTTTCTTCCCTGGCGGTTGATGATTACTAATTCTCGCGAAATTATGATTAACAGGAGTTATACCGTGTATTTTATTACTTATCAGTTGCAGATACTTTGGTACTGCTGCAAGCATCATAACCATAGAAAAATAAATAGGATTAGCCATAATTTCACAAGTCCAAATTTTTTTTTCTGCGTGGTGACAGTGTAAGAACACAGTTCACCACTCCCTATCTTTCCCGTGGGTGTCTTAAAAGACGACTAAGGGATATAATTTGCATATAACATCTATGCAAAAAAAGGAAAACTCCAAATGCATCCCTATACCAATCCGTCCGACCAGCATGGTCCAGTAGGTCAATTTCCCTCCCTTTGCGAAGGGGGCTCGAGTCCAGCACTGGGATGTATATGAGATGTGATGATGATGATATAAGATAGTTCACTGGTTTATACTAAAATTGTTTAAGCATGTGACTTCCAATGTGAAAGTCTAGATTTAAATCATGGATCACTTAAAAGCTTTACTTACGCTTATAACGGAGATAAAAACCTAGAAATTGTCTTTGATTTATGACAAGAGCCGTACTTCATAAATTTTAAAGTAACCCATCTGACAAATGCGTGAAAAGTAGTATAATTCTCTCATGGGAATGAGACTCAGGCGAATATGTGAATAAAATCCAAAGATAGATAAAAAAAAACCTAAAAGATAAGCTTGATATCTGGAAAATTGAGCTGGCGCATGGGGAGGTCCTCTTTCCCATATAAAATACTTAGGAAAAGAATTTTTTCTTTATTTTCATTTTAAATCGTCGAAAATATTTTTTTTATTTGCCTTTTCGTTATTTTGTAGGCAATTAAATTCTCTACGTAAAAAGTCTCTTTAATTTTTTCGCTAAAACGCCTAGGAAAAGGGTTACAAGGCTTTAAAAAACGAAAATTATATAAAGTGAAAAGAATGTGAATAAATTTTTCTATTAAATAGCATAACAACATTATTTTTAATTAGCTAACAGTCATTTGGTTGAAAAAATACAGGCTACCTGGAAAGTTTTGCGGGAGTTTTGAAAATTGGCAATTTTATAGATTTTACGTGCTCTTTCAGAATTTCAACTTTGCCACCTCGTATCTTCGCCGCTCGCGCCGCCATATTGGACATATGGCGCCTAAAAGCAGTTTTTTGACAATGACTCCTTTATAATGATTTCTGATGTTTACGCGTTTGTATTTGATTTTTGATTACCCGACGTTTCGAACACTTTACAGCGTTCATGATCACGGGTGGACTAAGATGTCTCACGTCCAACAAGTCATCGTTACTGCAGAAAATTTTATAATTATAAAATTTTCTGCAGTAACGATGAAAATCCGTAAAGTAGTTTTATTTAAAATGACTCCTTTCCCACGCATTTTACAGGAAAACATTTTTATAGAATTAATTGTAGAGGAAATTTTCTACAATTTATGTCTTAACCTTTTTTCATAAAATCAATAGTGTCGGCGTACGAGGGCCGTAAACCATTATACATAAACTCTACCGCGTTATCATCCTTTTAGCTCATATACGTCCCACTGTTGGGCTCGAGCCTCCTCCACATTAGAAGGGAGATTGACCTTACTATATCATGCTCGTCAGACAGGTTGATATAGGGTTCTATTTCGAGTTTTCTTTCTCTTGCATAGATGTTATATCATATAACATCTAAGGGATAATCTAAGAGATACAATATACATATAACTTATATGTATATTGTATCCCTTAGTCGTCTTTTACGACATCCTCGGGCAATATAGGGAGTGGTGAATTATATTCTTACTGCGTCACCACACTGAAATAACGTTGTAATATTTACTTTAAACTGCTCATATTTGTGAATTGTAAAATATAAAAATTATACTAAGGTTAAATATTGTATTGTAGATTGAAAACTCGGCTGACTATGGACTGTCTCTGCAGGTATAAAGGAATGCGTTCTTCCCTTCTGTGTCAGGCCCCTCCTCTCCCTTCAAAGAAACATCTGCGGAGCTCCATATATATATTTAGTCTGAGTCATGAATAAATGTTTATCATTTCACAGTGTCATTTGCATTTATAGAGCCATGGCTTCTAATGAAGTAAACTGTTTTATTTGTGGCGGAGATGGAACTCAATTTGGAAATAGTGAGTCAGATGTGTATCAGGCCTACTGGGGATACCACGATAAAAAAACGCGCCGCCTTCTCTACCTCATGGTGGAAATAAGAATTTCTGCCGAATCGTGTGTTGGACTACACTTTACGGCGCTCGTACGCTGAAACTATTGATGTTGGGAAAAAACGGTTAAGACATAAATTGTAGGAAATTTCCTCTACAATTATTTTGTACAAATATGTTTGCCTGCAAAATGCGACGGAAAGAAGTTATTATCAAAAAACTGCTTTTAGGTGCCATTTTTCCAATATGGCGGCGCGAGCGGCAAAGGTACGAGGTGGCAAAGTTCAAATTCGGTAAGAGCATGTCAAAATCTATAAAATTGCCAATTTTCAAAACTCCCGGCTAACTTTCCAATTAAAAATACCAAATGACTGGACTATAATTAGTAAATCTATTTTATAATTTTCAATTATACATTGTTTTAACGTATACGTTAATTTTTTTCAATATATCAACTCTTCTTGACTGTTAAAATTCAAAAAATTCTATTTGTTGCATTTTGGATATGATATACGATGTTGGACTGCAAGACAACTTTAAGTAACTTTATGTACTTTACAAATTGTTGTAACTTTTTTTTCTGACGTAGTCTAATATACATATTCCAAACCTCAATATACAGCATCAAAAATTTTACTTTATACTTGAAAAAAGAACTAAAAATCCAGAGCGTAGCATATTAATCTCAAAAAGTATAGTGTATTGATTTTATGCCGTGTGTTAAACTTATTTCCATCTTGCCCGTGAATGTTGTTAAAGGCGGGATATAATATGCACATAACATCTGTATAAGAGAAGAAAACTCGAAATGCCACCCTACACCAACATGTCTGACCAGCATGGTATAGTAGGTCTATTTCTCCCCTGATAGGAAAGAGGCTCAAGCCAAGCAGTGGGACAGATAGGACAACCATTTTATGCCACACCACCAACACTTTTAAAATGTAAATTCTCTAGCAAAGGTACCTAATGTTACCTGGATTATGCTACTCGACATATTTCATGAATGTGTTCATTGTTCAAACTCCTTAAGAAATACATATTTATTAGTAATATTATTAGTTCATAATGTTCATAATAGTATCACTATCAATACTTCATTTGCATATAGTTCTGAATAATAAACTTAGACTACACAACAATACTCACATTATGTGTCTGTTCAGTACTTCGAGGTTCCAACAACATAGGGTCACACTCCTCCATCAATTTGATTGCTGTCTCAGGATCGCGAGCAGCTACGTAGGCACGCATTGCAACACCGAGACACAGCAAGTGACGCCTATACAAAAAAGAAAACTAATTAACACATTAACTGTCCATGACCCACATGTGGGGTCATTTTGGGTTTGAACAAGACGTCCGTGATATTCATGTATGCTGCACTGCTTGTTTCAAATATAATGGTCTCCCACTAGATAGATGTTACAGAAACTAAATTGTATGGTATATGGACATAAAAGCCATTATATAGCCAAAATAAAAAAGCAATGTCCCATCATATTTTTTTTTAAATTTAGAACTTAAGTAACTGTGAAGTTAAGTAACTCTAGTAAGAAGAAAAAAAAAATTAAAATAATAGACAAGCTCGCTGAGTTTCTTGCCGGGATCTTCTCAGTAGCGGTCGCGTTCCGATCCTGTGGTAGTTTATTTTTATTGGATAATCTAATTTTATTTTGTAAAATTGACAATATGTAAGTGCCCTCTCGGGGTCTATTCATAATAAATGATTTGAACTTGAATTTGTGAAAACTGAATTTAAAAATATAAGTCATGACAAATATTTTTCTAATGAGCTTCATAAAAACATGCAAGACATAGAGGTTTTTTGCAGAAATTGCATTGTATATCCATCTGTTTTGATTTTATACGTGCATCAGCAACTGATCGACCTTCATCTTTCAGTTTTTCACAGCAACCACTGCACCCTTTCCTATAGATTATGCCGTTCTGCTGCATTTCTAATGTTATTAGTTTATGGAGTCCTACGGTAGTTGAACCTC
Source organism: Lymantria dispar (assembly GCA_032191425.1). Lineage (NCBI taxonomy): Eukaryota > Metazoa > Arthropoda > Insecta > Lepidoptera > Erebidae > Lymantria > Lymantria dispar. Next base: position 20,947,727 of record CM063449.1, read on the forward strand.
TATTGAGGGATGCTGGTGAAGATGTTTTAGATGAGGATGATATGATATTGTCTTCTCCATCACTATCTTGAAGTGTTCGCCAAATTTCATTATCTATTCATTATTTGTTTGAACAATGACCAGTGAAAAAAGTGAACGTAAATGCCAATCAGATTTTTTTTTTTCGAAAAAGTAAGGTATCTGTCAAAGCGTATGAGCGCTAATCAGATGGCCGTACTAAATCCATTTACCCACACATAACGTAAGAATTTTATAATTTTTCACTTCCACGTCTATGACACACAAGTGGGTCACTAAATTGTTAGCTTGTAGGTCCATGACATATATGTGGGTCATCATAAAAATGAGGGTTACAGGATCTTTTCCTAATTTTTACGTCCTTTATGGACGACATAAGTTGAAGATGAAGTGACATAAGGGCAAGTATCTCAATACATATGAACGAAAAAATAAAATGGATGTGGGAGCTAATTTAAAAAAAATGCTGGACAGTGAATGTGTTAAATTAAAGGACAAAATGTATGTGCGCATATACTTCCATTCTTGCGCCAATGTGTGCGAGTGGACATGCAAGGATACATAGTAAGCTAAATAGAAATAAGGCCAATATAGAGGAAGAAAAGTCAACGTAAAATGCCATCCCCACTCATTTGGCTCATATGCTAATTCAGTTCAGAATGCTAATTCTCGACCTGTTTGGGAAGAGGATAATAAATCACGATGGCTTTCTTTTGTGTAAATATGTGATACTAACAACCCACTCTCCTTTCACTTCGGTTTCAGTCGCTTTACCCGTGTAGTACCCGTTCCCGTGGGAATACTATAGCTTTCCATTGGTGAAAGAATTTTTTAAATCTATTTGGTGGTTTAAGTGTGAAAGCGTAACAAACAAACTTACTTTTGCTTTTATAATATCAGTAAGGATTTATTACAACTCTGGATACTAACATAAAATGCCTGCAATGTATTTATTTCAGTAAGCCACAATGGATTATAAATATTACTAGGATAACAAAATTACCTATGTAAGCCTCTTGAACAGACAGCATGAGCAGCTCTGTGGGGTTCTCCTCTTGCTAACATAGCACTAGCCAGTAACCAAACATCATCTCCACTAACAGAATCTAAGCCACCGCCAGCTGCTGCAGCCGCTGCATCTGCCCAGAACAAAGCACTTGTCCATTGACCCTGAAAAAAGAAGAACTTCAATGTTAAACTTCAACCTCCCTTGCAGTCATCTTAATGGCGATAACCTTAATACTCAATTCAATATTTCTTAATGGCGAGTGTTGAAAAATGGCAAGTGTAGAAGTAAGTGTGTTAGTGGCAAGTTTTGAAAAACTATTATTTAGAATACACCTCAACCAGAGCTTTATGACATTCCATTTTTTCATTCAATCTGCCTATTAGTCTCTATTATCATATATTCATAGAAGGCTAGTGTCCATTTGTCTAGTGATCAATGAACCAATTTCTATGGAAAATCTTAGATAGTAAGCAATGGTGACACAGTGTATTCTCAAACCATCACCACACAGATTTACAATATCTATAGTGTAAAGATGAATATAATAAGCAATTATAAAATCTCATTGGTAAATCCAATTTTACCAGCTAACACATTATGTACTAATGTATCACCAACATGAATATTATAAATAAAACTATTTTTGCGGATTTTATCGCGTTTGTATTTGTACTGCTGACTGGCTTACACCGACTATTAATGCTGCAAAGTGTTCAAAAAGCCGGACTATCTGTGGTAGACTTTATAGTCGCCACATAGAAACTCTTTGGAGTTTCATATTCTTTTAATTATTTAAAGTACTGTCATTATTATACCATTCTATGTATCAATTTTGAGTTGAATAAAGCTATTATTTGGTCATGAATATTATTGTTATTTCATAACAATTTATTCAACTCAATAATAAAATAAAATTGTTGCCTGAACGAAGTCTTGACATGGAAAAATATCTTCGTCCAATTGTGTTAGATCGCGATCCTTCGTCACCAACGGCATCTCAAGAGTGGACTCATTGGTTCTCTACATTTAATAATTTTTTACTTGCCAATGATACCGGAGAAAAGGTCAGTAATACAATAAAAATGCAACTTCTTATTAATCACGTGTCACCAAAAGTATATGAATGTATAAATGAATGTACTGCTTATGAAATTGCGCTAAGCACACTCGACGGCATATATAATAAACCAAAAAATGAGATTTTTGCCCGACATATATTAACCTCACGAAAACAGCAGCAACATGAAAATATACAACAATATATACAACAATTAAAAATTCTCAGCAAGGATTGTCAATTTAAAGATGTCAATGCAGAAAATAATAGGAACGATTTTATTAGAGATTCCTTTATTGCTGGCATTAATTCTAATAAAATTCGTGAGCGATTACTTGAAAATTTTAGCTTATCTTTAGATGAAGCAGTTAGCCAAGCACAAGCAATTGAGACAGCTGAACATAATGCACAAAAATTTAATAATGATAGTGATAATGATCTGATCATGGCTTTGCCTAATATAACAAGACAAGAGAGAAAGAAATCTCCTATTGAAAGTCGTCCACTGAGACAGTGCTTCTTCTGTGGGGGTGAAATTCATCGGCGCTCAAATTGCCCTGCTTTAAACGTTAACTGCCAGAAAAAGGGGCATTATGCAAATGTTTGTAGAAATCCTAAAACAAACCTTAATGGCATTACAAACGAGATGAAAACATTTAACGTTATTGCTCTCGCTGCCCCAATGAGCCTTCAGAAGTCTGTTGTCACAATTAAAATTAATGATAAACAAGCTAGTGCCTTAATTGACTCCGGAAGCACTAAAAGCTTCATCAATTACGATTTCTTTATGAAATCTTCTTTTAAGAAAATAGAATCTACAGAATCTGTAACGATGGCGCAGACAACACATACAATTAATTGTGAAGGACTCCTTCTGGCAACAATCATTCTAGATGATAATATATACAAAAATGCTCCACTTTTTATTGTAAAATATCTTTGTGCTGATATTATTATAGGACATGATATATTGAAAAAACATTCGAAACTTGAAATAAATTTTGGTGGACCTCGGAAACCACTTCAAATATGTAGTGTACTAGCTTCATCTTAACCACCAGTATCTTTATTCTCAAATTTAAATAGCAACTGCACTCCAATTGCAATAAAATCTAGGAAATACAATATTGATGATTTGAAATTCATCGAAAATGAAATAAATCAACTTTTATCTGACGGTGTTATTGAAGAAAGTAGATCGCCATGGCGCGCCTAAGTTCTTATTACTAAAAATGAAAATCACCGCAAAAAATTAGTTATAGATTATTCTCAAACCATCAACAAATATACGGATTTGGACGCATATCCCTTACCAAATATGGAAAAGATGGTGAATGATATCTCTAAATACGAATATTTCTCTGAAATAGATTTAAAAAGCGCTTATCATCAAATTTTAATATTAGAATCTGAAAAACAATATACAGCCTTCGAAGCATGTGGTAAGCTTTATCAATTTTGTAGAATACCGTTTGGTGTAACAAATGGAGTAAGTGCTTTTCAAAGGGTTATGGACTGGCTGATTAAAGAAGAACGTTTAACAGATACATTTGCTTATCTAGATGATGTGACGATATGTGGCATAGATAAATCAAGTCATGATAAAAATTTACAAAAATTCATGAATTCTGTAGATAAATATAAGTTAACTGTAAACAAAGGTAAATCTATGTTCTCACTAACTTCGATAAATCTTCTAGGATATAATATATCGAATAAGTCTATTAAACCAGATCCAGATAGACTCGAACCGCTTATCAGCATGCCGCCCCTCCAAAAGATAATTGTTCACTAAAACGACTTTTAGGTATGTTTTCACATTATTCTAAATGGATACCACGATTCTCTGAAAGAGTGCACGATCTTGTGAATCCAGTATTTCCTTTAAATGATAAGATTAAATCAGCCTTCGAAGACATAAAAACTTGCATTGCAAAAGCTACACTATTTTCTATTGATGATAATAAAATATTCACAGTGGAAACAGATACTTCTGACAATGCTATTGCGGCTACATTAACACAGGAAGAACGCCCTGTAGCATTCTTTTCACGAACACTATCTATGACAGAAAAACGACATTCAGCTGTAGAAAAAGAAGCTTATGCTATTGTGGAAGCTTTACGTAAATGGCGACATTTTTGGAAGACCATTCCGACTAATAACAGATCAACGATCAGTTTCTTTTATGTTTAACCACAGTCACACAAGTAAAATAAAGAATGAAAAGATAGAACGATGGCGAATAGAATTATCTTGTTACAAATATGATATTATTTACAGACCAGGCAAGGAAAATGACGCTGTCGACGCTTTATCACGTATCTGCGCTATACACACAGATTCTAAATTGAAAGATTTACACAGTGAATTATGTCATCCTGGTGTAACCAGAATGGCTCATTGGATACGAAGTAAAAATTTACCATTTTCCGTAGAGGAAATAAAAAAGGTAATCAACACTTGTCCGGTCTGTGCAATCGTAAAGCCACGTTTTTATAAGAATAACAGCTGTCTAATAAAAGCTACTTCACCATTCGAAAGATTAAATATAGACTTTAAGGGTCCTGTACCTTCACAATCATCTAATAAATACATACTTACAATCATTGATGAATACTCTCGATTTCCATTTGCATTTCCATGCAAAGATACTTCTGCTGAAACTGTTATAAAACATCCCCTTCCGTTCGGACCTCGATATCGAGCAGACGCGTTTAAATTCTATGCAGGTTAAATTAATTAAATGCAATTCAAATATTTAATTCGAAGATAATAGAAAATAAATAATAGAAGTGCATAAGGACGGAAGAGGTTGCTGTTTGGCTGTGCCTATGCAAGTTGCAACTAAGCTCCGCCTACGGGTCTACGGGTGAGAAAGACAAATATACTTTTACTAACACCAACTTTATATCAAGTACCAGGAGGGTAGACAAATTAAGAGTCTATATGAATAATACGCCAATACTGAAGCAAAATTTGGAGTCGTAAAGCAGTGCTTTCGTAGCACATTGGATAAGAGGTGCAACTTAATCGTTGGCCCGAGGATCAAATCCCGGCAGCGAGTGTTCTTTTTGTGAATCGAAATACTATTCATTTTCATTTTGTTTTGAATTAATCATAAAAAGTTGAGAATATCGCAATATTTTTTATAGATATTTTCCAGAATATTAAATATAGAATTTTACTATTTTCTGATTATCAACTACACATTATTTGTTGACTGCATACTATTCCTACACAACAAAATCGCTTTTGGTACACTATGCCATTAAGACATTCGCCCACACGATCTTCACCAGCTATAGCTTCTGGTACCAACCTTGTTAGAGGAACTGGCTCTGCTACACAGGCATACGAATCGGATACTGCATCTGAGAGAAGTGGTAGTGGATATATGTCCGTGAGACAGAAACGTGAAGAGGATGATAACAAAGAACTTAAGAGCCTGATCTGTTCTCTGTCGGCTAAGGTTGATCAAAATTTCGTTGAACTAAAACAAAAAAACGAGGAACTGAAAGAAAGTCTACAATTTATATCGGACAAATACGACACAATAATAAAAACACTGCGAAATCTGGAATCAGAAAGGGTAGAAGATAAAAAAACAATTCAGCGACTCGAAGAAAAAATAGAAACCTTTGAACGCAAAAGCAAATCGACCTGTTTCGAGATACGTAATGTTCCTATTGTCCTACCTGATAATAATAAATTTGAAACAAAAGAGAATGCAATTGGAATTCTGAAAAACCTGTCGAAAGTTATAGAGGTGGACTTACAAGACTCTGATATCAGAGACATATACAGAATCATTACACCCAAAGAGGGCAATAGGCCTATCATGGTTGAGTTAAACAGTGTACTAAAGAAGAATAAAGTTCTACAAGCGGTCAGCAATTTTAATAGGAGAAAACAAATAAGCGAGAAATTGAATACTGGGCATCTCAATATACCTGGAGCAACTAAGCCTGTGTATATATCAGAGGCACTAACCCACAAAACTCAAAAACTTTTCTTCGCGGTTCGCCAATTTGCGCGTGACAATAGTTACGCCTACTGTTGGACTACGCGTGGCTTGGTATATCTGCGTAAGACTGAGGGTGAGCCTGCAAATCGTATCGATAACGAACTAAGCCTTACTAAACTTGAAAACAAAAAATGACTGTATTCTTCAGTTCTGGTTAGTTTCTTATGCAAAGTTTTTAGTTATTGGCATTGTTGCTACTTTAAGTTTATTCCATGTTTAATTTTATTATATTCAATACCTAGCAATACACAGTTAACACTATCCTTATTACACTCAGAAAATCACCATAACAGACTACTCTTCAAACAATCATACGTCATCCTTACAATCATCCACATCTCAAAACCACACCTACTGCAATACATAACGCACACTAAACGCAGATCCAGTTACTTAAATAAAGTTAATATTATGAGAGACCCTTTCCCCCTTAAGATGGCAAACCGAATTGAAATAATACAAACTACACATTGGTCAGAAATTTCGATCGGTTATTATACTTATTGTACATATTCGATATTATAAAACTTTCAGATGATATAGATCAAGTATCTGTATCTCATTCACAAACCGTAGAAGTAGAGGTATGTCATAAAATCATACCAGCGACTCCAAAACGCTTGCTTTGTATGACGCAAAACATACGTAGCATAAATTGTAACATGTCTGGCTTAGAAGTTCTTTTAGCTCGGTTAAAACTTAATTGCGATATAATTATTCTGACGGAATGCTGGCTTCCATGCACATCTGCTATACCAGTCCTAACTGGATATTGCCATGCATCAACTACTCTTAATTACAAACAAAATGATGGAGTAGTTGTCTACTACAAAGAACAACTCAAAATAACCATAAAGGAACCAAACTTACTCGAGTGTAACTCCATAATAGCCACTTTGGAAAATCAAACGGCCATTTTAGCGTTATATAGATCACCATCTTATAATAACATAGATCCATTCCTCTCCTCTCTAGACAAAATTTTACACAGCCTATCATCATTTGCTAATGTTATAATCATGGGTGACCTGAACATTTCACTATGCCCAAACAATATTGATGGCAATGGAGAACGATATCTCACATTAGCAGCCACTCATGGTCTTTTACCTGCCCACTGCTTAATCACGCGACCCAAAAGTGCTACGTGTCTTGACCACGTCCTCCTAAAATCAAATTACCCATCTGTTACTTTAGTCCTTCAAGCAACACTAACGGACCATTACCCGGTGTTATTAAATATGAAACAAAAAAATACCCGTCATTTCAGTACCTCGACAATAACTAAAATTAATCATCCAAATATTGAACGAGAAATTTCAGAAATAGACTTCAGTGAAATGCTGTGCTTGGAGAACCCAAATACTAGCTTGAACTATTTTACAAAAACTTTAAAGGATATAATAGAAAGTAACACTAAAATAATTTCTCTTCCACGACGCAAAAAAATAATAAAGCCGTGGATAACGCCAGGTTTGCTACGATGCTTACAAAATAGGGACAAATTACATCAAAGAACCACCTCTACACCTGACAATGCAGTATTAAATATCACCTATAAACGGTACAGGAATTTCTGTAACAATTTAATAAAAAAAGTAAAAGAATCATACGAACGAGCTGAAATTAAAAACGCAAAAAATAATAAAGAATTATGGAAAGTTATTAAAAAGGCAACAAATACTACACAAACAACACAACATGCTAAACAACTTCTAACAACTAATACTACACCCGAACAGTCACTAATGGAAGCTAATAAATACTTCATTAATGTGGGCAGTTCACTAGCAAGCAAAATTCACCAACAGAAATCACTGACACACAGGCACTCAAAAACCTCTCACACAATAAAGTCTAATGACACAAGCAATCTAAACTCCTTTGTACTGCTGGACACAGATGTAAACGAAGTAGACAACATTATTACCAGCTTAAAGACAGATTGTGCACCAGGAGCTGACAAAATTAGTTGCAATTTTCTGAAAAAATACAAGCAAGTTCTAGTACAACCTTTAACTAAAATCTTTAACGATTGCCTCAAATCTGGGATATTCCCAGATGCACTAAAAATGTCAGAAGTAAGCCCTATTTATAAAAGTGGAGACAGAGATCGTATCTGTAATTATAGACCTATATCTATTTTACCGGCAATCTCAAAGATATTAGAAAAAATTATTAATACAAGGCTAATCAATTATCTAGAAAACAATAAAATGTTATCCGATAACCAATACGGTTTTCGGCATGGAAAAAGCACTGAGCAAGCTGTTAATAGGCTCGTAAGCTACTTAAGTTTAAATATGTCAAATAAAAAAAAATGTCTAACAATTTTTCTAGACCTTGCAAAGGCATTTGATACCATCTCTGTCTCCATCTTACTAAAAAAACTCGAAAAACTCGGCATCAGGGGAATGCAATTTGAGCTGTTAAAAAGCTATCTCTCTGGTAGATTTCAATGTGTCCGAGTTGATCAATTTAGAAGTGCCTACCTTCCTGTCACTCACGGCGTTCCACAGGGCAGTGTCTTAGGCCCTACCCTCTTTCTCGTGTATATAAACGAGCTCACAAAATTGAAACTCACCCTTGGTAAGATCATTTCTTTCGCTGACGACACAGCTCTTGTTTTTATCGGCAATACCTGGGATGAAGTTTTTAACGCTGCCCAAGATGGGTTTGATTCAGTTAGGAGTTGGCTACAGGATAATATCCTGACCTTAAATATAGATAAAACCAAAAAAAATATTTGTTTTAGTATAAAGGGTGGCACTGCATTCTCCAATATACATAATATTACATCGCATGAATGTTACTCCAAAGGTAGCTGTAATTGCCCATCACTAGAACGTGTTGATACAATAAAATACCTAGGTGTTACATTAGATAGCTGCCTGAACTTTAAAGAACACATTAAAATCTTGTGCAGTAGGGTGCGCAAACTGATTTATGTATTCAGAAATCTCAGGTACATTGCTGAAACGTATTTGATAAAACAAATATATCTTGCATTGTGTCAGTCACTCCTAACCTACTGCATTACTTCTTGGGGAGGTACCTCGAAGACCACAATTAAGTCTTTAGAAGTTGCCCAGCGTGCTGTTCTTAAAGTTAGCATTTCTAAACCTATTTACTACCCAACCGTACTTTTATATCAAACCTGTGGAGTCCTAACCGTAAGACAATTATTCATTTGGAAAATCATCTTGCTACAGCATAGCAAACTGTCTTACGATCCAGAAGTACTTAACAAACGAAGAAAGTACATGGTGTGTTACAATCATTCACAGTGCAAAACCATATTCAGTAGAAAATTTTCTGATTTCATTGGTCCTTATCTATACAATAAAATTAATAAGTTAATAGATATTTACTCACTAACGACAACTAAATGCAAAGCAAAGTTATCTGAATATTTACAAAAACTAAGTTATGAGGAAACTGAACAACTCTTACATATAATTCAATAACATACTTACACATACACGCAGCCGCCCCGACGCGCCGATGACCACATGCACACGCACGTATGCACATGCACACACACATACACACACACACACACACACACACGCGCGCACGCGCATACACACACACACACACACACACACACACACACACACACACACACACACACACACACATACACACACACACACACACACACACACACGCGCACACACACACACACACACACGCGCACACACACACACACACACACACGCGCACACACACACACACACACACACACACACACACACACACACACACACACACACACGCGCACACACACACACACTATATACAAACTAGACTATATATAAACACATTATAATTAACTCCACACACACTATAGTGTTAATACTAAATAAGTTTAATTGCTTTTGTTTTTTAATTTATTTAAATTCATTTTGTTATTTATTTTTTCCCATACAATTAATGGAATATTGAAAGTTATGGTCGATACACACGCTAAGCCTAAAATTGTTCACTAAACATGCGGAAGGCCCTGTACCTTGTAATACAGTTTTTTAACTAGCATAGGGTACAGGCGACCTTTTCCACTATTGTAATAGAATAAGATTGTAGGTCATCTAAGTATATATTTAAATTGTGGAAAAAATAATTGTAACCTGTTTTTGAGATCAATAAACTTATTATTATTATTATTATTATCTTTCAACGCTTTTCTGTGCTTTTGGATTGCCAGCTTATATTCATACTGATCGTGGTTCGGCTTTTATGTCACAAGAATTAAAAAAATACTTACATGAACGGGGTATATCTACGAGTAGAACTACAGGATATAATAGAGAAAGAATATAAATTATTTTTACTAACTCTAAGGTTATATAACATTAGTTTAGATATTGTTAATTTTGTACTGCTTTCTTTATTTTTAATGTGTATCAATGGATACGGGTCACTCAGTGACTTTAAATGTAAACTAATCTTACACACCATACAACAATTATACTTTCAAAAAACATATTCACCCACTAGAACGTTATATCACACTAATTTAGTTACAGTTTACCCTACCCTGCTCTTACTCGTTTTAATTTATATTGGAGGACCCGACTTATTTAATAATTTCAAATTTACACAGAACTCACACAACACACTACTATTATATATACAAATAAGTGGCGTTTTTAATGACAGGGAGGCAAAAATTCTGGCATATACTTACTTTATTTACAGTGAATACACATTTCTATCGGTTTCTGATATGACACTCGCAAATATGAAACATAACATCGTCTTATTACAATTCTACCAGGATGGCTTTACTTAATATAGCAGATGAGCTTGACGATATCGTATCAATAAAGTGTCATACAGTAAACTCAGCTGAATTGTGTCATAGTCTTCTGGCAAGCGTTACAAACTGCAATTTCAAAGTGCTGGCACTTAACATACGAAGTCTTCAGTGTAATTTTGACAATTTTGTCGTAACACTGCAACTCCTAGACGCTGATATAGACGTGATAGTCTTATCAGAATGCTGGCTCTCTGACGGTCAGAGTATAGATAAAATACCAGGGTACAAGCACTTCCAATCCAAACTACAAAAAAATAAAAACGGTGGAGTCGTAATTTACGCCAAAAGCTCCCTAATAATTTCCACTCTTTCTTTGGAAATTGATGACGCCGACTCAATTATAATTGAAATTGATCACAGTACAATACTTCTTGGAGCTTACCGTTCACTATCAACTAGAACTCTTACAGCTTTTTTTAACTCCTTAGATTCCACACTTAATTCCCTAAAGCATTTCTCGACAATTATAATAACAGGTGATATAAATATAAATATATGTGACAATACAGACCAGCAGGTGGCAACTTTTTTGAGTCTCATGGCGTCTCATGGTCTGCTTCCAGCTATTACGAAGCCAACAAGAGGTAAATCCTGCCTGGACCATATTTTCATTAAATCAACCACACTCTCTTTTGGTCTCATATGCAAGTCATCCATCACCGACCATGATATTGTTATTGGTGGTACGTCTTATCAGAAACAAATTAAGCCTCAAAATACTTATAGGCGTGTAATTGATGAAGACGCTGTGGCTGCTGAAATTTTTCTTGTCGATTGGTCTTCTGTTACCTCCAAGACCTGTGTTAATTCAGCTACAAAAGCTTTTAATGATATATTAACAAGAGGCATACACAAACATACCAGAGACATTAAGCAGGGGCGCAGATGGGTCAATTTAAAACCCTGGATAACCGCAGCACTTCTTAGGTGCATGCGTCACAGGGACAAACTTCATCTGGAAGCTAAACGTCATCCTGACGATCTAGTACGCCACCTAATTTACACAAGATATCGCAACTTCTGTAACAAACAGATTAAAAAGGCGAAAAATGAATACTATAACAAACAACTCATAGACAGCAAAAATGACGCAAAGAGACTTTGGAAAGTTATCAAGAATATCTGCTATTCGACAAATAAACATAATGACGCCTCCAATCTCATACACAATGTTACAAATAGTCCTTGCGAATCATTACAACTCTGCAATCAACACTTTGCTTCAGTTGGTAATAAATTAGCTATTAAGATACTTAACAGAAAGCGCACCACGCAGAATGCACTTATTTCAGCTCACAAAGCTAAAGCCTCCGTCCTTGATTCTTTTTTTACGGCTCCAACGGATCCCCTAGAACTACGTAGAGTTATTTCTCAATGTAAATCGCACAGTGCACCTGGTCCCGACAAGATATCAGCGTCACTATTAAAAAAGTGTCTCCATTCAATAATAACACCCTTACTGCACATATTTAACTGTAGTATAGCATCCGGAGTCTTCCCAGAGTGTTGGAAAATAGCCGCAGTGTCTCCTATATTTAAAAATGGAGACCAACATCTTCCTGACAATTACAGACCGATAGCTCTGCTGAGTATAGTCTCTAAATTATTGGAAAGTACAGTGAACGCTCGTCTGGTCTCATACTTAGCAAAGCATCGTGTAATATCGGAGAGGCAATTCGGATTTCAAAAAGGTAGGTCCACCGAAGATGCTGTTTCTCTACTTGTCAACAAGGTATCCTCTCATGTGGAAGCAGGTGAAAAATGTATGGCCGTATTCTTGGACTTGGCAAAGGCATTTGACAGCGTTTCGGTGGGCCTGCTCCTCAAAAAAATGGAGGCTCTGGGAATACGTGGAGTGGCCTTGAAGTGGTTTGCGAGTTATCTCTCTGAGCGTAGACAGTTTGTGAAGGTGGGCACGTATACAAGTGACAGCTTGAAAATTGAGTATGGTGTTCCGCAGGGCAGTATCCTTGGCCCCACTCTTTTTACTATCTACATAAACAACATTGTCAATTCCACGCTAGACAACGCTGACATAATTAGTTATGCTGATGACACCGTGGTTGTGTTTCACGGTAATACCTGGGACCAAGTATATGGTTTTGCTGAGAGAGGTCTGGCTGACATTGCCTCACTGCTTGACGATAATCTTCTAACGCTAAACGCCAAAAAAACTAAATTCATCGCCTTTTCTAAAACTAGTGTAGGTGGCCCCGCTAATGACTTAACTTTGAAACTACACTCTTGTGGAACCTTCATGACCTCAGATTACAATTCATGTACTTGCACCCAAATAGAACGAACTAAAACATTAAACTACCTCGGTGTAATAATCGACGAGCATATAAACTATAAGGAACATATCTCATTTCTTTCTAGTCGTGCAAGAAAATTAATATTTTTAATGAGGAAACTCCGAGACTGTACGCTCTTGAAACTATCAGAATAGTTTACTTCGGGTTATGTCAGTCCATTCTGCAATATTGCATATCGGTATGGGGATGTGCTTGCAAAACGCTAATAATAAGAGCAGAGATAGCTCAACGTGCCATCATCAAAGTTATCCTGAAACGGCCATTCAGATACCCTACAGACAGCATATATGACGAATTTAAAGTACTTCGTGTGCGTCAACTTTATATCTTAAATGCCACTGTCAAAACACACAGATTACTTTTAAATCGTGACGACTTAGACGCTCTCATGGCACGTCGAGTATTTAAAATACCAACCCTAAAATGGTACTCTTTACTTGCTCTCAGAAGTCCGATGTTTTCTCATCCTAACACTTACAATAATGTTTCTAGAAAATGTGCTATCCTTAAATGTAACGTGTCAATGTGTAAAAACATAGTTAAAACTTGGTTACTTACCTTATCCTATGAAGCTACAGAGAAACTCCTAAAATATAAATCACCTTTACTGTAAAGTGAAATGTAATAATAAACGCCAGCCAAAAACACATACGCACACACACACACACACGCCCACGCGCATACACAAACACACACACGCACTCATATACAGACACACACCCACAACACACGCACACATACACACATACACACACAAACACAAACACACGAGCACATGTCTTAACCATTCTAACCAACCCAATAACATACAGCTTTGTTAGCTGTGTCTTTGTACTACTTATAATTAATAATCTTATATATGTTAAATCAACTTGTGCTCTGAATCCCAAGATACAGGCGACAAACGCCTAGTTTGGGGATCACTGTTTAATGTAAATTAATATGTAACTACTTCTTTTGGTAATAAACTTTAACAATAACAATAACAATAATCCCAAAGGAAATGGACAAATAGAACGTGCAAATGGTACTATTTGAAAGACCATTCAATTAGCTCTAAAGTCACATGATCTACCTATCGAAAAATGGGAAATGGTTCTTAACCAAGCTCTCCATTCAATAAGGTCACTGTTGTGCACAGCTACAAACCAAACTCCTCATGAGAGAATGTTTGTACATAATAGAAAATCGAATAATGGTCATTCGGTTCCTACGTGGCTCTTAACGCCTGGGCCTGTCTTACTAAAGAAGCACAATAGATCTAATAAATACGCTCCTATTGTTGAAGAAGTTGAGCTATTGGAATCCAATCCAGATTATTCGTTGGTCAGGCTAAGCAATGAACAAGAAACAACTGTATCTAACACACATTTAGCACCGGCGGGCATAGAGAGTGAACAAAATGATGAGCTCATAGATTCTGAAAGTAATTCTTCTTTTGTATCTGTAGAGAGTAGTTCACCTCAATCTCCACCTATTCAGCGAACATCTAGAATCCGAAGACCACCAACATATCTTCAAGATTATGACACTTCTATGTAGCACAAAACAAAGCTGGGAAGAATGTGGTAGACTTTATAGTCGCCACATAGAAACTCCAGGAGTTTCATATTCTTTTAATTATTTAAAGTACTGCCATTATTATACCATTCTATGTATCAATTTTGAGTTGAATAAAGCCATTATTTGGTCATGAATATTATTGTTATTTCATAACACTATCAAAAATCAAATACAAACGCGATATAATCAGCAAAAGTAATTTTATTTATAATGTGCAATGCTCGTGTAAACATCAGAAATCAACATGAATATTGTCAAATATTAAATAACTATACGAGATAAAAAAGGTTAGTGTTTTCAATGCTTACCAACTCCGAATATTGCTTTACAAGGGCCCTCATAGATTCACTGCTCATGCAATTTTCTATGCCACTGCCGATTGTATTTGCTTTCGCCATCACATAAATAATTATATTGTGAACAATTGAGCAAGAAAATATTATTTGATCTTGCCAAACTTAAAATAAAATATGAAAGAAATAAGTGTAATATTATTCGTTAACAAAATATATTAGAATAAATCAATAATATGTAGGTTATGCTACCTAAGTAAACTATAAATATTATAATATATATATTTTTGAAACAGAACAATTTCAGTTAACTTTTCTCATTTTAAGCCCGCCTGCCCACCACTTAATAGTGATGCTTTGATGTTTATCGATGTTAAACAAATTAAATATCGATGTTAATTGTTAACTCAAGCTATATGATAGTAGCAACTTAACACATATAACACTTAACACTTATATACAAAACCTAACAGGCAATATATAAAAAAAAATGCAATTTTTTTTCTTAGATCGGAAGTACTAAAACGAAACTGAAACTGCAAAGGAAAAGATGTAGAGATCAACGACACTAAATTGTTTCAGCATACTGACTTATATTTTCAGTGTGATGAAGCAGTAAGTATACAATTCACCGCCCCCTACCTTGCCCATGGGTGTCGTAAAAGACGGGTAAGGAGCATAAAATGCATGTAACAACATGTTATATGCAAGTAAAAGAAGAAAAACTCGAATTGAAGCCAACACGTTTGACCAGATGTTTCACGTAATCTATACTAATATTATAAAGAAGAAAGATTTGTATGTAAGTATGTTTGTAATGAATAGGCTCCGAAACTATTGGACCGATTTCAAAAATTCTTTCTCCAATAGAAAGCTATAATATCAGGGACTAACATAGGCTATATTTTATCCCGGTATTCCCACGGGAACGGTAACTACGCGGGTAACGTTACTGAAACCGAAGAGAAGCGAGGGCGAGTTGCTATATAATAAGGTATAATTTAGCCACATATTTCAAGCCAAAAGAAACCAATGTTATTGGCAAATACATATGTGTAAACGTGTTACAGTAATTCCGAAGAAGGTAGCAAATACAGAAAAAAATTTAAGAAGACAATAAAGGTGAAGATGCTAACTTAGGTCGGTAACAGTAAATAAAAGAAAGCCTGTAACCAATTTTCTTCGTGTTTAATTTCATAATAATTACATCAGAAAGGATGAAAATATCAACATTACTGAGAGCAGTTAAACATTATCGACATTCGTATTCAATATGGTACAGCCCTAAGACTGTCACTCTGATATCTGACACAGAGCTCGAGCTATACTTTACTGTTTCTATGATATTTTACCTATTCATGACCATGGATACAAAGTCTTTTGAACTCATTGATAACATATTTTTAGGTGAGCTATGGTCGCTACATACGCCGTCCATTCCATCCGGGGCGACGCTAGGGCAGTGCGCTGTCCCATAACCCACTATATTCCCACCCCTTTGCCATTAGGCAGACCACTGATACCAAGTTCCTTGTCATCTATGGCCAGCCTGGCGGGATATCCTTTCAGGTAGAGTCTGGCTATCGGTTCTCTGCACTGAACTGTTTTTTTAAATCTATACATGGCAATATTTTTGAATTGTCATGTCACTGTCAAACGGATTGTCCCGTTTTTGTGTTTAGTGTTTTTCAATCATTATTCTTTTGAAATTATTGAAAAATAATGCCGAAAGCTATCAAAGGCGTAGTTAGAAAGTTGATATTTACCATGATCGGCAAGTATCAAGACATAAAACTTGATAATGAACGAATCCGGAACGAAAAAATACATCGCTTAGACGAAATCCTTATAGCTGCTGGTAAGTAGTCTTGATAGTTGGCTTGATATTTATGTCCGGGTATTATGTGAATACTATTTACAATTTTTTTTCTTGTATGTGTTTTAGAAGGTGACATGGCGAGAGTCAAGACGTTAGTGAAAGAGTTAAAATGTTTTGAGGAAAAGGAAGCGTTGAACTCTGAAACGAAATATTTGGATACAATTTCTATTATGACAGGTAAATTAATTATAGCATTGTAAAATATCTTAAAATCTTTGTACGATTATTTTCAATGTTTGCTTACAAGTTTATCTTTCTTCATAGTGTAGTGGAACAGTTAAATTATTGTTAGGCTTTTATATTTTTTACATTCAATTACATTTTAATATTTTTCCTTTGCAGAAATATCTGTTAGAACTATTAAAATGATCAAGAAGGAGGGTTCTATAAACCAAGGAGAATGGAATACACCCGGCAAGAAACGCCCTCGTCCGGGAACGGTGTCAAATCTGGATGATTTTGATTTAACGGCTATCAGGAATAAGATTAATGAATTTTACTGTGTAAAAAAACAGGTTCCTACTCTACGGAATTTACTTGTTGAACTCAGAGAGTCAATTGGCTTCACTGGCTGTCGTGAAACATTACGGCAGGTATTGAAAAGAATTGGTTTCGAGTTTAAGAAAAACCAGAATGAAAGGTCTTTGCTCATAGAGAACTTTGAACTAGCAGCTTGGAGACACAGATATCTTCGAACAATTGCTGAAAAACGACAACAAGGGAAACCAATAATTTATCTTGATGAAACCTATGTTCACCAAAATTATAAGGTAAAAAAATCATGGCAAGGTCCTTCCACTAGTGGAGTGATAGACAAAATGTCGTCTGGCAAGAGACATATTTTAGTACATGCTGGATCGGATAAGGGTTTTGTGCCCAATGCACTGTTAGTATTTAGTACCAAATCAAAAACAGCTGACTATCATGATGACATGAACACACAAAATTTTATGAAGTGGTTAGGTGAGAAATTGATTCCAAATTTGACAGAGCCTAGTGTGATTGTGATGGACAATGCTAGTTATCATGTTACACAAATAAATAAACCACCAACAATGCAGAACTTAAAAAGTGACATACAGAAATGGCTTAGGGAAAATGACATTCCGTTTGAAGAAATTTATACTAAAGATGAATTAATGTGCCTCGTTAAAGAGAATAAGCCTGAACCCTTGTATAAAGCAGAAGAACTTCTAAAACAACATGGCCACGAAGTGCTTAAACTACCTCCATACCACTGTGATTTAAATGCTATTGAGCTCATATGGAGTTTAGCTAAACGAAAAGTGGCTAGCAAAAATATAGGAGTACCAGGGGCAGAAATGGAAAATTTAATTAAAGAGTCATTTCTTAGTATAACAGCTGATGATTGGAAGAAATGCACAGATCACGTCATTAACGTCGAAAATGAATACAAATTAAGAGATGGAATCACAGAAACAGCACTGGAACGATTTATAATAAATGTACGTGATGATGATGACGACAGTGACAGTTCATTTTCAGGTGTTGAATTTATAGAATCAGACTTTGATTATGAATCATAACAAAATTATAAATATTAATGACTTGTAATTATTTTTTTCTTGTATCCTGGACATGATCATTATTTTGCATGACGAGAAACCATGTACCTATGTTAACTTTATGTGTAAGTGGGATATTTCTTTTTTAATAACAGCATACTAGCAACTGAAATTACTAGTATAAAACTGCTTGTGTGGTGTGTGGGTTTGGGTTCATGCCGGTAGTGTACAATGACTGGGGATCGAAACTGCAACCTCGACATTGTATGTCCAACGCCATAACTATTAGGCTACAGTCACCGTTAATTCATAAATACCGGAGTGCAAGTTTGGGCCACAAACGGGACTAAACGCTATGATGATGATATCTAAGCTAATTTTAAAGTTTGTGCAGCTTATCCAACTCAGTTTGTTATATATGTACAGGTATGATAACACATAATAAATAAAAATGTATAAAATAACTTTAATTGAATATAAAAATTAAAAGTATCAAACGCATTTTTTCAGTCTATAGTCGGTGTTGTCACCCCTTGTTTTTTTTGAATTTACCGCTCTTTTCTTGTGCAAAGAACCGATGGCCAGACTCTAACGTCGCTCCCCGACAACCCGTTCAGATCATAGCGCTTACGCATTTAGCCTCTCTACGGGTGACGAACTATTCCCCGATCAAGTCACCCGCATCAGGTATAGGTTCTCGCACCAGCACCGCCCAATCGCCGAGGTGGATCGTGTCGCTCTAGAGGCGTTCCTTCTGCGCCCAATCCGCTGCCTTCTTTCGTGAGTTAAGTGCCTCACAGCGGCGATCACGTCTCGGTTCCTGACGCTTCGCTTTCCTGACTTTTTGAACATTTTTCAGCGACCATGGTCACAGGATGTTGTGAACCTGAGTCACCGCAATGAAATTCGTAAAAATAGTATTTGTACTGAATTTTGATAAATAGAGACTAAGCAGTAATACTTACAGTTGAAATCATTTTAATTTGACAGAATTTAATAACATTTCTGTTAAAATTATAGATTAATTTAAATTAGATAACTAAAGTACGACTCTCTGTGTGGTGACAGGATAAGAATACAATTATCGTCACCCCTTGCTTGCCCGTAGGACTCGTATAACACAGCAATCACTAACGCCTCTGTCAAGTGTTGTTATTATATTACTATCCCCCCATATGTGGATAGCACTTTGTGGTAAAACATGAGGGAGGCCGACATCTAGTAGTGGTTGGCGGATGGCAAAAGACTGAATAATGATGATGATAATATAAAGTAAACCCAGATTTGAAAGAAATTAAAAAAGAAATTTCTATACAGTAATCCATTGCAAACAAATAATAATTGACAGACAAAAAATAACAATTAATAACACTACTGTTCGAACACCAACGGGTTGCGCGTTCACTCCTAATGTGCATTACATATAATGTTGTAGCATCTACCCACATACCTAATATACAGATTTAATGTTCTATACAATTTTTATTATATTTATTCATTCATATTTCATGTTGTGCATATATTTTAAATTTATCTACTTTAATTATCCTTCATAAATAATAGTTTACATATATATGTATATCTTATATTTATTAAAATTATATAAACTATTTCTACACCTGAGCCTTTGTGTATAACACTTAACACTATTTGGCATAAGTGACTTCACTGACGCGGATCTGTCAGAATATCAGCGCTAGGGTAATCACATTGCCTCAGCAATAGCTGAGACAGATACCACATTTTGGCCTCACGCATGTGCACACTTGTGAGGTTGCAAAATAAAAATATTTTCTTTCTTTCTTTCTGTTCCGTGTGTTGACGGAGTAAGAATACAATTCACCACTCGCTATCTTGCCCGCGGATGTCGTAAAATGACGACTATGGGATATAATATACACATAACATCTGTGCAAGAGAAGAAAACTCGAAATGAAACCCTACACCAACATATCTGACCAGCATGGTATAGTAGGTCAAATTCCCTCCCATTGCGGAGGAGGTCCAAGCCCAACAGTGAGACGTATGTGGGCTGCGATGATGATAATGATGATGAATCCTTTCTTTGCTTATTTATGCATACAGATAATGTTCGTTTCTCTACTATAAAATAAGCTTAAGCCCTTAAGCAGTCAATTATATAGAAAAAATTGTTGCATATCAATTTCATCAATTTGACAGTATTGCCAACTTAGGGGCTTTCCTCCCAAATTTAGGGGGTAAATAAGTGGGATGGGGTTTTTTTAGGAGCGTTCTATTTTTAGGGATTTTTTGAATAAAAAAATAAAAATACCAGCGTAGCGACATCTAGTATTCATCAGCACGATATCAGGCTTATTCGCAAGAATAGTCCTGTCCGTGGTAATAGACCGGTCCCAGTAGAGCTCGGAGCTTACCTAATTTATTAATGTTTATTAAGTAACTATGTCTCATAATTGTCACATATATGAGGCATATTTCTTTTTTGCCCGGATATGTATTTATTTTCAGTACGGGTATTAATGTATTATTTATTCTTATTTTAATGAAATCATTTTTAGGGGGACTTGCATGTAATTGTGGCAATTTTAGGGGGTTTTTAACTATGATTTAGGGATAAATATTTTAGGGAGTTGGTAACATAGTAATTTGACAACTTTGACATTACATTGACGCGTTTACGTTTGGGATCTATTTTGCTGGATTGCCGAAATGTAGAAATTATTTACGTTATTAGTTGTTAATTGAATTATGGCTTCCACAAGGGAAAAAGATGTTGAAGTTTCACCAGCAACATCAACATCTTCAGTGAAATCTTATTTGTTTGAAAGAACTCCGTCCGTTTCTTCAACAAAAGAAGACAAATGGCCGGAACTTTTGGTATCCAGACCTTACAAATCTTATTATTACAGCACAAATAGTAAGTTTTTGAATTATTTATTTTACTAAAATGTTTTTTATATATAGACTAAATGCTTTTATCAGTTTAATTGTTTGTTAGCGTAGATATTTATCGACGTTATTGCTATTTAGCAATTATGGTTAGTAAACAAGTCTTCTTATAGATCATTCTTGCACGATATAAAAGTCTGCCTACCACAATAAAATCTTTAGACGGTATCTTCAATATCCAATGCACGATTATCATTCCATTCAGTAACATACAATCCAATAAATTGTTTACTTGAAATTTACTTCAATTCAGTTCTGTTCTTCTGTGTAGTGATGGAATAAGAATCTAATTCACCACCCTGTCTCTTGTAGACAACTAAGGGACGTGATATGCAGATAACATAAATGCAAGAGAAGATTAACTAGGCATAAAAACCCTACATGTTTGACCAGTGCTGTGTAGTAGGTCAATTTCTCTCCATTGTGGAGGAGGCCCTAGCCCAACAGTACCATTTGGCTAGCATGTTGTAGGAAAATTTCTTTCACCTGAAGGAAGCCCATGCAATAGGATAAAAATTATCTGAGAAAAAAAAACCAACACCTCTCAAATATTCTTATCATCATCATTCAGACTTTTGTCATCCACTGTCTTCACTGCCTTCCCCCATGTTTCTGTTACTTATATGATGGGATAATCTTGTGATCGTCATGCTTAGCACTGCCAACTGGTTAATGATTCCTATCCTGTCGCCACACAGGAAAATATATTATAAATATTTTTGTACTGCATTTGAAAGTTACGAATGCTGAACTTGAAATCGCACTTAGTTGATGAATCCAAACTCCAAGTCTGTGGTTTTGATTCCACTAATATGCTATATTTAATGTGATTCCACTAATATGCCATATTTAATCCACTAATCTGTCATATTTAATTGTGTGATTTGTGATTATAGTGATAAGATCCTCTCTGTTGTAATATTTAATGGACCTGACACTAGTTACCGTGTTAAGGTCTCAAATTCGATTCCCACATTGGACAAAGTACAATCCACAAATTCTTGTTCTGAATGTGTATGTAATTTGTGTATGTTAATTAAGTATGTGGACTCCTGTTCAATTGAAGGATTATTTCGTCAGGGAGCACATAAAACACAAAGTATGTGTCAATGTTCATTATATTCACTGAAACCATCCAACCAATCTGCTCAAAATCAGTTTCATTAAAAAGGCAAAGCGAATATGGTTTTAGAATACTAACAATCCATATCCATATTAATAAATAATCCATTAGGATGTAGTAGATTGTACAATCAGTGGTCCTGTATGGCGTATCAGTGTGGGTGATCGTTCCTCCGAGGGCTTGTTTGTGGCGACAATAGAGAATAACGCACGGAGGCGACGGAGGCAGCGTGCCTGTTGGTCGAAACTCTCGTGGGACTTAGGGGCGGAGATGCGCGACAGACTGACGCGGGCAGAAGGCGCCAGTGTCACTCAGCGAGATGGCCGTCTAGAGGGGCGAAGCCTGCCGGGATGTCTAGGTAGATGCCTAGGTACGGTTTTACGGCAGAATGCTGAGTCCTTCCTGCCGGCGCTGAGAGTAGTTGGGCTGGCAGCATTGGGGCGCTTTTCTTCCGACTGGTGCCAGTGGTGATGGGACGTGGTTACTTCGTCAAGTACCTGCACATGGCCGTTAGGAGGAAGTGAACACCATTCTGGCTACACTGCGATTGTGATGAGTACATGGCGTAGCACACATTCAAGGTGGGTGCCGCGTGGGCGGGGCAGCGCCGTGAAGTTGCCGATGGTCGATAACGTCAGACATTGGGATACGGTCACCGCCTTCTACGAGGCAGTAGTCTTGCGGAAGGAGACAGTAGATCGTACTCAAGAGGAACTCCTCTACAACTACACGTACCGCCACCAGCGCCTGAGTCAACGCAGGTCGGAATACCTGCGCCTGATTCCGCTCTAGCTGAGGTCGCGGGTGACTAGACTGATGAATAACCTTTTTTTTAAAGGGTGGGCCATGGATAGACCACCCACCGCCCGGCTTCGTCCGGGGCGACGGAGGGGCGGCGCCTTCGTTGTTGGACTGACCACCGGTGCAACGTAACTTGTCTTCAGTGGTCGGCCCGACGGAATGCCCCGGTCGCGGAGTACCCTCTTCTCTTGACGTTCCCCCTCGGGGACGTCGGTCACCGTCGTGCGCCGTCGTCCGTCACCCGCAGAGAGGCTGCGGGTGACGGACTAAATCTCCGGTCCAGTCACCCGCGGCCTCGGCTAGGGTGGCATTAGGCGCAGATAATCGCGCCTGTGCCGCCCGAGGCGTCGGCGACGGATTGCGTCGTCGTGGAGGCGTACCTCCCGCCCGCGCTCCGCCGCTTCCTTCCGCGAGACGACTGCCTCGCACAAGGCGGCGACGGTGGCGACTGGGGCAAGCCGAATAGCCGGAAATCATCACATCTCTATCCCGCACAAATCTAAAAAGCGTGCCGTTTCTTATCTTCTTACGTTATGTTGACAAATTATAGTCTAACCCCATTCAACCATCTAAACTGTCGGCAAGGTGGCGTGCGGTCCCTTAACTCACTTTATTATATCTCACCACCTGGTCATCGCCCTACCGGCACCGATTACTTGAATTCAGTGACTCGCTATTTAGGTTATCTTTTCGGATTGTTGTTGGTCTCCGTGGACGCCAGGGCACCTGGACAGGCACACCGTCTAGCCCGGGGCCATTAGTTTCGGAACACATTGGCAAAGCGCTCCTATCTCCACTTTCGTAATGGGCGTAGCAATTTTATCGACAACCCGGCCATTGTATGGGCATGTGCATGACCGCAACTATACGTTCCGGTCGTCGCGAAAATAGATCCCCGACTATCCTGGTGCTTTTCTCCCTACCCATGAAATATTAATTATAATATTTATCCTCGGTATGCGGCAAAAACATCATACCGACAAACTCACAGAAAAGTGTGTATAATTCAAAAATTTATTACACGAATGGCGTGGTGTTCTAAGTTGCAGCCTCGTATGCCAAGTATTATGGGTTTGATGTCCACGTAGAACAGTTCTATGTGCATTCCACAAATAATTAGTATTCTAGTTGTTAATTAGGTATTTGTATGTTTGTAAAATCTCCCACAGCGTAGAGATTTATTCCTGTGTGTAGGATGTCTACACTAATATTATAAAGAGTAAAAATTTGTATGTTTGTATTGAATAGGCTCCGAAACTACTGGACCGATTTCAAAAATTCTTTCACCAATGGAAAGCTATAATATCAGGGAGTAACATAGGCTATATTTTATTCCAGTATCCCTATGGGATTGGGAACTACGCGGGTAAAGAGACTGAAACCGAAACGATGCGAGGGCGGGTTGCTAGTCATATATAAAGAAAAAGCGAAATTACACCGATTAGCGCCGATTGGCTGTAGTTTCGTCTATCTAACGTCAGTACATAGAATCTTGCCTAATTACTTTCAACTACTTCCTTACATCATTCCAAAATATGTCACCATCAGTTTTTAACATGCTGTAGATATGACACTAACCGTTCATAGCTATATTACGTCAATTACATATATACATCTTTATCTTGAAAACTATGGTTTGCACAAGCCACAGACTGTTGCCGTCCCCGTCTATTTCCTAAGCACTCGTATAGATGGCGTTACCTACAACAAGTATTGATTTTTCCCGCTAGCGTACGATATAAGTGGCATTCGTCGGAAAATCAATTTTTATACTGGAAAAACCACCCACTCATACAGTTTTCTTCACTTAACTGTCTAGTCTTGCGTATTTTTTTCCTTAAAATGTGTGATTAAGCTGCTGTGTGTAAATATAAAACCAGTAAATCGTAAAACACCATAAAATTTGACCTTCAAGACTACGCATCGTGAGAAATGTTTGGGGGGTGACCAAAATTCACGTGATCGTGTTGATTGTTTCGCTTGATAGTTTATTTGCTGCGTTATTATGCGTTCTCTTGCCGCGGTCCATGGGGTAGATCCCTTACCCGAATTAGGCCTTCCATCTGCAATCCAACAACAGGGTAGGGAAAGCAACCCTGACGCTGATATGGCCGGCGCACAAGACACCATCTATTTGTGTAATTTCCGCGTATCTGTGGACGGCGAATGGCTTTGTCTAAAAGAGTTGCATGATATGGAGATGCAAGATTCGTTCCACCGACCATCAGGGCAAGGCACCATCACTTCGCCCGAGGATCCTATGAATTCCTTGATGGGTAATCATATTCCATCATTCATTGAAGAAGGTATTTTTTTATAAATAATAGTGATTGAAGTACGATTTCTTTCTTTTAGCACGAGACCCCGTAGTGATCGAACGTAGCAATCTTGTAAATATCTCGAAACTGATTGTTAAAGAGCTGATAGAACAATCTTTGCGTTATGGGAGGATGCTCGATAGTGACCATCTGCCATTGCACCACTTCTTCATTGTTCTCGAGCATGTTATGCGTCATGGACTCAAGCCAAAGAAGGTAAACGCCAAAGCTAAATATATTAGATATTTTTAGTCTGTTAGTTTGATTAATGGCTTACTTAGATATACGACTATACAATATGCTTACTTGAATGGGACTTTCTTTTAATAATCTAATGGTTTTTAACATAATATTATTACGAAATTCTTAATGATGTCACTTTTTACTCATATATTCTTTAATATACAAATATGTAACAAGTAGTATTATAGTAGTATTTCCAAAGTTCAATGTGCAGCAATTTAAACTTACAATCTGATCCGATGATCTAATAAAGGCAGCCAGAACAGATTAGACACAGGTGCCGGAGAATCTGATAGTAGGTACAGCGCAAATTTGAAGTCTTCGCTAGCTGTAAACTATAACACGCCCATAGCTTGATTAATTTAAAATTGAAATATGTTATAATGCTTAAACAATTTCAGGGATTACTTGGCCCTAAAAAGGAACTGTGGGATATCTTGCAAATGGTCGAAAAATACTCTCCAGAGGCTGCAGATATCACAGCTAGCATCAGGGACCTTCCCACTGTCAAGTAAGCTAAACGCGTTAAGACGTAAAACAGATTTTATCATTGTAGTTTTCGATGAATGTAAAAATTTGTGTAGAATTAAATCAGTTTTATATTATTTGTACCTGTGTTATGTAGTTATTATGTGATAATATTTGAATCTAATCGGGCGTTTTTATTTTGAATTGATTTACTTATGAGACATGACGAGGCATTAGCATTCCCAACGAGTCGGCAGACAAACGGTATCTGTTAAAATCTAACAGTTATTTTAGACAATGAATAGATTATATGCTCTTTTCTAACGAAGGGATACTCAATTATATCACTTGATCAATTGCTTTAATAATAATATGCAGTTTTTAAATATTTATTATACCCAAGACTTACGTCCCTATATATTTCTATCTTAATCACAATGTTTTTCAATGGATCTTAAGTATTCACTACTCTTAAGTCTATACACTTTAAAATTATTTTTGTCATAACTTTCAATAGCTTTATTTATTGTTATTTATTAAATATAAATAAAATAGATAAAATCTGGCTTAGTGCAAGTCCGATGCACTCACGAAGTATTTATTATAGCTACTTACAGTATTTAACCCTATATACTTTTTAAATAAATTCGTTAAAAAATAAAATGCCGCAAAACACGTGTTTTTATATGAGAAATTCTTAATTTATTATATTAAGTCCCTATCTTGCCCGTGGATGTCGTAAAAGAGGACTATGGGATATAATACTAATCTATAGGATATAAAACTAGTTTTTTTAAATATAATAATTTTTAAAATATACACATGCGAAAAGTCGTAAGTACCGTGGATATCGAACCTTCTTGCGTAGCACTCAGTTAGTCTTGTGGTCTCAGTTATCGCTGTTTCTGTAGTATATATATTATGGTTTTAATGGTTTTAATTTTTGAAGGTTTTAATTTTTTTGTTGGTATAAAGTACATACTACCAAAAAAATCAAAACTTGAAAGTAATCTGAGACATCTTTAACAATTTTATAGGACCGCCATGGGTAGAGCTCGAGCCTGGTTGAGGTTGGCTTTGATGCAAAAACGTCTCGCGGATTATTTAAGAATTCTTCTAGAACATCGTGAGGATACACTTGAAGAATATTTCGAACCGCATGCTTTGATGTTGAATGAAGAAGCTGTTATCATAACTGGTTTACTCGTCGGCCTTAATGTTGTAGATTGCAATTTATGCGTGAAGGTCAGTAAAATACAGTCTTAATATAATTAATAGACTCGCTAACTGCTATATGTTGAATTTAATGTTTACGTCTTTTAGCATTTATGCTATCGAAAGCATTATCTTAGTGTTCCACTGCAAATTTGATTATAAATTGTCTTTCATTATTATTTATAATAACGTCAACCAAGGTTTCAAAAAGTAGTTGGAATATGGGGTAACTAAATACGAGTTCATCCAAATGTCAGTCAGCCTATGGATGTCCCCTGCCTATGGGCCTCCCCACGAGAATGTCACTCGGAACGGTGTGTGGAACACCGGAACTGTGCCACTTGCATCCAAGCGTTCCCTTCGACTTTCAAGATGTCATCAGTCCACCCAATTGGGGGTCGTCCTACGCTGCTTCGTATGATTCGTGGTCGCCACTCGAGAATCTTTCTTCCCCAACACAACAGTTGTCGGTTGGACAAGTGATGTGGCTGGCCAGTTATTAAGATATATATTACTGTAATTATAACTACCTTTTTGCTATCTTTACTCATATAAATATTGTTTTCACAGGAAGAAGATCTGGATAGTCAACAGGGCGTGATAGACTTCTCCCTGTACTTACGGGGCAGCAATTCATCCAACGATCTAGCTGGTAATGGTAACGGCGACGCTGAACCCAAGCAACGTCACATCAACACAATGCTCGACCAGAAAAATTATATCGAAGAGCTGAACCGGCATCTCAAGTAAGTTTCTTCATTGTTTTAAAATTCACACGTTTATATATCTACATTTAAACAAAAAAAAATCATTTTCTACTTAGTGTTATTTCGGACTTAATGAATTACATAGTTTGCTAATGAACATCTTTGAGATTATCTATTTTAGCCCATTATGTTATTGCTAGGCGTGTGAATTTTTAAGAATACAGACAGTTTAACAGTTAAACTACTAATCGAACTCAGATACGAAAGTTTAAAATATATTGGAAGAATAGCAGGCGGTAACTATTGCCCGTATGATTTGGAAAAATCGTTCAAGGTTCCTGTTAGTTCTCAGATATAAACTAGCTGCCCCAACAGACGTTGTTCTGTTCAAATAAAATAAAAGGAATTCTCCTTGAAATCGACAGCAGCGCCACCTACCCAGTCCAATTGTGAATCTCCTTGAACACACACACAAAATTTCATCAACATCGGTCCACGCCGTTTAGGAGGAATTCAGTGACATACGTACACAAGAAATTTATATATAAAGATAAAAGACATATGTACTTTAGGACTTGAAGCTGCAATTGCTGTTTCCGTGCCTATTATTTGTTTTATAATTTGATATTTATTGAATTAAAGTATTTTCATAGAGATAAGTTTACTTATATTATTATACAAATAGATTTACGTATGGTTATAAATACGCATATTTTTAAATATTCAACTCTTTTTATATTACAACGGAAATTAATAAAAAAAACGTTGTTTTAATTTTTTTAACATAATTAACGGAACTACTATTAAAGGATGATTGTATTTTATTATTCTGCTGTTTATTATACTTTAAACTATTATTTCCTTAAATATAATGTTTTATACAATACAATGGACCGGTGTGTTCATTAAATTATTATCATTCGTTCAATGACCTGGGTAAAACTACAAACATAAGCAATGGCAACAATTAAGTAAATATGCATAGTAATAAATAATTCTGCAACATACATTGTTTTTCTTCGTGCTTAGTAATTCAATTAGTTTATAAAATAAGTAACTTCGTATGAATATAATGATAATTTTAATGACTATGGTAGCCTTATTAGAATGAATGAGTAATATCTCAGTGACATTTTGAAAATACAATGTGTCACCCCTCTTTCCATACTGGTGGTTTATGCAACGACTAAGAAACTTAAACAGATAACATCACTTCTAGATAACGACAACTCGATAAAGTCCTATAAGAGTTATAGGATTTAATGATCGCTTTATACAGTTAGCCGATTGCCTTCCCACTATGGAAGAGACCCGGGTACAACGTATAACTCGAAATAAAATGGTATTTTTTTTTTTGGGGTTGGGTTGCGGTCGGCGCGCTCCTCGCACCACTCCGTCCGGGGCGACAGAGGAGCGTAAGCCCGCACACCCGCAACCCACCCACATGCACGTCGCTTTCGTCGTTGGGCCGACCACCGGAGCAGGGTTACTTGTCATCAGTGGTCGGCCCGGCGGAATACCCCCTATTTGGGGTACCCTCCCATCGACCGACGTCCCCCCCTCGGGGAGGACGTCGGTCTTTCTTCACGCGGTCGGCCTCTCAGCGGGTGACGGACTAATCCCCGGTCACGTCACCCGCGGCCACGGCTAGGGCGGCATGAGGCGCAAGTATTCGCGCCTACGCCGTCCCAGTCGCCGGCGGCGGATCGCCTCATCGAGGCTGCGCTCCTCGCGCAGGCGATCCGCCGCCTCCTTCTGCGAGATCACTGTCTCGCAGAAGGCTGCGAAATAAAATAGTATAAGAGTTTAATAACCACATTATATAGTTGGCCGATTTCCTTCCAACTATGGAGTAGACTCGACTCCAGCGGGCCTGTATGAATTAAGGAGCATTATAATTTCATATAGTGAATATTGCCGAAATATTTCGTGCTAAAAATCCTCTGTTATATATTAAAAAGAATACTTCCGGTTACTACATAAATAGTAACCCGACTAATAATATATAACAGGACTTGTATACAAATATAATTATTATGTATATTGTGACTGTAGATAATGGCTCTGCCCCTAGTATAGGCGTGACGACAGTATAAAAGAATCGATGCATTAATGATTTTAGGGGAAAATACATATCAAAAAAATTTAATACGCTACTTTAGATTTATCTAAATAATTGAGATTATTAAGATTTTCAATAAATTAAATCATTAAAATACTGCATTCGGCCATTTTGGCTGAAACACCAATCACAGTGTATTACGTCACGTTAAGGTAAAGTACTCTGTTTGTTGTTCTCAGTACTACTGATTACGCATTTGGATTGATTTTTTATTTGTTTACGTGTGATTTACCGACTCCACTCGATTATTACAATGGAACCAAGCTTTGTTAAAGCAAGCAGCTCAAATTTGCCCAGGATTGATGTATTGTCGGCTGGTGGCAGACTATTTGGAGGGGCGCAGCGTCCTCTACGCCAACCGAGTAGGGGACGTTGTGCGAACGCCCATGACGTGCGGCGTTCCACAGGGGTCGGTCCTCGGACCCACCCTGTGGAACATCGGCTACGACTGGGCGTTGCGGGGGAGCCTCCCACCCGGGCTGGGCGTGATTTGTTACGCCGACGACACGCTCGTCACAGCCCACGGTGGGACGCTACAAGAGGCGGCAAGCCTGGCGACCTCAGGCACCGAAGAGGTCGTCAGGCGGATCGAGGCGCTGGGGTTGAGGGTGGCCCTGGACAAGACGGAGGCCCTCTTGTTCCATGGGCCCCGTATGGACCCTCTCATCGGCGTCTCGATCACCGTCAATTCGGTTGGGTTATCCAGGCCCATATGAAGTACTTGGGCCTGGTGCTCGACGGGCGATGGTGGTTTCGGTAGCATTTCCGTAGGCTCGTCCCGCGGCTCGTCGGCGTGGCGTCCGTCCTATAATGGCTGATGCCGAATGTGGGCGGACCGAGCGTGGCATGTCGACAGCTGTACGCGGGGGTCATCCGGTCGATGGCCCTCTACGGCACACCGGTGTGGGCGGGATCCATGACTGCCCGACTTAGGGCCCTTCTGTGGCGTCCACAAAAGGTCATGGCGGTCAGTATCATCCACGAGTACAGCACGGTGGCGACGGAGGCGGCGTGCCTGTTGGCCGGGACTCCTCCGTGGGACCTGGAGGCGGAAATGCTCGCCGACTTGTATCGGCGGGTGTCGGGGGTGCGCGGGGAGGGTGGTGTTGTTTCCCTGAGGGAGCTCACCGCCTGGCGCGTCGACGCCCGCCGAGACGTCATCGCCCGTTGGGCAGACCGGCTGGAGAGGCCTCGATACGGTGTTTGGATCGTGGAGGCCTTCCGGCCGGTGCTGATGCAGTGGTTGGAAAGGCGGCACGGGGTGCTCCCCTTCCGACTCGTACAGGTCTTGACGGGGCATAGATGCTTCGGCAAGTACCTGTACAGGGTCGCTAGGAGGGAGAGAACTCCGTCCTGCCACCACTGCGGTTGCGACGAGGACACGGCGCAGCATACGCTCGAGGTCTGTGCCGCTTGGGCAGAGCCGCGTCGTGAACTCGTCGCAATCATCGGTGCCGACCTAACGCTGCCGACCATCGCTAGGGAGATGCTCGGCAGCATTAGGAATTGGGACGCAGTCGTAGCCTTCTGCGAGGCAGTTATCTCGCAGAAGGAGGCGGCGGGTTGCGAGCGCGAGGAGCACACGTCCTCCCCGAGGCGGGGACGTCGGTCGATGGGAAGGTGCCCCGGGTAGGGGGTATTCCGTCGGGCCGACCACTGATGACAAGTAACCCTGCTCCAGTGGTCGGCCCAACGACGAAGTCGACGTGGTGTTCAGGTGGGTTGCAGGTGCTGCGTGCTTAAGCCTCTCTGTCGCCCCGGACGGAGTGGTGCGAAGGCGCGCCGACCGCAGCCCACACAAAAAAAAAAAGGATTGATGTATTGATGTTGGGTGATTTCCTCGCTATAAATAAAGAATTTTTGCTCGCCTGAGTTTAGAAACGTAAAAACTTCTTTGTGAGTAAATTTTTGTTTATCTTTATTACCATGTTTCTAGTAACCTAATCTCTAGTACCAACTTAGATATAATCTAACTCATTTTGAACTGATGTGAGTTTATTTTATTTTCATAGCTTATTTTTACATTAAACTTGTCATTGTTTATTCTTGAGGTTAGCTCCCTCACAGCTTTGTGAGCTTTAACCACTTAACTCTTATTACATTCTTGTTAGAAACATGTACAAATACTTTGTTGGGGGTTTTTATTGATGTATTTTTGCACTAAGGTAGCACACCACTTATAAACTTTGGAATTCATTTTTATCACAAGAATTAATTTAATGTTTTGCTTACTTTCTTCGCTACACATAGACACAAGGACGTGTTTACCTTAACGTGACGTAACAGCCGACGCCATGACACCGGCGAGCTGTTTTCGTGCTTTATTTAAAAAATATTAGAAAAATTGTTTTAAACTTCTTTAAACATAAATTTATTACCGAAATATAGGTTTTTTCGTAAATAGTGTGTGCCCACATTACGGAAAAGGATTTCAAAATCTTTCGTCACGCCTATTGTAAAGGTCCATGTGCGACAGTATTACTTACCAACAGGTGAGCTGCTTGCTCATCGTAAAAAAAAGATAAGCTATAAAATAAACCTGTGACTTATATCTTCACCTAAGGTCTTGTAAGCGATAACTTAAGAGTCGTACTGATAATAATATCAAACCATAAAGAGAGAGTTAATGCTAATTCCAGTCTGAATCAGTGATTTATCGAAATTATTTGTAACTAGCAATCCGCCCTCGCTTCGCTTCGGTTATAGGTTATAGTCGTTTTACCCGCGTAGTGGCCGTTCCCGTGGGAATACCGGGATAAAATATAGCCTAGTTTACGCCCTGATATTATAGCTTTCCATTGGTGAAAGAATTTTTGAAATCGGTCCAGCCGTTTTGAAGATTACCCGGAACAAACAGACAGACAGACAAAATTTTTTTAATTGCTATTTTAGACATAGGTGTCGGCAAATAACCGTGTGAGCATGAAAAAAGCCTATTATTTTGGCATTACAAACAGACACTCCAATTTTATTTATTGGTATAGATTAATACAATTACAATATGATCTAATTTATATATTTGAGTCTAGAAAAAAATTTAACGCACACAAATTACACCCAGACACGGAACAACAATTTGTGGATCGCACGAAGTATTGTCTTGCGTATGTATCGAGCTCATGACGCTGGAACATTAGATCGATATCTTAACGGCTGCACCCCACCTGTACCGCGTGTTATAATTAGTAAATCGAAATAGGTAAATACAATGATGTAAGCACTATGCCAAGTCGCCTCTTCAGCGTGGTGCTAAATTTCTTAACTTCAGTGTTTTCATTTCGCTCAGTAATATTCCTCATTACCTTTCGATATAGTGTACAATATTCTACCAGTCAAGCTCTTTCATTTGATACCCATACTAAGGAGTTCTGAAAAAATATGTAATTCGCTATTTTCGCCCGATTTTCATCAAACATAACTAAGAACTCCCGACTAATTCACCTTTCAAACAAAAAATAACAAAATCTACAGCGATTCATCCGTTCGGGAGCTACCACGCTACATACAAACGCACACAGACACGTCTAACTTATAACACTCCGTCATTTTTGTGTCGGTGGCTAATAAGAAATAATTGTGCTATCATAGAGACATTGTTGATTTTTTTTCTATGAGACTTCTCATTAAACAAATTTTTAGCGCAACTGTAGCGAACCTACAAGCCAAAGTTGAAAGCCTGACGACGACCAACGCCCTCATGAAGGAAGACTTAGCGATTGCCAAGAATACAATGATTACACTTGTTGAAGAGAACAACCAACTGAAACATGCTTTGGGTAAGCGTTTTAAAGGACTGCATGTTTTTCTATCCCTGTGATGACGTGGTAGAAATAGAATTCTCCACCTTCCTTTCTTGCAAGTATTGTAAAGGACGACTAATATTAACAACAAAAGGAAAACTCGTAACTATGTGCTAACATCTCGTGCTAGTGTGGGGTAGAGGCAGGCCATTTTCTTTCCTTTTATGGAGAAGACCTGTGAATGAAAATAATATATATAGATTTACATAATCCGAAGAAGTGTATCTTTACTGATCATTTTTATTTGTGTTGATTGGTCTTTCAATTTATTACTAATTCAGAGGGTGCATATATTTATTTAACACTGAATGTAATTTTGAATGGATTTTTCCGTGTAGTGACAGTTCACCACCCCGTTTCTTACCCGCGGGTATCGTAAAAGACGACTAAGTGATATAATATGCATATAACATCTATACAAGAGAAAGAAAACTCGAAATAAAACCCTATTGTAACCCGTCTAACCAGCGTGGAATCATCATCATCATCTCAGTCCATATACGTCCCACTGTTGGGCTCGGGCCTCCTCCATAATGGAAGGGTAATTGACCTACTATACCACGCTGGTCAAACGTGTTGGTATAGGGTTTTATTTCGAGTTTTCCTTCTCTCGCATAGATGTTATATGCGTTTTATATCCCTTAGTCGTCTCGTACGATCACCCACGGGTAAGATAGGGGGTGGTGAATTGTATTCTTACTCCGTCACCACACGGAAAGCGTGTGAAAGCGTGGAATAGTGGATCAATTTCTCTCCCATTGTGGAGGAGGCTCGAACCCCGTAGTGTAGTAGTGATTAGAATGATGTAATTCTTAACAAGATATATTAATATTAACTGTATATATGTAGGTATTTAGCGTAAGTTAATTGAATGCCCTTATTCTATATTTTTTATATTTTAATACATATGCCTTAATATCAACTAGTACGTTATATATTTGATGGTATTATATTTCAAAATATGAAAGCTATGTACTTGTGACTTTTAAGAATATATTCATAACCCTATCAGTCAAGTGGTCTGCCTTATCTCGTCTCAAAATTGGGCTACTATTTTATCGCAAGGTATTTGATCGTATATCCAGGACATTATATAAACGAAAACTGCACCTTGAATATTTACATGCTACTAACGTTAACTTATCCGTGTGGTTACGGAGTAAGAATACAGCTCACCACCCCCTCTCTTGTCCGTGGGTGTCGTAGGAGACGACTAAGGGATTTAATATGTATATAATATCTATGCAAGAGAAGGAAAAGTCGAAACAAAACCCTATACCAACACGTCTGATCAGCGTGGTATAGTAGGTAAATTTTTCTCCCTTAGTGGAGGAGGCCTTAGCCCAACAGTGGGATGTTATGGGCTGAGATGATGATGAACGCTAACTTAATATTTTATTATGAAATTCAGTATATATGTTTCGACCTAATTGCCTATTACAACAAGAATTTGGAGATACCTATCTTACACTAATAATAATTTTTACCCATTTTAAATGTACCACTACATGCTATCTATCTCGATATTTTTTAATGGATTAAATATAATTTTCCCTAAAGCGTTAATTAATGTTTAACTTAACACATTAGTTTAAACAATAATATATTAATTGTATAAATAACAATAATTTTCCCAACAATACCGATAGTACCCATATTGCGTGAATTGCTTCGTCGAGGGAGGAATACCTACTACGATTTTTATAGGGCATTTTCGTCATGTAACCAAGCTAAATGTATTATAATTCATGCAACGTCAGCGCTTCTTGAAACTCGCAGGTGGCCACATTGATGCACGTATACCGAGACATCAGTTGATTTAAAACTGATTTAATTATAATTATAGTATGTGTACTCTTAAGCTTTTTTTCTAAACTTTCTGTTTACAAGAAATGAATACCATATTAATCACTTATTACGTGAAAACTAGAAGGAAAGGGATGTATACTACTACATACATGTAATCATCGAGGTAGGAGATAGAAATTGAAAAAAGAAATGGATACGTAATATGGGTACGATACGTAATATTCTAACTAATTTCTTCATTTAATGGCTAGGTTATACGGGCAGTATTCTATAACCCGCAAAATTGTTAAGGATATGAATCGAAATTTCACTGTATTGTTTTCCATTATCTAAAAACAAACGTTTCTGTATTCGTTATCTAGAGTTCCTGAATCGTTCATTCATTGAATGAAGTTAACAACTATATGTATATATAGACTCGATTGTGCTGACTTACAAATATGTGTTTGTGACAGATATGAGATATATGTGACCATACGTCAGGTTTTAAAGCGGACAATCCCGTTTTCAGGTTGTCTATCCCGTTGTTTCCAACTGTGCAATTGTCCCACTTTCGCAAACAAAGAATAAATAATTGCTTGTCAAATCGATAGGGACGTGTTCTAAGTTCACCTCTTCCTGCAAGACAAATAAAAAAATAAGAACATCTGAAAGACGTGACCTTGTATTTTAATCTTTTAATGTTCTATTTCTGTAAATGGCTCGTTCTGACATGAAAATAATGATCGAGTAATCACAAGACAAGCGTCCCGTTTTGAAATATGGTAACATTATTATATATAACAAACAGTACCTCCTAAGGCTTATAAGTTGAGACATATAGGTACCTGTCCATACTTTAGGAATTCATTATCAAATGTGTAGATTTAATGAAACTTTACACACTTGAACAAATTACATTATGGGCGTATTATGTATATTTTGTATTACATAAATTTTTAAACTGGGTCAACCGTTAAAAAAAATATACCAAAATATGCACAGATAATAATAACGAGCGCAACCGGAAAGTGAAACCTTTCATGGTCAACTGTGTTTACTATCAAAATCACTGCGAGAATAATAATATAAAATTCAACAGATACGACACCTTCGTAGTGATGACTCACAAGTCACAATTCACAATAACGCTTAGTAGACATTAGTATGCCGTGCTTGTCGCTCGTGTATCTATATAGTCAGTTAATATTTAATGAAGAAATTGCCACCGTTATGCACTTTCCGTTTAAATGGGTAATTCAACTGCAAAAAGTCGGGTCGGCCAACCTACATTATGGTTTAGATCATGTGGGTTTAAATATATTGTTTTTTTAGTTTTGTGATGTTTGTTTGTGTATTGTCTAAACTTGTCTTTTTAACAGGTCAAGATATAACTAAAGACACGAGAATGAAAGTGACCGAACTGCACTCCGATGAAGAGGTGAGGTTTAATTCAAATCATTCTTTTATTGTCTACTAGCAGCGTCCTGCGGTTTTACCCGCACAGTTCCCCTTCCCGTAAGAATATCTATATAAATTATAGCCTATATGTTATTCTGATATGTAAGCTATATTATTGTAAAGTTTCATCAATCCATTCAGTAGCTTTTGCGTGAAAGAGCAATAAACATTTTCACATCTTCACATCCTCATATACTCAAAAATTTTCGCGTTTATAATATTAGTAGGATAATTGTCTTGACTATCTCATCCTGTGGCAAATCTTGTACTGCCGAACGTGGGGACCTAGGTTCCAAAATTGAGTCAAACAAATAAAGTTTAATATCAATAATAGGTTCCAAAATTGCGTCAATCAAATAAAATAATAGGAGTTTTCTGCTGATTTCCTCTATTTTCAAGAATTTGCTTGAAAAACTATCAATAGTAAAATCGAATTTAGGCTTATGTCCGATTACTAGCATTAAACTCGCTTCCTAAAACAAAACCTCATGAAAGGCGAGTATCTAATGCCTCTGTTTACCTCTTTAGGACATAAAATCGTAAATGAGACTACAAAATCATAAATTGACCATATTTTTCAGATATTTGCATATAAAGTTCTTATTACGGCTATTATGGCTATTTAAAGCGGTTTCTATATGTTATTAAAGTTATTTAAGAACCTTTCACGTAACTTTTTTTAAAGATACATACATTAGAGTTGCATAATGTCATGTGTACGTTTCAGTTACTTGCGAATGTTGTAGGTTGTATATCGCAGTAAAAATCATACAATGTTGAATCTATTGTAAAGATAGCGATCTGTTGTATATGTAAGAAAACTTTCTTACAATGAAAAACAATTTAAAATGAAAATATAAAAGAACGAACTTCGTGTACTCAGATTTAGACATAACTTTATTTCATTATGGAAGCTAAAGGAATTCCGTGAACGCTAATTAAGTGGACAATCGGGGCCGATTCCTTAACTTTTGGTCTGCCCTTTGCCTGGGACAGCCACATTACTATACGGGTGGCGGACCAGCCCAGCCACCAGCTTGTCATGTCCTAAAGTAGATTTTGACTGGACGCTATCCACCCCTACATCGACCTATCGAAGTTCACTCTACATGAGCCATCTCCAAGTGAGGGAATAGTATAATCGCTGCGCTTGACAGGTGGCATGGCGATCGCCGGTATCTGCAGTGGCTTCAGCCTGACACAAAATGACGTGTTTTTTTGTGTTGAATTCGAATTCACGATAGGGAGAGTACTTAAACCACTTCAACTGGCGAAGTCGTCATGCAGATATGACTTTTCTTTTCTTTTTTTTTATTGTTTGTTAGTGCGGTGAGAGACTATCTATACAATGTGTCACCACCCCAGTCGGCTGCGGTTGAGGAAGACTATTAAGGAACTTCTTTTGTCTGTTTACCTCCCTTTACGTGTATTTGCATTATAAGTATTAAGATACTAGAGAGACTATAGTTAATGGGAAAGTACACTGCACCTACTAGGAAGTACAGTGTAGAAGGCAAACTTGAAATAAAACACTATACCAACCCGCTTGAACGGCGTGCGATATTAGGTCAACTTCTCTCACATTGTGGAGGAGGCTCGAGCCCAGCAGTGGAATGATGACACTGTACTTGAGCTTGAGAGATAGATAATTCCTATCTTTCTAGTCCATAATTATTTGAAATTCTCTATTGGGGTGTTGCTTTGGCCAGGATTTAATAGCTACCCATCTAGACACATTGACAAATTTTAAATGAAACAAACTTGATGCTGTATAGTTTTTAACTAGCATTCTCAGATATCGTCCGGTTGCGTACGGCAGAACATTGTGCTTTAAAAACAAAAATGTAAATAATAGTGATAATGTATTATAGGCAATAAATTAATTCAATCACTGGATTTGCCTTAGTATTATTTATGTCTATCATGCATTTACTTTATACCATAATTCAAACTGTATTTGGAATTACATACAATTATTCAATTAATTAGCAAATGTGATTGGATATTTTCATTAAAATCTTTACCATTCGTGCTACTTATTAAGTCATTAGCGAAAGAAGGATATTCTTTAGTGTGGCGTACATAATTAAAAGAAAAACACATATCTTTTTAACCGACTTCAAAAAGGAGGAGGTTCTCAATTCGTCTGTGTTTTTTTTTTATGTTTGTTACCTCGGTACTTTCGATTGGGTACCGACCGTAACCGATTTTGATAATTCTTTTTTTGTTTGAAAGCTGGTGCTTCCCGTGTGGTCCCATCTTAATTTCATCCAGTTTCGACAATGGCATCCATGGGAAAACCACATAAGTCTTTAATTTGCATTAAGTATGTGCGCGATAAATGGACGAAAACTCAATAACAACGCCAACCGAAGCCGATGATTCTTTTATAACCGACTTTAAAAAAGGAGAAGGTTGAGAACCTTCTCTTTTTTAAAGTAAATTCGACTTTAATTTTTTTTTTTTTTATGTTCGTTACCTCATATCTTTCGACTGCGTGAACCGATTTTGATGATTCTTTTTTATTTTTTTGAAAGCTGGTGCTTTTTGTGTGGTTTCGTTTCAATTTAGTCCAGGTTTGAACGTGGTATCCATGAGAAAACTATTTAAGTCTTAAATTTGCATAAAGTATATAGTACACATGGACGAAAACTCAATATAACACCAACCGATTTCGATGATTCTTTTTATTGGATAGGATGTACTTCAAGGGCAGTTTGATTAGGTTCTGATTATAGGATCCATGCTAAAGTAACGGTACTCTTCAATTCTTAGGAGCAAATTATCGAAACTCGCCTGAATCTCTTATAGTATCCGGATATTTGAGTCACCTACCGTAATGTTGAACGGCACTGTCTCAAACGAGCAGCACTATTAGTAGGTTGACTCATAGGTAGAAAAAAAAATGTGCAGTTCACATTCACTAAAAATCAAACAATAAAAATAATTTTTACAAAAAAAAACCGACTTCAAACAAAAAACAATTCCCAAACAAATTAATATGCACTAAAAAGCAAAAAAATAATTCTTGTACAATGTAGTGCCCGCCCAACCTTACAACAACTTGATGAAAAAAAAATAGAGTACTTAAAAGTCAATCAAATTATTACGACAATATAATGTAGTTACAATTATTATTATTTTTGGAGTCGGTGTCAGTCAACAAAACTAGGACACCGACAAACATACCGACATAGACAGATCTGATGCGGGATCTGATTCTGATGCGGGATTGGAAGCCCTAGACAGAGGTGGTTGAATAATATTGTTTTGTTCGTATCCTTTATATACGTCATACCTAATCACTACATTGTTACAATTCACGGACTTTAGTGATCTCTAGTCGTGCTATGAAGTACGATCCCTTTATGTCTAAATGTCTGACAATACGTTCATTATCGAGCGGCCACTAGCCTTTCCGCCCATACAATCATACTGCCGCGTATCTGTATATGATTAGAACTAAACATTTAGTTTAGTTCTTAGTTCGTTCTTTCGTTCTTCTTCTTCTTTAGTTAAACTTGTACGTATGATGCAGGCATTCAGCATGTTCTGCGTCCATCTCAATCTATATGGGCGCAGAACATCTTTCTCTGACGCGGGTGGAAAAGCAGCTAAATATGCAGCTTTGGCCAAGTGTCATGATCAACTGCCTTTTTGGCCTGTCTCGCCGATTTGTTTAAGTTCAGTGTAGAACTCTTAAGGGGCTTTTACGGCATCCAGAGCAATTTTAATATTCATTATTATAGATTTATTAGGTACAAGTGCCATATAGCTATTATCACATTGAATAACATGAAGAATATTCATTTATTTTCAGGAGAAACGCAGCGTTAAAAGCATTACATCTGACAAATCTAAGAATGATAGCGAAGCAAGCAAGATGTTAGAGGAGGAGCGAAAAAAGTATTTGGAACTACAGAAGGAGCTGGATTTGCAGGTAGTAAACATATTCGGTTCTTAAGATTTCACTTGTGTAGATAATTCTTGTAAGAGCATGACTATGTTTTACTACAATATAATATTGAAATTTATCATGAAACTCGTAACGGGCTTTTAAGTTATTCTTACAAATAATATTATTCAGGTCATTGTTTTTATTGTTGGGTTTCAATTATCTTATTGGAAATGGATCTATTCATTAAATAACACGTTTGTATTCAGCAATATATTCTGGACATAAGGTCACTGACAAATGCCTCTGTTCTTTTTTTCATGTGTAGATAAATTTATGAGTGATAAAGTAATTTTATTGAATTTGAACACAGATCGAAATTAATGAAATTAAATTTTTGCGGCAGCATACAAAGCTATTTTCAAACATCAAGTTAGTCCACCCTAGTATGTTTAAAACGTCGGACAATCAAAATCCAAATACAAACGCAATAAAATCCGTAAAATAGTTTTATTTTCAATGTGTAATACTCGCGTAAACTTCAAATATTATCAGTTAAAAGTTAGTCATGGTATAAATAGTTTATATATAGTTATTATTCTTATTCTACATTGATGAAATAACTCATTATCAACTTTTCGATACGTAACATTATTATTTAATCGTCTAAATTATCTCATTTTGTTTTAAAAGAAATGTAAAGTCGATTATTAAATTCACTTTATATTGTCCTCAAAACATAAAACTTTCTCGTCTTCACATAAAGTTAAGACAATATATTACACTGAGAGCAAATCGCTGTGTCGCGGCAGAATTTACAAACATGGGCTATTGCCCAATACAAACATTTATGTTTCGCACAGACATTTGTTCCATGTAAGAATTGACACTGAGTTTACTATACCATTGACATTTGATTATATAAAATTTCGATTACGAAAAATAATCTTCATCATCTATCTATTTGTGTTAGGTTCAGACCTCTAGGGTAGGCGACCACAGTTGATAGTTGCTCATGAAAATGCTGCTTACCTTCTGCTTAGTCGATTTTTAACAACGAGAAGGGATAATGTCATATACTTACTTCATCACCATAGGGGAAATTGAAAAATTATTTTTAAATTTACTATCGACCAAATTGTAATTTAATAAATCAATGAATATGTTACATATATTTAAAACTGCAAAACCTATCTATTGCAGATTTCACTGAAAGCTGAAATGGAAGTGGCAATGAAATTACTAGAAAAAGACATACACGACAAGCAAGACACAATCATATCGTTGAGGAGGCAACTTGACGATATAAAACTTATTAATCTAGAAATGTACAAAAAATTACAGGTGAGTAGCTTATTTGAACAAAACTGTTTTGTGTTAATACGATTTTGTACCCTTGACTTCATCATTGTCGATTGATCAATCACTTGCGATTATTGCAGTCACCGTAGTTTATTTCTTAATTTGTACTTCATGGTCTATTGATGATGTATACAAATCCGCTCTAACTTTCTACTCGGAAATATGTCTAAATTCAACGGAGTAGAGAAATAACAGCGTTTCCAGAGATATAACTGTCTTAACATAAATCTTGATATAGATAATATAAATGAAAATTCAGCTTTTATAAACGTCTGTATCAAAATTATTTAAAACATTATTAAGCTATAACATTACTAACACATATAGTAGAAAATTATTTATTTTGTATGATAAATATTGTTGCGAAATTTGCATCAAAAAAACTAAGAACAAAACAGCTAATGATTACTAAATGATTACGTTTTAAATAAACCTAAAGCTTTTGCATTAGTGATTCCAAAGGCATTAAAATCACAAGTAAATATCATTGCTTTGAAGATCTAACAAAGGCGTTGCCCCGTGAAGGTCGTTAGCGCGTGGGCTCGGAAACTATTAGGGCTGCCAACTATTAACTTCAACTTTTTATATTTATTTTGTTTCATTTTTCTTAATATATTTAAAAAATAACACCGTTCATATACTGATTAATGAAATATTTTGTTTGCATATCTAGATGACCTCATCTTATGCGAGTGGGAAAAGATAAAAGACATTCTTACGTAATATTTTAGATCGGAATAGGCATAATATAGATTTTTATTGCGACAGCATATGATTTATAGAAAACTATAGG
The DNA here is from genome assembly GCA_032191425.1 of Lymantria dispar. Classification (NCBI taxonomy): domain Eukaryota; kingdom Metazoa; phylum Arthropoda; class Insecta; order Lepidoptera; family Erebidae; genus Lymantria; species Lymantria dispar. The sequence continues at coordinate 20,991,263 of CM063449.1, forward strand.
TAAAATTTTACGTACAAATGAGAGGGGTAGTCCATGAAATTCTATGCCCAAAAACTCTTTTACGTGATTATGGAATGGCCCATATAATACCAGTTATTCTGCGGATTAGTGCGTTACTTTTTCATTTAAACCTCATTGCAAGATGGAAATATTGTAGCATCATTTTCTATTTTGATTTGTTTACTTTACAATTTTTACTTTTATTTGCAACGTTGTTTTAGACTGTCCTTCTCTATAATGTATTTACCATACACAGCTTTTTATAAACTAGTATATGGTGCCGAAAATTGGAGCATTTAAAAACTTTATACAAATATTTTATATTGTAGATAGATTCCTAGCTTGATCGATTAAAGGAAATGTAACTGATATTTCTTTTTGTTTGAATGAAATAAATATAGATAATATTAAAGAAGACACGTTACGTAATCTTTGTAAATATGTTGGCACCCCTAACGACAAAACTCGATTGCCGCCCATGCACAATCATTATCCCACCAATATGATTAATGAATAAAATACCCGTTTTTCCTTGTGTATATCACCTATTATCATTATCTTTTCACTGACTATCTATATATTAGTTTTTCACTTTTATTTCTATAGAAATAGGCATATTTTGTTCTCTTGCTTGATTTCATATCATTAAGTACTCTCTCATCACGGTCAATAGGTATCATTTCAACTTCTTATTTATAATTAACAGTTTATTTTTGATTTATTAGTAATCTAAATCTCGACATGTCAAGTGTCGAGGATTCGTTTCCCACGCATAACTACTAACTAATAAAGTATTATTGCTTTATGCGAGCTACAAATTTATATTCTAATTTTGGACGCTATTTTATGTCCGTTCAATGTAGATTTTTAAACTTGCCCGTAATGCAATGATTTCTTCCTCAGAGTTGACTTATAGTGTTGAATTAATTAAATAACAATAATGCGAGAATAAATTATTAATAGCAGACCAATATGTACATTGTACATACATATGAATATACTTTCTTCTACATAAAAAATCTTGTGATCTCTTTTATTGTTTCAAAATAACTACTAAAAATTATAAAATGCTTTTAGCATTAAAAATTATAAAAATTATAAAATGCTTTTAGCATTTTATAATTTTTATACTCGATACATATTTAATATTTCAATAAACTTTTGTTCTTTAAAAAAATGAAAGTTAGAAATTCAGACAAGTATTAATGAGTTTGATTAATGTTGATATTTATAAGAGATCACGTGATTAAAATCATTTATATATGCTTTTCGATTTATTAAATATGCAGAACTTACTTTTTACTATTTTATGTATATATTTTAAACTTTATTTTCATGACAAATCCTACTAACATTTTGTATATATGCGCAATACTAATACCATGCTATATTCACAATGCCGCGATTATCATATGGAAGGAATGCGAGATGGAACTGACGCAGAAGGGTGAAATGGTCTCCAGACTCCAAGGGAAGGCCGAACAAATTGGCAAAATACTACACAACCTTGAGAAATATAACCACTTTCTAGGAACCGATAATGATTTAGTTAAGGCTCTGAGATCTCCTACAACTACTGAGAATAATCTAGGAGAAAAATTAGAAAAACTTAAGGCACAAAACGCCGCACTAAAGGGTACAAAGTCTAAGGATGAAGGCCCACCGAATAAAAAATTAAACCTTCAGGAAATACCACCTTTTCGTAAAAGTAGTAATAATGATAAGACCATTGGACCTGTTCGAGAGTAGCTTGTTTTTTGCTTGTAAATAGTTCTGTGCTGATAATAAAAGAGTGGTGTTTCTTAAGCAAATTTAATGTAATATTTTATTTATAATTAATCTCATGTTTATATATCTATATTACTAATGATGATAATAATAATAGGCTAGTTGACTGTTTTTGGAAACGCGTCAAAATGACATACATTGTCATATTTATTGTATTAAAACATACTAACTGTAGCAAATCAATCAAGTTTGAGGTGATATATTTTACATTTATAGAAATCAATTAAAAATTCTGAACTATTATGGTTTCACACATCACCCATAGTAGACCTGAAATTGATATAGGATTAAGAACATTTAGAGATGAACCAAAAGTCGATAGATGTTGATTGGTATTTTATTAGATATAATGATTTTAATAGGATCGTGTCCAAACTGACTTAAAAATCATATTTATGTTAAGTTTACCACACGGCTAGCACAGATCTTAAATTGATTATATATACTTTTATCTCGAAATTTTATAAAGTACTATTAGTAAAATTACGTTAACGCGGATACGTGTGGAATTCAGTTATTAAAAACGTTTCGTATTGTAACTAGTTATATTAGGCCCATTTCATAGTGGAGTAATAAAATTAATATTTAGCTTTGCTTTTAAATTTCAAAACTGCAGTTATTTCACGCATACTTTTTCTATAACGACGGTCAAGTATAAGAAGTCTCGGGTTCGAGTCTTATGTCACTTAATATTATGGACTGTTTCTGTAGATTTCTTTGAAGGGATAGTCGAAAGCAAGCAAAAATTCTGAAATAGCCTGGTTGACAGAAACTTGCCCGCTCTTGAAAAACTGTTTTCTACATATTAAATAATTCATAAAAAAAATGTAGCTATGAATCGTATTGATTCATAGCTACATTTTTTTTTATTTAGCTGGTATGCTTTTTCATAGAGCAGTGTCGAATTAAATAATTCATAATACGATTCATAGCTACATTTTTTTTATTTAGCTGCTATGCTTTTTCATAGAGCAGTGTCGACTACCCAGTTTCTATAAAAACATTCGGATGTGCTAATATAACAATTTTAATAGATTCAGCCTAGCAGTTTTTATATAATCTGCGAACAAATTAATAAAAAGACGGACTAAAATAGTTTTACTTCATATTTCGAATACTCCCGTAAATATTAATGCAAACAAAAATTCCAAAAATCAACGCTGTTCAAAGAATTCGGACGATGATACACTAGATTTGCCTCAAATACGTTTTATATACAGTCTGCATTTTCTTCGAATCTCTTTACTTTTTTATTTTCATTAGCAAATGAAAATTATAAAAGATCTGATCAACAAAACCTCACAGAATCATTCACGGATCTAATTTGAAACGTTTCCTAACATTAGACTAGCTCTAACCTTTCCATAGACTATGAAAAATGTACATCAATTTTTAATTACATAGGGTAACTGTAATTTAAATTAGTTAAAATTTTTGCAGTACAATATGAACTCCATCATCATTGCATTATTACATCGTTTAATTATGAAATGCGATCTTATACTTGTTTAATTATATTTTTACCATTATTTAAGAGCGCAATTTGCATTTTTGTAACTATATAGTGTTTCTTATTTGCAGTAGATTTGATAGGGACATATCGTTACTTCGATCTATGCAAACCAAATGCTATCAGACCGATACAGAAGAGTATTGCCGTCTCTCTCTATCACAAAATATAACGTCTATTTTTACCGACTTCTTATGTATATGTAGCCTGCCAACAAGGAGGTCACATCTTGAAGACCACTTTCAATTAATATCCTACCGATTAATGATTATAACAAATCTGACGCTATGGAAATCTTGGTACACTCTGTTTGATGTTTTAGACCACGAAACTAAGACATTTACTTCTTGAAAATCTGAAAATAATATTTCAAACAAAATAAAGTCAATTTGACTAGTTTTATTAATTTTGCACGACGAGATAAAAACGTACGGCTATGTGACGTTTGGTTACAATCAACTAACCTATTATGACATTTTAAGAGATGTGCACGTACATTAATTATTTAAGATTTTAACTTTAACAATAATTAGGATAAAATGTTAACAAGTTCTGTATGTTTGAGCTTTATACTAACAAAAATATACTAACTTTTGCTCTCACGAGTTTATCTAAATTGTTTTATGTAGCTAAACTGTATTGGATTTGTTTTAGGAATGTGAAAGTTCCTTGAAACATAAAACAGAGCTAATATCCAAATTGGAAGCAAAGACTGAATCTATGGGCAGCACGATACATCAGCTTGATGAGAAGTAGGTTTTACTTAATTTTACTATGACAACGCATGATGCAGGCTTTAGCCTGCTATCTGATCATCGGCAAGGATTTAAAGAGTGCCTGGATGTATTATTACGCTGTTAACTGTAACCTTAGAGTACAAAGGTGTAGAGCGATTACGAATTATAATCAATAATAGAAATTATTTCAATTGTAAAAAGAGATATTTTGAGGTATTCTCAAAATACCTGCTCAAATTTATTAGGATTATCGGATTCATCGAATTGATCTATTATTATAAAATATTATTATGTAGGGAGTGTGAAGTGATTATAATTATTTAAATTACTCTTATAGGATCTGACTGATTAATAAACACAAGCACAAATGACAAAAAATAATGATATTTAACTACTCAATTTTATGTTAGATAAATGTCTCGTATAATAAAAGCGGTTTGAATAAAGAAAATAGTTATTCTGAAGATAGATAGCACAAACGATGTAACAATATTAATTAATTATGAAAAAAAAATCGTTTTATATCTAAATTCGGTCAAATTGTAATTATATTTACAATTACTTTATCCCTTATGATTAAAAAATTAGTGCTGGGTATATTTTTGAACTTTAAATGTTATAATCGTTTTGGCTGCGGATATAATGGCGTCGATACTGTGTTTAAAGAAGACTGACAATCTTGGCGTAAAAGTAGTATAGTATTGATAGAAAGCTTGGGGGAGGCAACTAAATACATATGTAGCATAAATGTGAATTTTGAGGAATAGGGCAAAACCTAAGAAAAGAAGAAATGAATATATGACATATGACAAAAACTTAAGATTTAATACGAATCTGTAATGAGTTTTATTGAAACGAATGGCTTGGACTAGTATTGTAAACGTAATATATGTTATCTTTAATTACATATTTATTTATTGAATTTTGAGCTGGTATTTTGACCAAACCTTAATATATCAACTGCAGTGTCAAACTAGGGTTAAATAACCTAGCGCTCTACACTTTTCAATATCTAACAATGTAAGTTAAGCGCTTGACATATCAATATCCAAAACGCACGTAGGTGTGAGCAATGCACAGCTTGCGTGTGGTAAATAGTTATCCACTCTTTCCATTCGATTGATATTGGCAAACCATTCACAATGAACTAAATGAACGCGAGAATAATGAACAGTATTTTGTTATTTCGAAAATCTTTAAACTACGATTATAGTCTTTATACTAATGCTACTGTTGCTTTGGCTTTTTGCTGTCATTATAAAATTATATAAATCAATATGTATGTGACGTTTTATGTTAATTGGATTTAAATTTATATATTAATTTATCCATAAGACAAGGAAGGTGGTCTTTAAAAAATGTTATTACATGTACCAAATTTTTCTGTTACGTTTTATAATAACTCCAATCCAAAATCTGTTGTATTATTTCTGCAAATTTATTCGTCTTTCCGTAAACTATTTATTATTCTTAATTTTTATAATCAAATGTATTCAGAGCAAAAGTATTCATGAGTATTGTCTAAATAATAATTCTCTCTATTTTGTTTTTTACAATAACCTTATATAGATTTTTTTGATTTCATATAATACATAAGGATTAATCATGTAGATGTTAAAAGCGCAATTATTACGCTTGTAGGGCAATTTGGAGTAACCTTTCCTTGTTTAAAAATATTAATTAGCTAAACTATAGCTTTATGTTAAGTATTATATTAATATAATTGTTTTTTAGTTTCTTTAATGAGTAGTCTATTAATAAAAGTTATGTAACAAACTAATTTAAAGTACCTGTAATCTTTTAGTATCGACAACGTCAAGATTTTGCTAGTTGTTTATCAAGAGATTTTAATATTTTGTATACCTTTTGAATAATCCATTAAAGCTACAATGTAAAAATGATCTGTGGTCAATTTGAAAGGATATTTCGATCTTCATTTAAGTAGCTTGATTTTTTATTATATACAATTATGCTCGTAGCTGATGTTATAAGGTGTACACACCTTGAAATATTAACATTTATATCGTTTTTGTAATTACAACTTGGTAGTTGTGTAAAAGCCTTATTTATAATAAAGCATATTCAGTCGCATATCGTATTTTATTGATACCAATAAAAAAGTTTGTTTTAATCTTTGTGTTGTTGTGTAGGTTTGCCATTATCAATCTAACATTCCTATATATGCATGCTTTGTGTGAATAATTAATTATATTTGTCCTTTTCAACAATAAAAATACATTTTCCCTTTGTTTAATAGGGTTTTGTCGAACAACGACAATGATTACCCCGTAAAGTTAAACGTTAACATAGTCTCAGTTTATATACGTCCCACTACTGGGCTCAAGACTCCTCCGCAATGGAAGTGAAATTGATTTACTATACCACGCTAATAGACGGATTGATGTAGGAGTTTGAGTTTTCCTTGTAATGATTTTATCTGCTTGCAACGCTTAGTCGTTTTTTTTTTTACCACCTACAGGTATAAAGATGATGAGCATTGTACTCTTATTCAGTGACCACAAAGACAACTTGTACATAATAAGACAATTTATTATTATCTTAAAAATTAATCTTTGTAAATATGTATGGATGACAAACTATATATTTTTTTAAACTTTTTATGCACGAGTCTTCGTCAATGAAAGGCCGTCTAACCAGTTTTTTTGCAATGGTCTTTATAGCTGCGGGTGATGCCCCTTAACCATCCCATTTATTATCCGTGAGAAATGAAGAGGTGACCTTATTCTTACTCAAGTCCTACATAATATTTATTTTTCTGCAATTTATTGAGAATACATAATCCATAATCCTTGTAATGCGGGGGTCTTTACAAACATATAATTAACGGACACAAATTACATCCAAACTTAGAAATACAATTTGTCAATCGCATAAATAATGGTTCTGAATGGGCATTGAACCCAAAACATTGGCACGGTAGAATATCTTACGGGTGGGCGAGCCGGGAATTAGTCCGCCACCCGCGTCGAATAGGACGACACCCGAAAGGGTAACCTGGCAGGCCGACCACGGAAGTCAAGGAATCGGTACCAGTGGTCGGCCCAAGGACGTTGAAGAGGTAATACGACAAGTTATGGGATCGCACGCTGTCCATCCGTCGCCCTGTGCGGATTGGGGTGTGTCCAGAACATAGCCTACGGAAAATAAAGGTGAATATCTTAATCAGTGCGCCATTCGTGCAGTCAAATAGTATATAATAAAATATCTGCCTATAAAATTAGTGCTCGATTTATAAAAACTACCTTAACTTTAATCGGGTTGAGAGCCCTCAGCGCTCACCCAACAGTCCAGGTAAAGTTGTCATAGCCATCTGAGGCTAACAACTAAGTCACACAAAAAAAAACTACTATCCCATTAACACATCCGGTATATGAAAAACATAGAAAAATATAGATCGATGAGAGTGGTTAGGAATATAATTTCTAAGAATTTAATTTCAATTTCAAGCGACAGTATGTTAGTAATTTAATGGTATTCAAATTATGTCGCCCGATTGGTATACGTTGGTCGTCTTGAGTATGGATATTTTTTTAAATTATATTTGCACCATGTTCTGTGGATATTGGTTCGGTATTAATGTTGCTATTCATTTCATTTATACAAGGCATGTTCCTTGTGGTGACGGAATAAGAATACAATTCACTCACTATTTTGCCCGTGGATGACGTAAAAAACGACTAAGGGATATAATGAGCATATACAGTCTATGCAAAAGTAGCAAAACTTGAAACAAAACCCTATACTAATCTGTCTCAGCATGGTATAGTAAGGTCAATTTTTCTCCTATTGTGGAGGAGGCTCAAGCTCAGCACTGGGGCGTATAGTATATGAGCTTATATAAATAATGATGATGATTGAAGCGACGATTTCACGCCTTTCTGCAACTGGATCGGTTTCGTACTCTTATCCTGGATACGGACTGACATTGTGGCGTTCCTATAGAAACACTTCAGCACTTCGATATAACGATGGTCGATTTGGCACCGCTGAAGGGACTGCAGCACCGCCCAAGTATCGACTAAATCAAAGTCTTTCTCATAGTCCACAAACGCTAAACATAGGGGCAGATTATACTCCTCGGTCTTTTGTATAATCTGCTTAAGCCTGAGGATATGGTCTATGGTGTTATAGCCTTTTCGGAAGCGGGCTTGTTCGGGCGGCTGGAAGTCATCGAACTTGCACGTGAGTCGATTGGTAATGACCCTTGAAAACAACTTGTAAACGTGGCTCAGGAGTGAGGTGGGTTTGTAGTTCTTTAGAAGAGCTATGTCACCCTTCTTGAAGAACAGCACCACCACACTCCTGGTCCACGACTGTGGAACGTCGCCCCCGAAGATAACGGAATTGAATAGCTTTTGAAGGGCTTTTAAGACCGGCTTGCCGTCTGCCTTCAGAAACTCTGCCGTAATTCTGTCATCTCCCGGTGCCTTACCGTTACGTAGTTCTTTGAGAGCCATTCTGTTCTCGTACAAGCCTATGTCCGGGATTTCTTCGGTATAGTGCCGAGTTAGTTTGGATCTGGGATCTTGGACCAAACCGACAACAGGATTTCGGGACGATTTATATAACTGTCCATAGAACCTTTCGACCTCTCCCAAGATCTCACTTTGGGATGAAAAGACAGTGCTGTCATCGGTCTTCAGCTAATTCATTTGTATTGCCAATATAAAATATGTCTACAGCGAATGACAAAGCTCACATTTAAATGAACGTAATTTTGCCGTGTGGGAGCGGCGTTGTATAAGACGGCTACGACTCTTAAGTGAATACAGAGATAACAATTCCCTCTAATATTCTTGAATAAAGCCCACAGAATAGTTAGTACTGAGGACTTGCTAGTACTCACTGGTGTACTTCCTGTTGATTTGGAGGTTCAGAGACGAGCGTCAATGTATTACATCACTAGGGAAGCTATGAACAAAGATTTCCTTCTCTTGCGCGATAGTAAAAAAAATGTTAGAATGCCTGCGCCGCAATTTGTTGTCTATGAAGAACTTTTTGGCAAAAACCAATTGTAACAAAAAATATATTTTCCATCTATCCGCAAGAGAAATATAGCTAGAGGTTGACAATCGTATGGCGTAATTTGTAATTGAGCGTGTTTTAAATTTAAAATCATATGTCTGTTGTGAAAGCTTAGTTCGCAAACTACTTTGGGCAAAAATGAGTTAGTAGAATTTTCTTGCCAAGAATTTCTCAATAACATGTTTAAATTTTTGAACTGCTTCGTAAACACTATTACGTCTGCTTATTTCCTGAGAACTTGCAACTTGCGTAGCAAAATATGGATACTTTTGTACTTTTTCTTTGGGGATAAAAGCGTGAGAATATGTGAATACCAATGTAAAACTGCACATGTGGCAGAGCGAGTCTTAGTACCGATCTCTCTAGTCGAGAGTCATGATTTTAATTCCTACACATAATTGTTCTGAATTTGTGCTCGTGAATGTATATTTGTGACATCATCCGCGGCAGAAGTTTAAATCAATTAATTAAATTAGAAAATATTAAATCCTTAAAACGAGGTGTTTGAAATAAAAAAGGTTTTATCGTTTTATTGACTACGATATTTTCAAACACCAAGCAGTTTTTATGGAAATTCTCATGGCGCTGGACACTTTACAAACAAACAAAGAATCTAAAATATGGAGGCTATGATTTTTAAAGGACACGCATTCTATCTTGTGTGGGAAACGAACCTATCACAAATTCGTTTACTAGGTACTTAAACTATTGCACATTTGTACCGTGTAGAAGTTTGAAACGTTTAGTATTTTTCTCCGTGTGGTGACGGAGTAAGAATACAATTCATCGCCTCCTTTTTTACCCGTGGGTGTTGTAAAAGACGACTCTCTCAAGAAAGGGGATGGTGAATTGTATTCTTACTCCAGTCCAGTCACCACACGGAGGTTTTTCATCATACATATACGTTAATAGGAACGTATCTATGTTAGATAACTACCACATTCTTTTCGACAATATTTATGTTTATAAATACGCTCTGGTCATAAAATAGGTTACAAGAAGATAAGTTAGCTAGGAAGAGTTTGGAAGATAGTGCAAGATCTTTGGGACAAAAGGCTGCAACTGCGGAAACGAGAGCTGTTGCGGCCGAAGGAGACCTTAGAATAGAACGGGAATGGCGTATATCTTTACAGGTAAGTTTACTTTTAATAAAGTTGTTAGAATTTCCATTTATAGCCCCTTCCTGCACAAAATTTCGTAAGCCCAAAATGCTAATTGTACAGGAGAGTGCATTAAAGTTTTGTATCACTAAAATCAGTGTGACACCTTCAGACCTCGAGATATTGAGATGCAATTTAAGTGCTAAATTTCGGTTTCATGCCTATGTTCAACAATGGACGTCAATGGGCACATGGATGGATGGACGGATGGACTAATTGCAGAGAAGCAAATAGTATCATCCTGTTTGTAAACCTCGACCATTAGTGGTTGGCTTTTCTTGTTGTGATTTGAGTGCAAATTAATTTTTCTATTAATTCGAATATATAACCGTAGTTCTAATAATTAAAATGAAGGACGGCTACAAGTACGGTTTTTTATTCAAACGTTGCCCTATTGAGTACAAGCCTTCGACTAAATGAAAACAAAATATCCACACGATAGTCAGACGTGTTGAACGGGTTCTCGAATGTTCTGTGATGTTATTAACACGTTGAACGCCATGGGGATCACCATATGGGCCTCACTTATGTAGTAGATAGAGCTAGGATAAATTGGCTTCTTTCTAAAATTCTAATGATAATTTTTTATTGCTTTAGGGCCTTTAAAATGTGATAAACACCGAAAAAAAGTAATTTGTGGCTTTATTTTGCTATAATACTACTGTCACTCAATAGTTGCCCCAAATGGTCTGTGCGGTAAGTAATTCGCGTTTTCATTAGCGGAGCCCGCGAAGGTCAAAGCGTCACATCTCAGCTTATACCCGCCGTTGCGCCTCGACCACTGTCATGAAGTGGAAAGACAAGGGAGAGGTGCGTTTTCTTTTGACAAAACGAAAACGCACCTCTCCCTTGACTTCTCTGACCGTTTCCAGACAATCACAAAACGAGGAAAAGTAGTTTCAAAGTCGAAAAGCGTACTCGAGGGCAAAAGGTCAGACCAAATAACGGCATTTGCCACGCTATAAGTTATTCGTCGAGTATTAGCGAAAAATAAAGAATATAACTTTTTACGAAACTAGGACCAAGTTTTTAACCAATAAATCATTTTATAATTGGATTTTTCAACAAATTCTTTAAAACTTTTACCTTAAATTAATTTTAACAATTCTTTAAAACACCACCTACCAAATTAATATTTATCTCAATGTGAAGTCTCATTTTTTAAACACTTTAAATAAATAATTATGTATGTATAAATTGACCAATATGAAGTTTAATTTATGTAACTGCCCCCGTAAAAGTAAAAAAATATTATAATCTCTTTAACCGTAATACGAAAATACGTTACGTTAATTTATTGTGAATTTTTAGATTCTAGCTAGTTTCCTATAAAAATCGTAACAGTTTCCACTTCAAAATGCATCGTTTTTAAAATAACAACGCATAAAATAATACTCTAGCACACATACCTACCCTTTGTTAAAACAGAACTTCATTGAAAATCTTGTCCCGACACTATCCGACATATTTTTCTAAATAATATTTTTTACTAAAAGCCATGTATAATTATGCATGTTCGTCTATAGGGCCATGCGGGCCACATCTAAAACATTTTAACTTTGTATCGGGGCTTAACGGCTTAATAGGAACTCTTAAAGTCGCCACTTGTTCGCAATCATATGGTGTCCCCGATGGCGCCAACAGAGCAACCGTGTGACGGTTACATGATATCCCACATGGCCCAAATGGAAAAAACTTAAAAATCAGGGCGGCGTTTATCGTATTAACTTACATTCCTTGATCGTGATTACACCCACATAAAAAGCCTGCTAAATTATGTTCTTACTTCATCACCATACGGAGAAATTATTGTATCTATACCTTTTTATTACCGACTTCAAATAAGTAGGTTTCTCAATTCGACCGTATAAATCCTTTTTTTATGTTTATTCGCAAATAACTTCGTCGTTTATGAACCGGTTTTGATGATTATTTTTTGTTGGAATGGGTATACTTTCCAAATGGTCCTATGAAAATTTTATCGAAATCGGACAAGCGGCCTTTGAACAAAAATCTAAAAAAATATCTACATTATCTACATTATTGAAGGCGATTTCTCTTTTTGCAAAAAATAATTACATTGCCTATGGTAGCAAATGAGTCAGTAACGTTAGCTGTAAATTTTAACTGCCGCTTATAGACTTTTGTAGCGTCATGTTCACCATACAAGGCTATGACATAGTTAATTTAGTGAGAAATAGTATTACCCTATGTGCAATAGCTAATCGGTATTGTGAGGCATTATTTTTCGGCATATTCTGTTTAATAATTAAAAGATATTGATTACAGGAATCAATGATGCGAGACCGCGATAAGATATCGATGCTGACTCAAGAAGTGGAATCTCTGAAATCAATAGGCCAGGTCAGACATTTTCCTTATAATTGTTTGTTTGATAGTTATTAAGATACCTATTACGATAATCTTATGCCGAAATATTTAAATTAAAGACATTATCTCTCAAGGCCGTATCCAATGATTGTCAATAATATTGAAAACACAATTAGATTTATTATCTACGTGTAGGAATTGCTTGATTGATTTGTAGAATCACTACCAGCGCTACTAATACCCGTGGGTGTCATTAAAGCTGATTAAGAGCAAGACCTTTTGTCATCATCATCTCGATACATGTCCCACTGCTGGACGCGAGCCGCCTCCACAGTTGGAGGGAAATAAACCAATATCACGCTTTTTAAATAAAACTACTGGACTCGGTCGGACATGGTCCGCCCGTGACCATGAATACTGCAGTGTTCGTAACGTCGTGCAGTCAAAAATCAAATACAAACGCGATAAAATCTGTAAAGTAGTTTTATTTAAAATGTGTAAAACTCATGTAAACATCAGAAAGCAATATCACGCTGTTCAGACTATTGTAGTATTGGGTTTAATTTCGAGTTTAGTTCCTCGCATAGATGTTATAGCCATATTATATCGCTTAGTCAGTTTACGACACCCATGATAGGGGATATTCTTGTGTAAGAACACTGTCACCACATGGAAATACAAAACCTTTGCCATATGTCAAATAGTATGGTAATTTATAATCTATCTTTCAATCAAGACATTATAAATTCTGCTTGCAAAATTAAAAAGTTTATCTACTCAGAGCATTTTCTTTGACGATCGAGCAATTATATTTATATCAGTATCTTGCCAACATCTCGCAATAATAGCGAGCTCTTTTATAACTTCAATGCACAGTTTAGAATTGAAATTTTACTATATATAATGTACAAATATAAAGTATAATAAATGGTTATAGGGTCAGGCTGTTGACAAACATAGCAGTTTATTAATTACAGACCTATTAAAAAATTGTGGTAGGCCTACTTAATTGCTGGGAACCGACCTTGATCCAATCTCGCAATTTTAAATTCGTTTTAAATGTAAAAGGCCTTGATGAGCGTTTTAATTCAGACACGAGGTTAAAAGTACTTCAACTAACTTTAGATAAAATAGCTATGCGAAATAAAATAAAATGTTAACGGTCGTGGCGTAATTCGCCTTAGAGGAGTCCTGTATAACAATGTGTTGGACGACCTAAAAGGTTAAGCTTTTTTAAAAAATAAGAAGAACTCAAATGGTAATGGGATTTATCATTAAAATGATTGTCCTAGCAGTTAGTCTCAAAAATGTTATTAATCATTATAACAATTTAGGAATTTTTACTTCCACATTTGGATTTGGGCCCCTACAGTCTAGGGGCCAATACCTTTTTACACATGGATGTTGTAAAAAACAACTAAAAGATATAATATGCTAATAACATCTACTCAAGAGAAGGGAAACTCGAAATAAAGGTATTTACCGACACATTTGACTAGCCTAAAATAATAAGGCTAATTTCTCCACCATTTTGGAGGAGGGTCGTGCCCAGCAGTGGAATATACATACATCCGAGATAATAAGGATAAACTACTCCCAAAATTCTCTATTGGGCTCTCTTATTCTAAAAACGTTATGTAAAATTTGCTAGTATATTCTGTTAATCATCATTATATCAGTACATCCCACTATTGGCCTCGAGTCTTCTTCGCAATAGGAGGGGAATGGTTTTAGTTTTCCTTCTCTTGCATAGATGTTATATACATATTTAATCCCTTAGTCGTTATTCACGACACCCATAGGTAAAGAGGGGGTGATGAATTGTATTCTTACTTCGTCACCATACGAAATGTTAGTTTAAAAGTATAAACATCAATATAATATAAACATCTTCATTGTTGCTATAGCATAGCAATTTGTATTGCTTGAAAACTATTTACATCAAACTATTTTACGGATTTTATCGCGTTTGTATTTGATTTTTGATTGTGTGATGTTTCCAACAACTTACAGCGTTCATGGTTACGGGCGGACAAAGATGTCTCACGTCTAACAAGTCATCGTTATTACAGAGACGATGATGTAAAGTGTTCGAAACGTCGGGCAATCAAAAAACATATATATAAACGATAAAATCCATAAAATAGTTTTATTTACAATATTTAAACTTTATATATATCTTTATATATCTCTTTATATTTGCATCAACATTATGAATATTATGTTCGTTACAGAAGTATCTGACTCTTCAAGAAGAACAACATTTGTTAAAAACACAATACAGTGAAGCACAAAAAACGTTAGAGGAAGTAGGTGCCACACTAAGTGAAAACAAATTGCAACTAGCTGAGCTATTAGAGAGGGAAGCTAAAACACAAAACGTTGAAGAGGCAGCGGCGTGGACTCATGATAAAGACGCAACGGCTTGTGCCGCGTGTGCCAAAGAATTTTCAATCGCTAGGCGAAAAGTAAGTATAAGATACCCGTAAATGAAAATGCATAGGGAATAGTTTAAAAAACCATGTGACTGCACAGATGGCGTAGTGGTTAAGATACCGACCTATAGTGCCAGCGTGGGCTCGAAGCCCATGCAGAACAAACTTGTTGTTCTGAGTCTGGATGTAATTTGTGCCCGTTAATTATATGTTTGTAAACTCAACCGCAATACAGGGATTATTTATTTAGTACAGGATGTTGTCTTTTAAAAAGTAAAATATTGTGGAGAAGTCTCGAGCCCAGCAGTGGGGGGGCGTATATGAGCTGTGATGATGATGATTATCATCTCTGCAATGGGAGGGAAATTGACATACTACACCACGCGGTGAGAGAAGGAAAACTCGAAATAAAACCCTATACCAACACGTCTGACCAGCGTGGTATAGTAGGTCAATGACCCTTCCATTATGGAGGAGGCCCGAGCCCAACAGTGGGACGTATATGGGCTGAGATGATGATGATGATGACACCACGCTGGTCAGACAGGTTGATATAGGGTTTTATTTCGGGTTTACCTTCTCGTATATTGATGTTATATGCGTATTATATCCCTTAGTCGTCTTTTACATTTATTATCTATTAAATAATAAATGTAAAAGAAACGTAACCGACGTCTCCCCCTCTATTCCCCGAGGGGGGACGTCGGTCGATGGGAGGGTATCCCGGGTAGGGGGTATTCCGTCGGGCCGACCACTGATGACAAGTAACCCTGCTCCAGTGGTCGGCCCAACGACGAAGGCGATGTGGTGTTCGGGTGGGTTCCGAGAGTTGCGTGCTTAAGCCCCTCTGTCGCCCCGGACAAAGTGGTGCGGAGGCGCGCCGACCGCAGCTCACCCAAAAAAAAAAGTCCTCTTCTACAACATCTACGGACAAGATAGGGAGTGGTGAATTGTATACTTACTCCGTCACCACACGGATATGATGATGATAAGGAATGTATAATATTTTATTAATATTACAGCATCACTGTCGACGCTGCGGTCATATATTCTGTGCAGCGTGCAGCGACAAAACTGTCGCTTTAACTGGGAACAACAAGCCTGTACGAGTTTGCGATTCATGTTATGCCGAAGTTAGACTTACATAGTTAATATTATAATTTTTCTGCTCTTATCGCAAATAATTGAATCCGACGCCATGCTATTTCCTTCCACACAGCCCTCAGAGGTCATCCATGTTATCACTCTTGTCTATCCATGTCATTTTTCACGTATGTTCATTTATCTTTTCTTTGGTGTTCCCTTACTCCTAAAGCCTTCAACATTCCTACTTATAACTGCTCTCACAACATTATTTTCACCCCGTCTCATTACACATCCATTTACATATATAGTTAATATATTAATCAATAAATTTATAATCCTTGACTTGTTTAATTTATAAATAAAACTATTTTTACGGATTTTATCGCGTTATTTAATTTTTTTTTTTATTACTCGACGTCACATTCATGGTCACGCGTAAAATTCGTAAAAAACAAACGCGATAAAATCGGTAAAAATAGTATTATTTATTAATGTGTAATACTGGCGTAAACATCAGAAAGTATTATTGTTCAAATTGATCAAATTTTTTTTGGTACTTTTAATTTGTTTCTTTAAGATTATAAAGTGCCGAATTTTTGGAGAGTGATCGAAAATGGCGTAGTGATTAAGATAACTAAATACCGTAAAGTGTCGTCCAAAATAATACTTAGCAAAGTGTCGTGGTTTCGTTTCTCACGAAAAACAATACTTTGTGTGACCCACAAATTTTTGTTCTAAGTTTAATGGTGTTCGTTAATTCTATGTTTGTAAAGTCACCCGTAATAAAAAGATTTAAGAAAAGGAAAACCTAGTAAAATAAGAAGGCGATAAAATTCGTAAAAATAACTTTATTTCGTATGTATAATTGATTTGCACCAGTTATTTGCATAAAAGGCCTACAAAATAATGCAACGAAACAAAATCATATAACATTTTTCAGCTGCGATTATCTACTAAATTATTTGGGTATAATATGCATTATATGAAGACGGTAGAAGTATAATATCGTAATGACAAAACAATTTGAATGAGTTTAGTTATTTTGAATTGTTGAAAATTGAAGTAAAACAATTGCTAACAAATAAGACGAGCCTTATGATATAATACATCCGTAATAAGTCAATTGTAGAATATAATATTACGTTTTAAGACTGAAATACAACTTGAAAACTGTTATAATTTATTTCCTCAAAATTTGGGGCTAATATGTGTGCAATCTCATCGATTCGGAGTATATATAGATTGTTAAAAAAAATTATGTACATAAATTGTGCTTCTGTGGAATCTATGTCTATCTTTGCTATTTTCAATGTCTAGTTTGCAGTATAGTATCGCCTTCTTAATTATCGTAAGAGAACCTACATCTCTGAGAATTTTTTATATAATGATCTCAAATACTTGACTCAGAAAAAGGACTAAGCGCGCCAATTGTCATAAACTTGATGTGAAAAATCAGTACTATCACTTGTTTATTGGTAACAGACGAGCAAGCAGTTCACCGGATAGTAAGTAAGCAGTAACTGCCGCTCGTAGACCTCAGTAATATCAGAAATACAGCAAAGTCGCTACCTATCGTAGGTTCAGGATTGGAGGGAATAATTATCAGCAGCATAGTACATAGTACCACCAACCTTATTTCGATACTTTAGAAAACTTTATCAATGGTCTAATACGAATATTTGCGTCAAATATTCGTAACGTTATCGAGACCTATTTATATGGATTTAGAGCAATGACCCTATTATCTTATACAAGCGCTGCTCCAAATCCCATGTATATTGGTCTTGATGACGATACGAATGCTTTGACGCAAATATTCGGGCTAAGCCCACAGTATTTCAGTACTTTAGAAAAAAAATATATTCTATCGAACAGCATTTATTGTTTAAGCAATGATTGCATTCCGTGATGATTATCTGTGAAATCTACTTTAATATCTCAAACGGTATCGCTAAATATGTCTACTGACACATTATATTGCATATAGAATTTATAACGTAACTGTTACATAAAAAATAACTTAACAGTTTGTATAAATATTAAACTAAAAATGTAACCCATTCCATGATAATTGTATTTGTGCGTTTATTGACGTGACAACGTCTAATAAATCAGTCATTTCATCAATGTTTTGTTATGACGTTGTCACGTTAAACTATCGTCCGTAAACCGACTTTACAGACAACCATGTTTTTTTGGGGAGCTAGCGAATAAATTGCACAGATCTTTACTTCGTTAATAAACTACGTTTACGTACCATGTTTATCTTTTTGAATCATATTAGTCGAATAAAGAAAAGTCTTTTAAAAATTAAATGCTGTATGGGCGTAATCACTTTCTCGAGAGAAAAACTTTTAAATTAAATCCTAAACCAAACTGTCCGACTAGCGTGGTATCTACTAAAATCATTTCCCTTCGATTATGGAAGAGGCCCGTGGCCAGCAGAGGAATATATACCCTCAAAATAAGATAAAATTAAGAAAGTATATTCTGAACCTAATAATTTTCGATTATGGAACATAATTATACACGTGAATATTTATATATTCACGTTTTATGCGACCAATTAATAAAGTGACTTCATAAATTAGTGTAATTATTAATAATATTTTACGAATTTAAATGTTTATTAAATATTATTGTATATTAGCAAATGTTGTTTGAAATGATAAATTAATAATATATTGAAAATATTATTTTATTAAAAAATAATAATTATACATTGATTTTAACCACTTTTAACGTTATTGATGATAATAATTGTGATTATAGATAACAAGTATATTGGCTTAATTTGTAAAGTATAGCCCAATATGTAAATTTATATATCATTTCAGGTATTATATCGCCAAAACTCGTGCCATTAAAAATGTTATTATAGAAATTATGAATTTAAATCTTGAATATGTACTAAAATAACTCGAGTTTCTAGATAAAAATCTTATTTTATTTTGTATCAAATGGCGCTAGTTTTGCTGTTGTAGATGCTTCTGTGTAATACCGAACTGTTTAATATTGTACGAAGAATATATTTGGGGGCATAATCATTGTTATAGGCCTGTGTGTATATAGTTATAATAATTCAAGATTTGTAAATATTATCTGTTGTATTGCAATGTACAATTTGGACATACATAAATGTTAAAATAACTACATCTTTTATTTATAAAAACAGAACTTAAAGTTATGGTTACACATATCGAATTGCCCCGATAAGTTTCTTACTATTACATTATTTTTGTTAATGAGGTAATAATCTACAAAATAGGTACCTAAAACGTAATGCTTCTACATGTAGTAGGGGAGCCTAATAACTGATTTTGGATATCAAACTCGGCAGATAAACATAAAAGAGGACATCTGGTACACTGCTGAATAGCTCCAACATATCTAATCTCTTTAAAAAACAATCATCCGTAAAAAAAAGATCCACATAAATACTAAGGCGCATCAAATAATAAGATAAGGTAGGTTGATTACTGCCAAAAAGCTATGCATTTAGAAAATTGGCAGCCTTTTTTTTTTTTTTTTTTTTTTTTGGGTGGGTCGCGGTCGACGCGCCTCCGCACCACTCCGTCCGGGGCGACAGAGGGGCTTAAGCACGCAACTCCCGCAACCCACCCGAAAACCACCTCGCCTTCGTCATTGGGCCGACCACCGGAGCAGGTTTACTTGTCGTCAGTGGTCGGCCCGACGGAATACCCCCTACTCGGGGTACCCTCCCGTCGACCGAAGAAAATTGGCAGCCTAAAGGCGACTGAGAGCTACAAAGTTGCAAAAAAAAAAACAACTAGCGCGGTTGAACTTTTTTTATATTCTGCAGGAAATTATTTAATAATAACAAAAAAAATCTCTCGCTTTTGTTTCTCTTTCACTTCTATCTTCTGAGCCTCGCACCATCCACATTCATCGCATTGTTTTCTATCGCCATCACACCATCACAACGTGATATGACAAAAGTGATAAAATGTTAATTCTTTTTATATTGTTCTTAAAATAAATTACATTTTTTAATATTAGGATAAGTTTCTGCTTTTATTTGTCTCGTTTTACGATTATTAAGAAAAGAGTTCATTAAAAAAACCGGCCAAGTGCTAGACATAGTCGCGCACGAAGGGTTCCGTACCATTATCTACAAAAAGGGGCAAGAAATCGCGTTTGTTATATGGGAGCCCCCTTAAATATTTATTTTATTTTGTTTTTGGTATTTGTTATTATAGCGGCAATAAAAATACACATTTGGTGAAAATTTCAACTGTTTAGCTATGGCGGTTCTTGAGATACAGCCTGGTGACAGACAGACGGACGGACAGACAGCGAAGTCTTAGTAATAGGGTCCCGTTTTTACCCTATGGGGATGGAACCCTAAAAATCATTTTTTTTTTTTTGCTGTCGAATATGGCTAAAAATAATCATCAGATTATAGAATATCCATGACTGGGGCATCAAACTAAACCTTTTGTATCTGACACATTCGAGTATCTAAATATGACGACTTATTGTATTGTATTTTCAAAATAGGCTACAACTTTTTGATTTCCAAATCGCCAGTTTTTTGAATGGCAGCATTTTTCAAGTTCAATTACCTTCCGCTTAAATAACTGCGCGCTCGGATTTTTTTTAAATATATTCTACCCTTTGAGATGGCCATCCCCACTAGGCAAGTCAGCAGATACACATACGTAGATACCCTTTGATATCAGAGTCACGCTTAAAAATAAGTTACGAGCACTCCTCCATATTGCTTTTATTTCATTTTCGAAAATCTATAGACGTTTTGCACCACTAAAACAGAAACATATTTAGATAACGTTTTATTCTTCCTGTCATTTAATCTAAAAACTTTAAGCGACGCATGAATAAATCCACTTTAGCTTTCGGCCTCCCCTACTATTAGTTTTTCTGAGTGCGCTATTAAATATGTATAAAAGCTAGAGGCTTAATTTTTTTCAAAAGCTATAATCCTCAGACTCCGAAATGCCATAACCTTCCACGTTGATCTTCACTCTCTATTGAGCGGGCTACCGGAATTGACTTTTTGACTTGGCCGCTCAGTAGGTTGGCCTTATGGGTCTCGTGTCGCCAGATGTCGCCCCCTGCGTTCCACCTCCCCGTACTTTGTTGGTGACTAATTCCCGGGCTGACCTAGGCTGCCTTAGCTAAGAAGGCATCAGGCGCAGACACTTGCTTCTGCGCCAGCTTGCGAATGAAGCTTCATTAAGCTTACCGCATTGTCAGAAATAGTTGAGACGTTACTGATGTCACTATTGATAGATTTGAAATGAAATCTTACTATTAATTAATATAAATACATAATTTTATTGATATCTGCTCTAGTTTGAGAAAACATAATACATATATCTATAAAAATAACAGTCCTTAACACTTTGTCTTACGTAATTAGTGGACTTACTTCTTATACTACATAGATTAATATCTAACCTACTAGTGTATTTTTTGCTTATTTTTATTTTCTTATAATCAATTAACAATAACGTGTTAGACATTTGTACAATGCAGTGTGTCTTTGCTCTATTGACTAGGCCTATATTTCCTAAAACTAATACATAAAATAATGCTGAATGATAATGTTATATCAATGAAAATAATCAAAGCCATTTTACAAGTAGTAACATCTACCTTCTAAACAAAATATTTACTAGGCAAATTTCAATGACAGCCTGGATTCTACTACGCCTACTTGAAAATGGCCAGGCAGAAAAACCTATTTGAGGAATAACCCGTAAAGTTTTGCAGTCGGCAAGTTCCAAAAGTCGAATTAATTGAAATTGTGTGAATTTAATTTTCATTCAGTTGATATTGCTACGTGCGGCAGAAAGATTTACCACTTTGTGGTAGCCATCAATATACTTCATAAGGAATTAAATAATAAATTGTACTTATCCTGACTATGCAAAGAAAGCCTTATGTATGTAAAATGCTATAATAATAATAAAAATTACATAAATACAACTATCAATCGTCAGACATGACATAACGCAATATGTGTTCCATGGCCTCAGGATTCTCTTCTGGTAACTGAAAGAAAATATAAACTATTTTAAAAAATAATCTCTTTTTTGACTGGTGACAGAAACTATGACTAAAAATAAAAACTATACGCTAACTAGATATACTACTATACATACTAAGGCGATAATCCTCAACAAAATAAACAAGCACCTATCCATTAGCTCATGATGAGCAACCGTAAGTAACTAACCTGGGGTTGCTTACGTGGCTCTATAAAGAAGATACCAGAAACTTCTCTGAAGCAGGGATTTACGAGAATTTTTTTAAAAACTACATATATATATATATATATACCTAAATTAACTAATGTTTTGTAAACCAGATTAAATATCACACACATTCGCATCATTTATCTCTGTGTTTCATCAGTTTTCTCACAAAGTAATCGTCCTTATTACGCGACTATTTACTGCACCACAAACACTTCAATTTTAGCACAATTAAAATGGTGCTAAAATTAGAAAATGTCCCTAAAATTTCAGTCAATAAGCGACGGAGTGAACAATTGTTAAATGCACTGATGTAAATCCACACATTTACACATGTTCAAAAATATATACTCTGATGTAATCAGACTTTAGTGGCACAAGTTCATTTTTATTTTGATATGAAGTAAGATGTTTCTTTTTATGACTTCGTCCCACTATTGTTCGATGCGAGTCTTGGAATTTGAGCGCTTCAGCTATCATTGACACGATAGGTAAATCTTGACAAGCATAAGAACGATCTCGGGTTATCAGAACTTTTCTGATACATGCAAGTGTAGATATGACCTTTTCTTTTCTCTTTTGAAAGAAATTATAGTTTATGATTAAAACGTACATAATTTAAACTATCTGGACAGTTACGAAAAGTTCATATCCAATTAAATAATTCAAATTAATTATTTCCTCGTTCATATTATTAGGCTATAATGATTAATGTAATATGTAATTAATTATTACCCAATGTCCAGCACCAAAGACCCACCAAAAGCTTAAATTCTTCGTCGTCTTATAAAATCCGTTTCTTTCTCCTGGTATTGGTTGTCTTTTCGTATCTGCAAATTCCTTTGCACCATTCCATTTTAACTTGTGCACCCAATTGACAGCGCCTACACATTTTTATATTCAATAAAATAAGGCTATTGGTGGGCTATAAAAACTAACCTATTAAGATAAGACTTCTTTATGAACAAGTAATAAATTAGAAGATGCGAAGAACAAATATTAATTATCAAATAGTTAGATAGGACAAGTAAACATAAAAGTATGCTTGGAGAGTGTTGTGAAATACATTAAAAAAATGGTTATTGATTCTATATTCAAATATCATTAAAATTATTAATAAAAGTACTTATATAAATAGAAGTATATTCCGTGTGGTAACAGAGTAGAGTAAGAATATAATTCACCATCCTCTCTTTTGCCCGAGGGTGTTGTAAAAGACGACTACGGGATATAGTATGCATAATATAATATCTATGCAAGAGAAAGAAAACTCGAAACAAATCCTTATAAAAACACGTCTGACCAGCGTGGTTATAGTAGGTCAATTTCCCTCCCATAGTGGAGGAGGCCCGAGCCCAACAGTGGGGTGTGTATCGGCTTGAGATGTATATTAAATAAGGATTCTGTATAATTGATGACTTTTTTTTGGGGTGGGTTACGGTCGGCTGCTCGCACCACTCCGTCCGGGGCGACAGAGGGGCGTAAGCACGTAACCCACCCGTGACACGTCGCCTTCGTCGTTGGGCCAACCACCGCAGCAGGGTGACTTGACGTCAGTGGTTGGCCCGACGGAATACCCCCTGAGGAGTACCCTGTCCTCTACCGACGTCCCCTACTCGGAGAGGACATCGATCTTTCCTCGCGCGGTCTGCTTCTCGGTGAGTGACGGACTAATTCCCCGGTTCAGTCACCCGCGGCCTCGGCTAGGGCGGCATCAGGCGCAGGTAATCGCGCCTGCGCCGCCCCAGTCGCCGCGCCGGTGGCGATTCGCGTCGTCGAGGATATAATTACTGACTGACTGATATAATATCGGACAATGACACTGGGTATATACATACATATCTATGTATGTATCTCGCTCATTTCGTGTGGTTAATTTATCCGAAAGGTCAGAATAGGTATAAAGTGAATTATGTAAATCTAGTTTTAATTTTACTGTTCATAACACATTTTAAGATCGTTACTTATAACATAACTATCGTGGTTGTGAAAGAAATTACAGCGTAACCTAATATGTAGTGCAGCTTTGGGCAACATAAAAGTGAAGGTGAGGAACACAAGAATAATACGTGCTTAGTTCAGTTATCACTTTTTTGTGTATCTACCGATATTTAGTTAGTATGGTCTACGCACTAACAATCAATCCTTAGATTCCTAAATACCAAAACGAAATAATACAATCCTTACCGGCTAATGGAGTGACGACATCCAAATTACCGTTGTAAATTGCTACTTTCAAAGTTGTATTATTTAAGATTGCCTCTACTGAAATAAAGAAAACCATTAGAACTTATACTTAAATCTGAAAACAAAGTATTGATAAAGACAAACCTACAGAATGATGTTGAAGACAGAAGAAAATTTTCCTTCAAGTGGTCATAAGCTACTATACTTAGATACTCCCATTTTCTTGTTTGATTCACACCGACTAACATCGGCCTGATATATTGATTTATATTATTACTTAATTTTTCAAGCGCCGGATAAGGGCTTTCGGCGTAAACATTGTTGAAGTTAATAACTCGGTCATTATTTAGAGATTCAAATAAAGTAGCATCCAATGAGTGAGCTGTGAGCATGTCGTTTTTTTCCAAACTTTGCACAAGTTTTCTAGCTAATTTCGAGGAATTTATGTACAATTTTCTGTCTATGGCTCCCTGAAAAATTTGGTGATATTATATTACGCTGTACGATATATGTACCTAGATATAGATTAAAAGTTTATTGATGTGAAACATCTAATGCGAAGGGCAAGACCTGCTGATGGCGTGGAGATGCCACATTAAAAATATGTAACACAAAGAGAATTAAGTTATCTCCACTTAATTTTTGTATTACCTTAAACGTATTGAAAGTCTAATTATTATATTTTTAAATGGTCTATATATATTTCCTTTCATAAGCTATCTTTTTATATTCATTATTTCTATCAAAATACTATAATTTCGATGTTTCTTATCTGTAAGATATCCCATAACGTTTAATTTTTGTTGATGTAAATATCTTACATCTATTCGTAACTACACTCACCATATAATATAAGGAACGGGCTTGTGATGCAGTACTTTCCTTAGGATTTACCCAACCACCACCAATCCCTATTCCTTTGAAATTCATTTTTAGGCTCTTCTTTTCTATTGCCTGCAAAATAAAAATTATGAAATAAATTAGAATTTACAACGATTCTAATTTTATACGGAACTACTCTCCAATCACCACGCCAAATATTCGAGCGGTTAAATTAATGATCATTTACAATATTCTTCAGTAACATTAAATTAATTATCATTTACAATATTCTTGATTAACAGGGGAGATTAAATATACTTATCTATAGGATTCATTATTGCTGGCTCATCAAACAACTCACTGCTGGCCTCGAGACTTCACAGTGGGTGGAATATTGACCTACTTTATCACCCTGGTCAGACGCGTTGGTATAGAATTATTTCGAGTTTTCCTTCCCTTTTATGGATATTATCTGCATATTATAACCCTTTGCTGTCTTTCGCGACACTCACGGGTAAGAGAGAGGGGTGGTGAATTATATTCTTACTCCGTCACCGCACAGAAAATTTATATGTATGAAGTAAAATGAATTAGTAAGAATAAATATACTTTGAATACGTTTCACAATCGAAATCAACGGTTATTGAATTGAAATAGATTGCCTCGCCAATTACATGTACTGGATTGCGAGGAAGGAGGCGACTCGGTGTTGCCACCTCTATAATTGCATATCCTTCACAATAAAAGGGACATTCTACTATAGCACGTTGAGAAATCGATTTGTCATAATATATCGTAGTTAGTGCATAATGCCAGTAAGGGAGAAAAACTTATTGTAATCTTACTCCAGTCTTGGTATAATAATTTATAGACAATATGTATCAATATTTAAAAACGTCTTAATATACATACCGCGTGTAAATAATACGCTAATCGTGGACAAGCTTTACCGCCATAACTTTGACTAAACAAGTACGATGGTGTATCACGAAACTCTTTATGTCTTCTATAGAATACTTTTATTACTCTTGATAAGTCCATCACTGCGATAAATAAAAGGATTTAATTATTATTATTTTTTTATTTATTTAAGACAACACCCTGCACTAAGGAAATAATCCTTGTATTGCGGGGATTATTTATACCTTCAGACTAATTGGGCTAATTGGATATTTTTTGGGCCATCTATATGTCACTATAGGACACAAGCATTTTCCTTGACGGTTATAACATCCTACGCTAGCCAGGGGAGTCGGCATAGGGATAGACTAGCCACGAGCCACTGATGACACGGTCGGTTACCGTTGGCCCGCCCACTTGGCGCTTGAAGGTACATATTCGGCGGGCTATGGTCTCGATCGCCGCCCCCTCTCGCCCCGGACGGACCGAAAGGTGAACGACGCGTCATGGTTTGCCGCTACAAAGGTATAGTCTAGTCATAACTGGGAGAAATATAGATGATATCATGGGAAAGATCCATGTAATCTCAGCATTCATAAACGCTATTGCATAGCAAAATTTAAATACTCACCCATTTCACGATCTGTTTTTACATATTGTGAACTGTTTGTAACGTAACTGAAACCAGTGCCAACAGGGTGATCTATGAACAACACGTTTCTGCCCTTTACCTTAAAGAAAAAAAAAATATAATTAATTGCCTCTGTCAAGAAAGTACCGGGAATGGATGATTTATTGATAGTTCCAAATTCAAATTTTTGTTTTTTTGCTGTTGTTAGATTGGCACAACTGTTTTCCATTTTGGCACGGACTTTGAGTTTCATCTGTTACTTATATTAAATACAGTGCTGTTTTTAGTTATATCTAGTGTGTATTGCGAATTTCATAATGGACAAAAACATCGAACAAAGAGTTTGTCTTAAATTTTGCATCGCCAATGGAATTTCGTGTTCGGAGTCACTGAAAATGATACAGAAGGCTTATGGTGAATCGACTTTATCAAAAACACGTGCTTATGAGTGGTACAAAGCGTTCAGAAGAGGTCGAGATGTGATGGAAGGTTTGCCTCGCACTAGTAGGCCATTAACGTCTGCAACTGAAGTTAGCATTGCAAAAGTGAAGGAAATAGTGACTGAAAATCCTCATTCAAGTTTGAGAGAGATAACCGCCGAACTTTCTGTGTCTCACGAGTCGATCAGTAACATTTTAAATAATCACTTGGGTATGTAACATGTTTCCGCTCGGCTAGTCCCAAAAGACCTGCATTTTCTCCAAAAACTCAATCGCATGAGAGTCGCTGAGGACATGCTAGAACGAGTCAATTCCGACCCAACATTCATGAAACGCATTGTTAACGAGTTTGACATGACAAACTAGTCAACAAGCTTCGGAGTAGCGACTTCCAACTGAACCGAAACCGAAAGAACCATGCCAAAATCGATCAAAAGTTTTGACTTTTATCGCGGTGTCGTGCACTCGGCATTCTTACCAGAAGGTCAAACGAAAAAAAATAAATGAAAAATATTATTTGAGCGTTATGTGGCGTTTAAGAGAGTAAATCCGACGAAAAAGGCCAGATTTGCGGCAAGAAAATTTTTGCATTTTGCACCACGATAATGCGCCTTCGCACAAGGTCATCATTGTGAATGAATTTTTGTCCAAATACTCAATAAATACCATCGAGCAACCACCATATTCACCAGATATGGCTCCCGCCGACTTCTTTCTTTTTCCTAAACTCAAATTACCACTTAGTGGCACCCGTTTTCAATCGGTAGAAGACATAAAGGAGAATTCGCGGCGAGAACTGAACTCAATTCCAGAAACAGCGTTTAAAAAATGTTTTGATGATTGGATTACTCGTTGGCGTAAGTCTATCGTTTCTAAAGGAGCATACTTTGAAGGTGATAAAATAAATTTGGATGAATAACTAAAATTTTGTATATTATTGATCTTTTCCCGGTAGGTACTTTCTTGACAGAGTAGTAATATCAGGGAGTACTTAACATAGACTATATTTTATTCCGGTATTCTCATAGGAACGGGGACTTCGCGCGTAAGGTGAAACCGAAACGAAGAAAAGGTGGGTTGCTAGTCCTTACTAATATTATAAATGCGAAAGTAAGTTTGTTTGTTTGTTACGCTTTCACGCTTAAACCACCGAACCGATTTCAAAAATTCTTTCAACAATGGAAAGCTATATTACGAGTATAGCGAGTAACATAGGCTATATTTTATGCCGATATTCCCACGGGAACTACGCGAGATTATTCCTACGTGAAACCGCTCGATGTTCACTGATTTTAAAGATTCTTTCACCAATGAAAATCTACATTAGCAGCAAGTAACGTATGTAGACTATTTTTATCCTGGTATTCCCATAGGAACGATAATATTATAAATGCGAAAGTAAGTTTGTTTGATTTCAAAAATTCTTTCACCATTGCAAAGCTATAATATCAGGGAGTAACATAAGCTGTATTTTATCACGATATGCCCACGGGAACTGGAACTACGCGGGTAAGGTAAAACCGAAGCGAAGTGAGGGCGGGTTGCTAGTATAATAATAAAAATATGATGATGGTCAGGTCACGTTTGCCGATTGCCTGTTTTGTTATCCCTAGCTATACAATAATGTCCCTTTTTGCAAACTGAGCATAAATTGGCATTTGTTATACTGGTACTGATGTTTGTTTTTTTAAGTTTTAAGTCCATAACTCTATTTGCATATGTCCCTAACTTCTCTTTAGCTTTTAATGTCATATTTTACCTATTTCTACAAATTTCACGTTCAGACATAAAAAATAACGATCCCGTTATGCAAGCAACGTAAAAATTATGGTTACATTGCATATATGTGGACTATATTTTAAGGTCAAACGGGACACTCGACTTTTTACTGTACTAGTAGTGTGCTGATGGGTTTCCTCACTTAACTCTTCAGCCAACAAATCGATAAAAATATTGTCGCTACTATCCTTTTGTTATATTTTTTATTACGCTTCGGTATATCTACCCATTGCATGATAGGATTGGTCCCAGGAGCTACATAAAGGCCATTACATTACCACTTGTTTTTATGTACTATAGCTGACATAATATTACAATCTAATATATCAGATACCTACCGAAATGAAGTAAACAAAGTATTTTTATATATAAAAATATCAACCATCCATCAAACCCTGTTATCGACATCAACTGTTAGACTTAGAATACCAATGAGAACGCCTGGCGCCTACAGCGGTACTATTTCGCAAATTCAACGATTCTTTGCGGCTGTCATAGTCTGGTCTATCAAGTTAGTTGCTATCTATGTATTGTGTCCAATTTGTGGTTGCCGAACTTCGAAAACTTGTTTTCTACAACGGTCGCCGGTTTGTTGAGCGATATAGCCTGCTCATTGCGATTTAAGCTCTTTTGAATTAAAAGCTTCATAACGAATCTAACATTTAAAGACTACATTTTTGTGCTGTTAATATCATTTCATTTAAGCTCATCCACGTCCCACTATTGGGGACAAGCGTCCTTCGCAATAAGAGGGAAAATGAACTACTATACCACCCTGGTAAGACGTGTTGGTATAGAGTTTCATTTCAAGTTTTTCTTCTTTTGTATAGATGTATATTTCATCCCTTAGTCGTCTTTTACGATACCCACAGGCAAGAGAGGGAGTGGTGCATGTAAATGTGCTCTATAACCTTTTCGAAAACCCGCTTGTCTGAGCGACTGCAAGTACTCAAGCTCAAGCGTGAGTGGATTAATTTAATTAATTTTTTATCTGTAATTTAATATATTATTTCGTAGAGTGAAACGGAGTTTTAACAGTGTATTCTATCGTCATATTAAAGAACAGTATTAATACGCTTCTAGTCTACTACTCTAAAATATTGTCCCACGAGTCGTGCAAGAAGATGGAGCAAAGTAATAACGAGTCTTTGCATGACAAGACAGCATGCGTTAATCTTAATACTTTAATAGTCACTTATGCTTTCTAAGCTGTGGTAGTACAACGAATAATCGTTATGTTGAGCCTCTGATGCAGCTCATTCGCAATTTTGTACCCCTTATTATCCAAACATGGCTCTACAGCAACAGAGCCTTCCGTGCCGACAGGCTACTTGTATTCAGGAGCTCGTCAATTATTGTATTAACATGAATTTGGAATCTGTAAAAAAAAATGTTGGTCGAATCGAATTTCACCGCATGGCTCGTTTCACCTTGCATTGTTATGCCATTTATCACGTTACTTAACATTAAAGAAATTCGTAATTTGTAATGAAAAAGGAGATGTGCACAAGATATTCTCGACGGCGTATATAACATACTAATTTTCAATAGCCTCCGTGATAGATTTAACATTTTGTTGATGAATGATTACACAGATGTTAGTACTGACGTATTAGCAACAGTAGCAGGTACATTCACAAATCTGCAATGTTTTGGCAGTATCATCAATGCTTTAGGTAGAAAATTGTGGGTACCATCTAATTTTTCCGGCTGGAGAGGCCTCGGTCCGGGTTGCGAACCGTGGAGGCCTTCCGGCCGGTGCTGATGCAGTGGTTGGAAAGGCGGCACGGGGTGCTCTCCTTCCGACTGGTACAGGTTTTGACGGGGCATGGGTGCTTCGCCAAATACCTGCACAAGGTCGTTAGGAGGGAGAGTACACCGTCCTGCCACCACTGCGATTGCGACGAGGACACGGCGCGCCATACGCTCGAGGCCTGCGCGGCTTGGGCAGTGCAGCGCTGTGAACTCGTCGCAATCATCGGTGCAGACCTGACGCTGCCGGCTATCGCTAGGGCGATGGTCGACAGCGTCTGGAATTGGGACGCGGTCGCAGCCTTCTGCGAGACAGTGATCTCGCGGAAGGAGGCGGCGGATCGCCTGCGCGAAGAGCGCAGTCTCGATGAGGAGATCCGCCGCCGGCGATTGGGGCGGCGTAGGCGCAACTACCTGCGCCTCATGCCGCCCTAGCCGAGGCCGCGGGTGACGTGACCGGGGAGTAGTCCGTCACCCGCCGAGAGGCCGACCGCGTGAGGAAAGACCGACGTCCTCCCCGATGGGGGGACGTCGGTCGATGGGAGGGTACCCCAATAAGGGGTATTCCGTCGGGCCGACCACTGATGTCAAGTAACCCTGCTCCGGTGGTCGGCCCAACGACGAAAGCGACGTGGTTTTCGGGTGGGTTGCGGGTGTTGCGTGCTTACGCCCCTCTGTCGCCCCGGACGGAGCGGTGCGAGGAGCGCGCCGACCGCAGCCCACCCCAAAAAAAAACCCCATCTAATTTTAAGTATAACAACTCAAATAATGACTATGTAAAAATAATAAGTTATAAACATACCCAAGTATGATTACGAGGCTCCATATCCATATTTATTGGTCCTATTTCAGCGAAATTACCAATTCCACTTGCCGCGAAACCGGGTCCCCCTTGGATCCAAATCACTAACGGTTTGTTGGTAGCATTGACTTTTGTCCCATCCGCATAGAATAACCAGTAAAATATATATGCTTCGGAGCGAACAGGTATAAAACCATGGACGTTTTCCCATCCATGAAAAAGCGGTTTTCCGAAAATATTTCCTTCTATAAGATTACTTTCTAAATATTTAGGTTTTCGTAATTTTTCTGAAAATGCAATATTTATAGTTATACTTTAGTTTTAACTAATTTATTGTCAAATTTCTGTGTTCATGAGTAAAATAACATACTCACTTTCATCCTGGTTTCCTTCGGCCACAACATAAGCTGTCACAGCCAAACATAATATAAATAAGTTCATTTTAGAAACAATAACACGATTTAAGAAATCGGCAAATCCACATGTGCACGTTAGGATCACTCATAAACGATTAACTTCATTTTATACGCAACCCATGTGATGATATCATGGTACCTATGTTCCTCTAATGAATTAATGCGACAAATTAACGAAAAACCAGGCATAATATGAGTTGATCAACAGTCTTATAATATGTCACGCGCTTTTCATTAGAGACCAACCAAGTACGTTAGTAAATAATCATCTCCAATAACTCTATGAACGATATTGTACTAAATTTTTGGGCGAACAATAGTTCAGTAGTAGATAAAGGTTGGCATTTTATAAATATCAAATACCAATAAAATTATTGCCTTCTCTATCCCCTTTGGATCCACACAAAGGAAGGTCAAACTCAATGACTTTCAAATCTTTCGACACGCCTTAGATTGTGCTTACGAATTGAGGCCTGTCGCCTTTGCTAAGATAGAGATTTTTATTAACATTTTTAAGATGCTACGTCGCAGGTCCGCTTTACCACTATATTTTTATATCATACTTTTTATAAAAGAAATAGTAAAGAAGAATCCAATGAGCCCAAACTTGACGGAACCTTCGAGTTTCATTTTCAGAGTACCTCAGTGTACCGTCATATATGGGTGTTTCAAATGTTAGATCACAGATATGTTTGAAAATAAATACCTACTCGTTATGCATTTAAGATCTTAGATCTCAGTCATATTTTCGCCATCTAAAAATAAAAGCTGATGACCTTTTAACACCTATTCATTTATGAATTATTAATTCATTTATGAACAACTAGCTTTTGCTTGCGGCTTCGCCCGCGTAAAAATTTACTTGCATATTGAACTATTATCGCAAAGAATATTATCGGTATAAAAAGTATTACATTTCTTAACTTAAGAAATACTCTATCTACTTGTCAATTTTCATCCAAATCTGCTCAACAGTTTACGCGTGATTGAGTAACAAACATCCAAATATCTTCACAAACTTTCATATTTGAATATTACTTCCAGCCTTGTAGTTCAGATTCCCGTGCAAATACGATGATAAATATGCCTTTCCTTAGTCTCTGATAACGTACTTTTCCATTGGTGAAAAAAAATTAAATCAATCAAACACCCGCAGTTTCATTCACGCAGTAGACCCCATTCCCATGCCAATGCCGAGATAAAAAATGCCTATGTTACTCGCTGATATTATAAATTTACATGGGTGAAAAAAAAAAATATAAATCCCAAAAATATCAGAGATAAAAATTGCCTTTGTTACTAGCGTTCCATTGGTGAAAGAATTTTAAAAATTGGTCGACATCCCCCGGTTTAGTTCTCGTTCCCGGGCAAATACCGGGATGAAAATAACCTTTATATGTTATTCACTGATAATATAGCTTTTCATTAGTGAATTAATTTTTAAAACCATTAAATTCCCGTAATTTCACCGGCATTGTACCCGGTCCCATGGGAATATCGGGATAAAAATAGCTTAAATATGTTACTCGCTTAAAAATAGCTTTCCATTAGTGAAATAATTTTAAAATCGACTTAATTCTCAAGTTTGCTCCAGCCACACCGGGATAAAATATAGCCTGGGATAAAATATAGTCTAAGTTATTCCTTATGTACGCCTGGTAGACCTGATGGTAAAATATAATCAATATCGGTTCAGCCATTTTGAAGATTACCTGTAACGAATAGACAGACAGGCAAAAAAAATTTGGACCGTATTGTATGAGCATAAATGAAACCTATTATTTGATAGACAAACAGACGCTTCAATTTTATTTATTTGTAGAGATAGAAAATTGGAATAATATCTTGATTGTAACTTATTGTCTGGTAGTTGCTAGAAATATTACCATGCTTTCATTGTTCGTGGGTGTCGCAAAATACTACTAAAACAAAGATTTACATCGACCTGGACCAATTGGTTATGCCGTCTGGCCAACAATGTCGCCCGACAGGCAGCCGGTCATAAAATGTTGCTAGAACCTTTGCAATATATCTACGATGGCAGAAGAGTACATATCGCGTCGATCCAAAGTAATTAGGATAAGAGCAAGATAATGATGATATATCATTGGCTGGGTGTCTTCGACTATATGCGTTTTACCCTTTTGGAGCAGCCCAAAATTGTTTCTTAGTGCGTGCTTACCCCAAATAACCGATCGGTATACAAAATTTCACATTCTTAGGCCCGGTATCTTTGACTATACACTTTCACCCTCTTAGGGGTTGAATTTCCAAAAATTCTTTGTTAGAGCTCGCTTATCCTTGCCAAAAATTTTTTCATAGTGCTTGGTAAGTGAGCACTAAGAAAATCTTGGGGTATTCCAAGAAAGCCCATCATGTACTAAAATGATCCTTCTTAGGCTCAGTGATTTCGGTTAAACGCTTTTCACCCCCTTACGGCTAAAATTGCAAAAAAGCTCTTTTTAGTGAGCACTTTCTCCCAGAAAGGCAACTTTATATAAAATTTCATGTTTTGCACCCCTTTAGGAGTTGATTTTAATAAAATAATTTCTTAAAGCTCACTTACAACAAAAGAAAGAGAATTGTTGAAAGAGAATTGAATTGAAAGTTTTACGTTCCTATCCCCAATAGTTTCGTCTATACGCTTTTCACCCCCTTAAGAGGGTGATTTTCCAAAAATTCTTTGCTAGTGCTCGTGTACCCCAAGCAATAAGACGGTGTAATAAAAAATACGTTCCCTAATTTCAACCCCTTATACCCATTTTTTCGCGATAAAAAGTAGCCTATGTCCTTTTTCATGCTTTAGTCCATCTCTGTACCAAATTTCATCAAAATCTGTTTAGACGTGAAAGGTTATATGCTTTTCACCCCCTTAATTTCCAAAAATCCTTTGCTCGTCCACCCCAAGAAATACGATGGTGAAAAAAAAAATACGTTTCTAGGCCCAGTGGTTTCGGCTGTATGCTTTTTGGTATTTTAGGGGTTGAATTTCATCCCCATGTAAATGAAATTGCCAAAACGCTTGAGCGAATATTTATTTATTTATTATTAGGTGCCTTAATACAAAGATTCGTGGTTCTATCATCTAAAATGACGAATTGCTATACAAAATATCATCCCCTATTTCAACCCCTTATACCCATTTTTTCGCGATAAAAAGTAGCCTATGTCCTTTCTCAAGCTTTAGTCCATCTCTATACCAAATTTCAACAAAATCGGTCCAGTGGTTTAGACGTGAAAGCGTAGCAGACAGACAGAGTTACTTTCGCATTTATAATAATAGTAAGGATTTATTGTAGCTAAAAATTATCTCAAACATTAATTATCAAACAAAAAAAAAATAGGTACCTCATCATAATCGGTCCATTGGTTTATGAGCTTCGAGGCCAGAGACACACCCCTCTTTTTCAGTGGGAGGTTAAAACGATTATTTCAATAACGAATTAACTTTACTATTAAATAAGTCGAATTTAACTGTACAGATGGCTTAGCGGTTAAGAAGCCCGTGTCGTAGTTTCAATTCCCACTTTGTGCACTCCAAAAATGCCTGAATCTGACTGTAATTTTGATCCGTTAAACTGCATATCAGTCATCCGCAATAGAATGTTTATTCCTTAGCACAGGTGCTTGTGTATGTCGTCTAAAAAAAAGATTTCACAATTATGCTTTTAGTTGGTTGCAGTGAATCATCGAATATACTTATATTCGATACCATACTACTCGACTCAGGTCCACTTACTAAAAAAGAACAACAATAAAACAATAACAAAAATAATCATATGTTATTGAAAAGCAGAACAGCAAGAGCGTTAATGTCAACATGTTCAAAACATAAAAACCCTCCATATACAAAATACTCTAATTACCATTTCCAAAGTACAGGTAAACCTGTACTTTGGAAATTTTATTGCCATTTACTTATATTGGCCTGAACCTCATTTATCTATGGGGAACAGTAATATTTTCTGAATAAAATATAACTAAGAGATTTTTCAGCACTATTCACTCTTTAAAAAATACTAACAATCCGCCCTCGCTTCGCTTCGGTTTCAGCCTTACCCGCGTAATTACCGTTCCCGGGACAATACCGGGATAAAATATAGCTAATGTTACTCCGTAATATTATATCTTGCCATAGGTGAAAGAATTTTTGAATCGATTCGATGGTTTAAGCGTAAATGCGTAACCAAAAACAAACTCACTTTCGCATTTATAATATTAGTAAGGATTATCTATATAGGGAATATCATTTATAATATGAATTAATATTTATGTGCACTAGTCGAGGACACGGGTAGACAGTTTCAACTTTGCGTCACACCATCCACAATGCCTAACCTCGCCTAACCTAACCTTTACAAAACTTCAGCTTCCATACCGAATAAATATAGATACAATAATTACATTGGGCAGCGCTGCAGTCCCTTCGGCATTGCCAAATTGAGTATCGATACAATGAAGTGCTGAAGTGTTTGTATCGACACGCTACTATGTCGGTCCGCATCCGGGATAAGAGTACGAAACCAATCCAGTTGCAGAGAGGTGCGAGACAGGCAGACGTCATTTCTCCGAAACTGTTCACCACTGCGCTGGAAGATGTCATGAAACTCTTAGACTGGACCAGACTCCGTATCAACATCAACGGTGAATACATCACTCACCTTTGATTTGCTGATGATATCGTAGTCAGAATCCCTAGAGGACCTTAGCACTATGCTTAATGACTTGTAGATCACTATGTTTACCTAGGATAAGCAGTCCAGTTGGATAGACCCAATTTTGAGATAGAGGTCAGCCGACGAATCAGCAGCATTCGGGAAACTTAAGTGTATATTACCAGCGATAACATACGGCACTTAAACGTGGTTACTAAAAGCTCAAAATCGCTCAACGAGCCATGGCTATGCTTAATATTTCTCTACGTGTTAAAACCCGGAATACGGCAATCCGTAGAAGAACGGATGTAACCGACATAGTCCACAGAATTAGTTCATTCAAATGACAATGGATAGATCACATGAATCGACAACCGTTGGGGAAGAAAAGTTCTCGAATGGCGACCACGAATCGGACGACGCAGCGTAGGATGACCCCCTACTAGGTGGACTGACGACATCTTGAAAGTCACAGGGAATGCGTTGGATGCAAGCGGAACAGGACCGTTCCGAGTGGAATTCTCGTGGGGAGGCCTATGTTGTGGACGTCAATAGGCTGATGAATGGATAGAACTACATTGTTTCTTTTTGCTGTTGAATATTCAGTCAATTTGGATTTTCTCTTCTGCATTGCTTAGAAGAATGAAAAGAAATATCTAATCTATGCTTTCATTCCATTTCATTGTTAACATCAATATGCAATTTATTATAACATATTTTGTTTGAACGCTGAAAGACACCATTTTTTTTTTATTAATATCAAAATAGTCCAGGTGATAAAATACTAATATAATAAAAAGCTTATCCTTAATTTATAATATAATAAAAAATAAGTTTCAATAATTTTTGTCAATTATGGTATCATAATTGACAAAGTTAGTTTAGTCATCAGCTATTTTTTTAATCAAATTTTTTATCAGCCTCGAAAAAATATGTTCGAGGTATAATTTTTAAGATATTTGCAGAAAAAGCAAATGGTTTTGTTTTCATAAATCTCCTAAGATGTAATTTAGAACTTAAACATATTTCTTCGAGGCTGATAAAAAAACGAGATTAAAAAGCACTTAATTACTAGATTAAGCATTTTATAAAAAAATCTGATATATAATTCCGTCATTTTAATTTTTTTTTGTGCTTATAATCACATGCTCTTTGTCCTCGAAATGGTAAACAGAGGAAAGGACAGAACAGTTTGGACCTCCGAAACTACATTTTCCAAAAATTTAAGCCCATAGACATTGAAAAACTTTAAGATTCAAACTGTCCCTAAACAATTTCATAATACAATGAAAATGTATATAGATGGCTATTCAGATGTAGTTTGGGTAGTATATGGTGGTAAACATAAAATAAAATACTTATGAGGCTTTCCTTATAGCATTATCACCCCAGGACCATTGCCAAAAAAAGGCGCTATAATTTCATCATCATCATTTCAGCCTATTGCCGTCCACTGCTGGACGTAGGCCTCCCTCATGTTACGCCACAATGTGCGGTACTGTGCCGCCTGCATCCAACGACGCCCAGCAACTTTCACTAGGTCATCGGTCCACCTAGTGGGGGGCGTCCTACACTGCGTCGTCCCATACGTGGTCGCCACTCGAGAACCTTTCTTCCCCAGCAGTTGTCGGTTCGTCGAGCGATGTGGCCTGCCCATTGCCACTTCAGCGTGCTAATTCTTCGTGCTATGTTGGTTACACCCGTTCTTCTGCGGCTTTCCGTATTCCGGATTCTATCTCGCAGAGAAATCCCGAGCATAGCCCCCTCCATAGCACGCTGAGCGACTTTGAGCCTTGTTATGAGGCCTACATTTAGGGACCACGTTTCCGTGGCGTAAGTCATCACTGGTAACACACACTGGTCGTAGACCTGTGGTTTCAGACACTGAGGTATGTTGGACGAGAAGATTCTCTTAAGTTTCCCGAACGCTGCCCAACCGAGTTGGATTCATCGCCTGATCTCTTTCTCGAAATTGGATCTACCTAACTGGACTGTTTGTCCTAGGTAAACATAGTGATCGACAACTTCGAGAATCGCATTGCCAACTAGGACCGGTACAGGAATGACATGGGCATTTGACGTGACTTTCGTCTTGTCCATGTTCATTCGTAAACCCACTAGTTGGGATACCCTGCTGAGATCATTGAGCATTGTGCCAAGGTCCTCCATGGATTCTGTCATAACGACGATATCGTCTACAAATTGAAGGTGAGTGGTGTATTCGCCGTTAATGTTGATGCCGAGTCCAGTCCAGTCTAAGAGCTTGAATACATCTTCCAGTGCAGTGGTGAACAGTTTCGGAGAGATGACATCTCCTTGTCTCACGCCTTTCTGCAACTGGATCGGTTTCGTTCTCTTATCCCGGATACGGACTGACATTGTGGTGTTCCTATACAAACACTTCAGCACTTCGATATAGCAATGGTCGATTTGGCACCGCTGAAGGGACTGCAGCACCGCCCAAGTTTCGACTGAATCAAAGGCTTTCTCATAGTCCACAAACGCTAAGCACAGGGGCCGATTATACTCCTCGGTCTTTTGTATAATCTGCCGAAGCGTGAGGATATGATCTATGGTGCTATAGCCTTTTCAAAAGCCGGCTTGTTCGGGCGGCTGGAAGTCATCCAGCTTGCACGTGAGTCGATTGGTAATGACCCTCGAAACAACTTATAAACGTGGCTCAGGAGTGAGATGGGTCTGTAGTGTATCCTATATATGCGTGTGTGTGTTTAGTATATAAGTTACATATAAGTACATGTATCCCCTATATAAGCCAACACTATTGAATAAACGAACAGTTATTATACAGCAGTCAGATCGTGTTATTGCATCCCAACGCCCAACCTTACATGGCGACCCTGCCATGTTTGGTGGAGCAGTTTCGGGTTACAATTCGCTTGCGTGTGACATACGAACTTTGATCTTCAGTGTACAATAAAGTCAAAATAATTATTAAAACAAAAAATTACCGATTAGACGGCTCAGTACTTACCGAGGTTCGACGAAAATGGTGTCGACAGTTCAACGCCGAGAACAATGTTATTACGAAGTTATTTCTAGAAGAGAGTTGAGAGAAGAAAGAGAACTGTTAATAAAAGTTATTTCAACAAGAGGACAGTGCGATGAGCACCTCCCGCACTGCCCTCGAGACTAGGCGAGCAGGTCGTAGTCGAGACACTACACGATGTTAAAGCGACTCCAAGGTCAAAAATACACCAAATAAGTGACTGTCAAACAAGAAATTAAAACGGCAGACAAAAGTGACGATTTTGTGACGCCCAGAAAAACTACTAGTTTGGATCAAAATCACAACGAGGTAAATAATCTCATTTTAATGTGTTTGCTATAGAGGTCAGCAATAAAATAGCCGAAATGAAAAAATATTCACGTGCTAAATTATAAGATTACCACAAATGACATACTATGTACTGAGCCGAAGAAATTTTTCCGTGACTAATTTGCAAGTAATAGTACATGTTATATTCATTTATATATAGATAAATATAATTTTTCACATTTAATCGACACGGGCCTCCAGTAGTGCCATAAAATATAAACATATTCCTGAATTATATGGTTATTTAACACTTAGTGATTGTTATGAATTACCAGGAGCTATAATGAAACTTAATTTTTTTTTTCGATATCCTACCATATAAGGCACATGCTATCTTAGGATAAGATTTTCCTATGCAATTTAATGCTAATGAATCATTATATACCAAGACCAACTAACTTGACAAAGAATTTTATCTATTATCATTTTATCTACTCGTAAGTAGAGGACAAAGAAGACAAGATTCTTGTAATCATACTTCTGTAGCTGAGATTACTAAAAACATTTGGACTGATCACCCAAGAGTTATAGAAATGTTAAAACTAGCAAAGGATTACACAGAATTAGTATTCGTGGACGAGGAAGAATGGAAAAGAAAAAGAAGTGCGTGTTACTAGAGCGCAGAGATTATGCGTATTCGTCGTTATATCGTGCAATAATTGTGAAACTGTTTTCTTTATCACAGCGTACACGAGCTGTCTCTGTGAGAGAAATGGAATTATTGTGTGCGTATATTAAAATAAAAGTGTATATGTAATGAAATATGAAAATAATATCGAAGTAATGAAAGAGCTACATAGCTCAATATATGTATAAGAAAACAGCCTGAGTGGTCCGGACCCCGCTTATGCGTAATTAAAGGCGTTAAAAGAATTATAGACAATGATACAAAGAGAGTTATTATAAATGATTATCACGTCCTTTGGAAAGAGATGATTAAGAGATGATTTAATACTCGTGAAAAACGAAAGTGGAGACAAATAATTCCAAATGTTTATAAGAGGCCATACTTAATTATGAAAGATGTTGCGCCAAATGTTGAAATATTACGAGATAATAAATGATTTAATACATAAGAATAGAACTAAGTTATATCATATATGTAATTTTACTTTCTTTTACTGTTATACATGTGCATATTTACATGTCTTTTTTTTCATTATGTTTAGTTTAGTTTTGTGCTAAATATACTCTTTATAAAAATGTTATATTTTTAGTTATAAGAAAATTAGTTTAGCGTATTAATTTTCCTAATAAATAAATATGAATATAAATTTGGGATATACTGTAATTGTATGTCATGATTAGTTTTATAAAAGTATGTTTTTAATCAAGAAAAAAAAATGCGTTTATTTTATTAATTGTGTTTATTAATTGTTTAATAAATAAATATGAATATTTTAAGATATAATATGTAATTGCATGTCATGTTTAGTTATATGCGTATCATAAAATAATGTTATAATGAACAAAAAAAAATGTGTTTATTTTACACTTTTTTTTTCTATTTTTGGATGGGCGTGTAGTGTATCCTATATATGCGTGTGTGTGTTTAGTATATAAGTTACATATAACTACATGTATCCCCTATATAAGCCAACACTATTGAATAAACGAACAGTTATTATACAGCAGTCAGATCGTGTTATTGCATCCCAACGCCCAACCTTACAGGTCTGTAGTTCTTTAAAAGAGCTTTCTAAGAGAAGGGTGATCCTTCTTGAAGAACAGCACCACCACACTCCTGGTCCACGACTCTGGAACGTCGCCCCTAAGGATAACGGAATTAAATAGCTTCTGAAGGGCTATTAAGACCGGCTTGCCGCCCGCCTTCAGAAGCTCTGCCGTAATTCCGTCATCTCCCGGTGCCTTAACGTTAGGTTAGGTTAGGTAGTTGTTTGAGAGCCATTCTGATCTCGTACAAGCTGATGTCCGGGATTTCTTCGGTATAGTGCCGAGTTAGCGTGGATGTGGGATCTTGGACCAAGCCGACAACAGGATTTTGGAATGATTTATATAACTGTCCATAGAACCTTTCGACCTCTTCCAAGATCTCACTTTGCGATGAAATGACAGTGCCGTCATCGGTCTTTAGCTTAGTCATTTGGCTTTGCCCAATAGACAGATCTTGTGCGAACACTTTCGAGCCACGATTCCGCTCTATCGCTTCTTTAATACGGAACGTATTAAATCGGCGAATATCGCGACGCACAGACCTGGAGATCTGCCTATTTAGCTGCCTATGTTTGGACCAATCGGCTGAAGACTGCACTGTCACTGTCTCCGCTCTATGAGCTCGAGAGTCTGGTCAGAAAGTTTTTTAGGTCTATTGACGCGGTGAGTCTTGAAAAATTTCGACCCAACCGCGTGAATAGTTTCCACGAGTTCGGAGATTCGCACTCAGACATTGGAAGCGATTGTGTAGTTCGAGTTGAAAGCTTTCGAGGTTCTGGTATTGGACAGATGTAGGTCGGAGTGTAGACTTCATCAAGCGTGACCGCTCGACTTTTATATGGATATTCAATGTACCTCGTACCATCCGGTGATCGCTCCCAGTTTTAATCCTGCTGATCACTGAGACATCATTGAATATCTGTCGTTTGTCTGACAAGATGAAGTCTACCTCATTTTTGAATCATCGGGGCTAATCCAGGTCCATTTCCATTGTGGCTGCTTCTTGAAGAAGGAATTCATCATAAAGAGGCTTGCCTTCTCCAGAAAATCAGCCAGTTTCTGGCCCCTCTGGTTTCTCTGTCCATATCCATGTTTCTCCACTCTCAACTCATCATCACTCCCTTTGCCTAGTTTCGCGTTAAAGTCTCCCATAACCACCGTGAAGTGGGTTTTGGACGCAAGTGGGTTTTGGATGCGTGTATGGCTTTCGAGATATCCTCGTAAAATGCCTCCATCTTGTCGTCGGAGTATGTCGAGGTCGGTGCGTATACCTGTATAACCTTCAGCGAATACCTCTTAGTAATTCTGAGTATAAGGTACGCTATCCTTGTCGACACACTCTCGATCCTCTCCACATTGTCTACGAGAGACTTACCTTGGGACGGGTGATCGCCCTCCCGGTAGGCGAGCAAGTTTCCAGACTGGAGGATTATCGTGCCCTCGCCCTCTCTTCGCACCTCTGATAATCCTACAATGTCCCAGCGGATTTTGCTCAATTCCTCTTCCAGCTCGATGACCCTCTCGTCAGTCCTGAGTCTCCGAATGTTGTGTGTTACCAGGGCCAAGGGTCGTTTTTGTTTGTAGCCGGATCGCTGCCGGAGATTCCTCGCACCCCCCCGCTCCACCACTACTGGGCCCGCCACCAAAATGAGCCCGTAGGGTACCGGAGCCGCCGTGACTGGGGGCCATTTTTTCATTGTACGCCATTTTTGAGAGGGGATATTGCCGTAATCGCCACGCTTGGCAGGTGGGTTGGCGATCGCAGTTTAGATGTTATACGTTTCTCAGGAGGGAGCTGCTGCCCACTCTCCTGGTGAACCCTCAGCCGATTTTTACGACTCCCACGGGCAAGTAAGGGGTGGCGACACATGTATTCTCAACCCGTCGCCACACGGACAATATACTATAATTTATTGCAATTAAATAAAACACTAAATATCACACAGTTATTTAATGAAATAACAAATCTACAAACGATCCTACAATACCCGAAGCTACATTTACTTGATCTGCTCTTGAGTGCTTGTTTTTAAATATATCTCTATCCGGAAAACGGATATGTGAGTTAGGCTTTAATGTCGTTACACGTTCATCGGCATAAGTGGGTCTTACTGGTTGATAACCTACTACATGACCAAGCGCTCCACCAACTAATCCTGGGTTATAGGTTGCTTGAGGATTATCGTAGATGTTTTCATGCACAGGTTTTATATAATCTGTAAGAAAAGTATACTTGTTTAATAATCATCATCACAACTCATATACGTCCCAGTGCTGGGCTCGAGCCTCCTCCATAATAGGAGGCAAATTGACCTTACTATACCATGCTGGTCCGACAGGCAGTAGGCAAAAGTCTAATCTAAGTAATTATTTACCTTTATAACGTCATTGACTATATCAATGATTTTACAGACCATAATTATATGAAATGATTTTTTTTGGGGCTGGTCCATGGTCACCTCGCTCGCCGCCCGACTTCGTCCGGGGCGACAGAGGGGCACCGCTCGGCCCCATGACTCAACCGTGGCACGTCGCCGTCGTCGTTGGGCCGACCACCGGTGCAGAGTTCTTTGTCTGCAGTGGTCGGCCCGACGGAATAACCCTGCGGAGTACCGTTTCCTCTCGACGTTCTCCCCTCGGAGACGTCGGTCGCCGTCACGCGGTGGGCCTCTCGACGGGTGACGGACTAAATCCCCGATCTAGTCACCCGGCTAGGACGGCAGCGTGTGCAGGTAATCGTGCCTGCGCCGCCCCAGTCGCCGGCGCCGGACCGGGTCATCGTGGAGGCGTAACTCTCGCGCGCGCTCCGCCGCCTTCTTCCCCGAGATTACTGTCTATGACATTGCAAGCTTTATATATTAAGACTTCACTATGACATATTTGTGCTGTGTGGTAGCAGCTTCGAATACTACCAACCCTTGCTTTGCTCGTGGGTGTCGTAAAAGACGACTAAGAGCCCTAGATTGACCCGGACCAACTTCATCTGGTACCAT
This sequence comes from Lymantria dispar, assembly GCA_032191425.1. Classification (NCBI taxonomy): domain Eukaryota; kingdom Metazoa; phylum Arthropoda; class Insecta; order Lepidoptera; family Erebidae; genus Lymantria; species Lymantria dispar. Next base: position 21,035,986 of record CM063449.1, read on the forward strand.
TTGGGTCAACGATTACATTCCCAAGGAGGGTTGACGTCAGGCAGGCGGTCGGTCATAAAAGTCATTGCCGAAACTTTTTGCAATATGTCAAAACAGATGACATATTGCGTCGACCCCAAGTAATTGGGATAAGAGCAAGATGATGATGATGATGACTTCACTATGACATATTTCTCATTTTTCTTCATCATGGAGTGATATGTTTGTTGGCTAAATGGGACGTAGATATACAATCTGTATACGTCCCTCGATTGAGCGTGAGACGCCTCCCCATCATCTCAGCTCAGGTGCGTCCCACTACTGGCCTATTCTACAGTGGGGCAGAAATTGACCTACTATACTATCACACGATATAAAGTTTTATTTCGAGTTTTCCTTTTCTTGCAATGATGTTGCAGGCAGAGGCCGGGGAGACTTGATATAGGGCTGACTTGATACATCGCTTGTATATTTTTTAAATATTTATGCTATTCAACCGCAGACTCATTCAGCATATGTACAGTTGAGCCAGTTAATTATCAAGAAGTAGTAGAGCAAAATGTAAGATTGAAAAGTTTACATTTATATATAGCATATATATAAATGAAAACTTTCGAATTTTAATAGAGTTCCGTTTGTAAACGCGCGTATCTATACCAATAAATAAAATTGGAGAGTCTGTTTGTAATGTCAAAATAATAGGCCTTTTTCATGCTCACGTGGTTATTTGCACTATATATGCCTAAAAATCATTTTATATTTTTTTTGTCTGTCTGTCTGTTTGTTCCGGATAATCTTCAAAACGGCTGGACCGATTTCAAAAATTCTTTCACCAATGGAAAGCTATAATATCAGGGGGTAAACTAGGGTATATTTTATCCCGGTATTCCCACGGGAACGGGAACTACGGTGATAAGGCGACAGAAACTGAAGCGAAGCGAGGGCGGGTTGCTAGTTCTGCAATAAAACAGTGCCTTTCACAACACGCATTACAAAATTGTTAAAGTTACCATAATGGGTTATTAGAGAATGAAATGCCCAATAAAACGTGACTTTCTAGTTTTTAAGACTGTTATTAAATTTAAATTCAAACCATTTATTATGTATAAACCCCTGCGGACAATTACATATTATCATAATTTTACATTGGCCCTTAAAATTACCACCGGATCGGAACGCAACCGCACTGAGAAGATCTGGCAAGAAACTTATTACAAGAAATTTTCTCGCACTCGATTCGCTTCGGTTTCAGTCGCCTTACGCGCATAGTTCCCGTTCCCGTGGGAATACCGGGATAAAATATAGCATAAGCTACTCCATATTTAGACAGTTATCTGGCAGTAAAATATTATCAAAATCAGTCAAACCGTTTCGAAGATTATGCCAAATAATCAGACAGACAAAACATTTTTAACTAGTTTTTAGGCATAAGTGTCGTGTAAATAACCGTGTGAGCATGAAAAAGCCCAGTATTTTGATATTATAAACAGATACTTCAATTTTATTTATTTGTATAGTATAAGTAGTTATTTAAATAAAATTACATACAACAACAAGCCTATCAATAGCTCAAGTATGGTGCCTTTCAAAAAATGGTATGATATTCAATTTCAATTTTCAATTCAATTCACAATTATAATGAAAAGATTATGGCTAGACCAAATCCCGCAAGCGGCACCTGATCACGAGTTAACCACTAGAGTAGCCATCATGTATGATTAAGTTTTCGTTTAGAAATAAATGCGTAACAAGTAATGTACATATTAGGAGAAATAAATATATTTGTCAATTCTATATTTAGAGAGATAAATTTAAGTATTCGTCCTACCTAAAAATAGAGGATAAAATAATTATTTAGATACTTACTAGATGGATGATGTTGATTTTGAGGCTGGTAAACGTTGGATGCAAAAATACCTCCTGAATGAAATGGAGGTTTTGTTGGAGGGTAAGTTGGTCTGTGTGGTCTGATAGTCGTCGGCTGGTACGGAGGTTTTCCTGGTCTATTTGCAGCCGGATAGTAGTTATCTGGGCTATTGTTATTACCAAATAAGAAACGATTCCGCCTGTTGTTATTTACCTTGTTATGACCACCCGGTGTTACTGAAATAGTTTTAAGAAAATTAAACGAATAGCTTTACTTTTCACTACGTTCTACAAGGACAAATTTAACTTTTCAAAACCTTTATAAATGAAGTATTCATCGAATCGCCTACTATCTTTCAGATTCATTAAGCGATCGAGAATCGATAGCAAAATTACAAAAGTTTTTAGTTATATTGAAATTTGTGGACATCATTAACATATTTAAGTAAGAAACGTCTTGAAATATAGGTGACTATAGGCGTTTATTTGCATCGCAAAAAAAATATTACAGGGATTACTGTTCAAAATTATCCTTTAAATGAATATATAATGACACGACACGATATACTTGTAAAGCAAGCTTTTTAATTTCACCTATAAATTAAACCTGCTATCTGTTACTAACTTGAACTAAGATCTGTCTCATCATAATCTTCTATTTCACCGCAGTCATCTGGATCATCTTCTTGTGGTTGCTCCTGCAGCTCGTCAAGATTATTTACGGCCAATGGTCTTGGTCGCCCCGGTGTAAATAGGCCGTAAATCAAACCTAAAGTACGAGGTCTACTCTGTTCCCAACTGGCCGAGCGTCGATATGGCGCTACTTTATTCGTAGGACACAAAGACTGGTTTACAGTCACTGCTTTCAGTTGAACAATGAGTAAAAAAACCTAAAATAACAAATATTATAATGACAACATTAAGTAATTATGTAACGTTATACAGGACAACAAAGAAATTTAAAGCTAACTAAATCTTAAAATGCTCACATACCATTGTAACGACGAAATATAATTTCATTATGATATCCATATCACCGAACTTCTTAAATATATTTCATTAAAATATATATATGTAGTCAAAGGAGATACTTTTCTCGTATAGGTCTCAATCATTTCTGAGAGAAGCCGTTAAGGATTTCTGTTACCACAACTCCAACTCGCCCACACAGCAGTGAAATGAGTTCTACATAATAAGCTTAGGCAATGACCTCTCTATATACGGAAATTGATTTTATCATACTAGTATCCTTAACAAAATGCAAAATTTGTTAATAAAAGTTGTCAAGTGCGCAAGAATCACAGACAGCATGTTATATCTAACACAGTGGACCCACGATAATCCGGCCCCTGTCTAATCCAACACCCCTTGTAATCCCACATGTCAATAATTATTGAATATTTTTTCGTCAATCTTTGCTAATGTAATGATTCTTATGAAATTTTGTGTGTATATTTAGTAGGTCTGAGAATAGGATGTAAATTATTTTTCATATCCCTAAGAGATAAGTGTGGTCCACCCCAATTTTTTTTTTTAATTTTTGAACATTTTTTTTATATACATATACTGGCATTAAAAATACATATAAGCCTCAATTTTCACCCGTCTACCACCAATCCCTATTTCTTTTATAGCGGTATCTAGACACGCGGCAGCGTGTCAAGCCAAGTTCAAACAAAGGAACTGGCTAGCCAGCGCCGAGTTATTACACGAACCACTTGGTGCCACTTTTGACCCTTCTATAACTCAAAACCTTTTTAACGTGAACACATAAAACTACGTGTGTTTAATTATATCCATAAGTACATCTAGAAGCCCAAATTTCATGAAGCTAGCTCAAACGGTTATAAAGATATGAAGGTTAAAAAGTCGTAAATTTTAGCACTGACCGACTGACTGACATCTAATACGTAAATCTAACCTATTTCCAGATGACCTAGAAGGATGAAATTTGGAATCCAGCTCGGCAATTATGTGTAAGCGTAGGAAAAAATCTAAAATACAAAAAGTTAAAAAATAGCGCGGGTCGCCATACAATTTTGTAGCGTTGGAACCTTTACAACCTTACAAGCAGATATTTGAACTATCCCAATATTATGTATTATTATATTATATTATTATATATTATATATTATTATTTCTATTATATATTTGCTATATAATAGAAATATAAAAATAAAATTAAGTAGTTTTCTTTACAAAAAGTAATGATATCCCACCAAAAACGTAAATGTAAAAAAGGAGAGCCAATTTCAATACAAAAATTATGCTTGGCTATGGGCATCGCCGCAAAAATAATGGAGATCTAAATGAGTGCCAACTTCTATGCAAAATCCAAATATGTATTTATAGGAACACAATAACATTATAAACAAGTATTAAACTATATTTCTTTGCTTTATTGGATATCTATAACAAATGCTGTTATTTAAAAAAAATGTGAGGTCTTAAAGTAAACTTGGCCAATTTATATCAGAATTAAAAATATATGTTGAATAACATATATATGTTGAATAACTTTATAAAATGACTGATGTAATGATTGTTTCTATAAATACATATTTAGATTTTGCATAGAACTTGGCACTCATTTAGATCTCCATTCTTTTTGCGGCGAAGCCCACAGCCAAGCATAATTTTTGTATTGAAATTGGCTCTCCTTTTTTAAATTTATGTTTTTGGTGGGAAAGGTATTCTATTAATTTTCAGTTTTCGGTTGTCGATACCTGATCCATTATTAATCGAGCAATTATCCCCGCCAGACTTTAACCAGTGTTACTACTTCTCACCCAGCAAATAGAAAGGAGTAAGGATGAGAATGAAGCCAATCTCCTGTCTTTCTTAGTCAATAAGCTTTCCCTCGCTCACAGTTTTGTGGCATTAATACTGTTTGCGTATCTATCCAGATAGTGACACTTATACTTATCATTTTACTTACTCTCATGTTAGTTATATTCTCATAGTAAAAGTATCATCAATTTGCAGTGCCATAATTATTTATGCCCATTTTATTGAAACTTGCTGTTACAGGCAAAGAATTGACCCAGAATATCGGTCTTCTCTTTAGCGCTGTGAGCTAGACTTCCGTCATGTTTCTGTAGTGCTGGGAGATCGGACTGACAGAAGTTGCCTCGTGAAGACCTAGTGAGCGAAGAGAATGCAAGACTCCCAGCTCTCCAATCACTCATCAATTCTGCTAACCTGTTCAGCCTTGGCTTTGGAAATAGCCTTCTTAGTTGATATAGAAGCGGCATTAAATTGCCACCTCACCTCTTTGAAGTTAGGGTGTTGACAATTTTTGGGCCTATTCCAGTGGGGACTCGACAAATACATATATAGTGAATTTCAGCCAGATTTTCAGCAACCATAACATTTGGATCGCATAAGTACTTGTGGTGATATTCCTAGTGGTCTATACAGTTTGATGAATTCATCAAACAGTATGCAAGACCACTAGGAACGTCATTTATGTAATTGCAACGCAACTTTTGTTTTTTTCTTGCATTGCATCTTTATCAATGTAGTAACAGAATATGTAATATATAGAATTCCAATAAGGAATATAACTAGACGAATCTGTTTGACCACTACCACGATGGCGCATTGGACAAATAATTAAAATAATAACAAAATTATAACAAAAGAAGTTTTATTTAATTTAATTAATTACGTAACTTATAACGAAATTGTACTTAAATACAGTATTAGATACCGTATGTATATAATTATTTATTTGCTGATTTAAATAACAGTCATTTTTGTTCAGTATTAAGTCTCTATGTGCTAGGTTAAACATTAGATATTATCTGAAAATAAAAAAGGGGTAAAAATAGGTAGCTCGCCTATTATGATGTTCAATTCGATTTTGAATTGAAACTGAAATTGTTTTGAGCACCTACATCGATCTCAATTTTAAGATATAATCTTATCGAATATATAACAATTTTTTCATAACGTTGAACTTAACACACAGTAATTGTCTCAAAATCCCGTCCTTAGTTAACACGTTCGCTGCGTTACGGAAGTATTTCGCCATTTCGTAAGTTCTAGAGCAAGGCTAGACTGGTTTTGATGATTTTTTGTTGTGTTCCACTGATTTTAATAGTTTAGATTAATAATTGGACTCGATAAATGGCGCTGCGATCGATTTCAAGGATAATATATTTTTTTTTAGAACATTCTTGAAAAAAAACTTTAACGTGATAAGTTTTCACGCCCGTGTGGCCCTTAGACGTCAGGATTTGGAACAGTAAAATAAACTTTGTAACGTATAGCAGAAAACATAGATGCGGACAGTATTTATTTTGTACCGCACTGGCAGAAAGTCTATATCTATCGGCGCTGCAGCGAATGTATACAACTGTAAATAAATGCAAACCGATAATTTGAAATTCAGAAAAAGCTAAAGTCATAAATTAAATATTTTTGCTCAAGATTGGTAAACTTTTTGCATAATATCAAATCCTTATATAGTAACTTCTCGTATATCAAGTCACTATTACTTAATATGTGATTCCAAAGACTCGTGTTAATTTTTAATCTCGCAACAATGTAGGATGATATTTCTACTTTAAGAATCTAAAACTCAAACACTACAGTCAAGGACAGTTACATAACATATAACCTACTTAACAATTTGATATGTAAAGCAGTCGTTACCTTTTGTTAATGCTGAGCCTTCCTTATAAGATATTATTAGACATATTAATGTATATATGTTTATAGGCTCAACATCTTACCAAAAGGGTCGGCGCTAGAGGCAGTCAGGCCATTCAGTTTTAGGATATAGGCGCCTTAAGCGCCATCATATCCGTGGTACTGTACTGGTGCGCTTATTGTGTCTATGCATCTTTTTATTTATCAGCTTATTACCCAATTTTATTGTATGTCTTTGTTTTACTTTGCAAAGGAGGGAAATAGAATCATTCCAACTCTTCCTCCATTTAATTAGAATAGATTTTCGTTATATCTATTCTTATCACCCAGCCAGCATGAACCATATTGCCAAAAAACGAATGGTATAAAAACTCTGCCTCTCTCTCAGCCGTTCTAAGTGGCACTCTCGAGAGGAGGACTATACAGTAGACGTCTACGGATTTATTGGATGGATGGAAGCTCTGCCTAACATGCGACCGACCTCATGGTCCTTCTATTGCAGGATAACTGTTGCAAATCTGTTATTTGCCGCGGCTTCTACTACAGTACTATATTGTAAATTTTTTTCCTAGTCGCCTTACAATCCTTGTGGCAAAGTACACATTATGATTAGGGCTTTACGATGCGATACGAATGTTGTCTTTACTTGCCATCATATTAGAACGTTGTACGTTAGTTGTCTAAAATTAATGTTACATTTTTATCTAGTTATAATTAAAATATTACAATAATAACTACTATTACATAAATAGGTATATCGGCATATTATTCGTTTGACATAACAAAATTTAGTATTTGTTCCATAGCCTCAGGATTCTCTTCCGGCACCTGAAAAACCAAAATAAAATTACATATGTCGGTAAATATACTCACGATTGTATTTAATGGGCTTTATACCATATATTTTATTACTTAGGGAATGCTCATACTTCGTGCTTGTTTAAGGGGTCTTCAAAAATACTACACTTGCACAAAATGTGACCTCATTTTGTACTAAGAATGGTTGTCGAAGGGGGGCGGTAGATGAAAATTGTAAAAAGTAGGTCACGTGGTCCATACCACTGGTACCCATGTACCAGGTACAAGTTTCCCAAATTTCGACGCTATTGCTAGCACGATGATCACCGCAGAACTCATTTCCATCATTAATAAAATACGTGGTATAAATCCTATATCCGTAAATTTAGCTATTTTATGTGAGAACAATGTAAGAATACTATACTTTCTTTTCTCACGGATATCGTAAAAGTCGATTAAGGATATTACAGCTCATATACGACGCACTAGTGGGCTCGAGCCTGTGGAGGAGCCACATCTGAGGAATTGAGAGGCAACTCGACCCACTATACCTCGTCGGTCAAACATGTTGGTAAAGCGTTTAATTTCGTGTTTTCCTTCACTTGCATAGATGTTATTTAGATATTATAATCCCTTAGCCGTCTTTTATGACACTTAAGGGCAAAATGGGGGTGATCAACTGTATTCTAACTCCGGCACCACACGGATAAATGGATATAAGTATCAGCAAATAACATTACTACAAAGAAAGGGGCAAAGTCGAAATTCATCTGTCAACCGGTCTGACCAGTATGTTAGCTTAATTTCACTCCCATTATATAAAAAGTCGGTGCTCAATAATGTAAACATTATTAGGCGTAGGCGTACGTAATGATAGCAGTCAAACACCTTTACTTTTCTGTTAGAAACACATCTTGCACTAAGGAAATAAACCTCATATGGAAGGGGATATTACAACCATATTAACTCACATTCCCCAATTACACCCATACTGGGGACAACAATTTGTGGATCGCACAAACTATTGTCCGACGTGGGAATCGACCTTATGACACGTGACAAGTTAGGTCGTATCTCAACTATATATTATGCCACCATTGCAGTCATTTTGAGCTTATTGTAAAATTTATATTATACGGTTGATCTGTTTATTTGGATTGTCGGAATACTGTGTAAAAGAAGTCATTTATTTCCATTAAGTCTATTTATTTGCTTATAAATTTAATTCTTACCCAATGTCCAGCGCCAAAGACTGACCATAAACTTAAATTATCCGTGGTCTTATAAAAGCCATTTCCTTTGCCCACTATTGGTTTCCTTTCGGCCTTTGCAAATTCCTCAGCACCATACCAGTTTAACTTATGCACCCAATTGACAGCACCTACGAATTTCCATATTAGCAGACATAATCTTAGTTACTCAAACTAACTAACCAGGTGCAGCTTCTAAGTTTAATAATAAATTAAGTAAATTAAATTATTTATCCTGTATAAAACGCTTATTACACTACACGATATTCAGGGCCCTGAATCACTAGGGGTGCTCTATGTAATAATAATATTATATATATACATAAAATAAATACATGCTTAAATATATTAGACGTAGGTCGTTACGTTATTTTTAAGAAACATAACGAATTTAGTAACTTGGTCGACGTCACGTGTTTCAAAACTAGTGATTTTTGTAACGACTTATTTGTATACAGGTACTTTGATTGTTTGCATATTGTATGAATAGCTGCACTAACTATATACAGTTACACGCGAAACGAAAATAAATTTGTAGATACAGTTAAATCAATAAATTAACTTCCTTTCATAGTTTTTTCAGGCTGAGGACTCACTGCATTATATGTATTTACGATTGATTAGAGGTTATAATTAAACTATTACTTTAATTAAATTTGTATTAATGCAGACGTATTTAAAAGTAAAGTGATTGTATATACAATGATTATATTTACAGTTTATTTACACTTTTTTTTTTTTTATTGTCAACGGTGGCAAACGAGCAAGCAGCACACCTGATGGTAAGTGAAACTGCTGCACATGGACCTTTGCAATACCAGGGGCACAGCTAGGCCGCTGCCTACCGTGAAGGAAATACTCTTCTTAAACCTCGTTTAAAGAAGGACATGTCATAGCGCTCGGGAAACACAGCAGCAGGTAGTTCATTCCAGAGCTTGCACGTACATGGGAGAAATGATCGCTGGAAACGTACAGTTGAAGACCATAACGTTTCCAGGTGAAATGGATGAACCCTGCTACGATGTCGAGTGATACGTTGGTAGAATGGTGACGGTGGTACCAAGTCAAACAGTTCCTCGGTGCACTCCCCGTGAAAGTGTCAGTAGAATACACAGAGTGACCCAAAGTCTCTCCGCTGCTCCAGCGACTCCAATCTGTCCGTAAGATTGGGATCCCCGACGATTCGAACAGCCCGTCTTTGCAGGGAGTCAAGTGGGTCTAGCTGATATTTGGGCGCACCTGCCCAGAGATGAGAGCAGTACTCCACATGAGGACGAACTTGTGCTTTGTATAGCACAAGACGCTGTCTCGGTGTGAAGCACCGCCTGGCTCTGTTCAGGACACCCAACTTTTTGCTTGCCAATTTGGCTTTGTCCTCCAAATGACTCCCAAACTGATATATTTGATTTTGAGACTCTCCAGCCCAGCCTTCTCACCCGGGTCGTCGAGGACCTGTTCCCGCGGCGGGCGGAACACACGCCCCCGGTCATGGCTCCGCCAGACACTGACCGGGAGGCCGACGACGACAGTGTTCCGCCCATCACGGAACCCGAGATGGGAGTGGCGGTGGCGCGCATGTGCGCAAAGTCCACCGCCCCCGGGCCCGACGGTGTTCCTAACCGCGTGTTGGGCCTGGTCCTCGACCACCTGGGTCCCCGCCTCAGGGAGCTGTTCGACGCGTGTTTAGCGTCTGGACGGTTCCCTGGGTGCTGGAAGGAGAGAAGGCTGGTGCTCCTGCCGAAGCCAGGACGGTCTCCGGGGCCGCCTTCAGCCTACAGGCCTATCGTGCTGCTCGATGACACGGGCAAGCTACTGGAGAGGGTGGTAGCTGCCCGCATCGAGCGGCACCTCGTCGGCACGGGGCCCGATCTGTCGGACGCCCAGTTTGGGCTTAGGAGGGGTCGTTCGACGATCGCGGCTCTGTTGCGCCTGAGGGCCGTGGCGACTGAGGCCGTCACCGGTGGGGGAATGCTGTTGGCGGTGTCCCTAGACATCGCCAACGCATTCAATAGTCTGCCATTCAGCTGCATCAGGGAGGCGCTCCGGTATCACGGAGTGCCAGCTTACCTGAGGCGGCTAGTGGCAGACTATTTGGTGGGGCGCAGCGTCCTCTGTACCAACCGAGCAGGGGACGTTGTGCGAACGCCCATGACGTGCGGTGTCCCACAGGGGTCGGTCCTCGGACCCACCCTGTGGAACATCGGCTACGACTGGGCGTTGCGGGGGAGCCTCCCGCCCGGGCTGGGCGTGATTTGTTACGCCGACGACACGCTCGTCACAGCCCGCGGTGGGACGCTAGAAGAGGCGGTAAGCCTGGCGACCTATGGCACCGAAGAGGTCGTCAGGCGGATCGAGGCGCTGGGGTTGAGGGTCGCCCTGGACAAGACAGAGGCCCTCTTGTTCCATGGGCGCCTTATGAGCCCTCCCATCGGCGTCTCGATTACTGTCCGATCGGTTGACATCAACATCCGGGTCCATATGAGGTACTTGGGCCTGGTGCTCGACGGGCAATGGTGGTTCCGGGAGCATTTCCGCAGGCTCGCTCCGCGGCTCGTCGGCGCAGCGTCCGCCCTATCGTGGTTTATGCCGAACGTGGGCGGACCGAGCGCTACGTGCCGACGGCTGTACACGGGGGTCATCCGGTCGATGGCCCTGTACGGCGCACCGGTGTGGGCGGGGTCCTTGACCGTCCGACTTAGGGCCCTTCTGTGGCGACCACAGAGGGTCATGGCGGTCAGGGCCATCCGCGGATACCGCACTGTGGCGACGGAGGCAGCGTGCCTATTGGCCGGGACTCCCCCGTGGGACCTGGAGGCGGAGATGCTCGCCGGATTGTATCGGCGGGTGACGGGGGTGCGAGCGGAGGGCGGTGAGATCTCGTTAAGGGAGCTCACCGCCTGGCGCGTCGACGCCCGCCGAGACGTCATTGCCCGTTGGGCAGTCCGGCTGGAGAGGCCTCGGTTCGGGGTGCGAACCGTGGAGGCCTTCCGGCCGGTGCTGATGCAGTGGCTGGAAAAGCGGCACGGAGTGCTCTCCTTCCGACTAGTGCAGGTGTTGACGGGGCACGGGAGCTTCGCCAAATACCTGCAGAGGGTCGTAAGGAGGGAGAGTACACCGTCCTGCTACCACTGCGATTGCCACGAGGACACGGCGCGCCACACGCTCGAGGCCTGCGCGGCTTGGGCAGTGCTGCGCCGTGAACTCGTCGCAATCATCGGTGCCGACCTGACGCTGCCGGCCATCGCTAGGGCGATGGTCGACAGCGTCGGGAATTGGGACGCGGTCGCAGCCTTCTGCGAGACAGTGATCTCGCAGAACGAGGCGGCGGATCGTCTGCGCGTGGAGCGCAGCCTCGATGAGGAGATCCGCCGCCGGCGACTGGGGCGGCGTAGGCGCAACTATCTGCGCCTCATGCCGCCCTAGCCGAGGCCGCGGGTGACGTGACCGGGGATTAGTCCGTCACCCGCCGAGAGGCCGACCGCGTGAGGAAAGACCGACGTCCTCCCCGAGGGGGGGACGTCGGTCGATGGGAGGGTACCCCGTGTATCCTCGGGGGTATTCCGTCGGGCCGACCACTGACGACAAGTAAACCTGCTCCGGTGGTCGGCCCAACGACGAAGGCGAGGTGGTTTTCGGGTGGGTTGCGGGAGTTGCGTGCTTAAGCCCCTCTGTCGCCCCGGACGGAGTGGTGCGGAGGCGCGCCGCCGCAGACCACCCAAAAAAAAAAAAAACTGATATATTTACAGTTTTTTTCACTGTTATATGCACTTTATAATGTATGATGTTTTTATTAGTAAAACAACAATCTAAAACAATAAATAAATTAAATTCTTTACTTTAAATTCAAATTTCAAAGTAACACTCGCTTCGTTTTCCGCAACGTCAAGCCGTTGAAATTACTTATAAACAAAAATCACTCTATTATATTTTACGTATGAAAATTAAAGGTATAAAATGTATTGTTACGCTGTTTGGTCTTTGTTGCATACCACGGCACGTAAGTGTTTGGTATTTGGTCGGATTACTTCGAATAATCGAATGACACGAAAGTCATTCGATTAGCTATCTCGCTCGCTCGCTCGGCCGCGATGCGAAAGAAATGTACTTAGCGTAATCAACGTTGTGTGGTCGGCTCTTTCTCGCTCGCTCGATTATAATACTGTTATCCCTATTCCGTGAGTCGTGTTAAGTATAACGTAGTTATAAAAATCACCTCTTTTACTTGTCGACTCGTAAATAGTGATTGTTACATGTCGCGTAATGGGTTATTGTAACTAATGACGTGAAATAACGCTCATGTCTAAAATATATACATAAATCAGTCCTAAGCATGTAAAGGAGGAAGGATCGTTTTTATTTTAGGAACAAACACTGAAACCACTTCTAAACATTATTCCTAAAGAATGGTTGTTTCCCCTTTTTTCTCATATTACAGCACAACAGGCTGTTATTTTGGAACAGTTTTCTGAAACTGTTATTTCGCTAAAACTGAAACCGGTGAAACAGGTCTCACAATTTAGCTGTTGTAGAGCACCCCTAGTGATTCAGGGCCCTGAATATCGTGTAGTGTAATAAGCCTTTAAGGGACTTAAACAGAATAAATGATTTAATAGGTATAGGTACTATACACATTTAATATACAATAAGAGCATTTACATATTCCTGATGATTACGCGAGTATATACATTGTAAATAAAACTATTTTACGGATTTTATCGTGTTTGTATTTGATTTTTGATTGCCCGACGTTTCGAACACTTTACAGCGCTAAAATCCGTAAAATAGTTTTATTACGCGATAAAATTCATAAAAGAGTATCATTTACATTTCAACAAATTTTCATTTTATTGGAAATTAATCGAATAATCTACCACCGGATTGGAAAGCTGCCACAAACTGAGAAGATCCAGCAATAAACTCAACTGACTTGTCATTAAAGCACTTCTCTTAAAAGAAATACATATTATGTATAGATACAACATGTAGCGCTAGCTCCAGTCTTTGTCAGTTGCGACGAGGACACGGCGCAGCACACGCTCGAGGAGTGTGCTGCATGGGAGGGGGATCGCCGTGAACTCGTCGCAATTATCGGTGCCGACCTGGCGCTGCCGACCATCGCCAGGGAGATGCTCGTCAGCGTCAGGAACTGGGACGCGGTCGCCGCCTTCTGTGAGGCCGTTATCTCGCGGAAGGAGGCGGCGGATCGTGTGCGAGTAGAGCTCCTATTCGGCGAAACGTTCCGCCGCCGGCGACTCGGGCGGCGCAGGCACGAGTATCTGCGCCTAATGCCGCCCTAGCCGAGGCCGCGGGTGATCGGACCGGGGAATTGTCCGTCACCCGCAGTGTGGCTAACCGCACGACGGCGACCGACGTCCCAGGACGTCGAGAGGTGAGGGTACCTGAAAGGGTATTCTGTCGGCCGACCACTGACGACAAGTCACATCTGCTCCGGTGGTCGGCCCAACAACGAGGTGACGTGGGTACGGGTGGGTTATGGGCCTGCGCGCCGTCCTTTCATCGCCCCGGACGGACTGGACCGCGCGTGCGCTTACCATAGCCCACCCATAAAAAAAAAAAAGCTCCAGTCTTTGTTGTTTTGTTTTTCTAAATATAATAAAAACCAAAATAAATCTAGTTGGAGTAGGTACACAAAACTTACCAACTAATGGAGTGACGACATCCAAATTACCGTTGTAAACAGCTACTTTCAAATTGGTATTATTCAAGATTTCCTCCACTGAAATATGAAATAAAATATCAACACCGCCCTTTATCTTACTCGTGAGTGTTGTAAAAGAGGACCAAGGGGTATACTACATATTTATAGAACATCTAAGCAAGATGTTAGCTGAAATGATGATGATGAATGTTCTCAAATTTTGATATGCTACTATATTCTCGTAATACGCAGTTATACGTATCTTATATTACCGAACTGTCCTCAGAAATGATTACACATCATCATTATACCCTTATCCTAATTTCTGATGTTTTTTTTTTATTGCAAACTGTGGCAAACGAGCAAACAGTACACCTGATGGTAAGTGTTGCTGCCGCTCATGGACCTTCGCAAGGCCGCTGCCTACCGCGAAGAAAGTGAAGAGGGTGTGAATGCGTGCAATAAGGTTTGGTGATACTAAAGGCATCATTAAAACCCACCACACGCAAACACCTTCAGAAAGTTGGGCTTCCGGCTCTCTCGCTCACCGAACGAAGCGCGGTAACGAACTGCTACTACTAAGAGTCGACTAAGTATGTACTCTTCCTTCATAGTACTTATATATTGAAAAAGTTGTTTCGTGTGGTGACAGAGTAAGGACACAATTCACCAACCCTAACCTACCCGTGCGTGTCATAAATGGCGACTAAGGGACATCAGGCCCGCTGTAAGCGGGCGCGCAACGCGTGCACAGCACGCGGGTGGCACGTCCAGGGGGGCGGCAAATCGAGCGACTCATCACGTAATTCATGTGATGAATACCCCTTGTATTCCGCCGGGTCGACCAGTGAAAAAATGGAATTCGGCACCGGTGGTCAGCCCAACGACGAAGGCGACGTACTCATTGGGTTATTGCGCATGTTACGGGGCAGCGCGTCGTCCCTCTGTCGCCACGGACGAAGCCGGGCAGCGGGTGCGCTTACCATAGCCCACCCTAAAAAAAAAGTTCTAAAAGTTCGTCTAGAAAAGGCGGCATGCCTGGCTACTCTCGGTAGCGAAGAGATTGTCAGGCGGATCGAGGCGCTGGTTGCAATCATCGGCCCCAACCTATTGCTCTGACCATCGCTAGGAAGATGCCCAACAGTGTCATAAACTGAGACGCGGTCGCGTCCTTCTGGGAGGCAGTCATCTCACCAGAGGAGGCGGCGGACCATGTGCGAGAGGAACTCCTCTAGGATCACGATCCGCCACCAGCGACTCAGGCGGCGCAGGCGCGAGTACCTGCTCCTGATGCCATCCTAGCCGAGAGCGCGGGTGACTGGACCAGGGATTACTCCATCACCCGCAGAGAGTATGACCGCGCAAAGGCGACCGATGTCACGGGAGAGGCGTTATTGTTTCATGGGCCTAGCAACGATCCACCCGCTGGGGCCTCAATCACCGTCAAATCAGTCCCCATCAACATTAGCTCAGCTCAGATGTGTCTGGTCCTCGACGGGCGATGGTGGTTCAGGTAGCATTTCCACCAACTTACTCCGCGGTTTGTCGGCGTGGTGTCCGCCCTTTCGTGGCTCATGCCAAATGGGGGCGGACCCAGCGCTACGTGCCGACGGCTATACGTGGAGGTGGTTCGGTCCACGGCCCTAGTCAATTCATCATCATCATTTCAACTCATATTCTCTCTCTTATTGTTAGGTTTGGACCTCCTGCACAATGAAAGGAAAAAGACCAAGTACATCACGCCGGTGAGAAGTATCCAAACCTTATACCAAATAGGTTTGTTTTTGAGTTTTCCTTTTCTCGTAGTGAGTTTGGGTATTTATTTTCCACATCGATAATCTCCAATAGGTATCCTATTTCTATTTCCCATATTCAAATAATCTCGATTTCTCATATTATCTCACATCTTTATATATAAAAATGTCTTTTGTTTGGATTTTTATTCCATATCACATGCTCCAAACAATTATATAAACTATTTCACGTTATATCTACAAGACTTGCGAGACTCTTTCAAGACCGCGTTTGCAGTACCAAATACTTAGTCATTTTGGTCTTGCTTTCGAGTAAACTGTTCTTAAAATTTTAAATACCTACAAAGTAAACGATTAAAATAGACAAACATACAGAATACTGTTGAAGGCCAAAGGAAGTCTTCCGTAATAGAATCGTGAGCTTTAATGGATAAAAATTGCCAATCTCTCGTTTGATTCACCCCGGCCAATGTTGGTTTTATATACATATTTATCTTATCACCCAATTCTTCAAGTGCTGGGTAAGGACTGTCACCATAAACATTATTGAAGTTGATGAATTGATCCTCATTCAGAATACTTAATAAACGAGACTGCAATGAATGAGCAGTAACCATATCCCGATTGTCTAAGCTTCGCACCAATCTCTTAGTTATTATTGAAGCTCTTATATATACACTTCTATCAATAGCTCCCTGAAAAGATTGTTTTAATTATATAGTTGATAGATTTAAGCAGTAAATTTTTATTTCAGAACTATTTTACTATTATACTTACCATATAATACAAAAATCGAGCTTGCGCTGCAATGCTCGCTTTAGGATTTACCCACCCATCACCAATTCCTATTCCTTTTAAATTCATTTTCAAGCTCTTTTTTTCTATTGCCTAAAAAAATAAGTAATAGTTGAATAAGCTATAACAAAATGGCTAACAGAATAAGATCTTCAAATACCTAAGTGGATTCTTATTTCATGTAGCCAGTATAAATATTGCAAGAATAGAAAAGTTACCAAAGAATTAAAGTAAATTAAATTACAATACCTAGTTCTTAGATATAAAATAATAAATAATCATAATAAGGGAACGTACTCGTACTACGTGACCCATTTACAATTTTCAACCATATCGCCGCCTAAACCCATTCCGTGACCCGGATGGAGGGATCATAGAAAATTAGATTCAATTTTGACCAACTATAGTATTTTGATGAGATATGCTTATCATACCTTTTACTCATGCTTTACAAATTTCATATGAAAATATTTCCAAGAGTTGACCATAAAAGATTGGATTGATTGATGTGTGATTCCATACAAAATCCTAGCGTTCTTAATTTAAAAAAAATATATAAAGTGGTGTCTATTTCTTTTGTTTCTTTTAATGTATACTTTTATTATACATACCGTGTGTAAATAATGTGCTAATCTTGGACACGCTTTACCTCCATAACTTTGACCAAACAAATAAGTTGCTGTATCACGGAACTCTTTGTGTCTTCTATAGAACACTTTAATTACTTTTGATAAGTCCATCGCTGCGGTAAAACAAATAGAACATTAATTTTTTTTTAATACGAGATGCTGTGCCGTACGTAATGACATTCCGGGTGATGTCGGAGTGAAACACAATTCTGTAGTGTATCCTACATTATATATGTGTGCGTAATTAGTATATAAGAATGTACCAGATCAAGTTAGAGTTAGTCCGGGTTGAGAGCCCTCAGCGCTCACCCATAGTCCGAGTCAAGCTGTCAAGGCCATCTGCGGCCAACAGCTAAACACTCACACAAAAAAAAAGTTAGAGTTAGTATTAAATGTTTACTCATCAAGTGAGCTGTTTCAATCTATCATCCCGAACACCCAACCTTATATGGCGACCCTGCCATGTACGGCTACCTGGCTCGGGTTCGTTGAGGCGTCGTGTATAGAAAGCGTACTATTAAATTAATTTCAAATTATATACGGCATATAAAAAGAAAAATAAGCAAGATATGTGTCCGGTTGAAGGAGGGGGTGTTTTGTGACCCAAAGTGTACTGGGTTCACAACACAGCTGATGTCAAAGAGCTAGAATGTCATCTACAGGCGTTGTGTTTATCGTTATTTGCACTGTCCTGAGCGTTGGACTACTACATCTAGCTTGCAAGATTTGTGAAGGATGCCATATGAAGCGGTTTGGAGAGGATTTAACGGTCCAAAAGTTAAGGCGCTGCCTTGGTCGTTCGAGTGCAGGATATCGGGTATGGTGGATATATTCAAGGAATAACGATATAAAGAGTTGAGGTAATCCATTTTATACAAACATTATATTAGATTTAAGAATATGACTATTTTATATAATTATACTTTAAGTTTATTGTTACTGATTACTCGGAATGTGTAATGTCTAGTGACCTAAAAATTATATTTGAAAGCCTTAAGCAACTTAAAGTCAGTTAAGTTAGCATATTCTAAGAGAACTAAGGATATTTTACAGAAAAATTTAAAGGAGCTTATGTTTTACGCCAAGAATTTTATGTATGTTCGGATCTCTTAGATAACAAATTGAAGAGAAACATTATTATAATTATTATTATTGATTTTATTTTTTTTATTATTATATATTATTTTTATTATATATTAATCATTACGATTATCCACAACAACTTAGGTATAGATTACAGAAATCGCAACATGATGCAAGACAAAATTTATTTAATAGTAAACAATGTAGAAAAATAAAGTATGATAAGAATATGAATACAATAGTATATAAAGTTGGTGATATGATTTTGCTTAAAAATGAACAAATTACAAATAAATTCGATTCTCTGTATGTTGGTCCATTTCAGATAACAGAAATTTCAGAGCCAAATATAACAATAAATTATAAAGATAAACATATGACAAATACATAAGAACCGAACTAGACCATATGTTCAATGCACATTGAACATGCAACGCAGCAAACTCAAAAGTAGAGCATGTCAACATACAAGTAAAGCATGTCAACATACAAATGTGCAAAATTAGCACTGACATGATTTAAAGACACTGCGTTATACTTTACACTTACGACACACTAACACAAAATGGTATATGTGTGTATTAGCAATAAGTAGTATATAAGGTGTACATTGTGTAAAATAAATCAGATTTGAATTTATTCATCTCTCAGTTACATCCCTCTCACTGCGGCCAAGACACCCTTAGCCGTCAGTTCTGATTAGTCGAGTGAGTCTGCTTGACTGGCAGTGAGAGTTACCAATCCTCCACCCAAAGCTCCATCTCACTGTGGCCAAGACACCCTTAGCCGTCAGTCCTGATTAGTCGAGTGAGTCTGCTTGACTGGCAGTGAGAATAACCAATCCTCCACCCAACATCCATCTCACATCCACCTGTCACCTTAGGTAGCACGGTGCAGGTATCCCATCATATAGGCTAGGAACTTAAGGGCTTTAGGTACTTCAAACTATAACCTTAGGTTCTTCTGTCAAACACGGCGTTAGTCCACTAGCCCAGACTACGCCTGTACATTTGGTCCTTCGAGTAAAAGTAAAGATTTTCCTCCCTCTAGCCCCCCCGTAGGTTTGACATAACAGACATACGAATCAGTTAAGAACGGGCTGGTGTACTCAACAAAGCATCAGTTTCGGAATTGACTGAAGGACTTTTACTTACGTACTCTGTCAGAAAGCCTCTCGTTGCGGTTCGGTCACTGGCCTCCCACAAGCGGGACTCACCAGCTGATTGAGAAGTCGCACCTTCAGGGACGTGTTATAGCGAGAGCGCAGGTACGATAAGTATTGACTTAAAACATTAGTAGTAGGGAAGTTAGGGTAGGGCTATTAGGGAAGAAGACAAAAGAAGCACTATGGACATACAAGAAATAAACACAGCAATCAGGAGCCAGGAGGAAGATTATAACGAGATCAGGAGGATAATTACAAACATTAAAAAGGACTCCGTGAGCCGAAGAACACAAAAATACATTGACGAAAAAAGACAAACACTAACTACTATTTTCCAACGGGTGCAAGAGAATCACTCGAAACTGGAAAAACAAGAGATGTTATCATCTCACAAATATATCACTACAAATTACTTTGGAAATATCCAAAAACAATACAACGAGGGCTTAGCCCACCTACAAAACTATGAAGCAAGACTTCAACTTGTTCAGGCGATATATGAACCTGAAGAACAAAACACAAACGAAGAAGAAGGGAGAGGGAATCCCAAGACGTTTATACAAATGTTCAGGATATCCCAGATGTCAAAAAGGCTAATTCAGGCAAAAGAATCAGTCACTGAAAACAAACCTATATGGCATTTACAAACTACAATAAACAACTTACAAAAACGATGGCAGGATATTGAAGAAACACACATTGAATTATTATTGGAGGAGGATACATCGGGACACCTTTACTTCAAAAATAAATATTTTGAAAACACCCAAATTGAGTTCGATACTACAATGGAGATGCTGGAAGAAAAAATCCATGACAGTTCCAGCGAAAAAATAACCTTAACACAGTCGTCAGGAAAACTACCCCGTATCTCTATTCCAACTTTTACTGGGAGTTATGACTCATGGTATACTTTTCATGATTTATTCAAAAAAATTATTCATGAAGATAAAAATATTTCATTGGTAGAAAAGATGCAATATTTAAAGACAAATGTAAAAGGTGACGCAGCAAAAATTATACGTCATCTAACGATAAGTGAATCGAACTATGAAACCGCGTGGAAATTGCTTACGCAACGTTATGAAGACGAACGAATGATATCAATTAAATTCATCGATAAATTATTAGATTTACCCAAGCTAAATGTTGCGAATGCAGCGGGTTTAAGAGACATGCACGACACCATAAAAGAATGTTTGGAATCTTTAAAACATCAAGGAATTGACATTTCAACATGGGACCCTATTTTGGCTAGACTTTTGGCCAGGAAATGGGACCAACAAACTGACTCAAAATACGAGGATCAGTTACAACACCCAAACAAATTGGAATCGTTTGAAGAAATGTTACAGTTTTTAGAAAAAAGATTTAAAAGTTTAAAGTCCTACGATCAGCAAAAAATTACGTATAATCACCTGAGTAATAACTCGGTGAATCATACAATAAATAAATACCGGGGAACACTCGTACCAACAGCAGAATCATCAAAAAGTAAACATTGCTGGTACTGCAAAAGCACAGAACATAATATAAATAAATGCCCTAGTTTTAAAACCTTGAACGTGACGCAACGATATAAGGAAGTCTCAGACAAAGAAATGTGCAAACGCTGCTTAAATCATGATAAACAAATAAAATGCACGAGCGAGTTTTATACAAAATGTGAAATATGTCAACATAAAGGTCATAACACACTATTACACCGAACATTCGATTCAATTAAAAGACAACCAGAGTCTTCTGAGTATACGAAAAAGTTCACTCCTAAACCAACTATGAGTGATAAAAAACAAAACACAACGTTATCGAACTTATCAGCTACCAATTTAGAGGAAAAAAATACGGTCTTATTAGCCACAGCGCTATTACAAACCACGTCGTATGATGGAACACCACAATTATTAAGAGTATTGTGTGACCAAGGTTCAGAAGCGTCATTTTGCACGGAAGAAGTAGCACAACTGCTGTCGTATCCAAGACAAAAGGTTCGAGCCGAAATAAAAGGCATTGGAGACAACGAACCTAAGACATCGAAATATACAATTAACATAAAACTACAACCAAGGTACTCTAGTGAGTACAGACTACCTGTAACACTTATAGTACTACCAAAGCTTACAAACTCGTTACCAAGAAGTAACTTACAACAATTACAAGAGTTGGACAATGTTCTATTGGCAGACCCAACGTACAACAAAAAGGGACCTATAGACATAATTTTAGGTGCCCAAGAATATAGTAAAATACTATTACAAGGTTTTAAACGACTACAAGGCGGTATAATCGCTCAAGAAACAGAATTGGGTTGGATTTTATCCGGGTTATATCCGCAAGACACAAACGGTGGCATCAAAGTATTAAGCATGATGACTCGCACCGACGACATACAACAATTAACAAAATTTTGGGAATTAGAAGAAATTCCACGACACTATGCACTCACCAAAGATGATGAGTTGTGTGAAAATTACTATACAAATACTACAATACGAAGTTTCGACGGCACTTATACGGTACGACTGCCGTTTAAGGACGCGAACATAAAATATGGCGAGTCAAGGAAAAAAGCCGTGGCTCGACTATTACAACTAGAACGTCAGTTCGAAAAAAATGACAATTTACGCCAACAATACAAGGAATTTATGTACGAGTACCTAAATATGGGTCATATGAGAAAAGTACCTAAACCAGAATATTACACAGGAGAGTATTATATTCCCCACCAAGCGGTAATAAAAGAAGACTCTCTTACAACAAAACTACGAGTGGTATTTGACGCTAGTAGTAAAACAAGTAGTAAAATAAGCCTTAATGAAAATTTACATAAAGGACCACGACTTCAACAAGACTTATCAAACATATTATTACGCTGGAGAACGCATAAGATTGCTTTCATGGCCGACATTATGAAAATGTACCGGTTCATAAAAATAAACCAAGAAGACTATAAATATCAAAGAATTTTATGGAGATTTTCTCCAAAAAAGGCCATTAGTGAATACGAACTAACAACGGTCACGTATGGCACAACAAGCGCGCCTTATCTGGCCGTGAGAACATTACAACAACTAGCATTAGACGAACAAGACAATTACCCTATCGCCAGTAGAGTAACGTTACAGGATTTCTATGTTGACGATCCGTCAAGGAATTACAAGAACAATTAATAGCAATGTTAAACAAAGGTGGTTTCCAACTACGAAAATGGTCTTCAAATAGTTCGGAATTGTTGAACAATTTAACATGCGATAAAGAAGAAAGTCGGATGCTGAAACTTCCCTTAGACGAAACAAGAAAGTCGTTGGGAATTATATGGTCTCCAGGCGAAGATAAATTCTGTTTTCAAATAACTATAACAGAAAACACAAAACCCACCAAACGGTTCATTATGTCAGAGGTGGCGAAAATATTTGATCCGTTGGGCGGGTTGGCCCCCATCATCATAACACTAAAATTACTAGTACAACAACTGTGGACGTCTGGGATGGAATGGGACCAACCAGTAAATGACATAATACGAAATAAATGGACAGAAATACAAAAACAGTTAAAAAACATAGAAAATATACAAGTACCACGATGGTGTCACACGATAGACAGGACAAAGTTTGAGCTGTATGGATTCTGCGACGCCTCAGAAAAAGCATACGGGGCTGTCGTCTATAGCAGAGTAATGGTGAATAACAGTTACTACATAACATTGCTCCAAGCTAAGTCAAAAGTTGCACCGAAAAAACAAAAAACAACATTACCGCGTCTTGAGCTATGCGCCGCAGTATTATTGGCTAATTTAATAGAAAAAATAAAAAAAGCTCTAAACGGTGATAACAATACCGTGATTTCATGCTGGACGGATTCTATGATCACGTTGGGATGGATAAAAGGAGATCCTGGGCGATGGCATACGTTCATGGCCAGACGAGGACACGTGTCACATATGTATAGTGACAATGGCACGAACTTCGTAGGCGCAGCGAAATTTTTGGAACAAGAATTATTGCAAATAACACAGTCACCTGGATTCCAAAATACGATGACCAGTATAGGTACTCAGTGGCATTATAATCCGCCAGCAACCCCCCATTTTGGTGGGATTTGGGAGAGCAGCGTAAAATCAGTAAAGTACCATTTACGTCGAGTAATTGGAGAATCGACATTAACGTACGAAGAAATGATAACATTTTTACATCAAATTGAAGCTTGCCTAAACTCGAGGCCGTTATGTGCACAAAGCGAAGACATCAATGATAATACAATACTAACGCCTAGTCACTTTTTAATTGGTCGGGAAGCAGTTGGAATCCCAGATCCGTTATCAAACATAAATACTGATTTAATAAATAGATGGAAACAAATTCAAAGAATGAAGAAAGATTTCTGGAAAGCCTGGTCATCTGATTATTTACATCAACTTCAACAAAGATACAAGTGGAAAGAAACTCAAGAAAATATCAAAATTGGAACCATAGTACTAATAAAAGATGAAAACATAAGTCCAAGTAAGTGGCCCTTGGCAAAAGTGGAAAGCGTTCACCCAGGAAGCGACGGGGTGATAAGAGTAGTGACACTCAAAAAATCGACAGGTTTATGTCAAAAACGATCAATACATACATTAATTCCTTTACCCGTATATCAGGAAGAATTAATGACTAACACGAATACGTTAAGAAAAAATACCGAAACGCCTGTGAATAGTAACATAGCAAATAACATAAATAAAAAGTCTAAGACACTTAAGTCAGGCGTGTTACTCTATACTACATTATTATTGTGTATCGGACAAGTAACAAGTACATCAATGTTTACTATGAAACATTTAAATCCAGGCCTATATGTAGAACAAATAGGTACTTCAACAATAAACAGAGGGAGTTTTAGAATAGAAACTAATTACGAAAGGAGTGATTTGGAACTGAATTTAAATAATACGATAAAAATAACTAATCAGTTTCAAAAGTTATGCACTGACACACAACAGTATACAAAAGACACCCATTGTGCAGAATTTTATTATCATTTGAACGAAGAGAAAGCACGATTTGAGAAGATAAAGGATTACCTTACTGGAATAAAGATTTCTAGAAGGAGACGTGGATTATTAGGACAAATGTTAACATACGTGTTCGGAGTAAACGATGAAGTATACAGAAGTATTGACTCATTGAGTAGCAATCAACAAGAACTTATAAACGCCGCCAATCATCAAACAAACATAATGATATCTACAGTATCCGCTGTAAACCAAACCGAGGAGCGGATTAAGAAAAAGTTAGAGAATTTTGAAAAGAAGTTAAATGAAGCTATAGCATTCATGTACGATAACGACGTATGGTATAAGATGGTAGACGCTAACAATGTGAAAATACAAGTAATACAAACGTATCAATTAGCGAGCAATTACATAACAGAGATTATTCACTATTACAACGGGTTACTTGAGATATACCTAAATAACGCATCGATATACACGATTTTGAGTCCTAAATACGCTAATGATATAATACAAACAACCAATCAAAAGTTACCTGGAAACTTAAGAATAATTCAGGATCAATTAATACAGACTAACATGGAAATAAATGCAACACATATAAACGTATTTGCGTACTATCCTATTCATGACATAAGAAAATATACGCTAATACACATAACGGCGATTCCTCAAAAGTTGACCGGGAGTTCTTTTGAATGCTTGTCAATCCCAAGAGCATTCATAGGCTTCGACTATAACAATGAACGATACTTTGAATTAAGTAAAGACGAGTTCAAAGATTGTTTACACAAAAAATCGGAGTTTGTTTGCTATCCCGTGGCTGTTAAGAACATGCAATTGAACAAGAATTGCATTGTTGACCAGCTATTCAGCAACAATAATAACACTAAATCACAATGCACATCAAGAAGATACAACATTCAATCTACAATTCTATGGAAACAACTTTACATGCAGAATACGTGGATGTTTATCACTACAAAAACACAATCAGCTTCGATAATATGTGATGGACAAAGACAAGAAATTAACCTAGAGGATATAGGAGTACTACACATTTCAGAAAGCTGTGTAGTAAAGACGTTGAACAACATTCTTGCAGCTAAACGAATAACAACAACAACTGTGCAAGCATCATATTTTAAAAGGAGTAATTTTACTCTAGACACACAAGTAGTCCAATCAGAGATACCAGACATACCGAAGGAGGAAGTATTAGATAGCTCCACCAGTATATTTGACCACTTAGCCGCTTCAGAAGCAAAGCTAAAAACAAGATTAGATAACACAATATGGAGGCGAATAGAGTCTCATTCCTATGTGGTTAGCACCGTGACATCTCTTTCTTTAATAGTATTAGCTTGTCTTTTAATTTATTTCAGACCACTCAAACAATGTCGAGATAGACTTACGAGAAGACAAAACAAGGAGACAACTACAACACAAGCCACAGAGACAGACAAACAGCGGGCAGCTCCACCACAACCACGGCCACGGTATGGGAAACCTCGTCCCCAGACTACAGTCCAAACACCACAAACGACGGAAGGACACATTGGACCATATGAGGTTATCGAATTATACGACTTGCAGTCGTGTTCCTGAGAGACGCCAGAATGTTCAATGCACATTGAACATGCAACGCAGCAAACTCAAAAGTAGAGCATGTCAACATACAAGTAAAGCATGTCAACATACAAATGTGCAAAATTAGCACTGACATGATTTAAAGACACTGCGTTATACTTTACACTTACGACACACTAACACAAAATGGTATATGTGTGTATTAGCAATAAGTAGTATATAAGGTGTACATTGTGTAAAATAAATCAGATTTGAATTTATTCATCTCTCAGTTACATCCCTCTCACTGCGGCCAAGACACCCTTAGCCGTCAGTTCTGATTAGTCGAGTGAGTCTGCTTGACTGGCAGTGAGAGTTACCAATCCTCCACCCAAAGCTCCATCTCACTGTGGCCAAGACACCCTTAGCCGTCAGTCCTGATTAGTCGAGTGAGTCTGCTTGACTGGCAGTGAGAATAACCAATCCTCCACCCAACATCCATCTCACATCCACCTGTCACCTTAGGTAGCACGGTGCAGGTATCCCATCATATAGGCTAGGAACTTAAGGGCTTTAGGTACTTCAAACTATAACCTTAGGTTCTTCTGTCAAACACGGCGTTAGTCCACTAGCCCAGACTACGCCTGTACACCATATGTAAAGACAAACAGCACTTTATAGCCATTTTATATTATTTTTTTGTTTTCCTTTTATTTTATGTAATAATAGTTTTATTTTATAGTTATTCTATTTTATATAGTTATTTTATGTTATAGTTATTTTATGTTACAAATGTAACATCAATGTATGTCAAAAAAAAAGTTTTTACTTTACACTTTTTTTTCTATTTTTGGATGGGCGTGTAGTGTATCCTACATTATATATATGTGGGTAATTAGTATATAAGAATGTACCAGATCAAGTTAGAGTTAGTATTAAATGTTTACTCATCAAGTGAGCTGTTTCAATCTATCATCCCGAACGCCCAAACCTTATAATTCATCACCCTCCTATCTAGTCCGTGGGTGTCGTAAAAGACGACTAAGAGATAAAATATGCCTATAACATCTATGCAAGAGGAGGAAACCTCAAAATAAAAACCTATGCCAACCCTTCTGACTAGTTTGGTATAGTAGGTCAATTATCCTCCTACTGTGGAGGAGGCTATGGCCCAGCAATGGAATGTATATGAGCCAAAATGAAATGAATGATGTACGAGTACAATATTAGAAGTAGAACAGTGAATTTATTGCGTAAGAATTTATAGAAAGAACACGATGAAAATGTAAGAATAAAAAGTAGAATATAATAATAGAATGACATATTTCATTCACTTGACTATATAATTATAATAATTTTAAATAAAACTGATTTACGGATTTTATAGCGTTTCCATTTGGATTTGAATGCACGATGTTTCGAACACTTTGCAGCGTTTATGGTCACAGGCGGACTAAGATGTCTTACGTCCCAACAAGTCATATTTTTCATATAGAATCATTTTATTGTTATACTGGCAATAAATTTGTACTAAAATGTGGGTCAAAATTTAATAACTAATTTTCTATAGCGGTAGCGGTATAATTATCTAATTATAAATATGTGTACTAAGATAATTATAAATAACTGTAATAACGATGACTTGATGGACGTGAGAGATCTTAGTCCGCGCGTGACCATGAACGCTGCAAAGTGTTCGAAACGGGCAATCAAAATCAAATACAAACGCGATAAAATCCGTAATAGTTTTATTTAAAATGTTTAATATTCGCGTAAACATCAGAAATCATTAATAATTAATATAATAACCCGAACATATATTCAGACTAGTAGCTAGCACATAGAAAACATTGAAACAAAACAAGTGCTATAAAAACTTTTTGTTAGACATTGTAGATTACAAATTACACTACAACAATAATAATTGTTCAATTAATCTTGTGATAAAGTTTAGGTGACTGCTTCAACTGCGAAACTAACATTTGCAAATAGATTGATTTTGAAGAGGTAATCTCGTGTTTATTATTTATTTTAACACAAATATACCATAAAAATTCTAATCAGACTTTTTATATGAAAATAATCCTGCAAAAGTCTTATTATTGTTACCCGCATATCCTAGATAGTTAATGATTTCACAAACGGTAATATTGAAAATATTTTACATACGACGAAGAAACTCGAAAAGTTTTTATTCTAATCATCAACAATCAATCACCTAAAATACATACGGACGACACACAATATGTCTTCTTAAAATGAATGAGAAAGATTTACAGAAAATTCTAGGCTGGTCATAAATTTGCATTTGTCATTTTTTTTACTTCAAATAACCTTGGACATTTAATTTTGCCCAGATCGATGCAGAACTGGTAAACAAATTTTACACCATCTCGTGGGTATCGGTTTAAAGTATCAGTTTTTTTTATAGTATTCATGAACTCTTTTACGCGACATAAATAAATAGAAATACTCACTTAATTCCCGGTCTGTCTTAACATATTGTGAACTGTTTGTGACGTAACTAAAGCCAGTGCCCACAGGATGGTCTATGAACAACACGCTTCTTCCTTTTACCTTAATGAAAAAGAAAGCATTGCATAAAAAAGAACATTTTATCACGACATCTACTACATAACGGTTTGAGCCGAAAATGTCCAGATTAATTTCTTTCTTTCAGAAGGAACTCCACATCAGCTTAACAGTACATCGTAGTCATATATTATTATGTCCATCCATTCCGCCATAAGCCTATCAATGTCCACTGCTAGACATAGATTGTCCGACTAAGAGTTTAGTCTAAAATTTTATGATTGGCAAGGGATTTAATGATCGAGGTTGATGTTAAGAATTCCAGGAGAGTGTTGCTTGCTGCCCTTTCTCTTGGTGCATATCCCACCAAATCCTAAAGTCGTAGTCAAGCACTTGCACCATCATTTGTTTGTCCTCTATACTTGAAAGAGGCTTGACATAAGCTACCAAGATATCGCATCTACCATGCAAATCTATCTTGCACCCAATCAAGAAAAACTTTCATTTTTGGAGTCCAAAAACATAAATCTCGTGACTCCTCTTGCACTCATATAATTTGGATCTATCATCCTTCCATTTTATTATTTGTTTAAGAATCAAAGATTCCGACAGAGGTGTCTTTTTTACTTTTTTAAAAGCAGAAGAGGTAATGAAAGTTATGGCTTTCAATAAGCACGCGAAAAGCACGCCATCATATAATGCCCTCGTACTTTCAAAAATATTTCCACTGAATGAATAATATTTAAAAGACACAGAAGAATTTACCTTGTAAGTGATGTCACTTATAAGGTACCTAATTTAAATAATACGATACGCAAGCATTCAGTCTATCTTAGATATGTGGTATACCATCGATAATACAAACACATTAAGGATTTTGACTGTTATACATCGCCTACCTGACCCTTTTAAAATACCATTGAACAAGGAACATTCTTGTTGGTAGAGATACCATCTATGGTCTTGTCTTCTAATATTTATATAAGACTCCAAAATGTTGAAGAAGCATTTCAAGGAAGTACGAGTGAACCGCACTTGTTTGACTCCTAACAGACAGGTCTATCATTTTTTTGTCTGCATGACAACAAAAATGATAAATTAAAATAGTAAACATATATTGGAATTATTGCTGTGTGTTGTGACCCCCGTTACCGCACTTCGGACCTATGTGGTAATTGATTTTCTGCATAATAGCTAAAGCATTGCAGCAAAATCAATTAAATTGATATGCACTTTTTTGCCTCTAATCTTTGGGACAGTTCGTACGAATAGTCAGTGTTGACTGTCACGATTTTTTAAATGTACGTATGTCTAGCCAAAGGGTGGGTTATTCGTGGTTAGTGGTTTCAAATAAAATGTTCAAAATAAAAAAAAATTATAAAGTATTCTTATAGGTACTATGCTGTATACTATGTAAAATAATTATTTTTATATGTTTTTTTTTTTCAAATTTTAATCTTATTTGCATCTCTTAATGCTAGCTGCTTCGAGAAATAGTTATATTTTAACGCTTGCTGCTATATCCTAATTATTTTGTTATCAAAGTCAATGTTTAGATTTTCGACCATTTAGACATCTCTTTCATCAGTAAGTTTGTCATTTTAAACATTTAAGGAGAAATATGTTTTTATGTATTTAGTTACTATATTGCCTATACTTTATATTGATCACATGTGCGTAATAAAACTTTACTAACTAAATTAGATCTAGATTCAGAAGAATATTTATGGATGGCACTAAGTACCTATTGTCCTGAGTAAGAATAAAAACTAGCACTTGGCATAGTAGATTAGCATCTTAATCACTACGCCATCTGTGCAGTCCAAATATGTATTGTCATTTCATCCGCCAAAATTAAAAAAGATGAAATAGTTCATATATATGAAAACTTAACTTTATTGTTATGCTCATAGTCACAGGAATTACCTAGGCGATGCCTATCGAGAATTACCTAATCAATAACTAAAACAATTATTAGAAATTGATTCACAGAACGTATATTAATTAAATATCTATTAATTTACATCTCGTGTCAGTCATAAGTAGGTTTGGAGTACATGTTGTAGAATTACTATTACTATACTATTTATTAGAGTAGTTCCAGAAATGAATATTCATATCAATCAATAACATGATAAAATATATGTTAAATTTAAACTTCTAGAAATATAGAGACTGTCCGTGTGGTGACGGAATAAGAATACAATTCACCACTCCCTATCTTACCCGCGAATGTCGTAAAAGACGCCTAAGGGATATAGTAAGCATATAACATCTATGCAAGAGAAGACACGCTCGAGACAAAACCCTATACCAACGCGTCTAATCAACATGGCATAGTAAAGTCAATTTCCCTTCTATTGTGGAAGAGGTTCGAGCCCAGCAGTGGGACGTATATGAGCCGAAATGAATGAATGATGATGATATAATTAACACTAAATGTATAGATAACCGAATAATAGATAAATACTCAATCTGCCACTTCTGTGTTCTGAACTGATGGTTCTAAGAAATATTTATATATCTAGTTATCTATATTTAAATAATAATTGTGGTACGTACCCAGGTGTGATTACGAGGTTGCATATTCATATCTAAGGGTCCTATTTCTGCAAAATTTCCAACACCACTTGCCGCCAAACCAGGTCCTCCTTGAATCCAAATCACTAACGGTTTCTTAGCAGCATTAACTTTTGTTCCATCCGCGTAAAATAGCCAATAAAATAAATGTGCTTCGGGACGAACCTCTACAAAGCCATGCACATTTTGCCATTTATGAAAGAGTGACTTGCCCAAAAATTTTTTTTCTTCTCTTACTCCATCTGTAGGTATTTTTAAATAAGTATACAGTTAAATTCAATTTAAAAAAATACGTAATCTTCCTAAGTACATTAGTGTACCTTCGTCTAAATTAATTTTAGCCGCAGTACAAGAAACTATAGCCAGGCTTAATATCAAAAATAAGTTCATCTTTGGAACTGTAATACAATTTAAAAAATTCACGAATCCACATGTGCGCATTGGGATCACTTAGAAACGATTAACTTCATTTTCTACGCAGCCCATATGATGATATCATAGTACCTATCTTCCTCTAACGAATTAATGTACAATTAACAGAAAGATATAATACGTATACATATATCTACAGGATTAGACTATGTCACGCGGTTTTTATTGGAGAACAACAGCGTACGTACCAAAAATTGTGTACTTTAATACATAAAGCTATGAACCAGCCACCAGTGCTTGCTATTGAGAGATTATAGAAAAAAACCCAGGATTTGAACCTAGCGGCTCAATATTAACGTTCACATAGGTACTAGGTCAATTGATCAAGAAGGCAAACACATGGATGAACTCTAGAATGAGAATGTCTAGCTTGGCAATCATAGACGGATAGAGGAGGATACATGCCTTCGTCGTTGAGTCGACCACCGGAGCAGGGTGACTTGTCGTCAGTGGTCGGCCCGACGAAATACCCCTTGAGAAGTACCCTCGCCACGACCGACGTTTTCGGGGAACGTTGTCGTCGCGCGGTCGGCCTCTCGCCCCAGTCGCCGGCGGCGATTCGCGTCGTCGCGTCGAAGAGGCGTTCCTCGCGCTCACGCGTGCGCTCCACCACCTCTTTCCGCGAGACTACTGCCTCGCAGAAGGCTGCGACCGCGTCCCAGTTCCTGATCGCGATCGCCAGGGTGATACTCGGCAGCGTCAGGTCGGCACCGATGACTACGACGAGATCACGGTGCTGCTCTGCCACAAACTTCGAGCGTGAGCTGCGTCGTGTCCCCGTCGCAATCACAGTGGTGGCGGGATGGTGTATTCTTCCTCCTAATGACCGTGTGCAAGTATTTGGCGAAGCTACCATGCCCCGTCAACACCTGCATCAGCCGGAAGGAGAGTGTTTTTCGTGTTCGGCGATTGCTTGTTGTGGAAAAAAATGGATCAAAGAATTTGCATTCATTTTTGTGGAAAAAATGGAATTAAGTGCTCAAAAACACTTTAAATGTTGACAGTGGCATGCGGTGAGTGTACTCTGAGTCAAAAAAACTGTTTACAAGTGGTACAAGCTTTTCACAGAAGGTCGAGAAGATGTGAATGACGACGCTCGCCCTGGACGCCCCAGCACATCAACAACCGATGAAAGTGAAGGAAATTGTTATAGAGAATCGTCGAATCATTATTAGAGAAGTTGCCGAGCATGTCGCCATATCGGATGACAAGCCATGTAATTTTTTTGAAAATTTTGGGCATGAAGCGTGTAGCAGCGAAGTTCGTTCCAAAATTGCTGAGTTGAGCTGTCTGAGAGGGACTACTTTGAAGGAGACAAAATAGAAATTGATGAATAAATAAATATTTATTGAGAAAAATGAAAATTCACCTTATTTTTTGATCAGACAGTGTATATAAGTTTGTAAGCGTGGCGACGGTATAGCGATACAGTGGCTGCGGGACCACCAAGATTGTGGACAGTCTCTTTCTCCTGGGAAACATATAGTTATCTACCATCTAGCTACGGTCGCCAACTGACTGCGTCAATAACTCCTCTAATTAATGACTGTAACATATGGTATTTTACAGAGGAGGCCTACATCCAGCAGCGTACAACAAAAGACTGGATGATGTTGATCATGATGAAGTTAACAAGTTATGTTAGTGTTTGTATTTGTGTACTAAACAATCCACCTACTTTAGATTAAATAATTGCTTTTTGATTTTTAAATTGATTTGAAAAGACAACACCTTGCACTAACACCTTGCACTAACACCTTGCACTAACACCTTGCACTAACACCTTGCACTACTCCTTGTATTGCGGAAGACTTTACAAATATATAATTAACGGACACAAAGTCATCACATCCAGACTCAGAACAAAAATTTATGGAAAAGTGTTATCTAGCATGGAATCTGAACCCGAAATACTGGCACTATACGTCAGTACCTTAACTACTACGCTATTAGCGTAGTCAAGTGCAGGGCAGTTTAGCTTATGTCATCATCATCGACATCGTCGCAGCCCACATACGTCCCACTGTTGAGATCGGGCCTCCTCCACAATGGGAGGGAATTTGACCTACTATACCATGTTGGTCAGACATGTTGATATAGAGT
Organism: Lymantria dispar; assembly: GCA_032191425.1. Lineage (NCBI taxonomy): Eukaryota > Metazoa > Arthropoda > Insecta > Lepidoptera > Erebidae > Lymantria > Lymantria dispar. The sequence goes on from CM063449.1 coordinate 21,069,829, forward strand.
TTCATTTCAAGTTTTCCTTCTCTTGCACAGATGGTATGTGCATATTATATCCCATAGTCGTCTTATACGACATCCACGGGTAAGATAGGTTGAACTGTATTCTTACCGTCACCACAGGGAAAAGCTGAGCTTATGTATTCGCATTACATGTCTATTCTTGATTTCCAGGTACCACGATACTATCATAAACCATATACTTAGGCCAGTGACATAGCTGACATTTGACGGGCTCTGTTTAAATATATGTTCGGGCAAATGGAACTTTAAAAAAAATAAACAAAAGAAGCTAGATTTGAATATATTTTATTCCAAACTATTTCGCAGTAGTACCAATATAAAATGAGCTCTAATGCCATTTGATTTTATGGTATTTAAGGGTCATATACCTAGTTTTTTCCAAATTTCATTAGTCTTATTATCCTGTATTTTTGTATATGAATAATTGAGTATGTTCCATTTTATGGAACTAATTGACAATGAGTGGTATCTAATATATAAAAAATATTAATATAAAAACAAAATTCAAAGTTTCCAATTAATTATTTAACAAATAACTTAATCTTATAACAATAAGCAAATGTGGTATGTAAATCGATTTACTGGTTTAATGGTTAGTCGGCATTTATCATAGTAACAAACACTCTGTTCTTATTCCAATTACTTGTGGTTGACTCAATATATACTTTTCTTTCATACTATATATTGTAAAGGTCTAGTAGTTTTGACTGATGACCGGCCGCCTGCCTGTCATCAACCCTCCTTGGAATGCATTAGTTGACCAGACGGCATCAGAAGGAGTTGGTTTAGGTAAATGTAAAGCTTTTAGTCGTTTTTTACTACAACCCATGAGCAATTTAAGGGTTGGTAATATTTGCAGCCATTACTGATGCCGGTTCCTCTAAACGGGTAGAGTGCAATCCGCTTTAGCTAACACTTAGCAAAGTAACTGAACACTGTGAGGATTGAAAGGCGACATGATGAGGTGATCCACTCCTTGTTTCAGTTTTTCATCACAATAAATAAAGCCTTGTTTACAGCAAGGACAAAGCTCGAGGCATGAATGTTTACAGAACCACTTTTCGATTTTACAATAGCACGTCTTCGTACATTTACATGGACGCAATTGATCCTGGATCCAGAATATAAGATTGTAAAATTAACACTTTTTCGTTCAAAGAAATCCAATAGGCTGAAGGTTTATTTGCTGTTTATCTCAATGTATTATAAACTCATTTGCAAAAAAAACGGGCACCTAAGCAATGAACCATTTCAAATGTTAATATTTCTTTGTTTGATAATTATAGGTAGTTTTATCCACACAATTTGCTAAATTAATAAGAAAATAATCGTTTTCATCAGTATTTCATAAAATTTAGATACAATTTATGGGAAATAATGCTAAACCTCGCTAGTAGTGTATATTCGCTAGTAGTGCATATGCTCATGAAGTAAAAATAAAAAAGTTTTTTTGTTTGTTTTTCTTTAATAAAGTAAAAGCAGATAAATGTTTAGTATCGAGTGTGACCCCCTCTAGCTAAAATCACAGCTTGAATTCGTCTGGGCATGCTAGCGAGTATATCCCGGATACTTGCTTGCGGAATACGTTCCCACTCCGCAGTAATCACATTCTTCATTGCTGCTCTCTGATGGTCTGCGGAGCCGGGTGTACTGATCTCACACGCCGTTTCAGAACGTCCCAGACATGCTCTATGGGATTGAGGTCGGGACTTCGAGCTGGCCAATCCAAACGACGAATGCCGACCTCTTGCACATACGCATTAACATCGCGGGATCGGTGGGCGCGAGCATTGTCGTCCATAAAAATCGAGTCTTCACCTAGAGCGGCCAATGCGGGTTGTGCATGAGAAATTAGAACTTCCGTTATGTATCGATGCCCAGTCAGTGAGCCGTTTTCAATGAAGACTAACTCTGTACGATCCATTGAATTTATTCCTGCCCAAAACATAACAGAGCCCCCACCATAAGGTGTGATTTCTTCGAAACATGCCTCTGCAAAGCGTTCTCCTTGTCTTCTTAGCACTCGCCGACGTCGATCTTCACCGAACAGAGATATCCTGGCTTCATCAGAGAACAAAACCCTATTCCAATCGTCTTGAGTCCATGATTCACAATTTCTAGCGAACCTAAGCCTGTGAACTCTGTGCTCACGGAGTAATTTGGGGCCGCGGGCCGGGCGGTGACTGCGTATATTGGCAGCGAGAAGCCTCCTCCTGACCGTCCATAGACTAATATGCACATTTCTTACTTCTTGGAGGTTGTTCTTAAGATCCACATACGAAGATTTGCGATTTATCAATGCGCGACTCACAAGAAAACGATCATCCCGTGGTTGGGTACATGGTTTTCTTCCAGAACCAGGCCTTCTCTCGACGGAACCAGTCTCCTGATATCGCTGCCAGGTCCTTTGGACTGTCGAGCGACTAACATTTAGCCTCCTAGCCACGAAACATTGGCTGCAACCCTCTTCAAGCAGCGCGATAATTTTGGTAGCTTTTACCACTTTATCTACCATTTTTGATACAGCCAAACAGCATTAAATAAAGCTTTGACAGTCAAGGATATGAAATTAATCGATAAAAATTGAATAAAAGTTATGAAAGTCGATGTTAACTTCTGGAACTTCGCGCCAAAAATGTAGGATAAAAAGGGGTTTTCTGTAAAAATGAACATCAAATGAAAAATTGAATTTAGAACGTACTTTTTTAAATACCACAGCATTTTTAAAACCGGCCAGTAACGTGTACAAACGATTGAAACCTTTTTGGTATTGTATCTTTTTAAATATGAATGAAAATCAAAACCGCCCGTTTTTTTTGCAAATGAGTTTATAAAGTTTTGGTTGAAAATGACAAATTATTAAAAAAATATGAACTTTTGCAACTTTTATGTGTTAACGTTGATGTCATATTATAACAGGTTAAACGGAATTATATATCAGTTTTTTTAAGTCAACTTTTTTATCAGCCTCGAAAAAATAACGTGGCGTCATTCGAAATAGCATCTGGATGATTTTTGAAAAAAAGACTATTGTCACAGAGATCAAGCTATATTTTATGGATTGCCTTGCAATGCGACACGGATGTTGCTGTACTTGCCATCATATTAAAATTCGTAATGTTAGTTTTCTAAAATTAATGTTACTTTTATATCTAGTTATATATTATATAGTTATATATATATATTACAATGATAAACAGATTACATGAATAGGCATATCGAAATATTATTCGTTTGACATAATAAAATTTAATATTTGTACCATAGCCTCAGCATTCTCTTCCGGCACCTGAAAATCCAAAAGAAAATTACATATGTCGGTAAATATACTCACGATTGTAGTCAACGGGATTTATATTATATATTTTATTACTTAGGGAATATACTCATACTACATGACTTGTTTAAGGGTTCTGTTTAAGGGACTCCTGAAAAACATTACGAACAAAATTGGATCTAATTTTGTACTGCGAATGGTAACCGAAAAGGGGGAGGTGGTTGAAAATTGTAAAAGTAGGTCATGTACTATAGGTACGTACGTGTACCTATAGTACATGACCTACTATTACAATTTTCCAAGTTTTCCGTATTTCGACACTACTGCAAATACCATAATCACCGCAGAACTTATTTTAGTCTTTAATAAAATCATCTTCGTCGTCGACATCGTCTCAGCTCATACACGTCCTACTGCTGAGCTTGAGCCTCTTCCCCAATCGGAGAGAAATTGACCAACGACTCCAAAAAAAAATTGTGGATAGCACAAACTATTGTCCTGCGTGGGAATGGAACTTGGGATAGTTGATAAGATAGTTTGTATGTCAACTATGTATTACGCCATCAGTGCAGTCATTATAAGCTTATTGTTGTTATCTTATATCTTTAATCGAGCAATTCTTGTAAATATATATATTTTCAGGACCTCGGAAACAGCACCAACGATTTTGATGAAACTTGGCATACTAGAGGATTCGAGTCCAAAAAATCGATCTAGCTAGGTTTTATGTATAGAAAATGTTCTTTTGTCGGTGTTTTTAGCAAAACGTTACAATGACATTAGATTTTAAAAGAATATGAATTCAAATTTCGTTCTCAACGTCAAGAGTTACGGTAGCTCAGGTGAGATATTGACCGGTTTTAATTTTAGTCTTTGTGTGTCAAACAGCGTCGGATCGAATCTCGGTGTTATTATTATTCTCTTTTTGTAATTTTTTATATATTTTTCATTATTTATTTTTTATTTTTTATTAATATATCCCTAAATAAATTCTACAAAAATATTCCGAGCGAAGCTCGGTCAACCTGATATTATGCTTTATACGACATTATACGGTTGATCTATTTATTTGGATTATAAGAATACTGTGTAAAAGAAAGACCTTAAAGATGATTCCATTAAGTCTATTCCTTTGGTTATAAATTTAAGTTAATTCTTACCCAATGTCCAGCGCCAAAGACTGCGCCATAAACTTAAATTATCCGTGGTCTTATAAAAACCATTTCCTTTTCCCAGTATTGGTTTCCTTTTAGCTTTTGCAAATTTCTCAGCACCATACCAATTTAACTTATGCACCCAATTGACAGCATCTACAAATTTACATATTAGCAGACATAAACTTGGTTACTCAAACCTAGTAACTAACTAACACTAGCTTCTATGTTTCATAATAAATTAAGTAATCACTTATTCTGTATAAGGGCATTTACTATTTTGATGTTAACGCGAGTATTACTACACATCTATACCAATAAATAAAATTGGAGTGTTTGTTTGTAATGTCAAAATAATAGGTTTTTTTCATGCTCACACGGTTATTTGCACGACACCTATACGTAAAATAGCAATTAAAAATTTTTGTCTGTCTGTCTGTCTGTTTGATCCGGGTAATCTTCAAAACGGCTGAACCGATTTCAAAAATTCTTTCATCAATGGAAAGCTATAATATCAGGGCGTAAACTAGGCTATATTTTATCCCGATATTCTCACGGGAACGGGAACTACGCGGGTAAAACGACTATAACCTATAACCGAAGCGAAGCGAGGGCGGGTTGCTAGTTGTAAATAAAATGTTATTGTAGATTTTATCGTGTTTGTATTGATTGCCCGATGTTTCTAACAGTTTACAGCGTTAAAATGCGTAAAATAATTTTATTACGCGATAAAATCCGATAAGTAGTTTTATTTACATTTAGATATTATTAAATTTTCCATTTATTTGAAATTAATCTAATAACCTACCACCGGATTGGAAAGCGGCCACAAACTAACAAGATCCAACAATAAACTTAGAGTGCTTGTCATTACAGCACTTCTCTTAAATGATATATTAAGTATATAAAATGTACTACAGCACTAACTCCAGTTTACCAAACTGGGATACACTTTTGTTTTCAAATATATTAAAACAACAAAATAAATATGGCTGCAGTAAGTACACAAAACTTACCAACTAATGGAGTGACGACATCCAAATTACTGTTGTAAACAGCTACTTTCAAATTGGTATTATTCAATATTTTCTCCACTGAAATACGAAATTAAATATCAACACCAGCCTTACCCCCTATCTTACTAGTGGCCATAAATGACGACTAAGGCAGATAATATGCATATTACCTACATCTATACAAGAGATGGAAAATTCAATGCCAATATGTTTAACCAGGGTATTGTAGTAGGTCTATTTTCCTCCCTAGCCGAGGCCGCGGGTGACTGGGCCGGGGAATTAGTCCGTCACCCGCCGAGAGGCCGACCGCGTGAGGAAAGACCGACGTCCTCCCTGAGGGTTCGTCGGTCGAGGAGAGGGTACTCCTCAAGGGGTATTCCGTCAGACCGACCACTGACCGTCAAGTCACTCTGCTCCGGTGGTCGGTCCAACGACGAAGGCAACGTGTCGGGGGTGGGTTACGGGTGTGGGTGCTTACGTCTCTCTGTCGCCCCGGACGGAGTGGTGCGTGGAGTGCCCCGACCATAACCCACAACAAAAAAAAACAGTCTATTTTCCTCCTATTGTGAAGGACGCTCGAGCCCAGGACGAATATGAGTTGAAATGATGATATAGATTACAAAAATCATTGGTAATAATATTATGACCGTTTCTTGCTTGACGTCAACCTTCCTGGAGAATGCAATTGTTGATTAGACGCCATAAGATGGAGTTGGCCCTTTGTCTATATAAAGCTCTTAATTGTCTTATACGACACCCACGAATGATGTGAGTGTTGGTAGTATTATATTAGCCCCTATCACACAACATTCAGAAATGATTATACATGTGCCGTTATAAATCAGAAGACTTTTGCTATGATAGAAGCGCCCAATTCTAGCGCCGGAATTTATGGATGTTAAAGAAGACGCCACTTTATTGGACACATATCCTTAGTCAATTATCATCATCATTTTAGGTAAGGGTTTTTCAAACTTTCAGCTCCACGAACCCCTGTTATAATTTCCAGGTGACAGCGAACCCTTAACTTACTAATTAACCTACACCCCCGGCGAAAATAATAAAATTAACTGTAGAAGAAAATAAGGTTTTTATTTGAATAAAAGGTAACATATAAATTTTTGGAGTAATTTTGGACAATTTTAACCTCTGACTCAGTATCAAGATGATTTCTGTATTTAGTTTGACTCGTTTGATTCACACCGTCCAATGTTGGTTTTATATACATATTTATCTTATCACCCAATTCTTCAAACGCCGGGTAAGGACTATCACCATAAACATTATTGAAGTTGATCAATTGGTCCTCATTCAGAATGTTTAATAAACGAGACTGCAATAAATTAGCAAAGCAAAGCAAATTAGCAAAGCATATCCTGATTTTCTAAGTTTCGCACCAATTCCTTAGTTATTATCGAAGATCTCATATATAAACTTCTATCAATAGCTCCCTGAAAAGTTTGATTTAATTATATGTTTGGTAGATTTAAGCAGTAAATTATTATTATAGCGTACCAGGACTATTGTACTCACCATATAATACAAAAATCGTATTTGCGCTGCAGTGCTTACTTTAGGATTTACCCAAGCATCGCCAATTCCTATTCCCTTTAAATTCATTTTCAAACTCTTCTTTTTTATTGCCTAAAAATAAATTAATACCTAAATAAGCGATAACAAAATGCCTAACAGAATAAACTCTTAAAAGAAGTGAATTTTTATTTCATGTAGCCAGTATAAATACGTGTATAATCATTGCAAGAGCAAGTTAGTAAAGATAAGTTAAATTAAAAAAGAGGTAAATAAATTGCAATAAAATTCTTAGAAATAAAATGATAGTCATAACAAGGGAACGTATGCAAACTACGTACCCATTTACAATTTTCACCATTTCGCCACCTAAACCCACTCCGTGACCATCCGTAGTACAAAATTAGACCCAAATTTGACCATACTCATGCTCTTTTTTTTGGGGTGGGCTATGGTCAGCGCATCCGCCGCCCGGCTCCGTCCGGAGCGACAGAGGAGTGGTGTCCGGCCCCGTAGCCCACCCGCGGCATGTCACCTTCGTCGTTGGGCCAACCACCAGTGCAGAGTGACTTGTCGTCAGTTGTCGGCTCCACGGAGTGCCCACTCCCCGACCGAAGTCTGTCGCCGTCATTCTTCGTGCTCTAAGAATTTCCTATGAGCTACATATATATTTTCAAGAGTTTTGGTTGGTGTGATGCCATATAAAAATCCTAATTGAGTGACCTTCACTAGGATATACAATTATAAATTTCTTTCTTTCTTTCTTTCTTTTAATGTAGGTATATGTTTATTATACATACCGTGTGTAAATAATACGCTAATTTTGGACACGCTTTACCTCCATAACTTTGACCAAACAAGTACGTTGCTGTATCACGAAACTCCTTGTGTCTTCTGTAGAATACTTTAATTACTTTTGATAGGTCCATCGCTGCGGTAAAACAAATAATAGCTTTTTAGCACGGGATGATGACGTACGTACATAACTCACGACGTTCCGTGTGCTGAGTAAGAATAAATTCTCCACTTTCTTTCTTACCCGTGAGGTAATCATAAAAGACGACCAAGTCACGCAAGCAGCTAACATCAATGCGGGAAAGGAAAACCCGAAACTAAAACACCCCACTAACTTACCCGTGGGTGTCGTAAAAGACGACGAAGGGGTATAATAATCATTTATGCAAGAGAAGGAAAATTTGAAATAAAATCCTACACCGGCTCGCCTGACTAGCGTGGTATAGTCGATTACGCTCCTATTGTGGAGGAGAGGAGGCTCGGGCCCAGCAGTCGAACGTATATGAGCCGAAACGTACAAGTAGGTTAGGAGTAGGTACCTGTCGAAGAAAAACTCTTGGTATACCATAAGATATATGATATACTAGCAACCCGCCCTCGCTTCGCTTCTGTATCAGTCGCCTTACCCGCGTAGTTCCTAAACCCGTGGGAAGACCGGGATAAAATATAGCCTATGTTACTCCCTGATATTATAGCTTTCCATCGGTGAAAGAATGTTTTAATCGGTCCAGCCGTTTTAAAGATTATCCGGAACAAACAGACAGACAGACAGACAGACAAAAAAATATAAAGTGATTTTTAGGCATATGTATAGTGCAAATAACCGTGTGAGCATGAAAAAGGCCTATTATTTTGACATTACAAACAGACACTCCAATTTTATTTATTGGTATAGATGAGCCGAAATGAAATGAATGATGTGTGTGTGATATTAGAGGGTTGAGTGAAATTTTTGCGTAGGTATTTATAGAACACGTACGTGCAAGCTCGACGACTTCCAGCCGCCGAACAAGCCGGACTCCGAAAAGGTTATAGTACCATAAACGACATCCACATGCTACGCCAGATTATGCAGAAGACCGAAGAGTATAATAGGCCTCTGTGTGTAGCGTTTGTGGACTATGAGAAAGTCTTTGATTCCTTCAGCGATGCCAAATTGACTATCGATACATCGAAGTGCTGAAATGTTTGTATAGAAACGCTACAATGTCGGTCCGCATCCGGAATAAGAGTGCAAAATCGATCCAGTTGCAGAGACGTGTCGGACAGGGAGACCTCATCTCTCCGAAACTGTTCACTACTGCGTTGGAAGAAATCTTGAAACTTTTAAATTGGACCGGACTCGGCATCAACATTAACGGCAAATACATCACTCACCTTCGATTTGCTGACGATATCGTAGTCATGTCAGAATCCATGGAGTACCTTGGCCCTAGGCTCAATGACCTCAGTAAGGTTTCTCAACTAGTGGATCTACAAATGAACATGGACAAGACGAAAGTTAGGTCTAATGCCCATGTCATTCCTGTGCCGGTCCTGGTTGAGAATGCGATTCTCGAAGTTGTCGATCACTATGTTTACCTAGGACAAGCAGTCCAGTTAGGTATATCTAATTTCGATAAAAAGGGCAGCCGACGACGACGACGACGTTTGGGCAGCGTTCGGGCAATTTAAGAGTATGTCTGAAAACAAAGGTTTATAACCAGTGTGTGTTACCAGTGATGACTTACGGCACAGAAGCTTGATCTCTAAATGTCGGCCTCACAAAAAAGCTCAAAGTCGCTCAACGTGCTATGGAGAGGGCTATACTCGGTACACTATCTCTACGTGATAAAATCCGGAACATAGAAATCCGTAGAATAACAGGTGTAGCCGACATATCCTCCAGAATTAACACGTTAAAATGCCAATGGGCTAGTCACATCACTCGTCGAACCGACAACTGTTGGGGAAGAAAGGTTCTCGAGTGGCGACCACGAATCGGACGACGCAACGTAAGACGACCCCGCACTAGATGCACTGACGACATTTTCGAAGTCGCAGGGATCCGTTGGATACAAGTGGCGCAGGACCGTTCCTCCACTCTCGTGAGGAGGCCTATATCCAACAGTGGACGTCTGTAGACTGATGGATGGATGATGGATGATTTATAGAACACGATGAAGATGTAAGAATAAAAAGTAAAATGTAAACAGAATGAAATGGTATATTTTATCCACATGGTAGCTAGCACAAATAAAAAATTAACGAAGACAAGTGCTATAAAAACTTTTTGATAGACATTGTAGCTTACAAATACTACAACAATAAAAATAGTCCAATTTATGTGGTGATGTAATTTTAGTGACTGTTTTAATTGCGTAACCAACATTTGCAAAATTTAATAAATTGTTTCGTGTCATCTTGTTATTACAGTAACCACTCATTGCACAAATATCCCATAAAAATTGTTATCAGGCATTTAACAGACAGTTAACGATTTCCCACACGGTAGTTGCGACGAAGAAACTCAAATACTTAGTTTATATCCTATTCATCGACAATCAATCACTTCAATTTCAAATACATTAGGGGCGACGCGGAATATGTCTTCTTAGAATAAATGAGAAAAATTACAGAAAATTCTAGCTAATAGTTTATATGTAATAAATTTTAGTATTTGTCGTTTTATTACTTCAAATAGTCTTGGGCTTTTAATTTTGCCCAGGTTGATGTAGAACTGGAAACCAGATATCGCACCATCCTATGAGTATCGGTTTATAAGTAAGAAAGAAGAAAGAAAGAAAGAAAAACCATTTATTTTGCTCTCATACATTTCATAAATAACAAAAAAACAATTGAAGCATAGTTAACTTAATATATGCTGAGAGACAAAACAGGATCTTAGCTCAGCTAGTGTTACTTCATTGTGTAGAAGTAACGCTGATATTCTGCAAAGACCTAGAGTGGAATCATGGACAGTCACAATTAAATACTTTTAATTACTTAAATCTAGATAACTGTGTGCATATTATTACAAGAATGCGTGGAAACATACATATTTAATTACCTTGTACATAAGTCTATATAACATAAGACTGTGTACAGACATACATTCATAAATACACAAACATATATATATATATACATATATATATATATACATTTATATATATGTGTAAAGGTGTTATTACAAATTAAATCCTTATCTCTAAAATAAATTTTGAACCTGAATTTGAGCGTTAAGCAAATGCTGTTTAAATTTTTTCCTGAAAACAGCTGATGATTTTAGGGCTCGCAAGGGTGGTGGCAAATCATTCCAACAATGGGTAGCAGAGAATTTGAAACTACCGCGAAAGGCAGCAGTGCGATGTCTGGGGATATTTAAAAGATATAAAGATGCTCGAGTTTTATATTTATTAAAATCGGTAGACCAAGAAAGTTTCTCATAAAGATATGTTGGTCTTTGGGATAAAATAACGTCAAATAATAAGTTCGCTAGATGAAGCTTTCTCCGGGATGTCATTTTCAACATCTGTCCTGTATGTAAAAATGGCGTGACGTGGGAACGCGGTGGAATTATAAAACAGAATCGAGCACAAGCGTTTTGTACTCGTTGAATGAGCCTGTCAGTTCTAGTTAGGAGGCAAGGTCCATAAACAACGTCCTCATAGAGCTTGGACAACATAAGAAATTCACAAGGTAAGATACGTAATTCTAAATTAATGTATGATCGAATTCGGTATAGAAGCTTGAGACGGTAGAAACAATTGCGTACGGCTTCAGTTATGTGAGTTTTAAATCGTAATAAACCGTCAATAATTATCCCAAGATTACGAGTTTCAGGTACCTGTTTGATTGGTTGTTCATTGATTTCGATATTTGGGCTACTACTTTCAATTTTGCGTATCGTATGTGCAGATCCAATAATTAAAAATTTGGATTTGGAAGGGTTGAGTTCTAGAGAGTTTTTTTTGGCCCAATCTGAAACTCTGCTCAGATCTTGGTTTATATTCTGTACAAATTTGGAACTATCTTGTGGGTAAAAAGAGGTATAAATCTGCAGGTCGTCAGCGTATAAGTGAAACTTACAATTGATTAAGTTATTGGCTATATCTGCAGTATACAAAATAAAAAGTAGAGGGCCGAGTATGGATCCCTGCGGAACGCCTCTAACTATAGACCGAGGTGGTGATACTGAACTACTACCATCTTTCTCCGACAATTGTACGAACTGTTTACGATTACTCAAATAATTACTAAACCAGAGCACGGCTTTGGCATCACAGCCGTAATATGCTAGCTTAGAGAGAAGAAGAATGATATTGATAGAATCAAATGCGCGCGAAAAATCAAGTAGAGTCAGTAAAGAACCCATTCCTTTATCCTTGGCTTCCAATAAATTGTCAACAACATCGATCAGGGTTACTACCCTATAGTATCAGTATTTTTGTAGAATTCGTAAACACTTTTATGCTACATAAATAAATACTCACTTAATTCCTGGTCTGTCTTAACATATTGTGAACTGTTTGTGACATAACTAAAGCCAGTGCCGACAGGATGGTCTATGAACAACACGCTTCTTCCTTTTACCTTTATGAAAAAGAAATGATTCCTTAAACAAGAACATTTTAACACAGCAGTCATTACATAACGGATTCAGACGAAATTGTGTTGATTAATTTCTTTCTTTTAGGAGGCACTCCACATCAGCTTATCAGTACATTGTAATCATTATGAAAACATGTCAATCTAAAAACCTTATGTCCATCCATCCCTACATAAGCCTATCAATGTTTACTGCTGTCTAGCAGTGGACATTTTAAACTAAACTAACAATTTTAGACAAAACTTTTAGTCGGGAAAAGTATGTCTATAGTTTTGCTGACTTTCCCGGAGAGTATTGCTGCCCTTTCTCTTGGTGCATATCGCACCAAATCCTAAGATCGTAATCATGCACTTGCTCTACCATTTGTCTTCTATACTTGAAAAAGATTGACATAAACCACCAAGACATCGCATCCACCGTGCAAATCTATCTTAGCAAACAACCAACAAAAGATTTTCATTTTGGACTCCGAAAACGTAAATCTCGTGACTCGTCTTGCAAGAGAAGGAAAACTTGAAATAAAACCCTATAACAACCTGTTTGACCAGCATGGCATAGTTAGGTCAATTTCCCTTCTATTGTGGAGGAGGTTCGAGCGCAGCAACGGGACGTATATGAGTCGAAACGTACAAATAGGTTAGGAATACCTGTCGTACCTGTCGTAGAATTACTATTGGTATACTATGAGATTAGTTCCAGAAATGAATATTCATCATGAATATTTGGCATCACTAAAACCCATCACAAACACCCTCAGAAAGTTGAGCTGCCGGCTCTGCCGCTCACCGAACGAAGGGCAGTAACAAATTGCTACTACTCGGACATCGATTTTCTGTGGTACTACTCTGGACGGACCAAACAACTGTCAACAGTGTGGTCCTACCACTACTGTGTTCTCAACCGGTGGTTCGAAGAAATATGTAAATATCTAGTTATGTAGTTATGTATAATCTATACTTTATAATATAATATCTATAACGGCAAAAACACTCACGTGCTGAGATCGATTACGTCGACCCGGATTTCGAGCATGTCCGATGCTTATCATCAGGGCGAATGTGCAGCGGCGTCTGCGAGGCCCCGGCGTGCACTGCGCGATGCATATCAAGCAACGCGCCTCAACACAGCCATGAGGGGTACGGGGGAGGTGTTTGCCCCTTGATCGTCTTCGGCGGAATCGTCGGACGAAACTTCACAATCGGAGTTAAGCGATGTTGTTGGCATGTCACTCCGTGTGTCGTCACCATCACATACCACGCTGGTCACGTCACTCTCCACGCACACCATCACCTTACGACTTGAGGCAGTATTAAGAGCTGGTATCCATGCTGACGGCAGCTTCCATCCACCGTCTCTGTTGAAGGTCCGATGTCGATTTATCTCTATGGCATCATGTATTTTCCGCGGTCTGTAATGTCTCTCTGTGGCTAATACGGAGGCTTTGTCGAACCGAATGTAGTGCCTTGTATTTCGAGACTGGCGTGCTCTGCTATTGCTGATTGTGTCGTATCCATGCTCTTCATACTCCTGATGTGTTCAGTTAGTCTGGTGGCAATGTTGCGTCCAATTTCTACCACATAACTCTTGCCACAATCACATGGTACTCGATAGATGCCTGGTACGCCCAGGTGGTTTTTGTCTTTCGGTGAACGAAGCATTTGCCGTATTTGGCCCTGTGGTCGGAAGAACATTCTAATGTCGTATTTCCTTCGCAAGAGATGCCCGATTTTGTCCGTTATTCCTTTCACGAAAGGACGGTGAACGTTCCACTCCTGACGCAAAAATATCAAATGAAAAGATCAAATCAGATCAAAAGATATCGCGATATTAAAAATGTAAGTATTAGTGTTGTAGCCAAATAAGTGTTATTTTCCGTGTGGTGACGGACTAAGAATACAAATCACCACTCCCTATGCTACCCGTGGATGTCGTAAAAGACAACTAAGGGATATGATATGCATATAACATCTATGCAAGAGAAGGAAAACTAAAACAAAACTCTATATCAACCTGTCTGACCAGCATGGTATAGTAAGGTCAATTTCCTTTCTACTGTGGAGAAGACTCGAGCCCAACAGTGAGACGTATATGAGCTGAAATGATGATGAATGATGATTGCGCGCGCATGTACCTATGATGTGGCGGGCGGTTATGAGGGACGAGGAGGCGGTAGCCTCTGGGAGATACTATGCCACATGGCTCATTCTAGCGATGGGCAATATTTCTGAAAAGGATCGATTTGAATCGTCATCCAAAGAATCGTTTCACAAGAAAATCGAGGTCTGAAGGATCGATTTCCAATTAATCGATCTATCGATCCTTTTTCTACGGGAGCTTTGTTTTAGGACCTCTGGAGAGTAAATATGTGATGAATTTTTTTTAGGAAATCTGAATATGTTATTAATCTTATCTATACTAATATTATAATGCTGAAGAGTTTGTTTCTTTGAACGGCCACGGATGTCAAGGTCCGCCATGCACCGATGATCGGCCCAATGGCGATGCTCTCCCCATCGCCAATACGGTGTGTTATGGGATCTCGCGTCGCTCATCAGTAGGGATGTGACTTGGAGGGGGAAAAATCGATGAATTGTTAATAATTAATCGATTATTATTATAATATTTTTTTTTTATTCGTAGTTCTTTTTTAAAGTTTTTCTCCCGACAGGATTATGGTGACCTTTTTTTAGGAAACCTGACAGTAATATTTATTTTCTATAGAATAGAAAACTTTAAATTTAAACAAAAAAGCAAATACTAAATTAATCGATTAATTTTAATATAAAAAAATCGATTTCTTGTAAATCGATTTTTATTATTTAGATAATCGATTATAAAAATCGATTATTTTTGACATGCCTACTCATCAGTCGCCCCGGACCGTTAGGGTGGGGTGTGTCTAGACCACAGAAATATTAATACTTATTAATTTTTATAATCTTATTAATTTTTCTGTGGTCTAGACCATAACTTACAAAAAAAAACCAAAAAAGAAGGCGATACGGAGTTCGCCGGGTCGGCTAGTTAAATAATGGCTACATATTCATATCTAAAGGTCCTATTTCCGCAAAGTTTCAAACACCACTTGCCGCCAAACCAGGTCCTCCTTGAATCCAAACCACTAACGGTTTGTGTGCTGCTAGCATTAACTTTTGTTCCATCCGCGTAAAATAGCCAATAAAATAAATGTGCTTCGGGACGAACCTCTACAAAGCCAATGGGCATTTTCCCATTTATGAAAGAGTGATTTGCCCCAAAATTTTTCTTCTCTCACTCCATCTGTAGATATTTTTAAATAAGTATACAGTTAAATTCAGTTTTAAAAAATACGTGATCCTCCTAAGTACATTAGCGTAAGTACCTTCATATAAGTTAATTTTAGCCGTAGTACAAGAAGCTATAGCCAGACCTAATATTAAAAAATAAGTTCATTTTTGAAACAGTTACATAATTTAAAAAATTTACAAATGCACATGTGCGCATTGTGATCACTTACAAACGATTAACTTCATTTTTTAGACAGTCCATATAATGATATCATATTATGATATCATATTATCTATCTTTCCCTAACGAATTAATGTACAATTAACAGAAAGATATAATACATATATCTACAGGATTAAAATATGTCACGCGGTTTTTACTGGAGAACAACAGCGTATCTAGAAAAAATTGTGTACCTATACCTAATTTAATACATAAAGCTATTAACCAGCCACCAGCACTTACTGTTGAGAGATTATAGGAAAAAAACCCAGAATTCGAACCTAGAGGCTTAATATTATATTAATGGTCACATACTAATGTCAATGTTTCGTGTGGCTATGGAGTAAGACTACAATTCACCACTCACTATCTTACCCGTGGATGTCGTAAAAAACCACTAAGAGATATAATATGTACATAACATCTGTGCAAGAGAAGAAAAACTCGACCAATACCACCAACCATGTCTGACCAGCATGGTATAGTAGGTCAAAGTCCCTCCCATAGTGGAGGAGGCCCGAGCCCAACAGTGAGACGTACGTGGGCTGCGATGATGATGACGATGACTAATGTCAATTCATCAAGAAAGCAAACACGTTGTTTAAACTGATGTCTAGCTTGGTAATCATAGACAAGGAAACGGTTCATTTTGATAAAAATTCGCTTATAATCATAGAATCTATAGTATAGAGCTAGTCATAGGGTATATAGACCCTAGGGTATAAAAAAAGGCAAATAAATAAGTTTGCCCGCGTGGCGACGGTATAGCGATATAGTGGCTGAGGGATCCCCAAGACTGTGGACAATATCTTTTTTCTGGGCAGCATATAACATTTAACTACGATCGCCAACCCATTTGCCAAGCGTGGCGACTATGGTAATAACTCCACTAATTAATGACCGCAACATGTAGTATTATATGGAGGAGGCCTACATCCAGCAGTGTACAGCGAAAGCTGAATGATATGGATCATGATGAAGTTAACAAGTTATGTTAGTGTTTGAATTTGTTTACCTACTGACACAAATTCAAACACTATCATCAAAAAGAAATCATTCAATCTAAAGTAGGTGGTTTGTTACTGAACATGATGAAACACAATAGTGTGCTTCTCATGACCATGTGCAGGTACTTGCTGAAGTAACTGTGCCACATCAATACATGCACTAGTTGAAACTAAAGCACCCCGTGCTGTTGATCCAAACACTCCATCAGCACCGGCCGAGAGGCCTCGACGGTCCGTACCGAGTACTAGTACCGAACATAGTACCGAGGTTTCTCTAGCTGCACTGTCCAACGAGCAATGATGTCACAGCGCGCGTCGCTCCGCCAAGCAGACATCTTGTGCAGCAAGGCTATAGCGTCGGTAGAGACCGGCCAACATCTCCGTTTCCAGGGCCCAAGGGAGCTTCCTGCCCAACAGTGCCTCTGTCGTCACCGTGTGGTATTCCCGTATGGCCCTGACCACCATGGCTCTTTGTAGTCGCCATAAGAGAGCTGTAAGACAGTAGGTCAGGGACCCCGCTAACGCCCGCGGCGGTATGGTCTCCTTGCAGGAGATCACCGCCTGGCGGGTCGACGCCCGCCGAGGAGTCATTGCCCGTTGGGCAGTCCGGCTGGAGAGTCCTCGGTACGGTGTCAGGACCGTCGAGGCCTTCCGGCCGGTGCTGATGGAGTGGTTGGAGCGGACGCACGGGGTGCTTTCCTTCCGACTGGTGCAGGTGCTGACGGGGCACGGGTGTTTTGGGAAATACCTGCACAAAATTGTCAGGAGGGAGAGCACACCGTCCTGCCACCACTGCAGTTGCGACGAGGACACGGCGCAGCACACGCTCGAGGAGTGTACTGCGTGGGAGGGGGAGCGCCGTGAACTCGTCGCGATTATCGGTGCTGACCTGGCGCTGCCGACCATCGCCAGGGAGATGCTCGACAGCGTCAGGAACTGGGACGCGGTCGCCGCCTTCTGTGAGGCCGTAATCTCACGGAAGGAGTCGGCGGATCGTGTGCGAGTAGAGCTCCTATTCGGCGACACGTTCCGCCGCCGGCAACCGGGGGGCGCAAACGCGAGTATCTGCGCCTAATGCCGCCCTAGCCGAGGCCGCGGGTGATCGGACCGGGGAATTGTCCGTCACCCGCAGAGAGGCTGACCGCGCGATGGCGACCGACGTCCCAGTACGTCGAGACGTGAGGTTACCCGAAAGGGTATTCCTTCGGGCCGACCACTGATGACAAGTCACATCTGCTCCGGTGGTTGGCCCAACAAACAACGAGGTGACGTTCCCGCGCGCCATCCTTTCATCGCCCCGGACGGACGGGACCGCGCGTGCGCTTACCATAGACCACCCAATAAAAAAAAAAAATAAAAAAAAAAAGGGACCCCGCTAACACCGGTGCTCTGTACAGAGCCATCGACCGTAAAACACCCTCGTACAGCCATGGACACGTAGCGCTGAGTCCGCTCACATTCGACATCAGCCAAGAAAGGGCGGACGTTGCGCCGATAAGCTGCGGAACAAGTTGGCGAAAATGCTCCCAGAATCACCATCGCCTGTGTCTTGGATTATTATTTACTAAAACCTTATCTTTGACTAAAAGATATCATTACTTTCCAGCTAGATCCAAGAATAAGTACATTGTTCCCAACTAAACTTCATGACACAAAATTTATTTAGAGCATGGATTATAATATAAAATTACTTAGAATACAGGTAAAACTACTTAGAATTTTCTAATTTCTCTCAAAATCCCTTGTAAATAAAACTATTTTACGGATTATTTATATTTGATTTTTGATTGCTCGACGTTTCAAACACTTTACAGCATTCATGGTCGCGGGCGCACTTCCATCCGTAAAATAGTTTTTATTTACTACATAACCCCATTGTTTATTATTAGCATACTAAATGGCTCAATTTCATTTAGCCTCTGTCTGAAAAAATTGTAGCAACATTAAAAAGTCAATTCTGACATTTCGCTCGTGGATGCCATTCCATTCATTTTAATGAAATCATTGATCTTGGTAGAAAACCTAATTAAAATAGCTTAAATTATGGCAAAACAGCCTGGAAAAATATATTTAGGCTACGAGGATGAAACAATTGGTGATAAAAATCAAACTCTATTGAATTACAGTGTTAATAAAATCGGAGGTTTACCTGTAAGTAAATTGTTATAAATATTATATTTCATTAATGTTATCGATTACATCCTTTGTTTTGAAAATAACGTTTATTTATACAGGACTGGCCACCTTTAGAAAATCTGCAATATTCGCCCAAGTGCCCGTTATGTGGATTACACAGGGTTCTTATCGTACAATGTTATGCGCCTCTTGAAAATTCCATTTATCACCGCACTTTATATGTTTTCGCGTGTATAAATCCCAATTGCTGGATCCAATCAGAAAGGTATTTCTTTTTGTTATGACATTGTTATGTATTTAGTTTTAATGTAATTAATAACTTGTAATATATGTTAATATTCAGAGACGCTACTTAAACATCTTAACCATTATCAATACATCATCAGGTATGGACACACATGCATAGTAACTTAACGTAAGGGGCTGATGAGAATGATAGAAACAGAAAAATAGTAATTTTAGCATAGTCATGATTATAGTATAATCGATATCTATAATACCTAAACTAATTAATAATATACAAAGCTGAAGAATTTGTCTAATCTCAGGAACTACTGCCCCAATTTCAAAAATTCTTTCAGTGAAGAAGGCTATAGGCTATATATCATCACGCTAAGAACAGCAGGAGTGAAGCACAAATGAAGAATGTTTCAAAATCGGGGGTTTTTCCTTTCGAGAGCTTCCACTGCGTACACAGCAAAATTTTCGTAAAAATCATGTGTGACAGAATCATATTATTAAAAAATATTTTCACCTTCTATGTAAACAAAGTCTTAGGTTAAAGTTAGCATTAGCCCAAAGTATCTATACCACGCGAACGAGGTCACAACCAAAAGCTAACATTAGTATAAATAAACAATAATTGTACTTCATCCTCATCACGCCCCATACATGCTCTGCTATTCGGCCTCCTCTACTTTGGGAAAGAAATTGAGCTGCTATACCATGCTGGTCAATCATGTTGGCATGGGTTTTATGTCAAGTTTACCTTCTCTCACATTGATGTTAATAATATATCATATTACTTAAATCTTTATTTCTGACATCCAGAGGCAAGAATCATCATCATTTCAGCTCATATATGTCGCACTGTTGGGCTGAGCCTCCCCCACAATAGGAAGGCACTTGACCTTACTATGCATGCTGGTAAAACAGGTTGGTATAGGGTTTTATTTCGAGTTTTTCTTCTGTTGTATAGATGTTACAGTCCAACTTTAATATAACGAACCTCAATTTAACCACTTCCTCGATTTAACAAATTTTTCATAATCCCATTGAATTTTCAACTCTCAAAATAGTGTAAATACCTCTATATGACCCTTAATCCAATAGAATGTGATTCAGTCGCGACAGTTTTCGACACGTTTTTTTTGTAATACAATTGATATTGTTTGATGGAAAATAATGTAAACAGTGCTGCTCATTGCTATTGTTGAAGATAAAAAATGTTGAGGTGATTAAAATTAGTTCTTTACCTCATTATAATAAATTTTAGACCAACCTTACCTCAATATAACAAACCTCAGTTTAACGAATTACTTGATATAATGAATACTTACGAGTTCCCATTGGATTTGTTATATTGAGGTTGCACTGTATATTATATCCCTTAGTAGTGTTTACGACATCCACGGGCAAGATAGGGAGTGATGATTTGTATTCTTACTCCGTCACCACACAGAAACTGGGGCCAGTGAATTATATTTTAAAATTGCACTTAACACATTGTTTTCAGTTGGTTGTGTGTTCGATGTCAGTGCCAAGAAATTTCAACTAATGAGCTTAGTGCCATTGTTGCCATGCCCAATGCTGAAACTAAATTGTCCTGGTGCAACGGCGCTGATGAATGGGATGAAAATGATAATGATACTGCTAATGGCAATTTTATGAATATTGATAATGCTCCGAGTCCAAATAATGCAGTTCAAAGGTTAGAAAATTATCCTTTATTTTATTGCTATATTATATTTATTCTCAAAATTTAAGTCTGGATAAGGCAATGTGAAAGTAGCAGCAATTTGAGAATGGAATACTTAAGGATCTAATCCAGTGTTTTTCAACTTGTGGTATGTGTACCCCTAGAGGTACATGGGTCTCATTGGGTTTACAAGAAGATGGGGTATATAATAAAGGTGGTAATGCTGAGAAGTTAAAAAATTAACTTATACACACATTATTATAGTCTATGATAACATTGTATCAGATCTAAAATCAAACAGTTATTGCTAAAATTTATTGCAAACACCTGTACTATCACTGTATTGAAATGGAGTTGAAGGCAATAAATAAAAAAAGGACTAAAATGTTGTTAATATGTAACATAAAGATCATCTTATCACACAGTAACTGTAAAAGAAAAAAATAAACATTTATTCTGTTCTACTTAAATAAATAAAAAACAACTAAAAAAAGAATTTCTTACATCATCATCATCGCAGCCCACATACGTCCCACTGTTGGGCTCGGGCCTCCTCCACAATGGGAGGGAATTTGACCTACTATACCATGCTGGTCAGACATGTTGGTATAGGGTTTCATTTCGAGTTTTCCTTCTCTTGCACAGATGTTATGTGCACATTATATCCCATAGTCGTCTTATACGACATCCACGGGCAAGATTGAGAGTGGTGAATTGTATTCTTACTCCGTCACCACACGGACAATTTTCTACATAAAAAATTTCTTACATAAAGTAATTTAATTCTAATGAGGAAGAAAAAAGGCTATTGGCTCAGCTCATGCTACTTCTCCTTAAAGATACATACAGACAGACAGTGTCTGTCTATTTCTTCTGCATAATCTTCAAAATGGTTAGTTCCATTTCGATAATATTTTACTGCCAGCTAGCTGACTGTATAAGGTGTAACTTAGATTTTATTTAATCCCAGTATTCCCATGAGAACGGGAACTATGTGGGTAAAATCACACAAATTTGCTAGTACACTATATTTTTGTAAAAATAATATAATATTTAACTACTATAGATAACAAATTATACAAAAATACATAACATATTTTAATTTTTCCAGGAATTCTGATGAAGATGAAGAAAGTAATTCATTTGAATTGGAAACTGTAGAACAAGCTTTGGGTAACCTTCAAGTGTTCGATGCCCATAATGCCAATATGTCTCCAATACAAGGTAATAATGCACATCTAATAACAGAGTTCATATTACTTTACTGATAATTGTTACTAGAAGAAACTGAAGGAAAACAATGAGTATAAATAATGTAAATAACAAAACACTTATATGAAACCCAAAACAACTACTGTAGACACATATCCATACTACTGCTGGGCTCGATTCTTCTCCACAATAGGAGGGAATTTGTTCTACTATAACCATGTTTTTTTTTATGGGTGGGCTATGGTAAGCGCACACGCCATCCATTCCATCCAAGGCGACGAAAGGACGGCGCGCGGGCCTATAACCCACTCATACCCACGTCGCCTTCCTTGTTGAGCCGACCGAAGCAGGGTGACTTGTCGTCAGTGGTCGGCCCGAGCTAGTACCATGCTGGTGAGATGTGTTGATACAGGGTTTTATTTAGAGCTTGCCTTCTCTTGCATAGTACATCTATGTACTCATTGCATGCATAGCCTGTAGAGCTAGTACATGTAAAATTACTCCCACGATCCTTAAGCGACTCCCCGCGACAAACTTCCAGTATGTACTTGTAATAATAATAATAATAGCCTTTATTTCAGACAGTTTTTCATTTACAATTGTTTAACTTAAATATTCTATAGGTCTATCTTGTATTATATTTCTTATATTCTACTTATTAACTATTTTTTATCAACAACCCTGTCTATGTGCCTCTCATTGGCAAAGGCCTCCTCCAACTTTCTCCATTTCTCTCTATCTTGAGCAACTCTTGTCCATGTGCCTCCTCCTACGGCTTTAATGTCGTCCACCCATCTTCTAAAGGGTCTACCTCCTTTCCTTTACTTGTACACATTATTAAATTTACCCACATTTGCACATTTTAATAAATGTGCATACACTATGAATGTCTTCTACGACACCCACGGGCAATAGAGGGTGAATATATGTATTGAAATATATTGCAGGAGCTGTGGGTGCCATAGGAGCTCCAGTGGCAGCAGCAGAGTTAGAAGGTGGAGATGAGCCTGGTCTTGTTACAGTTGATACGCCAACTGCACCTACTAACGATGTTGAAGCATTATTGCATCAAGTATGTATAATAATTATTATCAAGCTTGAATCAACATTGGCATATGACACTGAAATTTGGTCTTTAAATGTCGGCCTCATAAAAAGGCTCCAAATCGTTCATCTTGCTATGGAGAGGGCTATGCTCGGTATTTCTCTACGTGATAAATTCCGTAGAAGAATGGGTTTAATTGACATAGCTAGGGACACGAAAAAAGTATCGATACTTTTAGGTATCCAGTACTTGTCTTTCGATACCGATACTTTTGTACTCGATACTTTCTATTCGATACTTTTACTCAATGAGTACTTTTAGGCGGGTATCGTATCGAACAAATTGTACAAAGTATCCATGTTAAATTTGACCTTACGGCTCGTGCTTATTGTAACGCCATCTAGGTAAATCGTAATGAACCTTCTAAAAAGTGGCTCGACATGTTTCGAATCCGAACACATAACACAAACTCCTAAAAAAAAAAAAAGCTCATCAAATCAGGATAAATTCCTAAAAAAAAGGTCATTACAGCCTGGATTCTAGGAAAAGTACTCAGTACTCGATACTTTGGAGTATCGGATACTTTCGTTTCGATATCATGTCCCTAGACATAGCACGAAAAAATAGCACTTTGAAATGACATTGGGCATGCCACATCTCTCGTTAAATCGAAAACCGTTTGGGATTAAAGATTCTCGAGTGGCGACCACGAATCGGACAACGCAGCGTAAGGCGATTCCCTACCAGTTGGACTGACAATATCTTGCAACTTGCAGGGAACTGTTGCATGCAAGTGGCATAGGACCGTTCCGAGTGACATTCTCGTGATAAGATGTCCAACAGTGAACGTCTATGGGCTGATGGAAAGATTGAAACAAATTGTGACGATGTCAGAGCAGAATTGGTTACCAGCCCGTCATTCTCACAGGTTTCGTAAGAGACTTACAAGAAAGGAAAAACGAATGCCAAACTATCAGTATAGCATATGAGACCGATTTCTCTCTTTATACTTTTCTTTTGGTTTCATAGATTAACCTTAGGTACTAAACAACTGCTCGACTGGAACAGTGTCTGGCTATGGAAATAAAAATTTGGGTGCTATTGGTGATTACATTGATTAATCAGCATATTATCCCCAACACACAGCACTTGTGCGCCATGCCCAATTTATTTCTTATCGCGACCTGTGAGCTTACCCTTGAAATCAATTCTAATTTCGAATCCGATTTAATTAGACTCTCACCAAACTTATATTTAAACAAAATCGAGAATGAATTCTTCGCATTTACCGTTATTTACACCAAATGTACCTAATTTATTAATTTAAATTAATAACGTTACCGAACTCGATCACCACATAGCCACTGTCTTGAAATTGTGCAACATTATCGATTTTAAACTACGTGTAAATCACGTCGGTAGTAGCACATATTTGACTTAATCGACGAGAGTCGAATTCATTTAGTTTAAAAAAATCCACCGAATTTGATCACAATCGTACGCTAGTGTCGCTTTCAAGAGTACCAAATTACTCAAATTCGAGCTGCGATTGGATTTAGGATTGGAATCGGGATTCAAGAGTAAGTACCCTGTTCTAACGGTAAATCGGTCACATCAACATCCGCATTAATTAATACGAATACAGATATTGAAATTGAGCTCTATAATTACTGAATGAAAATGCAATATGTTGTATATTTGTAAACTTTGCCGCGATATAAAAATATATTCCTTAGCGGAGGTTGATAATGGTGTATTTAAAACCACCCGGGATGATGGAATGTCAGCAGGTACTCCATAACCTACTGTATTGAACTATTGCTATATGAACGAGCCACTAAAACCAATTCCTTTAGTTCGACAGTCAGACGGAAGGTTACCTTTACGGGTACCCCCGATGTGACATTCCTACAACAAAGCGTCGGTACATCGCTCTCTCGCATTCGGAATCACTGCGGTTGACTAATCAGCTTTCCCATTCCCCTTGGCCTCTGCTAAGGACTAGTAGCTTATTTAAGCAAATCTTAGTAGTAAAAATATTGAAATTGGAACTCCGGAAGATAGCAATATGTGACATACAATAGGCAATGATATCGAGGATAAATATATAAGCCTAAAAATATTTCAGACAGCCGAACTACCGGTTGATTTAAGAAGTCGTTTGATGTGTGGACCATTACAGTTTGTACCGAAATTTATCTATGTTGAAGAAGAATGGAAGAAATCACCAGTTAGTGATGATAGGGTTACAGAATTGCTCAATAAATATAATAGGGATAATGGTGAGTGAATCTTACATCATAGCATACATATTAATATAAGAAATATTCACTTAAAAAACCAATTTAGATTGATAAGGACTCTTATAAATATTTCTTCATACTATCTATCGCAAGACAAATGACTTACTATTCCACATTAGCTGGGTTGTTTGTTATTGGGGTTTATTTCGAGCATAACTTCTTTTTCAATTACATTATTTGTTTACCATACCTGCGGGTAAGTAATAATGAATTGTTCACTCTTTTAACCACTAAAACGACACTCGTATATTAAATAAAGTAAATATTTAGTATTTATAAAATATTAATAAGTAACGTAATAAGTATTAATATAACTTTTCTAAATCAAGCTGAAAACTTGGTCAGCTTACTGTCATTGTACTAATTAATATTTTTAGCGAACTTGTTTTTGAATTGCTCCCATTAACCTGAATTTTTGCGTAAAGGGGTACAGGTTGATCTTTTATTGCAAGCTTTTTTATAAATTTCAATTAACATTAAACATTAATTACTTAGGAATAAGACGGGGATCTTTTCTGTGCAGTGACGTAGTAGTTACACAATTCACCATCCCCTATCTTGCCCCAGGTTCTCGTAAAATACGACTAAGCGATATAATATGCATCTTACGAAGAAAAAGGAAAACTGGATATAAAATCTCATACCAATACGTCTGACCACCTTGGTAATATGTCAATTGTCCTCTTATTATGAAGGAGGCTCGAGCCCAGCAGTGAGACGTGCATGAGCTTAGATGAATGGAGATGAAAACCAAGAATTGATAATACTGAAATATTAAGTTGTAATAGCAGTCTGAGGCTTTAACTTAGATCTAAATAAGTCCGGGAGTGAGCGGCTCACTCACGACCTTATTTAGGTCAGTATTGAGATTGTCCACTACAAAAATAAGGCCCATGTCTTGAAATTGTGGAACATCGATGTTATTCCGAGAATAAGTTATCCGAAAAGGAAGTTGTCAAATAACATATTGAAGTTAAATAGATGCTAGTGATCCAATATAAAATATTAGAGTAGGCGATCGTATGGTTAAAAGATCACGTTACTCTAATATGAGCCCGAACGACCCGGCAGAATATGGTCCTTTGAGCTGGCCACGAGAGTCAAGGAATCAGTACCAGTGGTCAGCCCAATGGCGATGGTGAGGAAATACGGGACTATGGAGTCGCACGACGCCCTTCCGTCACCCCGAAAAAAAACAGAGACTGAAACCAGACTGCTACAAAAAAGTTGTAATCCCACTATCTTTTAAAAAAAGAGCACTTGTTCAAAATCAAATACATACTATGAATTAACTCAAACGTGATATTTCTCTTTTAGCGTTACAACTAGAGTATGCAATAATGTACTTTAATTTTTGTACAGAGATAGAAATGAGTGGAGGAGAACGGGCTGGGGGCGGCGCTGGTGGTGCTGACGATGAACCCTACGAAGAAGCTGCTCCTTTACACGGAGACAGCTTATTTCATGCTTTCATTACCCGCCTGCGTAAAAACCCTGGACAAATTCTAAGGTAAATGTCTAAATTTCACTTTTTCTTTCTTGAAAACTGACTTATTAGTGAGACCCACCATATTAATAAGAATTAAAAAAAAACACACTAAATTAATTAAAAACATTTCACAAATAATTCAACTGTTGCAATGTTGCAAATGCAATTACACATGTTTGTCAAAAATTATTTTTCTTATGCACAGGTATTCTCGAGAAGAGCCTCCTATATTGGGTGCCCCGTTATCAAGCACTGCAAGTACTCCAGAATCACCAAATGTACCTACAATTTGCCCACGTTGTGGATCAAGATTATCCTGCGAACTTCAATTAGTCCCAGAATTTGCGGAAACCCTACGTTTGCTGCCAAATAATACGTCTCTCGCTCATCTACACTTCCTTTCTGTCCTCATCTTTACTTGCTCTCAAAGTTGTTGGCAATCATCCGACACTCTCGTTAAAGAGTTTGTTGTATTTCAACCGGAGGTGGTTTAAAATATTTTGCTGTTGTCATAACTCTGCGGTAGATATGCTATGTCCAACATATATTATTATATTGGGTGCCGAATTATTTCAGGCATGCTATATGTATATACCCATACGTTTAAGTAAAATATGTCAGGTCAGGCAAGCATGTCAAAATTTACTATGTTTTTATTGGTTATTATATCCATTTAAATTTCGGGAATATTTTGTTAGAGACCATCCATAAACTACGTTACACGTTAAGGGGCGGAAGGGGGTCGACGAAGTGTGACATTTTGTAATAAAGGGTGCGAGGGGTGCTGAGCTTTGTGACGTCACTTTTAAAAATCTTGTACATCTAAGTATTTAAATGTCAATTTTGAACTATTAACAAGAAACTTAAAATATTTAGACCTCTATCTCTTCAGCAACATCAGCTCTTTGACAAATGATACCACACGCACCGGATTTCGTCGTAATTCCATTAGTATTTATATTTTGTAAAATTGTAAAATATGTGACGTATCGTATCACATTAGGGAGGAAGTCGGGGTAAAAAAAAACACAAAATTAGTGTGATGTACTTTATGGATGAACCCTATTTATTTATAAAAATAAGTATGCATTTAAATTTTAAACACTCTTTTCGAGCTTTTGCAATGTGCATAGACCTTAAGTTGTCCTAACTATTTATTGGTTTACAACCAATAAATCAAATTGACATTATTTTATTTTAAATAAATACACCACACCCTGTTTTACATGTGGGTGTCGTAAAATACGCGTAAGGGATATAATAAGCATATAACCTATGCAAGTAAAACTCACGATAAAACCCTCTGTAGAGGGGTTGGTATACCAACCCGTTTCACCAGCATGGTATAGTAGGTCAATTTCCCTCCTTCTATGGAGGAGGCTCAGCCCAACAGATGACATATATGAGCTGAGATTATGATGATGAAACCAAGTAAGGAAAATAAATTTGTTATAAACTAATCATAGAATAAAATTCTCTTGTTTCTAGGATAAGATTTGGTTGTTGAAATATTTTATTTAATTCAAGTCGAAATGCTTAATAAGAGTGGGTAAACCTGCTCAAACATTTGTGCAAATGTTTTGCAATTCTATGATAAATTAACTTACGTTACCTAATTCCATATTATCTTAATATATATAAATTGCGTGTCACGTTGTTTGTCCGCCATGGACTCCTAAACTACTTAACCGATTTTAATCAAATTTGCACACCGTGTGCAGTTTGATCCAACTCGAAAGATAGGATAGCTTACATCTTAATTTATAGTCGTAATATTATTTTATTGCAAATTATTTGTCTATTATTTGACATTCACAATTATCTGTTAACTCCAAACGATTTTAACAGATGGTGATATCTGTTGATTGAATTGAGTAATTAATTAATAGATGGCGCTGCAATGTCAAACCTACAAACGTGTCATATACGATTTTAACTTGCTTTTTTGAATAGATGCCATTTGTAAAAAAATATGACTACCTCCATGACAGATGTTCTCATACAGTTCCACTTAAATAGTTTAATAAAATGGAATATAACAAAAACATTAGCCACAGCAACGCGTGGCCGGGTCTGCTAGTAATTTATATATTACAATTAAAGAAATGCATTATCCTTGTAATAAAATATTAGTAATTAATGTACATGTAATAAAATATTAGTAATTAATTAGTACCTATAAGATTGTTAATTAGCATCTACAATTTCTTTTTCATCTTTTTATCATTGCTATTAATGTATCTTATAATTAAATATTAATTGTACTTATTTATTAAATTGCACTTCATGAAAATAATTTCGATATTTAAAAAAATGTTTTCCGTGTGTTGACGGAGTAAAAATACAATTCACCACTCCCTATCTTGCCCGTGGATGTCGTAAAAGACAACTAAGGGATGTAATATGCACATAACATCTGTGCAAGAGAAGGAAAACTCGAAATGAAACCCTATACCAACGTGTCTGACCAGCATGGTATAGTAGGTCAAATTCTTTCCCATTGTGGAGGAGGCCTGAGCCCAACCGTGGGACGTATGTGGGCTGAGATGATGATGAAAAAATGTTTTAATTATTACCCTCCAATTTGCCCTGCCTACAGATCTTTTTATGATGATCGTATATGATTAATATCCGGGTCAGGATAATTGATAACTAGCATGAGACGATTGCTGATTATTTATTAAACAACTACGTACATATATTTAATCTCAATATAATTTAAATACCTTAGTATTTATTTGTTGACAAAAAGAAATAAAATAAGAAATTAAATACTCTTTCTTACAATTTACTACGATTGATTTGTAATGTGAGTAGATCGTATATGTTCAATAAAATTGTTCTATCTTTTTAATATTGTCTCAGCATTCTATTTTTTGCTATATATATTAATATGTTTATTATAATATCACATACGTTAAAATTATTCGCGACCTCTGTGCTTATATGCTGATAAATAATTAGATTATATAGGTACATAAAAGTAGAAGTAAAATGTGTCTAGAACTGAACTTTAATATAAATGACTAATCTAAACTGTCCATGACTGCCAGGTAGATAATAAGTGACAACGTAATATATTATTAATTTAATGTAAAGCTTATTAAAGCATTTGATAATGGTAGATTTTCTTTAAAATATCTAAATACATTGCTTGGATATATAATTTCAGTAAAAATAATCTATTTCGTATTAGATATAGGAATATTATGGATGTATGATATAATGGTCAAAGTTACTTCCATACATTTTTTCTTTGAAAATTACTTTCACCGTATAACATCAGTAATTTATGTTTTACATTCGAACAATATGTTGATTCTCTCGCGTAAAACGTAATTTGTTAGATGGCATAAATTTATCGTGCCTAGGTTACAGTTATTTACGTAGTAATGGTGCAAAGATTTCGCATACAACTTCTAATTTTATATACCTAATATAAATTTAAATACAGTTACATATTAGAAACAATCAAAATGTCGACATTCCCTTAGTAAATATTTTGTAGTGTGTCCTTGAAGCTATAGTGTGCTATATTGATTATTTCTCATAGTAAAATAGTCTTTGAAACTGTGATTTTACTCTTAAATAGAAATTAGACCAACATTTTCACATTTCCGGTCCATGAATTGCTAATTATTAATTGATAATTGTCAATCACTTAGTAAATATGCATGAAAATTTCAAAATAAATAGTAAGTGTTAGTTATTTCAATTCAATTTCATTTTTCTGAACCCTCTCCGGTCCTCACATTATAAATGTATAATTATCTGTGGAAGTAAATGAATGAAAAATTACATTCGGTTAACTTTCCTTCCTTCTCAGCTCACAGTCCCACATTTGGGTACAACCCAATGGAACGACAATAGGGAATATGCATGAAACTCCAAAATGAACAAATTATTTTTATTTGTAACCTTTATTTATTGCTTAAAAAACGTACCTATACAATTATTTTTTAATTTTATCATTATTTGATAATTAAATTAAATTATCAAAAAGTGCCTTTTTTGAGATTCGTTCGCAAATTTCTAAAACGCAACGTTGTTCAAACGTGACGTCATAGTACAGTCAAGTCTTCTGATTGGGGCTGTCGATATTTTTAAAATATCGTTTTTCGATGTATCGATATTTTTAAATATATCAATATCGGAGTTCGATGTAAAGAAAAAAAGAGCGTGCGTACAAAGTACATACGCATGGTGAAAGTGAAACTCACTTATCCTTTATCCTCTATCCTTTATCCTTCATCTTTGATCCTTTATCTCATTCTCTCGCTGGCTGAATCCTATACATTTACGTGTTTATATTTCTATGGACTCGCGTTTTCGTTTCATCGAGTTTGAAATCACAATGATTCTAAAGAAGTTTCACTTCAAAAATATTGATATTTCGATATATTTCCCCGTGACCTCTTTTTAACTTCGTTTATTGCGGGGTTGCCGTGCTGGGCATTTTTATCAAATGCCAGGAGTAAGTGATAACTGATCATCAACTTCGTGCCAGCATTTTTTAGATTAAGTTTATGGTGATTTTGTGGAATAAATACTTTACAACAAAAGATAAAACACCAAATTTATGTAAATAAATATCGACCCTCGATAGTTACTTTCTAGTGCCTATCGATATTTCGTCCAAACAATTTTCAGTAATCCGATATATGATACATTTAAAAATATCGATATGTCGAAAAAACGACTGTCCTAGTAACTTGTGCGAGTTCTCTGACCTCACAGAATATGCGCGCCGAAGTAGCCGCGTTTAAATCGCCCGAAATGATAGAGATTTTAATAATTTTTTTTAGGTTAATAGTTTATATTTTGGATGTATTATATTTATTTCTAGTAATGTAATAACTAGTAGAATCGTTTAAAAAAAAATGCATATTCCCTGTTGACATAGATAGTAGTAGGATTTCGGCGGGCAAAATGTGACAAAAATGAC
Organism: Lymantria dispar; assembly: GCA_032191425.1. Lineage (NCBI taxonomy): Eukaryota > Metazoa > Arthropoda > Insecta > Lepidoptera > Erebidae > Lymantria > Lymantria dispar. Next base: position 21,101,754 of record CM063449.1, read on the forward strand.
TCGTATATATATATATAGTAGCTGATTGCCAAGACAAAAAAAAAAGAAGAGGAATAGATGGTAGTAATAGACTAGAGTAGTAATATTTTGTTTTGGGTATTTCTCTTACAATGATATAAACTGCAACAGTTACTGGAATAGAACAGTTAATGAATTGTGTGATTAAGCAGAATCCTTATTTGAATAATAAAGATACAGAACTTTTGAAGCACGTCGAGTGCATCCATAGATACTTAAACAACACTCATATATTTAAAACCATTCAGGTATTATAGATTCTACTTTCAATTTGTTGCTGGACTGACGATAAATAGATTTATGATCGTTAGCGTCGATGGCACTTGAGAAGTGGAAACAATAACTAAGTATGTAGTTTGTTTTTTCCTAGAAAAAGTATAAAAGTTTTGTTTTTATACTAAGAGTGTTTCGATTCTCATTATATTTTGGTACAGTGACTACGCATACAACTATATTACAAAATGCGGACAGTTGTTAGCAATGGTCGTCATTTTGAATAGAGAAGAGGATTGTAGATCCTGTTCATAGATCCTTATTTTTGCAATATTTTATAATTTGTAACACCAATAGTAGACTAAGATATAGATTTTAAATAGGTCACATTTATGTAAGAAAATCACTAAATTTTATAAGAATCTCATATGGGACTAGGTAGGTATAAAACTAATCAAAATTCACTTTTGTTTTGTGTGTGTATAGCTGTCAGCCGTAGATAGTTTTTTTTTTGCCTGGACTATGGGTGAATGCTGGGGCTCTCATCCCAGTATAAAATTCACAACTGACTTTGTTTGAAAGGAGAATGCCCAAAACTAGGCCCTTTTCATCTGGCAATGGGCCTAAACCGCATACTATTCTAAATTCACATCTTATTTTTATACTTTCTCAGAATTAATTTTAGGGTATCTTATACCCTAGCATTAAATAAACTCATTTGCAAAAAAAACGGGCACCTAAGCAATGAACCATTTCAAATGTTAATATTTCTTTGTTTGATAATTATAGGTAGTTTTATCCACACAATTTGCTAAATTAATAAGAAAATAATCGTTTTCATCAGTATTTCATAAAATTTAGATACAATTTATGGGAAATAATGCTAAACCTCGCTAGTAGTGTATATTCGCTAGTAGTGCATATGCTCATGAAGTAAAAATAAAAAAGTTTTTTTGTTTGTTTTTCTTTAATAAAGTAAAAGCAGATAAATGTTTAGTATCGAGTGTGACCCCCTCTAGCTAAAATCACAGCTTGAATTCGTCTGGGCATGCTAGCGAGTATATCCCGGATACTTGCTTGCGGAATACGTTCCCACTCCGCAGTAATCACATTCTTCAGCTCTCTGATGGTCTGCGGAGCCGGGTGTACTGATCTCACACGCCGTTTCAGAACGTCCCAGACATGCTCTATGGGATTGAGGTCGGGACTTCGAGCTGGCCAATCCAAACGACGAATGCCGACCTCTTGCACATACGCATTAACATCGCGGGATCGGTGGGCGCGAGCATTGTCGTCCATAAAAATCGAGTCTTCACCTAGAGCGGCCAATGCGGGTTGTGCATGAGAAATTAGAACTTCCGTTATGTATCGATGCCCAGTCAGTGAGCCGTTTTCAATGAAGACTAACTCTGTACGATCCATTGAATTTATTCCTGCCCAAAACATAACAGAGCCCCCACCATAAGGTGTGATTTCTTCGAAACATGCCTCTGCAAAGCGTTCTCCTTGTCTTCTTAGCACTCGCCGACGTCGATCTTCACCGAACAGAGATATCCTGGCTTCATCAGAGAACAAAACCCTATTCCAATCGTCTTGAGTCCATGATTCACAATTTCTAGCGAACCTAAGCCTGTGAACTCTGTGCTCACGGAGTAATTTGGGGCCGCGGGCCGGGCGGTGACTGCGTATATTGGCAGCGAGAAGCCTCCTCCTGACCGTCCATAGACTAATATGCACATTTCTTACTTCTTGGAGGTTGTTCTTAAGATCCACATACGAAGATTTGCGATTTCTCAATGCGCGACTCACAAGAAAACGATCATCCCGTGGTTGGGTACATGGTTTTCTTCCAGAACCAGGCCTTCTCTCGACGGAACCAGTCTCCTGATATCGCTGCCAGGTCCTTTGGACTGTCGAGCGACTAACATTTAGCCTCCTAGCCACGAAACATTGGCTGCAACCCTCTTCAAGCAGCGCGATAATTTTGGTAGCTTTTACCACTTTATCTACCATTTTTGATACAGCCAAACAGCATTAAATAAAGCTTTGACAGTCAAGGATATGAAATTAATCGATAAAAATTGAATAAAAGTTATGAAAGTCGATGTTAACTTCTGGAACTTCGCGCCAAAAATGTAGGATAAAAAGGGGTTTTCTGTAAAAATGAACATCAAATGAAAAATTGAATTTAGAACGTACTTTTTTAAATACCACAGCATTTTTAAAACCGGCCAGTAACGTGTACAAACGATTGAAACCTTTTTGGTATTGTATCTTTTTAAATATGAATGAAAATCAAAACCGCCCGTTTTTTTTGCAAATGAGTTTATAAATAGTCATACAACTGAATTTATGTATTTGTGATTTGTAAAGAGCGGAGTGGAACTTGTGTGTTGCCAGGTCGAGCAAAATATTTTATCAAAATATATCGATACGTTCTTATCGATTATCAGGGTGAACCAGCCATTAGAAATTATTACATGAATCATTACTTAAAAAATTAACATATTTAATTATGGCTGTATCTCAACTTAATTTGTTTAGTTTTTAAAAATTACAAATCGATATTTGGTTGTATTTTATTGAAAATAGTATTGGCGGCAATAATTATAAACACACAACATGTTTATTCAATCATCATCATCATCATTCAGCCTATCACCGTCCACGTGTAGGATTGATGTAGACCTTCCTTATGTTTCACTACAAAGTGCGGTCCTATGCCACTTGCATCTAACGACGCATAGCAATTTTCAGCAGATCGTTGATCTATCTAATTCATTCGACACTGTCTCGTCCGATACGTGGTCGCCACAACAGAACCTTTTTTCACAGTGGTTGTCAGTTCGTCGAGCAATGTGGCCTGGCCAACGCCACTTTAGCTTGTTAATTCTTCGTGCTATGTCGGTAATACTTGTTCTTCTATGGATTGCCATATTTTGGATTCTATCGCTCTAAGCGACTTTGAGCATAGTTTTGAGGTCTACATTTAGGGACCACGTTTTCGTATCGTAAATATCTTAGTCACTGAGGTATGTTGAATAAGAAGATCCACTTAAGTTTTTCTAACGCTGCCTAGGCGAGTTGGATTTTTCGTCGAAACTCTTTCCTGAAATAGGATCACATGTTTGTCCCAGGTAAAAATAATGATCGACAACTTCGAGAGTCTCATTGCCAACTAGGACCGGTACTAGAATGACTGGGCAATTGACATGACTTTCCTCTTATCCATGTTCATTCGTATACCCACTTTTGGCTGGGTTACCCTGCTGAGATTGTTGAGCTAAGATTTATTGAATAAAAATAATATAAAGATAGCTGCAAAATGTGTTTTTTTTTATTGTCATGTTAAATCGAGTTTTGCAGTTATGTAATTCGCAAAAGTAATGTTTACTTCTTATATTACAAGCATTAAACCGATAATAACATGATACAAAAACTTAATATATTTTACTTTTTTAAATCGATTAATCGATTCAAGAAAATAAATAATTAAAGGTATTTAGTTCTGGTAACACAAAACACTATGGCGCCGTGTCCTTTATGATTTCGCATTTACGATATACGTTGAATTGAATGAAAGGAGAAAAAGAGACAAAACTATGCGGGCAAGAGCGTTTTAATAAAACTTCAACACGTTCTGTTTGAATTTAGGATTTTATCTTATGATTTATTTTAGTCTATTTTTTTATAGTTTCTATTAAATAAATTCAATCCACCTATTATAGACAAGTAGTGTTATTACATTTAAATACTGTTATACAATTTAAATAATGTTTTTTGAGAAATATATATCTTAAACCATAATTATTTGTCAGTTTTTATACAAAGGGAAAATATTAAAAAACGACTTAATATTTTTCTATACTCGTTCCAACCATTTATTTTACTTTTGACACATGCTTTAGGACGTAACTGTTTCATTATACGCAATTATTAACTTTGAAACGAGTGAACAGAGAAATATATAAACTGCCCAATAATATTTATATATCTTAATTATTACCCACTAAATACATTAATATGCCGTAAATAGCTCTATTCATAAAATTTAAGTGATAATTCATTTCCGTTATAAAAAATGTTACGTTCTATCGCATCTAGTGACAGGATCAAAAGTATTCGGTGCAAACTAATGAATCGCAAATAATCGATTACACTTATTTGCAGTTAAGTCAGCTGACAACTGAGTTTTGAATTGTTGTAATAGACAACACGTTAAAATTGTATCAGGGAGATATAAAAATCTTCTCATCATACCTATAACATGAAATAAAACAACCAAAATATTTTAATATTATTTTATTATAACGAATCGTCGGATTCTTCATACGAACTCGAATCGTCGCTTGAATCATCTGCAGTGTTTATTATTAACTCTTGTGTAGGTATGTTGTCAAATTCAATTTCCCGATCCCAATCAGAGAATATTATATTTTTTGTCTTGTTGACGACACTCGCCCAGTTTTCAGGCGTCACACTAGCACATGCGTTTTTTAAAAGTTCAAGCATTTTATTTGCTGTGAAAGGAGGAGTTGTATTGTTTCTTGCGGCGTGTCCTTTGACTTGTGCCCAGATCATTTCAATTGGATTATATTGACAGTGGTACGGAGGAATTCTGATTACAACATGCCCATATTCTGCTGCCATTTCGTCGATGACATATCGTTTTGGCTGCTTTTTACTTTTTAATATTTTAAGTAATTCTACTTTTAGTAGGGATTCGTCCACATCTTCCCCATTATCACGAAGCCAGTTTATAATCTCGTGTTTTTTGTTGGCCTGTGTTGGCATTTTATTAATTTGGCGAGAGTGATAGGGTGCATTATCAATAAATATTGTTGATGGCTCTTCAAGTGATGTAAGCATTTCTCTGAACCACTTTTCATACACGTCCGCATTCATCTCCTCATGATAGTCTCCTGTTTTTTTTTATTTTAACGCTAACAGAGCGTCTGGTACAAATCCCTTTGTAGTTCCCGCATGGCAAATGATGAGGCGTTCACCTTTCCCCATTGGCACTGCAGAAGTAGAAGCAGCAGTATCGTCAGTCCAACCTTTTGGTATGGAATGATTGGCATTGAGCCAAGTTTCATCTGTGAAAACGACATTCGACCAGTCTTCTATTTTCTTCGCTTGTCTTAAAAATTCACAGCGAGACAAAGCTATATCACGACGTTCCATTAAAATTTTTCTTTTGTCGGATTATTTATACAAGAACCCGATTTGGTGCAGCACCTTTGACAAAGAAGATTTTTGACCATGAAACAAGCCACAATTTCGTAGAGACGCTACTAATTTTTTCAAAGTAGGAATCTCTTTGCTTGTGTAATAATTGTATATATGACGACGAATAGCATCAGTATCAAAACTGTCAATTGCTGTCACTTTACGGGGCTGACGTTTTTTCTTAGGCGTAGATAGCTTGTTCTGTTCAATACCACTACTACCATAGGCTTCTTTAGTGATTTTCGCCACCGTTGGAGCACTAATACCTAATGCTGCTGCAACACGGTCTCTAACTTGGGTTACTGGTATAAGGAATCCGCCATTGCGGCTTTCCTTTTCAAAAAATTCACGAAGCCGCAGCACTAACTCTCTGGATTGTCCTTTAAGCACCATACCTTTCGGCATTTTGCAAGTAAAATCTTACTGGGAGGAACGATACGCTCAACTCAATCAAAATAAGAACAATGAAATCAATACGGTGGAATATAAATACTCAACACAGCGTATGAAAAATATGAAAGAGCACTCAGCGAACAGAAATGTGACTAGCACGGGAGTCTTGTTGCGAGTGACAGACAACACAACAAAATGGCGTCGCCGGCGCGCCGTTCAGTGTTGCCAATTCGGCTTAAAAAAAAAGGGGTAGGCTGGATGAGAAAATTAGTGATTTACTACCGCAGACGAGGGCGCCATTGTCTCTAAGTAAAGTTTGGAGCAGCGGACCCCGCTTAATGGAAAAATGCTTCCATTCCCCAGAATTATGACTTTCTATGACCACATACTTAAATTACATCAGTTGATAGGTCACGCCTATTATTATCATACAGGATCGTATCTTAAGCCTATGATAAATGCATTACATTATTACTTTATGAACATAATACTCATATTTATTGTTATTCGACGTATTTTATAACCTCGAAAACAGTTCACTAAAAATAAGATTTCGCTTAAACCTAGGTACGAAAATGAAAACTAATTACTAAATATGAAACTAGAATAATTATCCTACAAAATAGAAATCATGAAGACCCATCGACTTTCAAATTGAAACTAATAAATGGGCATTCTCCTTTGAAATGCAAACATAATAAAAATATTATAATTCGCTTTAGTAGTTTAATTGTAGAACGTAATAAACTACTAGCTATGAATTTTATCGGATTCATTTCAATGGGCATGATTACAGTAACTAAAAATCACTAAAATAATGTGTTTATCTACTGTAACTCAAAGAATATATCTTGAAATAAATATTTATTTTCTTTTATAAGGTGAGATTATTAATTTATTTAATAAAATAAAACTACAAAATACACAAGTCCGCCATGCTCAGCTAAACACCAATCAAATTGAGTTACGTCACTCCTATGTACACCTGTCATTATCATCGCAAATTCTGTACGAAACTCTACGATCGTTAAACTTATTGTTTTAACTTGCATTTAAATAGTATTTCGTGATTTTTATCGATCTCTTGCTTGCTTTTGTGTTCTTACTAAAAATGTAAGTCATGGAAGAAGGATTCACCAAGGCAAACAGCTCTAATTTGTCTAGAGTTGATTTGATAATGCTGGGAGAGTACCTAGCATCAAACAAAGACTTCTGTTCAGCAGAATTTAGAAATATTTAAACTACGACGTAAGTAATACCGCTTGAGATGTTAGAGGTTATATTATTTAAATAATGCTTTTGTAAACTTGGTATTAAACTGTAGTTAAATAAAGTTACACACCAAATAAAATCTACGTATAAATATACACGTCCCACTGTTAGGCTTGGGCCTCCTCCATAAGAGAAGGGTAATTGACCTACTGTACCACGCTGGTCAGACGTGTTGGTATAGGGTTTTATTTCGAGTTTTCCTTCTCTCGCATAGGTGTTATATGCGTTTTATATCCCTTAGTCATCTCGTACGATCACCCACGGGTAAGATAGGGGTTAGTGAATTTTATTCTTACTCCGTCACCACACGGAAAGTAATTATATATATTAATTAATTATATATAATTATAAAGTAATTACTTACGTCAAAATGATCTTCACAGAAATAAATAGTCTCCTATTTATTTTTTATAATAATTTATTTAAATTTATGGCTTTTGGATCTCGCCGTGCGAGATTAAGCCACTCATATGTTATTATTTTATTGTGTAGCACATAAACAAACAGTTTGTTAACTGTTTTTATTTATGTATTGACACATTGAGGATCCGCACACCACTTATAGACTTTCGAATTCATGTCTAAATAAAATATATCAGTTTTTTCCCTTACGTGTACAACTCAAGTGAATAGACGTGACGTCATAAGTAGACGCCATGACACTAGGCAGCGTTTTGGCGCTAATTTAAATGCATTTAATTAAAATAGTATTTATTTCTGAAGAAACCGTACTTATTGCAAAAATAATATTTTTTTTTTGATAATAGTAGTTATTTAAGAATAATAAATAATATAAAACAGTTTTTCAAAATTAGTCATCATGCCTATTGTTTACAAGTTCCTAAAATAAAATAGACTCATTATTGATTGTTTAAATAACAGCACTTGTATTCAAGAACCGTAAACACTACGAAATAGGTCTAGAGTGAGGTAATAGAATTTGAATGAGACGTTTGTTTATAAGTGGGGTGTCTGTCGGCTTCATCTGAAAAGCACGCGCGATAGGTATAGTCAACGTACCTATTTAAGTCCACAGATTAATATATTAGTACATACTACGTAATTAAGTTCCGCGCCAATAAAGAAGCGAAACTAGAATGGCAGCGCTAATCATTCCCTCTCCCTCACTCATATGTTGTGTCTATCTCTATCCACACAAGTCAGTTTGGGATTTGGAGCAGGGCCTCTATCGGACGATAAGGGTACTGTTTGAAATCCATACAAAATGATCTCGATAACTACGAATATTTTGACGCAAATATTTGTGCTAAGCCTACAGATGTTAGGATAATTGAGAACTTGAGGCTGCTGAAACCGCACCCATAGGTGCGGGAGTGTCAGCATACCGAGTGTCCGCCGAAGCAACTAACAGTCACAATATTATTAATACATTCCAAGTTATAATGCTCTCTATAGACTACATTGATTAACTTCATATTATGATGATGGAGTTTGCTAATAACATTAAAATTTGGTCAACCATACGAATTGTGTGAATCATTTACTCAAAATCGATCCAAAATCTTTTTTAGGGATAAAAATATAATTATCACCACGCCTTATGTATAATATCGTAAAATCTATAAAATAACAGTTCTGATAATGTGGTAACACAAGTACAAAACAAGCAGTGTGACCAGAATTAGCAGAATTCTGCGATTTTAGCAGAATTCGATCCTTGATTTAGGGCTTAGCAGATTATGTCGAAAATTTGAAAAATTGGCAGATTTTGGTATAATATTCAAAAAGCTCCGCAGTAAACCAGCAGGATTAGACATTGACTAAATACCTGTGTACACTAGAGTAGTTGTGTTAAACATATTTCAAAATATCCGTCTTTCTTGAATAGTGTAATTTTTTTTTTTATTTTGAACTAGCAATTCTCATATACATTCTTGGGGAATGACCCTTTAAATGTATATTTTGCTCTGAATGTGTATTACTCTGATGTATGTGTATTACATTTTATGCGCAGTCGAAGACCATCGTCCGTCAGTTAATTATATCTTATCATCATCATCATCATCACAGCCCACATACGTCCCACTGTTGGGTTCGGGGCCTCCTCGACTATGAGAGGGAATTTGACCTACTATATCATGCTGGTCAGACATGTTGGTATAGAGTTTCATTTCGAGTTTGCCTTCTCTTATACAGATGTTGTCCCATAGTCGTCTTTTACGACATCCACGAGCAAGATAGTGAGTGGTGAATTGTATTCTTACTCCGTCACCACACAGAATATAAGATATATTCTATAGGCAGCTCAAATTAGACGAAATAGAGACCGTTCTGTTATAAGCTGGTGGAACTTCTGATATCTGTGGCATCAGAAGTTCAAAAGTTCTACTAGAAGTATGAACAACAAAATTTTTATGTGTATGTTGTATGAAGAAGGCAAATGAAATTAAAAAGAATCCATACTTGGTCAAACTAGCAAAAGCTATGATCATTTTACCTGTTTCTAATACCTACATCTTGTGAGCGCATATTTTCTCAAATGAATAATATAAAAAATTACGTGCGAAACAAATATAAAAATGAATATGTTGCTGCAATTTTACATGTCAAACAGGCATTTAAAGGACAAGGTGAATGCGTAGATTTTACGCCGTCAAAAAATGTGGTTAACATAACTCAAAACCCTACAGCTCTATTTAAAAATGTGGATAGAAATCAGAAAATATTTGTTAATAAACATTTGAAAATATTAATTTGCGTTTTTCTTTAATACTCGTGCACTTTATCTCACATCTATATCACTTTATATATACCTATATAACTTTATCTATTAGCAGAATTTTATTATTTATACAAAAAAAAAAATAGCAGATTTTAGCAGAATTCAAACGAGTAATTAGCATATTGATAAATTTTTATCTGGTCACACTGAATGCAAGCAGGAATGAATGAGCTACTTAAAAACGCGTTCCATATTCAGTAATCTGTGGTAAAAGAGGCCCAATTTTGTATCTGTGCACTCGTTCCATAAATGAATTGGTGCGGCGAGGCGGTGTAAGAACGAGTTTCAGCTTTTGTGAGTCAAATCTTAAAAGTAAACTAGAAGTAGAAGAACGTATTTATCCATAAATAACCATACCACTTTTGATCACGTCTTTGAAAGAAATAAAAGTTCTATCAACATGTCTAGCGAAGCTGCAGTCCCTCCTCCCGTTTTATGGGCTCAACGCAAAGTAGACGTCTTCCTCACGTTTAGCATCGAATCCAAAGATCCAACTATTAAAATAGAAAAAGATTCCGTTTATTTTAAGGGTGTGAATGCATCAGATAATAAAACACATGAAGTGACCATACCATTATATGACGCTGTCATTCCTGAATCTAGCGGCTTCGTGAATAAAGGTAGATGTATAGAAATGATACTTCGTAAGGAGAAGAAGGATGCTCCCTATTGGCCATCACTTACAAAAGACAAAAAGAAACCACACTATCTGAAGGTAGATTTTAATAAGTGGAAAGATGAAGATGATGAAGAAGAGAACGGTGGTGATAATGCTTACGACCTTGAAGAACTTCTCCGGTCTATGGGTGGTGGTGGCGCTGCTGGTGACAAAGCTGACAAACCCTCATTCGATGACTTAGAAACAGACTCGGATGATGAATATTTACCTGATCTAGAATGAGTTTGTGGTTACTTGTTTTATTCACGGGAAGTACATTATCTATAAGGTTTTTACAGTTATAATAAAACTACTGATGAAATTATATATCTTAAATTTATTCAAGAACATTCGCCTTTGTATAACATAAAGCATCTTTTTTAATTTAGCAAGTTAAAATTTGTAGCTAGGAAACTAATATAAATAAGAGCTAGTAGAAAAATGTTTTTTTTACAAATCCCTCTTGATGATTTAGATTCCTTTTTTATTTACACTGGAAATCGTATGTTACAATTGTTTGTCTTAGTCAATTTTAAATTAAATGATAATTTTTTAACAGTACCAAATTGTACATTGTATTTTATTTGTAAACTGCTATGTTCTTTACCATTGATAGGATTCTATGCAATAATTTAGAAATAGATTTATTACTCTTCACAAAAATTATAATTAACTGGCAATTAAATTGTTTCTAGGCAGTTGCTACAGAACGCATTGACTGTGGCTGGTTAACCTTATGTATCTATGACTATGGGCTACATATCATCATTATCCTGTTCTTATCTCAATTCTGACCAGCATGTTATAGTAAGGTGAATTTCCCTCTTATTATAAAAGAGGCTCGAGCCCAACAGTGGATGTATATCGATGGTCCCTACGAACATAAAGACATGTCATATACATACATATGCAGTATGAAATGTGCATATTGAAAATCTAAAGTCTAAAGAATACAATTAAAAAATACCTAAAGAATACAATAAAAAAATGCCATTTTTGACATGTCTATGTATGTAGGGACCGTCCATATGACCTGAAATGATGAATGATGGTGAACAAAAAAGTTATATTCTATAAGATGACTTCACATCACAATTTTGTAGTGTAGTTAGGGCTATAACAGAAGTAGACACTTCAAACTTGTTTTGATACCATAATTACTTTAAATTAATATTTTGACCCATGTCTAGCATTCATCTATGAAATCTTGGCAAAATTTAATCAATCATTTGTATAGTTGCTAGGTAACAATAAATTTGGGTGTTTATTTTACCATATTACATATTTTAATTTTTATTAGTTACAATATTGTGGTATTCATTACAATCATCACAGCTTAGATCCCAATATTACGTTCGAGCCTCCTCCACAATGATAGACCTACTACACGACGCGGGTCGTGTTGGCATGGGGTTTTATTTCGAGTTTTCCTTCTATTGCATAGATATTATTTGCATATCATATCCATGAGTAGGATAGGGAGTAATTAATTATATTCTTGCCCCATCTCCACGCGGCGATTAATTACAATGGCGTAATGTAGATATATGTGATTAGCACACATGTCGTGATGGCTGAGGCAGAGGCAGGTTACGTATATTGCGGGGTTGCCCGCTTGTGATATGATTTATAGTAGGTATTATCAAATAGCCACCGCGTGCTCCTTCCGCCTTTTGCGAGTACGCAATGTACATGGACCACTGATAACGACTGCGAAAGCCTATGCGAAGCATGTCGCACACCTGAGGACGTCGATGCATCTGGGTGACGTCGCGCCTATTATGTTGCCCCATAATTGCGAGTGGCAGACAGCGTCTTGCCTTAAATATACGAAATGTAAATGACACATTTCCCATATCTATGCAAAATACTGACGTAGTTTCAATTTCGAAGGTTTAAGATGAATTGATACCGTAAACTTCTAAATACCTAATTGTTTATCAATTTTAGGATTCCGTACCCGAAGGGTAAAAACGGGACCCTATTACTAAGACTTCGCTGTCTGTTCGTCCGTCTGTCTGTCACCAGGCTGTATCTCAAGAACCGCGATAGTTAGACAGTTGAAATGTGTACAATTCATGTATTTCTGTTGCCGCTATAACAACAAATACTAAAAACAAAATAAAATAAATATTTAAGGGGGGGCTCCCACACCAACGCGATTTTTATAGATAATGGTACGGAACTCTAGGTGCGCGACTCCGACTCGCACTTAGTCGGTTTTTTTTTTATAATAAAGTAAGCAAGCATTCGATTGCTTAGTAGAAATTGAAAATGGACTAAATGATGTATCATTTATTTGACTAGCACTCATTTTTTTCGACTCAACGATTCGTCCCTTGTTATTTGGCACATATCTTACGGTGTGCATGCAAAACATTGACTTTATATACATCCGAAACGTTCTAACTGAAATGTTTTAGTAGTAGTAAGTAGTAGGTTTTTGGTCGAAGATCGTTGAATCTATCTTTTGAAATAAAACGTTCAATCGAAATTGGTATGTTGGCATTTGGTATTAGAGGGTCAGTCCTTCGTTCGCCTTTAATGATAATAAATATTTGACACAAATATATTAAAATGGTAAGAAATAATAATAGAAGAAACAATAATAATACTGCTTTTACTTGAACAAATTTTTAATCTATATAGATAAAAATTAATTGCTGTTCGTTAGTCTCGCTAAAACTTGAGAACGGCTGGACCGATTTGGCTAATTTTGGTCTTGAATTATTTGTGGAAGTCCAGGGAAGGTTTATATGGTGAGGAAATATGGAAAATTGCGAGTAAAATACAAAAAAAAAAAAAACAATTTTATTTTCCCATACAAACTGATCTTACCCGTCAAACATTTGATGTCTCAGCCCATACACTTCCAACTGTTGGGCTCGCACCTCCACCACTATGGAAGGGAAATCGACCTACTATACCACGCTGGTCAGACGTGTTAATATAGGGATTTGTTTCGAGTTTAATATAGGGATTTGTTTCGAGAATTGTATTCTTACTCCGTCACTAAATACTAAAACCAAACTGATAAATATTAAACAACATAATTACGAAAACAGGCGGTACGAAGTTCGCCGGGTCAGCTAGTTTCTAAATAAATGCTGCGAATGACTTTACAAACATAATCAACGGACAAATTACACCCAGGCTCGGAACAATTATTTCTTGATCGCCCAAAAAAAATTTCTGCGCGGGCTCTACTCCACTTAATTTCGAATGATACCTAAATGGGATACTGATACATGGAGTCTTTATATCAGTCTCTTGTACGTGCCCTCAAGCGATCAGCGTCTCTACGAGTGGCGGACTAAACCCCGTTCAACGGCACATTACCTCAGCCAGGGTGGCAGCCAGTTCAAGCACTTGAGCCAGCCCCGCGCCAGCGGTGGAGCGAATCGTTATCATCGCAGCCCACATATGTCCCACTGTTGGGCTTCTGGCTGCCTCCACAATGGGAGGGCACTTAAACTACAATACCGAGCTCGTCAAACGTGTTACCAACACGGTTAGGATTAGGGTTTGATTTCGAGTTTTCCTTCTCTTGCACAAATCTTATGTGCATAGCATTCCTTTAGTCGTCTCTTACGAAATCCACGGACAAGACAGGGAGTGATGAATTGTATTCTTAATCCGTCACCACACAGAAGCGAATCAACCTAGAGGATTTCCTTCCTGAGCTGCTCCACCACCTTCTATAAAATTTGTTAAAACAGGAAAGAGGGCTGCCAACATTTTGACCTTCAAGTACCATGAAGTGCCCGTCAACACACGCTCTGCCTTGGTCAACACCATACGGTTACTGTCATGATTTCTATGGACGCTACAAAAAATCCCTAAGACAAGTAGTTACGCCCACATAAGGGCAACATATGGGGCCATTGCTCAGATCACACCCGCGCGTAGCTGCTGACATATTATAATACTGTGTCCACCAACAGCCAGCATAAGCCAGAACAAGGCAGGTTAGGCAGGCACCGCATCAAAAACTCGAGAAGTGAGTTAATAAAAATTGTTCCCGAAACAAACAAACATCGTACTAGGTCCAAATTAGGGATGTAATGTGTAAATAATCGATTTTTCTTTCTTTAAAATTAATGGATTTGCAAAAAAATGGATTAATTATTTTTAATGAATCGATTATTTTTATAATCGGTTTTTTTTACTATTCGTAGTTTTTTTAAAGTGATAAATACTTTTCTTCTAACAGGATTATGATGACCTTTTTTTTAGGGAGTCTGAGAATGATATTTATTTTCTAAATTACAATAGAAAACTTTAAATTTAAACAAAAAAGCAAATACTAAAATAATGGATTAATTTTAATATAAAAAAAATCGATTTATTTTAAATCGATTTTTATTATTTAGATAACCGATCTATACCAATAAATAAAATTGGAGTGTCCGTTTGTAATGTCAAAATAATAGGCTTTTTTCATGCTCACACGGTTATTTGCACGACACCTATGCCTAAAATAGCAATTAAAATTTTTTTGTCTGTCTGTCTGTCTGTTTGTTCCGGGTTATCTTCAAAACGGCTGGACCGATTTCATCAATTCTTTCACCAATGGAAAGCTATAATATCAGGGCGTAAACTAGGCTATTTTATCCCGGTATTCCCACGGGAACGGGAACTACGCGGGTAAAACGACTATAACCTATAACCGAAGCGAAGCGAGGGCGGGTTGCTAGTTATTAATAAAAATCGATTATTTTTTCACGTCCCTAGTCCAAATATCTCATCTGGGTCACGACGCTGGTGGGAACCGAATTGACGGTGATTGAGGCGCTAACGGGTAGACAGTTGTCACACAGTCGGCCGCAAGTCCGACCTCAGCTAGATATGAGCCCACAGCATGTGCATTAGCACAGAGTCTGCGCACTTCATGCAGAGAACACTGTGCCGTTCCAAACAATCTGCCACAAGCAAGGTGTTTGTATAGAGACACCCCATAATAATAAAGCGCCAACCTTGCTAAGGTGCTGGGTGATGATAGCAAATAGGATTCTCAAGAGAGCAAATAATCACACTGGAAGTATGCCCCGCCTGGGTGCCTCAGCGTCACGTCCTGTCAACGGAACTGGGAATAACAGACCTGTCGCTGCCGACCATCATCTCCAAGATGCTCGGCAGCGACAGCTGTTGGCCTCCTTCTGTGAGGCTGTCATGACAAGGAAGGAGGCCGCGGAGCGGGCATGCGAGGCGCTTGCGTCAGCCGACTCGCTCCGCCGGCGACGACCAGAGAGGAGGAGACGCCGCTATGCGCTCCTCCACCCACCGCTCTGAATGATGACAGGACGTGGCCAGACGGCCAAGCGTTGGGGTGTCGGGGATAGAATGTTATCAGACGATCTCTCCGTCACCTCGTAAAAGCGCGGAAGGGGCCACTGGTGTTTTAGTGGGTATTTCGGTCACTTCTGTGGCCGGCGAGCCCACACACATTCCCCTGTCTGTAACCGGCGGGGGATGGTGCGTAAATGCATTTCCACAGCGTGAAAGAAAAAAAAAGAGCAAATAATATGTGTAAGCACACACATTATCCAGCACCACGATGGACCTGTAGAATCTTCAACAGCCTGTACAATTGTCTGTATTTGCCTCTGTTACACATGATTTCGAAGTGGACGAAGTCGTAGGTAAAAGCTAGTGTTTTTTTTAAAGGTAGTTTGTCGGCGCTGCATCCGCCGTCTCTTGGCTCATGCCAAACGTGGGCGGACCCGGCGCTGCATGTCGACGGCTGTACACGGGGGTCATCCGGTCGATGGCCATGTACGGCGCACTGGTGTGGGTGGGGTGCCTGACCGTCCACCTTAAGGCGGAAACACATTATTGAAACGCGACGCGACCCGATGAAACGCGATGCATGTTAAGTGGAATCAAATGTATTGTTTTCTATAGACCAGAATCACACTATGAACATCCGACGCGACGCCATGTGTGCAAACGCCACCCGATCCAGACGTGCCAGGTCGGTGTGTTGTCCATGGTGGGGGTAAACACGCTATCCGACGCGTAGCGCGCGGTATGTTTCTAGACAACACCCAACGCCACGCGTCAGTCGTTCGAGAACTGTCACAGAGCATTTATGTATTCTTTGACCCCATCCCTATTCTTCAAACTGTCAAACAGAATTTATGCCAATTTAATATTATTTTTTGCATTTATTTAGCGTTTAGCATTTGAAATGACGGACGAACAGTTAATTGAGTTGGTAAAATGAAATCAAATATTCTTCAAAGTCTTCATCTAACTGGTTATTTATTAAATCTATAGTACATAACCATACACCTCCACTGCTGTTAGCAGTTTTCAAAAATTGCTAGTATGTCGTGGCGTCGCGTGTTGGTAATGTGCACGATGCATATCGGATGTCGACACGTTGCGTCACGTCGCGTTTTAACAATGTGTTTCCGCCTTTAGGGCTCTTCTGTGGCGTCCGCAGAGGGCCATGGTGCGGCGGTCAGGGCCATACACGGTTACCGCACGGTGGCGGCCGAGGCAGCACGCCTGTTGGCCGGAACTCCCCCGTGGGACTTGGAGGCGGCGATGCTCGCCGAATTGTATTGGCTGGAGACGGGGGGCGCGAGCGGGGTGTTATGGTCTCGCTAAAGAAGCTTACCGCCTGGCGCGTCGGCGCCCGCCGAGAAGTCATTGCCCGTTGGGCAGTCCGGCTGGAGAGGCCTCGGTTCGGTGTCATGACCGTCGAGGCCTTCCAACCGGTGCTGATACAGTGGCCGGCGCAGGCGCGAGTACCTGCGCCTGATGACGCCCTAGCAAAGGCTGCGGGTGACCGAACCGGGGATTAAGTCCGGACACCCGCGGAGAAGTTAGCCTCGCGACGGCGATCGGCGTCCCGGTAGGGGACGTCGACGGGAGAGGGTACTCCCTTGAGGTATTCCGTCGAGTCGACCACTGAAGTCAAGGAACTCTGCACCGGTAGTCGACCCAACGACGAAGGCGACGTGCTATACGGGTGGGTTACGGGTGTGTGTGCTTACGCCCCTCTGTCGCCCCGGACGGAGTGGAGCGAGGAGTGCGCCGACCGTAACCCACCCCCAAAAAAGAAAAGGCAAAAGCTAGTTGAGTATAAGATGATAATAAAACGAGATATATTTTAAACCTTTACTTTTCTTTTTCATTAACTGTTACTTCCACACTGTACAAATGAAATTGCTGTCCATGTCTTCGAATATTTAATGTCACAGTCAAACAGTAAATTAATCTATTGAGGCTCTCACATTTTAAAATGTATGCAGCGCCTTGACATGGATTAAATATGGGGGCGCCATAACTTTGACAATCGAACATGAAATACGATGTACCAATTCTCCCAAAAGCTAAATTTTTGTTTGGGCTGACTAATATTCCAAGTCTATTTTGCTCAAAAAAGTAAGATAATGCCTTACTCAAATTAAATCTATCCGGATAAATGTTGTACATGAAAGCAAATATTATCTTATCAAATTTAAATACAAATGAATACGGATACATCTCGTCAAATTTGGTATCCAATTTCTCAAGTACGATCTCATGATTTCTCTCATTACCAACTTTGGACATATATTTCTGATGATATTTATCACCGCTAATGACAATTCCATCGAGAAAGCCACTGGTCCAAGCGCTTAAATCACATGCTTGAGTCATCCCAATAGCAAGAACTGATATTGCAAGACATTGCTTTCCGCGATTTGTTTTTTCAAATCTCTGATCCAGTGGATGAATAGTGCCCCATAGAGAATACAAATCCCCTGGAAATTCTATATCCCAATTCTTCCACATAGTTTTTGGAGTTTTGCGTTCTAGCCCAAAGTCGTTTGTTGGACACATTCGAGACCATGGTATTGTCTCAATGTTTAACCAATACATTTTCTCATCAATAGTAGGCCTTAATCTTCTACGTTTTAAGTAGGGTACATTTGGATTTTCATCGGGTTTAAATCGTGGACTTAATCTGTAGTTTAACGCCGAGTGTCTAGGAGCCGTTTTAACAGAAGTTAACTCGAAGGTATAAAACTCTGGTTCGTCTGCTACTTTTAATGGCAATACTTTCTTTATTCGTTTAGCAACTGCATCTATTGATCGATACAACGTCCATGTTGCTACTGCATTACCCTTTTTAGACGATTTTTCTTGTTTCCCCTCTTTATCGGGTTCCTCACTAGGAGGTGGATAAGGATCGAAAAGATGATAGTATCCATCTGATTGACATATAACCATGCAGCATTCAGGATATTTAATCATAACGTAACGAAGTCTTTTCATAACTGCATTTAAATATTGCTCCAGAATTTTATCTGGGTTTTCATTAACAACCAATATTTTTTTGATATTTACGTTAATAAATTTGCCGTCTACAATCACATTTTTAATTATTCTCTTTTCACAATGACTTAAATTATTTGCTTTCTCATGTATTTCTAGACCTTTTTCTATGCAGGTATCTACCATAAATTGGTCCCATGTTCTAATTGGATGCATGGTGGCCATTAACATAGCCATTAGACTGACGAAATGGCATGGTTTTGCTTCAGCACTTGCCGTCCTGCTACCTAAAGATGTCGTTCCTTCTATTCTGTAAATACCATCAACACGCTGATAGCCAAGAATAGGCGGTACATTTGTATCCGTTTCTTGTGTTTTACTTTCCGTTTTAGAATCTTCGTTTACAATAGTGGTTTTCGATTTAGGTGCTTCAGGCCTGTGCTTTGAATAATCGTAATCTTCTGGTAGTTGATCACGAGGTTCCATAAAAAGCCGCCTAACTAATATCTTACTAAGAATAAATTGCTGGTCTTCTGTTTTACCATCTTTATTATACAAGATTCTGTAACAATATAGAACTACATCAAAATTTAAATCATTATGTTTCACATCGACAAAAAGCTGGCACAGTACCGGGTAAATAGTGACAAGCTGCCTTCCTATTCATCATCATCACCATCTCAGTCCACCATCCCATTGTCGGACTCGGGCCTCCTCCACAATGAGAGGGAAAGTGACCTACTATTCCACGATGGTCAGGCGTGTTGGAATAAGATGTTCCTTCCCTTTGCGACGATGTTAATTGCATATATATATATATCATAATTATATAATTACATATATCCCTATTACGATACTTACGGCCAAGTGAGGGGTGGTGAATTGTACATATATGTTATATTCTGTAACAATACGGATAGAGCTACTATTACGTATGCGACTTAAACGTTCACTCAATCAATCAACTTCTTTACAGTCCTTTGCTAAATGTAAGGCTAACCCTATATGTACAATATAATAATCAGACACCAACTTCGATTGTATCTGGAACGTGATCGTTTCATTAAACCGATAGTTTGCCTACATGTAAATTATTTGTTATTTCAAAAACCCATGTTTTCGTGTCGTAAACCACGACTAAGGGATTAAATATCAATATAAAATCTATGCAAGAGAAGGAAAACTCGGCATAAAACTCTATGCCAACTAAACTAGACAGCTAGGTAGGTCAATTTCCCTTCCATTGTGGAGGAGGCCGAGCCCAACAGTTGGGCTAATGAGGACTGAGAGGATTTAAAAAAACACAATTGAGTATAAGCTTTTCATGATAGTTATGTAACATCATCATAATCTTGCTCTTATCCCAATTACTTGGGGTCGACGCAATATGTCATCTGTTTTGACATATTGCAAAAAGTTTCGGCAATGACTTTTATGACCGGCCGCCTGCCTGACGTCAACCCTCCTTGGGAATGTAATCGTTGACCCAAATGGTACCAGATGGAGTTGGTCCGGGTCAATCTAGGGCTCTTAGTCGTCTTTTACGACACCCACGAGCAAAGCAAGGGTTGGTAGTATTCGAAGCCGCTACCACACAGCAACATGATAGTTATGTAACGATGACCAAAATAATTACCTGGCTACAAGCTCATGTAGAAAACGGAAACGTAAGAAACATGCCTTTCCATTGCTGTCACTTTTTTCAACTCTCAATCCCATGGCGTTGCAAGGACTACCGTCAAATAAATAGTACAGTCCACCTCTCTTAAAGAAAGCGCAACTATATGTAGCTGTAGTTATCATGCCTCTATCATATTTATCCAAAAATTTGCGAACTAATATATCTTCTAGTTGCCAAGTTGGTCCCTCTCCTGTAACGTCGACGATAGCGTGATATGCCTGTAAATGAAAAGTGAAAATATTAGGCGGCAGGACCACAGTACCACACTGTCGACAGTCGCCTGTCTACAGCCGCCGGCTGTCCCGTCTGGGGTAGTGGGTACTAACCCACTTTCGCAGAAAATCGACGTCTGAGTGGTAACAATTTGCAACTTGCCTTCGTTCGATAAGTGAGAGAGTCGGCAGCCCATCTATCTGAGGGTGTTTGCGTGTACTGCATGTTTTGAACCTTATTGCACGCATATACACTCCTTTCACTTTATTCAAGATAGGCAGCGATTTTAGCAAAAATCTATGAGCGACAGTATCACTTACCATCAGATGTGCTGTTTTCTCGTTTGCCAGCAACAACAAAAAAAAAAGAAACGTGCCAAAAAACTTTTTTATAGTTACTAAATAGGTATTCTTATCTCATTAATTATGATGATACATTCATTGGCCTTTTATTAAGTACTAGCAACCCGCCCTCGCTTCGCTTCGGTTATAGGTTATAGTCGTTTTACCCGCGTAGTTCCCGTTCCCGTTCCCGTGGGAATACCGGGATAAAATATAGCCTAGTTTACGCCCTGATATTATAGCTTTCCATTGGTGAAAGAATTTTTGAAATCGGTCCAGCCGTTTTGAAGATTACCCGGAACAAACAGACAGACAGACAGACAGACAGACAAACATTTTTTAATTGCTATTTTAGGCATAGGTGTCGTGCAAATAACCGTGTGAGCATGAAAAAAGCCTATTATTTTGATATTACAAACAGACACTCCAATTTTATTTATTGGTATAGATTTATAGTACGAAATTTATAAAAAATTGTTGATGTATCTTTCTTCTTAACTCATATGCTTCACGGAAAACTACTCCGACGTAGGTACGCTGACGAGACGGCTTGACTCTAAATTGTTTTTGCAACTCTATATAAATGGTTTTCGAATCCCATACGGTATACCTCTTAATGCTTTTATTTATTAATCATGGTAGTAAGATTTATTTTTATACTCACCTGGTGTCCAATAGCAATCTTTGGTATTATATGAACCGGAGCAAGCTGGAACTTCTGCTGTTTGCTATCATATAGTTTCTTAGCGGTATCTACAACAAAATTAACAATACCAGCGCTCCATGTGCTTATAGTATATTTGTATGAAGTTACTATCGCCATTATAGCTCCAAATGGCAGAATATCAAAGGAATCGGGGGCACCGGCCTTTGAAACTGACTTATCTGCTCTTATTATTTGTGTCAAATCCGGCAATTCTTTAAAATTATGTGGTTTGGCGAGTTCTTGTTCAGGTGTTAAGTCATAAAGAAGTTCTGCGAGTGGTGCAGACATTTTCTTTCTGAGCTGACGGAGTTTAAATCTATACTTAGCGTCCTCTGTGAGAAGTACACGACGATCTACGTTTTCAGGTGGCATGGTTTCGACTTCGTCTTCTACGATCTGAACAGGCGCAGCTAGCTGAAATATACAAATAATATTACAGATATTTATTTTTGATGTGAAACATCTATAGGCGAGGCTGAACCTGATCGTTGCGTGGCGTTAACGCCACGATTCGCGGTAAAATCTTACCTTAACTGTTTAATATTTTTTTTGTTTGTGTATAGCTGTTGGCCGCAGATGGCTTTGACAGCTTTGCCCGGACTATGGGTGAGCGCTGATGGTTCTCAACCCGGTCCTTAACTGTTAATTAAACATCCGGATATATGTATCTAGATTTGTGTAACGAAACCATAGCGCGTTTTAGAATTTTGTACAACGTCATCTAGTGAGCTCAAAATAAATTATTAACCTAAACAGATTTCTATAGTGTATACTAATGAAAATAAAACTCCTCATTTTCTGGAAAAAAAAAACATTATATTTTATTAATACTTTATGCCGTATTAGTTCCTGTTATTTTATGCATATATACTTGTTTTATAAAATAATATATAATTTTCTAACTTCATAACATAAGTATACCATACCTACTTTACTTTCACGTACGAAAACTGAACAACCGTTTTTATAGGTTTTTTATTAGTTTCAGCTCTATATTTAATTGTTTGTATATCATCGACTCCTAGGAATTAGATTTTGACTCACTTTAAATAATGTCTAAATGATGTTACCATAACTAGATGGCGTTACCATAAACATGAGCTATAAGGTCAAGTTTAACATGGATAATTTCTACAATTTATTCGATACGATACCTGCCACAAAGTATTCATTGAGCAAAAGTATCGAATACAAAGTATCGAGTACAAAAGTATCGGTATCGAAAGAAATGTACTCGACACCTAAATGTATCGATACTTTTAACCGATACTGTATTGGTCGTTAAGCATAGGTACTCAATTAGTATCGATCTGAGTATCGAGTACATTTCCGTATTAGTTCCTGTCGTAATCTGTTCTTTTATGCATATATACTTGTACAAACTAATTTCGATGTTTCACATCTGCCAGACGTCCTGAGCGACGGCTCACTTTATTGTATTTCATGTTGTCTCATCGTGTCTGATCTTGTTTTAGAAAGGCTTAAACGCGAGCCATCTAGCAGACTAAAACGCCCATTATTGGATACAAGCGTCCCTACGAAGTACACTTGACCTATGAAGAGGAAGCAAAGCCATTAACTTGACAGCAGGATTGACGATTGCAGTTGAAGTTTTTCAGGAGAGCCTGCCCACTCCTACGGTGTTCCTTACCTGATTTTTACGATTACGGTATGGGAAAGGAGTGGTGACACTAAGCCAATGTTCTTAATGGCACAACTACTTATTTCTAAAATCTTAGGAAAATTTCATGTGGTAGGTATATCAGTGTAGACATCTCAATACGTCATGTTGTGGAAATCAGATATTTCATCATTATGCAAAATGTATTTTCCTTCCGTGGTGCATATTGTATATGTCATTGGCAATAGTTGTTTGACAGACCACCTGTCTGACGTCAACCCTCTTTGGGAATGTAATTGTTACCTAGGTGGCATTGGATAGAGTTGGCCCCAGACCTTTAGTTCTCTTGTACGATACTCAGGAGCTTCGTAACCACCATTACACCTAATGTTGAAGTCAGATATTTTAATTATTTAAAAGGCTGAATATAAGCATAGGGAAGCACTTTTATTATACAAACGTCGAAGAATTTAATCTCAGGAATATCCCACTAGATTCCACTGATGTGAAACTGAGTCTGAAATTTTTATTATCATATAACGTTAATTAACGTTAATAAATACATATATGTATATGTTATTAACGGGTATAATATATATACCCGTTAATATAGGTAATATATATACCTATGTATTATAAAGGTACAATAATCTTGTATTAACTTGTATTTATTAGACTAATGTGGATAATCAACACATTATTAGTGAATAAATAATTATGTATAAAGCTATTCCGGTAATTCTATAATAGGTATACATTTTTTAAAGACAACAACATCCAGGAAATAACGGAAATAACCCTTGTATTACGGAGGACTCAACAAACTTTACATAAAAATTACATGCCGACTCCGAACAACACTAAAAACGTATGTGACACAAGCACGGCCGGTATCTTTCTCACTACGACATCTGTGCAGTCGATACATTAGATTGAAAAAATATAGGCTCGGATGTTGCAATTATTTCGTTTCCAAAATAAACTTAAGCACACCCACAATAATGATTATTAATTTAAGTTCTATTCACGTAACGGTAAGCAGATTAAGCTGCTATGGCTGGCTTTGGCTATTAGTGGCCTAGCTATATTAGAAGTGCATGTCCCGTTTTTACGCCCAATACTATTTTATCATTATGGAACTGCAACCATAAAGCGAAATTGAGGTTGAATAATTTTGACGTCAAATTGATTACTATGTTTCATACCGAATAAAGGCCAACTACAAGTGCATGGAGATGGTGCCGTTATCAAGCTGTTTTCGTGCGTATGTTTGTATAATGCGTTTTTAGGGACAAGGAAATAGTAGACTGGAGGTATCATGTCATACTGTCCTAGACGTAAGTCACAGTTATAGTTAAGTTTAATGTTACATAGAATTACATTTGAATAATCCATCCATCCATCCATTAACCCGTACCTATTTACTATTGGAAATAGGCCTTCCCAAGAGACAATTATTCAGAACGATCCTATTTCATGTGCACCCAATTGCCCTCTGCGATTTTGCCCGACATGAGCTGTCCATTGCCATTTCAACTTGGTAATTCGTCAAGCTATATCGGTTAGGGATTTTTGTATTATGGATTTTATCACATGGAAAAATATGACGCTGAACGATTGTGAAGTGTGCATTTAAAGGCTACGTTTGATACGTTTCAGTGGCATATATCATCGCTGGTAACACACGTTTGTTTTTAACTTATCCTTTGTTTTCAGACACTGTAGAATATTTGAAGAAGAAGATCCTCCTAAGTGCTCCGAACTCTGCCCAGGCAAGTTGGACTCATCAGCGGACTCCTTTCTCAAAATTGGGTCTACCTAATTGGATCGTTTGTCCTAAACAAACATAATGGTCCACAGGTTCGAGAATAGCATCGGAATAAGATACACATTATTTAATTACGTCTCTTATTGATAGGTGGTACCTATCCAAAAGATTTTTACGGTCCTAATGATCTATTATAATTAAAGATGGACGCATCATAACACTCATAACGGATATTTAATCAAATTTATTCATTAATACAAAGGCTAAAGTGTGCAACTGCTGACCGTAAGTTTCTAAATCGGAATCCTGCTTTGAAAATACTTAATTACCCATAATTTGAAAAACCCAAACAGACAATTTTTTCATGTCGGACGTCTCAAAACCGATGAATTTTTTCGTTGAAATATTTCACTGCATAATCACTAACAAGCGCGAGTAAAAAAGTGGTCCAAAATCGGCGCGAAATTCTCAATGCAAACTACTTAATCTGGAACTGTACCCGCTAGACGGAAATACTCATACCCACTTCCTTTAACGCGGAGATGAAGATACGTTAATGTGTTATACCGCTATTGTTTGTGTTGTACTCAATTAAAGGGTAGAAAGTTAGCCCGTATTTACCACACCAGGAAAGAAATAGAGACATTTATCGTCGTGTATTCAGGGTACATTCCGTGTGGTGACGGAGTAAGAATACAATTCACCACCCCCTATCTTACCCATGGGTGATCGTACGAGACGACTAAGGGATATAAAACGCATATAACATCTATGCGAGAGAAGGAAAACTCGAAATAAAACCCTATACCAACACGTCTGACTAGCGTGGTATAGTAGGTCAATTACCCTTCCATTATGAAGGAGGCCCGATCCCAACAGTGGGACGTATGTGGGCTGAGATGATGATGATGATGATTCAGGGTACATGTAGGTTAATTAAATTAGTATATTTGTAATACGTAGATACCGGTACTTCTGGCTCCGTTTGCGGTGAGGGTGGGGGTGGAGGAAGTGGCGGTGGCAACTCCTCTGCTTTTCTTCGTGCTTCATCCTCTTCGGCTTTCTTCCTTTTCTCCTCTTCTTTCCTAGCCTTCGCAGTCTCCTCGTCTTCTTCTTCTTCCATTTCTTCTTCCTACATTGCAAGTTGAAAATGTTATTTTTTTATCTACTTCTAAAGCCTTTTCAGCCCATATGCATCCTACTATTGGGCATATACAGGAAGTATAAGATGAAGGAAACAGCTTGATGTGTTATGCTACTAACATACCAAGCTGGTTAGACGGGTTGGTATAGGTTACCATGGCTCGTACGTGACCTGCAGGTCATTACTAACCGAATATGCCCACATGGCATCGAGCTACCTTCACCAAAAATGGAAAACATGACTCAACGTTATGGTTGCGAGTACCTATATATTATTTCGGCATCTTTATATTAGCAAATATGGAGGGATGCAGCTCCATCATGTTGCTGACATCTACTATTTTGATCAAAGGCGTTTCTACGAAGGAAATTGGGTGTTATGATTTTTCGAAAGAGTGCTGCCGTCCACTATTCTAGTACTTTGTTTTTACTATATAGCTTACCTCAAATCAAATTTCACATATCTCTGCGAGTATCTTGTTCTCACGCTAAAAGTAAAGAGACAACTATTCAAGTGCCCTGTTTTGAGGTATAAAATAAATTGTCACATTGCACATACCTCTTCCTCACCCCCCTCAGGTGGCTGTAAATAAAGGCTAACTTTAATTATAAATTAAATCATTTTTATGTTTCTACTAGCAACCCGCCCTCGCTTCGCTTCGGTTTTAGTCGTTTTACCCGCGTAGTTCCCGTTCCCGTGGGAATACCAGGATAAAATATAGCCTAGTTTACGCGCTGATATTATAGCTTTCCATTGGTGAAAGAATTTTTTAAATCGGTCCAGCCGTTTTGAAGATTACCCGGAACAAACAGACAGACAGACAGACAAAAAATTTTTTATCTGTATTTTAGGCATAGGTGTCGTGCAAATAACCGTGTGAGCATGAAAAAAGCCTATTATTTTGACATTACAAACAGACACTCCAATTTTATTTATTGGTATAGATATTATTTTATAGTATAGAACAATATATAGTTTATTAGAATAAACACTTTAGGTAATCGTAAAAGTTACGCAAGCCATAAATATCCTCTCCTCATGAAAATGCTTTTATTCATCAGCCCATCGAACTCTATAGTTGACGTTTGTTGAATATAGGTACGAGTACGTTCAAGGATGATAGCAAGATCGACGATATTATAAGTTTTCTAAAAGAATGATGCTAGCCAACCTCCTAGGAACGCATCAGCCGATTTTTACGTCTTCCACGTGAGATAAAGGGTGACCCAATCTAAATATAATATCATCATCATCACTGCTCATATACGTCCCGAATTTTATCTACTAAACCACCTTGGTCAGCCGGATTGGCAGGGTTTTATTTCGAGTTTTCCTTCTCTTCCATAGATGTGATCTGCATATTGTAATCTTTTAATCGTTTTACGATACTCATAGGCAAGAAATGGAGCGATGACTGGTATCCTTGCTCCGTCATCATAAGGAATAAATATAATCACAAAAATTTAATTTCTATTACTGGATAATAGAAGGACAATTTAATGCTTTATAGATACTAGTGGAAGCCCAAAATATAAGTCTCATTCTTCTACAGCATTTATAAAATGTCCTACTATTTTTCCCTATAATTTATAGAACAAGCATTTTCAATTATTTGGTGCAAATCATCACAAGCGAGTTGTCTTTAAAAATATACCTAAATGAAGGATAAAAAAGGTATAGGTAAAGTTTAACATTAAAAGAAAACTAATTACTAATGCAGGCGGCGGCGTGGGTGGTGGAGTTGGTTCCGGATCAGGATCTGGCTCCGGTGGCTCGTTGGTCTTGTCACGCGGCTTTGGCCACGGCGGAACTACTTGAGTGACCGATACAGTTGGGGAATCGAGGTTTACTAGAATATAAATTATTGAAACAATATAACATAAGGTATACGACTAATTTCATATATTAACGAGGTATAAATAGTAAATGTAGAAAAATATAGTATAAATGAATAGACATTACTGCTTATTTTTTTAATTTTCAGTTCATTGATTTCTCTCATTATATAATAAAATCACTACGAAAGTGGGCAAATTTAAAATAAAATCCTATGTTAACCCGTCTGACCAATGCAATATAAATTTTAAATTAAATTTCCCTTCCATTACGGAGTTCTGGATCTGTGATGAATAGTGTAACGTAAATGGTCTGAAGAAGAACAATAGAAGAAAAATTATTCTTCACTCATATGGACGCTGAAATGATACACGTTGAAATAACAATGGGCAGGTTACATAGCTCATCGAATCAACAGCATTCCGGTCCATTCTGAGTGGCATTCTCTTGGAGAGGCCTATGTCCAACAATGGACGTCTACAGGTTGTTGGATAGATAGAACTGGATTATTATAAAATGATTTCTTCTTGAAGAAGTGTACGTCCAAAAGTAGAGATTACTTAAGATTGTCGTGGCAACAAGGACCACAAAACACATTAAAACCCTTATCCGGCAACATAACAATAGAAGAAATTAATTTCATAATTTTAAATTCCACTTACCAACTTTAGGTTCAACTGTGTTATCATACTGTTTATATCTCAATGGTATTGGTGGCAAATAATCATCTTGTATACTATCCACTAACGATACTATATCGCCCATTTTTTCTTCATCTAGTTCCGGCTATAAGACATGAAATTTTACAATGAATGTTAATTTATTCTGTTTAAAAGCTATTTGCCCGTGTGGCGACGAGATAGACCACAATAAGGAATATGCATAACTTTTTTTTTTTAGAACGTTTCTACTAGTTATTACATTACCAGAAATAAATATAACATATCCAAAATATAAACCATTACGCTATTTTTTTTTAATCGCGATAATTTTTGGGCAATTTAAACGCGGCTATTTCGGCGCGCGTATTCTGTGACGTCAGAGTACTCGCACATGTTGCTAGGGCTGTCAACTAGGGCTGTTGATATTTTTAAAAATATCGTTATTTCGACATATCGATATTTTTATATGTATCAATATCGGCGTTCGATATATCGAAAAAAAAATCGATATATCGATACTTTTATTATTATTACGATTATTTAATATATTATATCTTATTTGCCTTGCAGCTTTTACTCCTCTGAATTAGACGCGAAAGATGTAGTCATCATAAACACGTCTATTTTAGGAAGATTATCTGACTGTGCTTTGACGAAATCGGTTTCGGTCATTGTGTTAAGTCTTTTATTCACAAAGATTAATACTTGAACACAGAAAACTAATAAATTATTATAGAATAACTGGGTATAAATATAAAATAATCACTAGAAGCATACAAACAACAACTTGATATCAGTGGGAGTTGATAAAATATCGATATTATTGAATCGTTGTAATTTCAAACTCGATGAAATGAAAAAGCGAGTCTATAGAGACATAAACACGTAAATGTGTAGAATTCATCCGGCGAGAGAATGAGATAAAAGATAAAGAAGTTTCACTTCTAACATGCGTACATTGTACACACATTCTTTTTTTTTAATGAAAAATATCGATACTTATTACTGAAATTTTTTTGGACGATATATCGATACTAAAAAGTAAGAATCGAGGTTCGTTATTTATTTGAATAAATTTGGTGTTTTATCTTTTCTTGTAAAGTATTTATTCTACAAAAACACGTAAACTTAATCTACTGTAAAAATGCTGGCATGAAATTGATGATCAGTTATCACTTACTTCTACAATTTGATAATAAAAAAACTCATCATGGCAACCCCGCAATGAACGAAGTTAAAAAGTGGTCACGGGGAAAAACATCGATTTTTTTTTCGTTATTTTGAACACCGGTATTGATATATTTAGAAATATCAACAGCCCTAATCAGAAGACACGGGAGCACTATGATGTCACGTTTTCAACAACCAATCGCGTTGCGTTTTAGAAATTTGAGAGCGAATCTCAAAAAAGGCACTTTTCGATCATTCAATTTCATTATTAAATAAAGAAAATTAAAAAATTATAGATACGTTTTTTAACCAATAAAGATAACAAATAAAAATTATTTGTTCATTTTGGAGTATCGTGCATATTCCCTATTGTCGTCATCCCTTACTTGCCCGTGGGAGTCGTAAAAATCGGGTAAGTGTTTCAATAGCGGAGTGAGGAGCTACTATTTCCTGGAAAATGATATCACTTGCTGCGATCGTAGATCTTATTCCCCCAAAAATATGGATGCAAAAAAGTAACTAAAGTGCCGCCATTTCACGGACTTATCTTGGTAGCGGGCCAGTTGATAGTAGAGTGGAGGGCGGTAAGAATATTTGGCTACGATCGAATTACCAAAAAAATCGATATTTGACCCTGGTAACACACAACATTTGGACACTTAGGAACGGCGAGGGAGTCATCTAGCTCGAAGAGGAATTGAGCATAATCCGCTGAAACATTGTAGTATTATCAGAAGTGCGAAGAGCGGGCAATGCCACGGTAATCCTCCAGTTCGAAAATCTACTCTTATTCCGGGTGGGAGATCCTCCATCCCAAGAAGAATAACGTGAAGAGGATCCAGAGTGTGTTGACAAGAGTAGCGTACCTTATACTCCGAATTACTAATAATAAAATAGTTATTTATTTGCTTATGAGGTTATAACGTAGGCCCAGAACACCAGTTATTTTGCTCAGATTGTTGCTAGAGATATATACCTATATTCTAGATAGCATGAGTTATATCGAGTTGATAGTAGAAATTCATTTTGAAAAAAAAATAGTAAATTTACTGCCTTCTGTTTGTGTTTTGTAGTCAGAATGTCCACGGGTAGCACATCATGGAAGATCTCGTTACCGTCGCCTTGAGATTTGCTCAACGGTAGAACTTTGCGCTTTACCTTTGCGCCGGGAAACTGTTCGTCACTCAATGTACAAACTATTTGCATCTAAAATTAAAATAAATTATTTTTTAATATAACTGGATAAAATTATAACTAGCTAATAATCTATATTTTAAGTATTAACTATCTACGTAAATATTTAAAATTCATTAAGTAACAATGAAAGTATCGCATACATCTACGAATCATCTGCGCCTAATGCCGCCCCAGCCGAGGCCGCGGATGATAGGACCGGGGAATTGTCCGTCACCCGCGGAGAGGCTGACCGCGCGACGGCGACCGACGTCCCAGTACGTCGAGAGGTGAGGATACCCGAAAGGGTATTCCGTCGGGCCGACCACTGACGACAAGTCACATCTGCTCCGGTGGTCGGCCCAACAACGAGGTGACGTGGGTACGGGTGGGTTATGGGCCCGCGCGCAGTCCTTTCATCGCCCCATACGGATTGGACAGCGCGTGCGCTTACCATAGCCCACCCATAAAAAAAAATACATCTACGAATCTCTAATATAATATTAATAACGAAATTTTAAAAGATAGCAGCAACAAAACTATTTTTACCTTTGGCGCCCTCTTCTTCAATTTTAAAACTTTAAAAGCGTGTATATAGAACTGTGTAGTAGCAGGTAAGTAATCAAAGTTTTGGGTGAGAACGTCTGCCAAAGTCTCAGGATTGAGACCCATAATACAACATCCTTTACCAGTCTTGAGTGCCCTCAAACCATCACCAGTACGCGGGTACGGATCAAATAAGTAAAACATATGTTTCTGTTTCCAGACCGCCAATGCATAGTTATTAAATTCCAATATACCACTATTATACTGAGTAAAGAACTCTAGTAAACCAGTTTTAATATTCAAAAAACAATCTTTTGGAGAAAAAAGTTGCCCCTTAACTCGTTCTCTGTATATTATTATTTCACAAACGTAAGGACCAACAGTTATTTCATTAGGTATATTATCAATAGTTAGGTCTACCATAACTTTGGGATTCGCGAAATCTACGTAAAGTTTATTACCCAATCGTAAAATTTTATCTAGTGTCTTTGAAAACCAAGTATTTGGTGGGGATATTTTCGCATAGGTCATAGCTACAACGGCTATAGGTATTGTTTGTCTATACCTAGCGTCCTCAAAGCATCGGTCCCCTAAGTGCATATTAGCATTAACTATAGCACAGTTTTCATTCAAGATTCTATACCCCATCACGGCTTTCTCAGCTTGTGTTAACTCTTGATCAGATTCTAAATCATCATCTACTTTCTCGTCGATCATTTTTAATACTTTAAGAGGAGCTAATACGAATTTTTGATCTTCCAATACACTGCGCGCCAATAGAATTTCAGCCACACTATCTAAATCTTTAACATTCATAATGGCCGCTTGACCATTGGAGAAATTAGAATAAGCCCTTGAATCTCTGCCAGCTGGGTCAAAAATGTAATAACATACTTTGTCCTTCCATATCACAACTTTCAATACCCTGGTGGAACAAAAAAAAATAATCAAGAGGATTTATCAAGATTCACTATGATCAAAATGTGCATTATGATAAACATATTGTGGCTCTCAAAGTCTGAATGTGAAGTCAAAATCTGTGAAATAAAAAACAATAAAAAGCTTATTTTTACTACTTATTTTTCTCATTATTCTTCTTACCAGCACAAACGCCATCCAATTTCGGCACGTGCATCTTTTTTTTATTTTATTCAGCCTATATATGTCTGACTAAACACAGACCTCCTCCACAATCCGTGGAAATTATACTATACCATCACACGCTAGCCACAGAAATTGGCAAATCTCTTCATTAATGGAAGGGTATAGCTATAGATCATTATATTATTTAAACTACTAACTTAGGCACGATCTAACTGAAGATGATTTTACATGTGTTAATTTTAAAAAGTGAAGCTTAAGTTTTTAAGTCACCCACTGTATAATGGAAATATTTTTGTGGCAATAACCCAACTGTCTACAAACCAGAAATCGAACAACTAACTTTAGTGACTTTGTATAGTAGATATTCTTTCAGTTTATTTTGTATACGATTTATTATTTTTCTTCTTCAGCCTATATACGTTCCACTCTTAGGCACGGACTCCTTCACAATAATAGAGAAATCAGCAGACTATATCAAGCTAGTGAGACAAATTAGTATAGATTTTAACATTTAAGTTTTACTTCTCTAGCAATTATGTGTTCTGTTTACATCAATTGTCGTCTTCCACCGCACCGCCGCAAAGGAATAGGTGATGAACTGTATTGTTACTGCGCCACTATACGGATTAGCCTTAATGTTAACATAAAATTCTCCTTTTTTCAGCAATACACAAAGGAATAAATCCTTAGATCGTGAGGGACTTCCCAAATACAAACTTTACGTATACAAATAACTGAGTAATCACTTGTGTATCGCGCAAAGAACTAAATTACGTGGAGATTGAATGCACGACAATGAGCATGATAAATCGCTACTTAAACCACTACACTATATGTGCAGTTATTTATACTTCGCCTAATTATTTATGTACCTCGACAGCATAACTCCAGCTCGATTTTCTTTAAAAAATGCCTTCAACCCTCTGCACAAATTGTAGACGGTAGGATCTAAAGACATTGTGTATCCAACAATGTCCGGTTCACCAAGTAAAACTTGCATACGTTTTCCATTTAGGACTAAAACCTGCTTCTTTCCAAATGGCAGTACTTCACATATACCTTGCACCGAGGAATGGTCGTGAACCTTCTCTAGGCATTGCGTGTACCTAAAATATCGATGACATCATAAAAATCATAGTGACAGTGACGCTGTATACAAAACCAATTTCAACTGATTTAAAAGAGTAAAAGCACGGAGAAATATGACTTACCAGGTATCACCGGAGTCAACTAAATTGTCAATAAGTTTCATCGTCCACTGTTTAGGATGATAATGAAATGCTAAGCAATAAGCCATTACGCTCATTGTTAACGCCTGTCGACCACGAGATCTTCCACCTGAAAGCAATGAATATTCTTTATATACCTTGTTTGGAACGATATGCAACCCCATAACCTGCCTTATTACCGCTTACCGGCAATCGACTGAACCACCAGTATCGATTACTTCACTTCGATGGACCGCCCAGCGTACTTAGGATGCATGTCAGGTGGGTTGGCGAACACAGTTGGAGTTTGAGAATATAGAAGGACTACATAGCAATTACTACATTTCTGCCCTCCGTTTAAAAATAAAGCTGTGCAGCTATTACATTAGGATGCCATCAAATACTCACCAAATTTCGCATCATACATATTGAACGATCCAGTCAGAATGCCGTAATGAATATCAGGTTTTCTTTCCTTAGTACAGGGTAAAACTGTGAGCGAATGTGTTTGTAACATGCCTTTTTTTAGATGCTTCGGTATTTGCACCTGCAATATTACTTCTCCTTTAATATGAAATGCAAATGTACGAAGGTGTAAATGTCTATAAGTATTTTTTAAATAATTTATAACCGCATGGGTCACAGTTTTCTCTCCAGACTAAATGTGTAACTGTTTATACAAGAGAACCTCAAAGCAATTCAACAGCACTGCATAATCATTTGAAGAACAGGGTAAAAATTTAAACGTAATTAAGTACGTCGATTTTATTTATCAACCATATGAATACCAAACTAATGAAACCATATGAAACATTTTAAAGTTTTACGGCAATTTGACAAATAGAAATTAAGTTTAAACCTTTCATATATATCAATATACAAATTAGTATAAAGTATAGATTATCAATTCTATAAATATACAGATCTAAAAATTATGTTTCATCTGTCCATATCCTATAGAATAATAGAACATGACTGGATTCGCCAACGGTAGAGAACGATAGAGAAATGGTCTACTACTTCGTGGTCGGCGGGTTACCATAGAGTTAGTAATGTTATCTGCTTATATCCTGTAGTGGTCTCTTACGAAACACGATTAAGTACACGGCATTTCAAATAAGCTAATAAACCAAAATTGTGATAAATATATAGCTAATATGCATAGTTAATGATTTAGTTGCACGATGGTTTGCTACCAAACCGGCAAAGCATAAAATGTTTTTCTGTCATAAAACTGCAATGGCAGCATGATGTGTAATTGTGTTCTGTTCATAATCTGACAATCCCTATATTACATTCGCCTACCTTTTCAGCATAAATATGAATACTCATTATTTTTTTTAAAGACCACATACTAAGGCAATATTCCTTGTATTGCGGGAAACTGTACAAATATATAATTAAAGGACACAAATTACATCCAGACTCGGAACAACAGTTTGCGGATCGCAAAAAGTGTTGTCCTGCGTGGGAATTTAACGAACCCATGACACTGGCACGGTAGGTACCTACCTACCGTGACGTAAGACACCTGTCTTAACCACTACGCCATCTGTGTAGTCAATTTCATTCATTGTCCATCATCATCATCACAGCTCATATATGTCCCACTACTGAGCTCGAGTTTCCTCCATATTGGGAGGCATATTGACCTACTACCACGTTGATGAGGCCGGTGGGTATAGGGTTTTATTTCGAGTTTTCCTTTTCTTGCATAGTTGTTATATGCACAAGATATCCCCAAGTCGTTTTTATGATGGCCACGGGCAAGAGTGAAGAAAGATGAATTGTATTCTTACTCCGTCACCACACGGAACATTAAGAGAGTAAAATGATGATGATAATGACTTATTGATATAAACTCATTGTTGTCTGCATACCTGCTCAGGCTGAGGAATTTCGTCAAGACCACAAGCAGAATCATCATCTGGGACATACTTTTGCATACCTCTGGCTCTTGGTTTTCCATCAGTGACACCGAAAGTCGTGTGCGTTACTTGACGCAATCTTAAAAGATATACTTTATTCGTAGGGCCTTTAATACAGGTGAAGTAAGTATAGACAAATTGTTTAGTTAGTAATCTGATATTTTGCTTTCTTTTTCATGTGCGTGCAAAGTAACACAGTGAATGATTATTTTATGACTATGTATACACATTTCTTGAGTTTGTACATATTTATCTAAAACTCTGCCGCCAAATAGTGTATAAGCTTTACATCTAAGATAACAAAGACATCTATCATCAGATAAAATATTATCAACGACTAGCTTTCATTAAAAACAAAGTTATTCAATCTTTCCACTTCCCCTAACCACGCCACGCGCTTACACTTCTAATTCCGATATAGAAAAAGAAAGGCACAGACGAAAACGTCTTTTTTGAGTTTTTGGTAAGAGTTATGAAGATGAAAAAGCCATGCTACACGGTCAATCTCCGATAAGAAATACAAAATCTTATCAACAGTAAAAACAATCCTGCACACGATCGTGAGGAGGGAGAGCACACTGTCCTGTCACCACTGCGATTGCGACAAGAACACGGCGCAGCTCACACTCACGGTGTGTGCCGCGTGGGCTGAGCAGCGCCGTGACTAGTCGCAATCATCGGTTCCGACCTGACGCTGCCGACCATCGCTAGAGAGATGCTCCGGCGACTCGGGAGGCGCAGGCGCGAATACCTGCGCCTGTTGCCGTCCTAGCAGAGGCCGCGGGTGACTGGACCGGGGATTTAGTCCGTCACCCGCAGAGAGGCCGATCGCGCGACGGCGATTGACATCCCCCCGAAGGGGAACGTCGAGAGGAAAGGGTATCCCGCGACCGGGATGTCCAACGGGACGACCACTGAAGACACGGAACTCTGCACCAGTGATCAGACCAACGACGTAGGCGAGGTGTCATGGGTGGGTCATGGGTCCGCGAGTCACCCCTCCGTCGCCCCGGACGGAGCCGGGCGGCTGATGCGCCGACCATGGCCACCTCTAAAAAAATAGAGATAAAAATATTTCGTAATAAAATAAAATTACTTACTGCTGTTTCTTCGCTCTTTTCCTCAACATTGCTCGATATTTTCTGCAACAGCATTAAACATAACATTATTTTACCAACAACAACACTATTTTAAACCGACTGCGAATGCAATATGTAACACGCTTTTCATTAGCTTTACATATTTCTCATGAAATGTTTACGTGAATGGTCAATGCTCCAGCTTAAGGGATCTCAGCATTGATTTTTATAGCATAGAGGTACTTTATATAGCATGATATGTCTTGTAGGTTAAGCAATTTTAAAAAAGGGTTTTTACAAATAAAACTTGTTGATGTTAACGCAATTATTCAATAATGTTATTTTTTGTAAAAAAAAATCAAATTCTAAAACACCTAGTGATGAGATGAAAGCGGTTTAAAGTAATCTGCTTAGGCAAGTATTTGCTATTTATTTTTTAGTTATTTTTAAATCACAAGTTTATTCTGTTATTATTGATGCATAACAAAAGTCCACTCCGCCTAAATCAATCATTTAGATATTATTCAAACACGTGGTTGTTGTTGAAAGTAATTTACTCAAGTGATAAAAAATCTTAATATCACAACGATTTTACTATACGTTATAGCTCTCCTCTATTAAATCATCGTACTTTTATAGGAAATCACAAATAATAATTCCAATCATCAACCCAAACCCAAGAAATAATTGAAGATGACATTCATCATCTGTAGGTAATAAATCTGTATAAGCACTTTCGTGCCTAATGCTCTGCAAGTGCGCCTGCTCACCTCGCAGTCGTCTCAAGTAATTTCCACGTACAACATGTCTATAGAATATATTCACTGCAGGTGACAGGCAGACACTTCTGTTTAATTTCATTCTGCACTTATACAAATACTCAAAACCTTTATACTGGTGACCTCGGACAAATTTTGACGACCTGACCCACCTTCGATCTAAATGAACACCTGGAATCTTCAAGTTTAACTCCAGCAATTACAACAGTAGAAATGGAGGAATTGAAGCTGGACTTATATGCCATTATTTTTGCCGCCAGTTTTGTCGGACAGGCCAGACATGTATGGTTCATTCGCGCCGAAGTTATTTTGGCACCATAGAAGGTGGGTAATGAAACTAAATTTAATTTAGTGGTGTCTAAATTAAGCAAATAGGTTATACAGCAAGTTACTGATTTATTAGTTGAACCGCCGCCTAAAAATAAGTATCACGCCTTACGCTCACGCTTGTTACAAACCAAGCATAGACAAATTAAAAAATTGGCGAAATGCGAAATGGAACTCGTCGACCAGAAACCTTCGCAGCTGCTTCGTCGTGTGCGTGACCTTCGTAGAGGGAAGATTCTGGACGAAGCACAGCGTAAATTATGGCAGAACTCTTTACCAAAAACAACGCGAGCCGTTCTAGCAGTAACAGACGCACTGGACTTGGAGAACTTAGCCAAAACTGTGGATAAAATACGTGATACGACAGCAGAACACCTCAAAGTCTTGACTGGCTTTGTTTCACCATTTTCGATTTAACCAGCGCACAAGTAAGTGTATGCACGGAATTATACGAAAAACTAGCTCATGTGCTCAGAGACGGGTGCCTACACTATTGCACCTTCCCACCGCTTGTGTATAGATAATGGATTTAAACAGTGGCTTTAGATTTTTAGTAGATATATGCGCATATATATACGTTATACTGGCTCGAAGAAAACATTTTATTTCTAATAAAGGTACAAACTTTTGCAATATGTACTATGAAAGAATATACATATAATCGAGGAGACCCCAATTAATTGAGATAAAAGCCGGGTGGTGATGATGATATTCTAACTACAGACTATATGCAGCAAACGGTAAGCCGATAAACACCTATGGTATGTGAGACTAATTCACATCCTCCTCCTCTCCTACATTTTAAATTTCGAAGATCTTACCATTGGACATTCATACTAGTTGAAGTGAAGCAGCCAATTCTCGGTGCTGACTTTCTAGAGCGCTATCAGTTATTAGTAGGTATTATTATTATATTATTGTTATTAGTAGGTATTATTATTATATTATTATTTAAGTGGACGTATGCTTATAGGTGGACAAATTGACTAATTTATCTATTATCTATTTTGAATTTCAAAATTAATATTCGGATACCATTCGGATACGAAACTTTTCAGTATATCGTCACATCGAGACTAGCGGACTACCTATATACGCGAAATCAAGACCAATGCAGCCAGATGACGATCGGGTATGGCATATACCCTACCAAAAACTACCCAAAAACCAGCAAGAGCTAGTCCTCTTCACGTAGTACCGAAAAAAAAGGTTAGTTACGCCCTTGTGATGATTGTCGTAAATTAAATGTCATAGCAAAGCCTAAATTACAAGAGTTTACCTATTTACTCGCAAATAAAAACTTATCTTCTCATCTAGACCAGCTCATAATTTTATAGAGATTTCCCCAGAAGATGTGAAATAAAAACTGCTATCATTACTTCGCTCGGCGTACGCAATGCAGCTCAAGTCTTGCAGCGATTCATAAATACACTATAATGTGTACTGCGAGTCTAAAATTTGTATTTATCCTATATCGACGACATTTTAATTAGTATCTAGTTTTGATAATATCAGTCATAAAAAGCATTTAGTTAAATAAGTTTTGATAAATATTGTATCTTATATCTTTAAACGAGCAATTCTTGTATGTATATATTAGTGATGTAACGAATGTTAGGATTGAGACATTCGCGAATGCGGTGCGAATATTTATCTCCAACATTCGCGAATGCGAATATAATATAACTTTCAAATAAAGCGCGTGCAAAATATCACATGGGTTTAACATTTCGTACCAGCCATGTTTAAGCCAAATATAGCAAAAGTGTTACAAGTTGACCGAATGAAACTAATCAGATTCGTTCGAAAATATTCGTTGTAATTTGAGATTAATTTATTATTATTATTGTATTTGTCAAATTTACAAACACGAGTAAAGCACATGTTACTGAAGTGTGGAGTTATTACACAATTTGTGACGCTGAGAGTGTTAAATGCATGGTATGTCAAAAAGTTTAATGATTACTTAACAAAAATAATGTATTTTTTTCATAAAGAATCATGTTCTTTTTTATTGGCAAAATTCATTATTCATTCACACAAAAAATTTTTTGTCTATAAAATCGGTTTACTGACGCTAGTTGAACGTGACAACGTCATAAGAAAATACTAGAAAATTTTAATTTTATTTGTTTGATAGATATTTTGTATGGCAAGCCTTAAATGGAACTGGAGGCGGAAGTGCTCGCCGAATTGTATCGGCGGGTGTCGGGGGTGCGAGGGATGGGCGGTGTTGTTTCCTTAAGGGAGTTCACCGCTTGGCGCGTCGACGCCCACCGAGATGTCATCGCCCGTTAGGCAGACCGGCTGGAGAGGCCTCGATACGGTGTCTGGACCGTGGAGGCCTTCCGGCCGGTGCTGATGCAGTGGTTGGAACGGCGGCCCGGTGAGGGAGAGAATACCGTCCTGCCACCACTGCGATTGCGACGAGGACACGGCGCAGCATACGCTCGAGATATGTGCCGCTTGGGCAGAGCAGCGCCGTGAACTGGTCGCAATTATCGGTGCCGACCTGACGCTGCCGACCATCGCTAGGGAGATGCTCGGCAGCATCAGGAACTAGGACGCGGTCGCATCCTTCTGCGAGGCAGTTATCTCGCAGAAGGAGGCGTAGGGTCGCGAACGCGAGGAGCACAGCATTTTTTTTTTTATTGCCAACGGTGGCAAACGAGCAAGCAGCACACCTGATGGTAAGTGAAACTGCTGCACATGGACCTTTGCAATACCAGGGGCACAGCTAGGCCGCTGCCTACCGTGAAGGAAATACTCTTCTTAAACCTCGTTTAAAGAAGGACATGTCATAGCGCTCGGGAAACACAGCAGCAGGTAGTTCATTCCAGAGCTTGCACGTACGTGGAAGAAATGATCGCTGGAAACGTACAGTTGAAGACCATAACGTTTCCAGGTGAAATGGATGAACCCTGCTACGATGTCGAGTGGTACGTTGGTAGAATGGTGACGGTGGTACCAAGTCAAACAGTTCCTCGGAGCACTCCCCGTGAAAGAGTCGGTAGAGTACACAGAGTGACCCAAAGTCTCTCCGCTGCTCCAGCGACTCCAATCTGTCCGTAAGATTGGGATCCCCGACGATTCGAACAGCCCGTCTTTGCAGGGAGTGGGTCTAGCTGATATTTGGGCGCACCTGCCCAGAGATGTGAGCAGTACTCCACATGAGGACGAACTTGTGCTTTGTATAGCACAAGACGCTGTCTCGGTGTGAAGTACCGCCTGGCTCTGTTCAGGACACCCAACTTTTTGCTTGCCAATTTGGCTTTGTCCTCCAAATGACTCCCAAACTGGACTTCGAAGAAGCGACCCGCCGCCAGCGACTGGGGCGCCGCAGGCACGACTACCTGCGTCCCATGCCGCCCTAGCCGAGGCCGCGGGTGACGTGACGTCAATCTAGGGCTCTTAGTCGTCTTTTACGACACCCACGAGCAAAGCAAGGGTTGGTAGTATTCGAAGCCGCTACCACACAGCAGACAGTCTACTAACTACAGACAGTCGGTACTAAATAAGTAGATACTTGCATAGCGCTAAAAAGAATGAAATAATATATGTATTATTAAATTACGGTCTATTCATCTATCGGAATTTAACCGAGTATTCAAACAGTCCATAGCTGGCTAACAAAGCGCTTGCATCTTGTACCATTCACCAACGGACGCATCGTTAGCACTTATGATGGACGCGTTAGACACGTGCATCGGTGCAGTATTACAACAACACGGTAATAATACTTGGAAACTGATCGCGTACTATTCCAAAGCATTATCAGCACTCCAACGGAAATACATATTTAACTTAAGATCGCGAATTATTATCAATATACTAGCTGACCTGGCGAACTTCGTACCGGCATATTATTTTTCGTAAATATATTTTCTAAATTGCCGAAGATATAGTCTCTAATAGAAGAACCATTACGGCTTTGTCAGGAAAGATTCAATCGTCTTGGTCGCGGCATTGTTAATGATAATTCAAAGAGAATACAAATTACTGATTATTATTGATGTCTGACAAAAATATAATTATCTAAATCTCTACCATACTTAATCATAAACCAAATTACGATTAGCTGTCATTTGCGTTTTGTTATTACATATCAAATGCGTTTTTGTTATACTACGTTTCATAGTGACTTGTATTCTCTTTGACGTCTTATGTCACATCCCACGGGAACGCGATCGAACGAGATAAAAATTATCCTATGTCCTTCTCCTGGTTCTAAGCTACCGCCCCACCAATTTTCAGCCAAATCGGTACAGCCGTTCTTGAGTTATAAATAGTGTAACTAACACGACTTTCTTTTATATATAGACTAGCTGACCCGGCAAACTTCGTACCGCCATAATTTTTTCGTAAATATATTTTCTAAATTGCCGAAAATATGTATAATATCTAATAGAAGAACCATTACAGCTTTGTCGGGAAATATGTCCCGGCGAACTTCGTACCGCTATAATTTTTTCGTAAATATATTTTCTAAATTTCCGAAAATATAGTCTCTAATGGAAGAACCATTACAGCTTTGTCGAGAAAGATTCGATCGTCTTGGTCACGGCATTGTTAATGAGGATTCAAAGAGAATATAAATTACTGATTTAATTGATTGCCGACAAAATTATAATTATCAAATTTTCAACCATACTTAACTATAGACAAAATTACTCTTAGCTGTCATTTGCGTTTTTTTTATTACTCATACTCATACATTATAGGTATATCAAATGCGTTTTTTTATACTACGTTTCATAGTGACTTGTATTCTCTTTGACATTTTATGTCACGTCACACGGGAACGCGATCGAACGGGATAAAAGAGTTATTGGCGAAATCTTGTAAACTCCATAAGAAAAAAAACGGGGTAAAAAGTATCCTATGTCCGTCTCCTGGTTCTAAGCTACTT
Source organism: Lymantria dispar (assembly GCA_032191425.1). NCBI lineage: Eukaryota > Metazoa > Arthropoda > Insecta > Lepidoptera > Erebidae > Lymantria > Lymantria dispar. The sequence goes on from CM063449.1 coordinate 21,144,746, forward strand.
CCCCACCAATTTTCAGTCAAATCCGTACAGCCGTTCTTGAGTTATAAATGTAGTAACTAACACGACTTTCTTTTATATACATATATAGATATGGCTGTAAAATATTTAAAAAAAACTACACGAGGAGCGAAGATTTACAATTTATACCTATCATATACCTTTTTTATGTGAGCGAACTACGGTCTGGATGCTCACCCCTTAACCCACCACATTCCCTCCTCTTTGCCATTGGGATGATCACTGGTACCAAGTTCCTTGACGTCCGTGGCCAACCTGGCGTATTGCCATTTTGAGTACTATCCCTCTCCGACGCCATCCTGGGGCGTCGCCCTCATGCGGTCAGCCACTCTACGTGTGATAAAACTATTCCCCGATCCAAGTGACTAGCCCCGGCTAGAGCGGCATCGGGCGCAGGTACCCACATTTGGGCGCCCAAGTCGTCCGCAGCGGAACGTGTAACCGTAGAGAAATTCCCCCGCGCACGCTCCGCCGCCTCCTTCCGCGAGACGACTGTCTCGCAGAAAGCGGTGACTATTCCTGACTGTCCCGGTTCTTGATACTGAGGAGCATCATTCTAGCGATGGTCAGCGATCAGGTCGTCACCGATGATTGCAACGCGTTCACGGCGCTATTCTGCCCACGAGGCACACATCTCGAGTGTGTGTCGTGGCCTGTCCTCCAATAGCAGTGGTAGCAGAACGGTATGCTCTGCCTCCACACCACCTTTACCTACTTGGCAAACTAACTATACTCCGTCAACAATTACACCAGTCGAAAAGAAACCACCCCGTGCTGGCAACCCAACCACTACTTCAGTATCGGCGAAAACCCCTCGACTGTTTGAATACCGTTCAGAAGCCTCTCCAGCCGGACTGCCCAATGGGTAATGACGTCTGGCAGGCGTCGCCATGGCCATCTCGCTCAGCAAGACTGCCCACCTGCCGCGTACCGGTCATATACCCTTAGTTTAGGCGTATGCCAAAATCCGCACGGACAAAGAAAACGATGAGACGTAGACGTACCAGGCAATTCATATCTATTATTACGACGGGCATACGTCATATACAAGAGAACGAGAATAAAGTAGCCGATTGGCTTTCTCGCGTTGTGCCATCATAGATTATGCATGGGGCGGCGTAGGCGCGACTACCTGCGCCTCATGCCGCCCTAGCCGAGGCCGCGGGTGACGTGACCGGGGATTAGTCCGTCACCCGCTGAGAGGCCGACCGCGTGAGGAAAGACCGACGTCCTCCCCGAGGGGGGGACGTCGGCCGATAGGAGGGTACCCCACGTAGGGGGTATTCCGTCGGGCCGACCACTTATGACAAGTAACCCTGCTCCGGTGGTCGGCCCAACGACGAAGGCGACGTGGTTTTCGGGTGGGTTGCGTGCTTACGCCCCTCTGTCGCCCCGAACGGAGTGGTGCGAGGAGCGCGCCGACCGCAGCCCACACCAAAAAATAAAAAAAAAAACAGATTATGCAGCGTTAGCAGAAACGCATTCGCGCGACCAATACGTTAGTGACATATTGTTCGCGATCCATTGAATGATAATCTTCAATTTAAATAGCTTACCTGGACTAATTGTGATGCAAAAGTATATTATAAAACACTTACAGAAAATATAAGATCTTATTATAGCTTAAAAAATTGCGGCGGCTAGCTTTTAATAGCGTTCAACAATTTATGGATCGCACAAAATGCTGTCCTGCGTGGAGATTCGAACACAAATGACACTGGCATTGTAGGTCGGTATCTTAATCACTACGCTATATGTGCAATCAACATAATATATAGTAACAATGTATTAATTTCATAGAATTCGTATTGGATTCCATAATGCACAGTAATCGTGTAACTGTAATCGCGTAACCTTATGTTAAACAGTTTGCAAGTCACCTGTGGGGTAGTATACTATACGGACCTTGTAGCAACTCGAGAAAATTTCCGTGCGTTCATGCGTTTCTGCCATACCTACTGTAGCAATCAATCTTAACGCTCACATATAGACCCCGTTAAGCTCTTCCGTATCCGTGGTGCCGTACTGCTGCGCTATCGTAGCTGTACTCCTGTTTACTTATTGGCTGACTAGTCATTTTGTTTTCCTGTCTCCCGCTTTGCCTGGGAGGGAAGTGGAATCTCTCTTTCCAACTCCTCCTCTTTAATCTTTTCTAATTAAATTTGTTGCGGGTCCCAAGACAATTAAAATCATATCCCGGGACTGCCTGAGGGTCAAACCTCGGTGTCATTTATGGAGACCATTGTGGATCCTGGCTTACAGGAGTTACAATGGTGGGAATGTGTGGTGGGATTAGTCCCAACAAAAAAAAAAAAAAAAAAAAAATGCACAGTAATGAGACACCACATAGCGAGCAACTACAGCTATCCTGTTGTGCACGATCAGCAGTTGCCGCCTTTTATTTGTATAACTAGTGTCCCTTATAAGATAACTAAAAGAATCAAGTTACATCCTTGATGTTTAACAATGTTTTTTTTTTATGGAGAGGAATATTGCTACGACGTATGTAATGAGCCGGTGCGCCTGCTCGTCGGCTAATCGTCTCAAGTAATTTGAATGTACAACATGTCTATAGAATACACTTACTGCAGTTGGACACTTTCGTTTAATTTCATCTCTCTAAATAGTACACAATTTATTCAAAAACCCTTTCAGAGTGTTTGATTAATCTATACAAATCAAATTGAAATGTCTGTTTGTTATATCAAAATAATAGGTATTTCCATGCTCACAAGGTTATTTACACGATACCCACGCCTAAAAACCAGATTTGTCTGTCTGTCTGCATGTTTGTTCCGAGTTATCATCAAAACATCTGGACCGATTTTGATAATGTTTTACTTCCAGGTAGCATTAAGGAATAACTTAGGTATAATATTTTATTTCGGTATTGTCACGGAAACGAGAACTACATGAATAAAACCGCGGCAATTTGATAGTAATACATATTAATATACAAAAAATTTCAACATACCTACATTTCTTTCTATTGCATGTTTTCATAGTGCATTTCCTGAAACATAAGATAAATATTTATTCGTAAACATTGCAATAAATTTTCATTTTGAATAATAATACCTGTTTTAAGATTCATACTAAACCATCCATTCTGGTCATAGAAATTAATTTATATCTTACTTATATTTTCTTTTCTTAGGTCTGAAACAAAAGTATAACATGATTTACATTATTGTAATATATTACTCAATTCCAATCTATTTCTACTTGTTATTTGTAAATACATTTGAAAGTAAGTTTCTATTTATCTTACAAACTGATTGTTAGAAAAATAATTCTCACCTCGGCACACCTTCGACAGGAACAAAATGAATATCAGGCACGAAATCTGGATCCGCATTTATTACCAAGCCACTGTGCGGTTTGAATAATCTAAAATTAATTAAATTACTATATTTTCATTTACCCAAAGCATAGATAAACGGCCAGAAGTGTCAACGTAGACTGATTTAGAGAATATGTTCGCCAATAAAAAAAGAGGAACTTTATCAAAGTATTTCTTAAAAGGACGTCACCAGTTATGAACTTCATCAGGCTGCTGACTATCATGCAGTGTTCTTTGTCCTTGTCCATTAACATTGCTCAGTTGGTTAGAAATCTCGTTGGCCCAATGACAAAGGGGAGGGATTACAGTGGGTTATGGGACCATGCGCCGTCTTTTCACCGCTTTGGGCGGACTGGACGGCGTGTGCGCCGACCATAGCCCACACAAAAGAAAGGTGGCTACTCTAGTGTAGGGATGATCGATGATCATCGATGTTGAAAGGAAAAACATCGATGTTGCTATAGGCAAAACATCGTAACATCGATGTTAACGGAATTCATCATCGATATTGTTATACGAAAAATATCGTAACATCGATGTTAACGGAATTGATCATTGATGATAACTCACGACTTCACGCACACTAACATCGATGTTGGGCTTACGATTATAACATCGATGTCAACATCAATGTTTTTCTAACATCGATCATCCCTACTCTAGTGCTATTTGGATTATTATGAGCAAGAGCCTTGAATTAAAATCCAAGGCCAAATAAAAATATTTTCACTTGATTTCATTGGTGCCCGGTTGGCTCTGCATATGACCGCTCACCTATAATGGCGGTATAATTGTAATCCCATAGAATGATTAAGAGGGGTAAAGAGATTATATCTTTGTCAGCATACATACAGTTTACATTGACTGGTGTTTGATGAAACTAGACGCAAGGGCAAAATGCCGTCAGGGCGGATAGAAAATGATAAACCAATTGATACATTGCTTACTCATGGCCTGACTTTGGCGGCAAAGGTGGTCTTAGTTCAGCAGGTTGCACACTAGCTCTTTGAGTTGTTATAACTTCACCGCTTGTTTTAGGGCTTGGCACCTATAAATAAGTCACATTTAACGTACTAAAAAAACATTATATATTTACAATTATATTTTGCGATACATTATCTTAACTCACTATCATCAGACAAAATCTAAAACAAAGTCGTTGTAGTTGGACATGTTTTTTTTAATTTACCTACTTTAAAGGCAACGTTCTGCCGTATGATACCGCAATAAAAATACAATTCATCACTCGCATTGTCGTTGAAGACGACTGAGGAATTACGAGGGGAATATAATATCTAAACAAGAGAAGGAAAGTGTAAATGAAACCCTGTGCCAACACATATGACCAGCGTGGTATAATAGGTCAGGTCAATCTTTTGACAAATCCTAATAAACTTTTTTGACAAAAACATATAGTACTTAACTGTAAGCTGAGCAAAAAGTTTGTAGGTTAATTTGTAAAGGAAACAAACTTTTCAAGAGTGCGAAATATTCACATAGATTTTCCTTATTCATCTAAAGGGGTAAGAATTGAAAATACCTATTACTATTTACTTTGAATGAATACCTAAATATTTGACCAAGTAAGAGTACAAAATATTAGCACCGTTCCTTTTCTGCACTCGTCATAATAGACGTCTTTAGAACCTAAACAAAATAAAATCTCTGCAAGAGAGGATGCAACTGAAAACCAAACCATATGACAATTCGTATGGCCAGTGTATTATGCCATATTGCAGACCTCTGAAGACGAAACTCACGTCCAACAAAAACATGTACAACAATAATGAAACAAAAACTTTCATTTTTCGTACATACGTTCAAGATAGATTTATCTGAAGCCGTATGTGTAACGATAGGAGCGGGTATAGGCATTTTAATATCCCCCGGCGTAAGGTCATAATATCGAACTCTTTTTTTAGAACTTCTGCGTTTCGCCTTCATGATACCACCGAGAGAATCCAGTTCCCTCTCCGATTCTGATGTGGATGAGAAGTCTGACGTACCAAACTTTGCTCTAAAGAGAAAGAGAAACTAAAGTGAATAAACTCATTGTTGACAAATTAAATGTAAAAATAAATTTAAAATAAGGATGAAATAAGGATGAAACGTGAAAAATAATGAAGCTTTTTTTATAATCGAAATCAGTTATCCTAATAATATAAACGGTGTCAAATTCAAACAGCTTTTTTTAATCTCATGCCCTTCATTTTTGCTAAAATTTATTTATTCTTACTATTCATCTCTAGTAGGTGAAGTTAAAATGATCGCAATGGGTGATACTGTTGGTATTACCATTGGTATTAGATATCTTACCTTAATTTTTCTTCTGAAGTTGGTGGTTCTAGAGGGCAATGGCCAATGTATCTCAATCTGGAAAAATAAAAGACTTCTATAAACTATTATACTAGTATAATTGCCATTTAGTCCAGCCAACAGGTACTTTTTGGTCATATTTTAATCGCAGGCTCGAAAAAATATTTTGGTGAGAAACGGGGAAGCAGCCACCTGATGGTAAGTGACAATTGACGCTCTTGGGCTTCAGTAATATCAGGGGCACAACCAATTCACTGCCTACCGTGAAAGTATAGCTTTTCTTAAACCATGTAGATGGTATTCGAAAATATTTCAAAATAAATACGAGATAAAGTTTAACTACGTAGGTATTGTATCATCATCATCATTTCAGCTCATATACGTCCCATTATTGGGCTCGAGCCTCCTCCACAATAAGAGGGATATTGACCTTACTATACCATGCTGGTCAGACAAGTTGGTATAGGGTTTTATTTCGAGTGTTCATTCTCTTGCATAAATGTTATTGCATATGATATCGCTTAGTCGTCTTTCACGATATCCACGGTCAAGATAGGGAGTGGTGAATTTTATTCCCACGGAAAATAGTATTGTATAAAGTCTTACACATAAAAATATAGCATTGATAATATAATTTATCACAGTAGTTATTTTACTATCACATAATGCTACAAATTTCAGAAAATATATGTAAAAGAAATATTTTAAAAAGCTTTTATGTAGTTAAAAAGAACTAAAAGGTAATCGTACAATTAAAAATCGTTGCGAGAAATGCAATAATTATGGCATTTAAAGTAAGTAAATACGTTTCTAAATTAGATTTTTTTTGTCTATTTACAATAATTCAAAGATAATCTTTGAATTTGAAGAAGGTTAATTGAATAATCCAATCCTCAGCTTCGCATGTTTTTCTCTATCCTTCCGAACACAAGTCACTATAGCGCCAACATTAAGTATTACTTAACTCCCAATTGTTATGGATTTGCCTTCCATTATCAAACAATGACAATTTAACAGAAATGAAAAATATAGGTATGTAATATAATTACCCTTACCCGTGGGTGATCTTCCGTGTGGTGACGGAGTAAGAATACAATTCACCACCCCCTATCTTACCCGTGGGTGATCGTACGAGACGACTAAGGGATATAAAACGCATATAACATCTATGCGAGAGAAGGAAAACCCGAAATAAAACCCTATATACCAATACGTCTGACCAGCGTGGTATAGTAGATCAATTACCCTTCCATTATGGAGGAGGCTCGAGCCCAACAGTGGGACGTATATGGGCTGAGATGATGATGATGAATATAATTACCGGATTATACCTTACATGCTCAGAATAATAACTCATAGAAGCTCAATTTGCGCACATAATTTGAGCATTTAAATTGGAGCCAGAATAGCTCCCTATGCCGGTTCGTGACGTAGTGTACAAGGTCTCTGCGTACAAGGCAACTCTATTGTATAAAGGTGTGTACGTGGATAATCGCTTGCACGCATGTAATGTTTTTGCCTTCACGTTTTTGATCGCTTAAGTACCGACACTATCCTTCTATACGTTATTATTCTAAGGTTACATGTAATTTTTAAATGGAGATAGTCTTTGATGTAGGTTGACTTCAAATAAATTATTTACCTCGTATACATTGATGGTGTCATAGGCACGCAGCTCCTGTGATCATGTCGAGGTAAACTAGGCCTCGTTTTAAAATAACGTGGTTTCGACACACCTCCTTTGTGTTCACCTCAAAGAAATAAAATATTATTTATTATTATAATCTGGCCTGCATGGGGTAGTAGATGTAAATAGTATCTATTATACATATCCGAAAACCGCGTCCTTATCTCGACCCTATGCTGAACACATTCAGAGCTTCATCGGCTTGTAAGAGATTATGATGATGAGATGCCATTCTGAAATGGTAGAGCCATATCGTATGGTAAACCACTTAAAACGGTAATGCAGTGGAGAAGAGAGAACAATCGCAGAACTTCTCGAATCGCAGGCCTTCACGAATTATATTATTACATTATTCTCATATTGACGGTCTAAGGTAGTGAACCAATAGTGGTAGAAACTATTTTACGAATGCTGACCAGAAACCAGATAATCCACTGATAAATTCCCAAGAAATGAATTGAAGACATTATAAAAGTCGCAATTACTTTCGCCATATTGGCAGGACGGCCTGCTTTCAACTGTAAACATGAATCGATCGATCGAAAGATTGACTCTAAGTATTTCTACAGTAATCCCTAAGCAAGTCGACATGTTGTTAGAAATTGAAAACACTGAATACAGTGTATATATAATAATAACAGCAGCATTACCCCGGTTCCGACCACTGATGACAAGTAACCCTGCTCCAGTGGTTGGCCCAACGACGAAGGCGACGTGGTGTTCGGGTGGGTTGCGGGTGTTGCCTGCTTAAGCCCCTCTGTCACCCCGGACGGAGTGGTGCGGAGGCGCGCCGACCGCAGCCCACCCCAAAAAAATAAAAAGCATTACCCCGGTTCAATCGTTATTACCGCCCCGCTGAAGCCCGAATATGCTGTCGGGCTTTAGTTATACTCGTATTTTATTGTACTACATACTATCCCGTCTTTACCGTATGGGGCCTGCGTGGCAAGTGCAAAGGAACGCTACTCTGCAAAGAGTCCCGAAAGATCGAGGTAGGTATTCGTTTACTATATCTACAAAGTTTCTTTTATTTCAGCTAAGCTGAGACGACGACGATTTTAAAAACCGAAAATGGTTAAAAAACTACCGCTGTACATAAAATTTATCTGTACGTATATATGTGATTTAACTCCTCCTAAATAACTAGGTCGATTTTGATGAAATTTTATATGTGTTCATATATAGAAGTTATACCTAACCTTTTATCGAACTGACGGTATTCTGGCAATCATAAGTTCATAAGGTACAATGTAGGTATACCTAGGGAGTAGATTATATAATAATTTTTATATTCGACTTTGATCATGAAGTTAACTTACTTGGAAACATATTTTCGAATGTGAGAGCTTCAATAATATCGTCAACATTTTTGCATTCTGTATTTCTGACTTTCACAGGTTTGTGAAGTTTAGATTTTCTAGGAGGACAATTACATTTTCTGAAAGAAATATTTTTTTGTTTAAAACAACAAGAATGTGAAACTCTTGCCAGCCCTAACTGCTTACGCCGAGGCTGGCCGCATCCGCAGTGCGCTGACGCAGATCTGCGATGCGGGCATGCCCCGTGTACGGCGTCTGCCCCCGAGGAGGGCTGTCCACTGGTGGTCTCGGGAGCTAGCGGATCTCCGGGCCGCATGTATTCGCGCCCGGAGGGCCTACACCCGCAGCCGGCGGCGCCATCGCGACGAGGAGCGGGAGGGCCGGCTCTACGAAGGCTACCGCAATGCGCGGTCGGCCTTCAGGCTAGCCGTCCGTACCGCCAAGGACAAAGTCTCGACCGTGACCCCTAGGGTCGTCCCTATGGCGCGGCGCTGAGTAAGCTCCGCGCACAACTCAACGAGACTCTCCAGCCCAGCCTCCTCACCCGGGTCGTCGAGGACCTGTTTCCGCGACGGGCGGAACACACGCCCCCGGTCATGGCTCCGCCAGATACTGACCGGGAGGGCGACGATGACAGTGTTCCGCCCATCATGGAACACGATATGGGGGCGGCGGTGGCACGCATGCGCGGCAAATCCACCGGCCCCGGGCCCGACGGTATTCCGAACCGTGTGTTGGCCCTGGTCCTCGACCATCTGGGTCCTCGCCTCAGGGAACTGTTCGACGCGTGTTTAGCATCTGGGCGGTTCCCTGGGTGCTGGAAGGAGGGGAGGCTGGTTCTCCTGCCAAAGCCGGGACGGTCTCCGGAGTCGCCCTCGACCTACAGGCCTATCGTACTGCTCGGGCATGGCAACGTCATGGGCAAGCTACTGGAGAGGGTGGTAGCTACCCGCATCGAGCGACACCTCGTCGTCACGGGGCCCGATCTGTCGGACGCCCAGTTTGGGTTTAGGAGGGCTCGTTCGACGATCGAGGCTCTGTTGCGCCTGAGGGCCGTGGCGACTGAGGCCGTCACCGGAGAGTGAGTGCTGTTGGTAGTGTCCCTAGACATCGCCAACGCATTCAATAGTCTGCCATTCAGCTGCGTCAGGGAGGCGCTCCGATACCAAGGAGTGCCAGCTTACCTGAGGTGGCTGGTGGCAGACTATTTGGAGGGGCGCAGCGTCCTCTACGTCAACCGGGTAGGAGACGTTGTGCGAACGCCCATGACGTGCGGTGTTCCACAGGGATTGATCCTCGGACCCCCCCTGTGGAACATCGGCTACGACTGGGCGTTGCGGGAAAGCCTCCCGCCCGAGCTGGACGTGATTTGTTACCCCGACGACACTCTCGTCACAGCCCGCGGTGGGACGCTACAAGAGGCGGCAAGCCTGGCGACTCTAGACACCGAAGAGATCGTCAGGCGGATCGAGGCGCTGGGGTTGAGGGTGGCCCTGGACAAGACGGAGGCCCTCTTGTTGCATGGGCCCCGCATGGACCCTCCCATCGGCGTCTCGATCACCATCCACTCGGTTGGGATCAGCATCCAGGCCCATAAAGTACTTGGGCCTGGTGCTTGACGGGCGATGGTGGTTTCCGGAGCATTTCCGCAGGCTCGTCGGCGTGGCGTCCGCCCTATCATGGCTCATGCCGAATGTGTGTGGACCAAGCGCTGCATGCCGACAGCTGTACGCGGGGGTCATCCGGTCGATGGCCCTCAACGGCGCACCGGTGTGAGCGGGGTCCATGACCGCCCGACTCAAGGCTCTTCTGTGGCGTCCACAGAAGGCCATGGCGGTAAGGATCATCCGCGGTTACGACACGGTGGCGACGGAGGCGGCGTGCCTGTTGGCCGGGACTCCCCCGTGGGACCTGGAGGCGGAAATGCTCGCCGACTTGTATCGGCGGGTGTCGGGGGTGCGAGAGGAGGGCGGTGTTGTCTCCTTAAGGGAGCTCACCGCCTGGCGCGTCGACGCCCGCCAAGACGTCATCGCCCGTTGGGCAGACCGGCTGGAGAGGCATCGATACGGTGTCTGGACCGTGGAGGCCTTCCGGCCGGTGCTGATGCAGTGGTTGGAACGGCGGCACGGGGTGCTCTCCTTCCGACTGGTATACAGGTCTTGACGGGGCATGGATGCTTCGGCAAGTACCTGTACACGGTCGCTAGGAGGGAGAGTACATCGTTCTGCCACCACTGCGATTGCGACGAGGACACGGCGCAGCATACGCTCGAGGTCTGTGCCGCTTGGGCGGAGCAGCGTCGTGAACTCGTCGCAATCATCGGTGCCGACCTGACGCTGCCGACCATCGCTAGGGAGATTCTCGGGAGCATCAGGAACTGGGACGCGGTCGCAGCCTTCTGCGAGGCAGTGATCTCGTACAAGGAGGCGGCGGGTAGCGCGCGCGAGGAGCACAGCCTCGACGAAGCGACCCGCCGCCAGCGACTGGGGCGGCGCAGGCGCGACTACCTGCGTACCATACCGCCCTAGCCGTAAGCCGAGGCCGCGGGTGACGTGACCGGGGAGTTAGTCCGTCACCCGCCGAGAGGCCGACCGCGTGAGGAAAGACCGACGTCCTCCCGAGGGGGGGACGTCGGTCGATGGGAGGGTACCCCAAGTAGGGGGTATTCCGTCGGGCCGACCACTGATGACAAGTAACCCTGCTCCGGTGGTCGGCCCAACGACGAAGGCGACGTGGTGTTCGGGTGGGTTGCGGGTGTTGCGTGCTTACGCCCCTCTGTCGCCCCGGACGGAGTGGTGCGAGGAGCGCGCCGACCGCAGCCCACCCCAAAAAAAAAAAGCCCTAACTCCTTATTGGGTATGCGACAAATAGCAGAGACCACGATTAGACGTACCTACGTCAAATTAGCTACATAATATAATGCTCCAGGTTATCATATTAATACACAATTAAAAAGTATGTAGAGGTCTTAGAATAATAACATATAGGTAAGTCCACGCACAAAAAGTGAGGCATTTCAATTGGAGCCTAATGGAGCCTACGCCGGAACAGTCCCGTAATGTACAAGTCATTGCACTGCACGAACGTACGCAACTCTTAAAAAATAAATAGCTAATTATGACGGCTTGTGCATTCAAATGGTGCCACAACACATTTGAAAAACATAAAAAGGTTTTTAACATTACTTTTAAAAGTATTTCGACGATTTATGTTAATAAAAACAAAATTTGATTTCATAATTTGTATAGTGGTTTCCGTGTGTAATCGTCTGCCCGCCATTAGTATTTTTAGATTCAAATTTTAAGGTTCGAAGTACTGACACTATCCTTCTATACGTTATTATTCTAAGGTACATAAAATTTTGATTTTATTTAAATTCAGAAATCTTATTGGCAAACACGATAGAGAAAAGGCCCTGTCCAGCATAAATAGAAGTTTTTATGATTGCAGAATAACTACAAGATACCTACAGCACTTCTTTTTTAGTAGCAGATGACAGCAATCGATCTGTAGTATCAGAGATGATATATCCTACGTCTAGGCATGAGCCCCCTCCACAGTGGGAGAATAATTTTATGTTCTTATTAGTCTTAAATGTTAATAGATTCATATAACACACGCGGGAAAGGAAAAGGTGATAATAGTGTAGTCTTACTAGGTCAAATTAAAAATCTAAATATTAGAACCATGTGCCAATCATATCCACAGTCCCGTCTGTAAGGTAGGACTGACAAGTGACAAATTATTCCTTGTCTGTTTTATTAGGTGGAGTAGAAATTAAAACTATGTACTGTTGAGAGCAGTCGTAACAACTGCCTTAGCCCACGACCCTTGGCCTCTGCACAAGGACTTAGGGCCCAGTTGACATTTATTTTCGTGTGGTGACGGAATACGATTCACCACCCCCTTTTTACCCCATCTTACCCATGGTTATCGTAAAGAAGGCCAATGCCGATTTTGCCAAAACAAAATAAAAAACACATAGGTATACCTATAGACTAAAGGATGAGACTAGGGTCTTAAACGTACCTATCGCATGTACCTAATAATAATGAGTACCAACAAACTTACTGCATTCTGCGAACCATGGTGTATTCGTTTTTTATTATTTCAGTTTCTTTTTTTACATGCTTAATAAATAACTAAATAATTTTGAATGAAGTTATAGACTCTTGCCATATAGATACGTCAGATTAAAAATTAGAATTTTAAGAAAATGAAATCATATAAGTTTCCATAGGTAACAGATTTTTAGTCATTATAACCTTTTTCAAAAATCTTTATGGATAATTGAAATTAAACTGTCTGTTTGTTATGTCGAAATAAGAGGTTTATATTAAATGGATATGAAAGATATGAAAGTAGGTAAATATTGTCGTATAGTGACGAAGTAGGAATACCTACAATTCATCATGGCCTTTCTTGCCCTCGAGTGTCGTTTAAAAGACCAAGAATTATAATATGCAAATAACATCTACGGAAGAGAAAGAAGGAGCATCATAGCTCATATACACGCCACTGTTGGGTTTGATGATGATGATGTTCAAAATAAATATATCTCTGAAGCGCCTAGGCCAATTTTAATAACTCACTTTACTGGCAAATAGTTGATATTACAAGGCGTAAATGTTTATTTCAGTAACTTTCGCCATAATATAAATGATTATAATGATTGAAACAGTTCCAAAAAGTGTCATGACCTCACGTGTAAAGTTGGATACAGTTTCATCTTCTTTCATTCGTTTAGCAGGTGTTGAAGACGGTGATGATCTGTTACTGGTTGAAGAAGATTCGTCGTAAGTTTTATATATACTCTATCATGATTTCTGTCAAGCTTTTTTAGTTTCAAAAACTCCTAATAGTTTTGGGCCTAAAAATGTAGGAATGGATTCCCTCCTATGGATCCAAAACGACTTTCCAATTCAGCTTTCAAATAAGCTCTCATACGAGTTAAGTCTGTGTTGCAAGCGAGGCCGAATAACCACGGGGTTTTCGGGGCGCCAACCTCATAGCTCGCCGAATATCCGGTATCCGGCCAAATCACTATCCGTTTCATCTCTATTAAGAATACAACATGTGACCCACAAACCTCCTTACATTCCCGAGGGAAACTTACCTGCCTTAAAATGCCAACTGCAATCGCCAACACGACTACCATGCGTAGCGATTACGAAATTATATTACCTTTGTGAGGAGGCCCACATCCAGCAGTGGACGATGGATAAATGTATTATTATTTAGGTATCTTTTCTCTCCTTTGTAGTGACAGGTTAGAAATCCGGTATATTGCCACCTCTTACTTTCCCATTAGAGTTGTACAAAAAGGAACAGCATTCCCATGGGAAAACTTATAAAAGTAGCTGTGGCGTGGGAAGTTCTATATACAACAGTGGACCTTGATTGACTAATATTTGAGTGAAAATATTCTTTTACCTATGTAATGACTAGAAATCAATACAACACTTTTTTTTGGGATGGGCTACGGTCCGCGGATCCGCCGCCCGGTTCCTTCCGGGGCGACAGAGGGGTGGCTCGCGGCCCTGTAACCCACCCATATAGCAAGTCACCTTCGTCGTTGGGCCGACCAACGGTGCAAAGTTCCTTGACTTGACTTGAGGGAGTACCCTCTCCCATCGACAAAATCAAGCATCAGGCGCAGACTCACGCCTGCGCCGCCGCAGTCGCCGGCGAGGACCGTGTCCGCGTGGAGTATTTAACACGTTAACAGTGTAGCCGTGATTATCGAGACACGTTAACAGTGTAGCCGTGATTATCAAGACAAGCTCACAAATGCAAACGCTAACTGGGGATAACACGACTTATTAGGTATTAAAATTATAAAAATTATCATTGTTTTGTATATTACATCCCCCTTCATGTATTTTTTTTTTTGGTTCATTGATCACACGTTTACGCTTAAATAAGTGTATTAGCTATACGTGTATAAAGTTATAAGGTTTAAACTTACGAGCGCTCATGACCTATCAGTGGGGCATTCACGTACATTTCGTAACGCAAAAGGTCCCATCGATGGGGCATACACTGTGAACGTGTTAATATATTTTTTATATTCAAATTATCAGGACGTGTTAGTTTCAAGTTAACGTGTTTATTAATTTTAAGTCATAAATAAAATTAAAATAATGCATTAATTTTAATCGGAAATTTATGTATTTTATTGCATAACAAGGGTTATATGTACAAACAATTCACCGACACCTTCAATCAATTTCAAAAATAATCATATGAAGTATTAAAAGTAATATAACAATTATTTTATTATTCAATATTATAAGGTAGTGGTTTATACTTTTAGTTAACATTTTTACATAGAGCACATAACTATATAGTATTATACTTAAATAATACAACTATTGATGGTCTTTGAACAAAATTATGAAAATATAGAATGATACCAGGATATGGAAAGGGCAATTTAATATTGATTAGTTTATCATCGAAAAATACATTTAGATATGTGTCAAACATGTCAAATGTGGCGGACAGAATGCACATGCCGACGACTGTACGTTGGTGTGGTTCGATCCATGGCCCTGTACGGCACACCCGTGCAGACGGAGTTCTTGACCGCTAACGGTCCTTTTGCGGCGACCACAGAGGGCCATGACGGTAGAGCCATACGCGGATACCGCACGGCGCCAACAGAGAGGAGACACTGTCCTGCCACCACAGCGATTCGGCGCAGTACACGCTCTAGGTCGGCGTGGCCTGAGCGGGGTAGAGCCGTGTAACTTGTCGTACTCATCGGTACCGAGCGTCAGGAATTGCCCATTGCCGCTTTCTGCGAGACAGGCGTCTTACAGAGCTGGCGCAGGCGCAAGTACCTGCGCCATCCTAGCCAAGATCGCGACCCGCGATCCCTAGATTAGTCCGATAAATTAATTATTATTAATTCAACAGTTTTTTAATTATAAAGTGGTCAGAAATGCCTAAAAATTGTTCGTATAAACATACACACGGTGCGACTCGCCAATTCTTGGTCTAAACTTGACTTGATACTCTATCGTGTCTAGATATTTAAGCGGTGGATAATGCCAATGTATTGAGTGAGTGAGTGAGCGTTACAATTGTGTTATAGATAATATGTATGAATCACCATAGCTGTTATCTTTTCATATTTGAAAGACTGATTAATTAAAATACTTGCGTGTCAAATCAAAACGGATATTTCGTCATCATCACAGTGGAAGTATTACTACGTAATAATAGTCACAATATGATGACACATATGTATGTGTCATCATATTGTGACAATACATACACACACATGGCCTGGCGCGAAGAAAGTGAAGGGAGTGTAAATAGATGCAATGAGGTTGGGTGATACTTACTAAAGGCATCACTAAAACCCAACACACGCAAACATCCTCAGAAAGCCGGGCCCCCGACTCTCTTGCTCACTGAACGAAGCGCAGTAATAAATTTCTGTGGCTGTAAATAGAGAACTGTCCAGTGTGGTCTTACCACTATCACGCGCAATTTAGTATAACATATACAAAAAAACCTATCAAACTGGGAACCATCTTTTTAGATCAACCGTCTTTAAAGAGTGCCAGTGAAACGGTTACTAAGGTATCTTATTCCGTAAGTGTAAATTTAGGTAGAACTAGTACCAAAAGTAAATACCCTTAAAACTAAATAGATATCAATTTTATATAGATAGATCTCGCACTAAATTTCATATGATTTGTGATGAGCATAAATAAATAAAATACTTCTAAAATTCTATCTAATCATATTTATAAACATTTAAATATTTTTTTGTGGTTTAGGCCTTCTTGAAAGATACAATTCCCAAAAGTGAAACTACCACCCCATAAACGAAAATAAAGAATTACTTTAATTTTAAAATAATTTCACAAAGTTTGGAGACCATATTAATATCAAGAGAACTGTGTGATCTTAGATTAAAATAAGAATCAGTTGCGGTCTTAAATATCATTAGACAATTAATCAACTAAACATTGAATTATGTAGAATATCTAAATCTTCTTTCCTTTGTACAGCTCTTTTCTTCTCTTTTTTAAATGCTTCATAGGCTTCATTGTCTGTGGGTAATTCATATCTACAGAAGGGACATGAATTTGTCTGTAAAACAAACAATGCATTAACTAACTTTAACTACATACCTATTTTGCTAAAGCAAAGTAGTATTCAGTCAGTAATGACATTCACTAAGAAGGCTACAGAACTTTAAATTTTAAGGGGTGTTACCCCCTTACATCATCCTAGAATGTATATATATACGTAATGATCAATTATAATACTTATACTCAGTATGAATATCCAAACTAAAAATAATTGTTAGCAGTGTGCAGTTGGAAATTGAACACTATAGAATGATGACTATGAAAGTAAGTTTTTATTTAGAACTAGCAACCCGCCCTCGCTTCGGTTATAGGTTATAGTCGTTTTACCCGCGTAGTTCCCGTTCCCGTGGGAATACCGGGATAAAATATAGCCTAGTTTACGCCCTGATATTATAGCTTTCCATTGGTGAAAGAATTTTTGAAATCGGTCCAGCCGTTTTGAAGATTACCCGGAACAAACAGACAGACAGACAAAAATTTTTTAATTGCTATTTCAGGCATAGGTGTCGTGCAAATAACCGTGTGAGCATGAAAAAAGCCTATTATTTTGACATTACAAACAGACACTTCAATTTTATTTATTGGTATAGACTAGCATACCCAGCCCGCTTCGCCGAGCTAGATTTTGTTTTATTTAAACAATAAACTTACATCATTTGACAGTACAAAAAGAGGAGTGCTCCAATCATCACCAAACTTTACAGGATTACTCGCCAGGTCAATCTGGAGATTCCCTGAAAGTTTCATTGAAATCGGTCCAGCCGTTTCGGAGCCTATATGGCACATACCCACACACTTTCTTTTATATATATAGATATAGAGTTAGTTAATTCTTTGTGACTGTTTGTTATACAATACAGACATATTGCATTAAAATATTCATGATTTCAGCAATATATGTCCCAACACTGGGCTCAAAGATTGGATGGGCATTGACATACTGCACCAAACTGGTTAGATGGAACGCATGGCTGGTTGGATGGATATAGTTTTATTTACAGTAGTTACATTTACAGCGCTCACAGGCAAGATAGCAGGTAATTAATTGTATACTTACCCTATCATCACAGGAATAAATTTCAGTTTTATAGTGAAAATATAACAGGATCATTACATTTCCAAAACATAAACAAAATTTAAACACTTTAAAGTATTACGTACCCTATTCAGCCATTTTAGTATACAATCAGCATGAAATTGATGATGGCAAGGCATTTCTTTTGTTTTCTCCCCAATATTAAACTTCTTCAGGCATATGGGGCAAGTTTTATTATTATCTTCTACTGTAATCTCTATTAAATTTTTAACAGCTTCTTTTGAAGCAGGCGGAGGTAATCTGCAATATAAATTTAATCTCGATTAAAGTTTAAAGATTAATTTTCACAGTATAAAGACATAGGCTAATCTTCACCAATCTATTGCTGTAGTGTGGATATAAAATTATTACCTATTAAAAAAAAAGCATTACTATAGTAGAAAAAGAATTCGAATAAAACCCTGTACCAACCCATCCAACCAGGTCTATTTCCCTTGCATCATGAAGGAAGTTAGACCCGCATCAGATGACACATATATGAGTTGAGATGAATGTATTGAAAATTTCTTCCTTACAAATAAATATGATACTAAAATTATAGAACAATCACTTCAGTCAGTTCTTAGAAAAGAGTCCAATAATTTTTTGTATGACTTGTTCTTTTACATACAGACACACTGGCCCTACATAAATATAGAAGATTCTAATTTTAAATTTGCTAGGAATAAGTCTATATTGGAGTTTTTGGCGGGAATCTGAAGTGTCATGTGGTGTTCTTGTATTATATTCAATATCTTAGTGTTTTAATGTGTTATATTAAATAATTTTGATGGCATTTTATGTAATATATAGTGGCAAAACTGCTGAGGTGTAGTGAATCTATACCAATAAATAAAATTGGAGTGTCTGTTTGTAATGTCAAAATAATAGGCTTTTTTCATGCTCACACGGTTATTTGCACGACACCTATGCCTAAAATAGCAATTAAAAATTTTTTGTCTGTCTGTTTGTTCCGGGTAATCTTCAAAACGGCTGGACTGATTTTAAAAATTCTTTGACCAATGGAAAGTTATAATATCAGGGCGTAAACTAGGCTATATTTTATCCCGGTATTCCCACGGGAACGGGAACTACGCGGGTAAAACGACTATAACCTATAACCGAAGCGAAGCGAGGGCGGGTTGCTAGTATGATATAAAATTGCTATACATACCTTTTCGTTTCCACCAAAATTCTCAGAAAATACCCTTAACAGTGGCCATTACACTATTGAGGGCGACACTTTGACTTACTGAGATAAAGAAACTGAGAACTTGAAAAGATAATTATAACTCGACACTGGCAAAAATGGCTCGTATTTGTAGCTGATTGCCAAGACAAAAAAGAAGAAGAAGAAGTCTATATTGTGCGGTAACAGAGAATACTATTCACCATCCCTTCTCTTGTCTATGGGTGTCATAAAAGCTTATCTACATCAGTAATGCTAAGGGATATAATACACAGACAACATCTATGCAAGAGAAGGAAAACGCTATAAAACCAACACATCTGACCAGTGTGGTATAGTAAGTCAATTTTCCTGCCATTATGGTGGAGGCCAACGCCTATCAGTGGGACTTATGTGGGCTGAGATGATGATGAAGCCTATACAAATACATTATGTATCAACGATCATTATTTATTCATGATTGCTTAGAAGGTTATAACATAATACTAGATTTTCAAATACATCAAGAATATGAACACGATTTTACCTTGGCCAATTACCAGACATATTGTCATCGTATATACCAAAATCTAACATCAATCTGGCCATGTGCAATAGATGATTTGGCTGCTCTCCTTCCTGTAGTTCTGTCCAACCCATTTCTTCGAAGTATCCAGCCATGTTTTGAAATTTGATTTATCACAGCTACAGAACTATAATAAGTAATGTATCTCAGACTCAAAACACTTGGAAACTATAAGGAATCACAAATTTATTTACTTTGTAAATAGTACAAAATAAAATATTTTTATTTATTATTTATTACACCTTTACTTATTTACAAAAGAAGAGTGACCAACAAATAATTTGAAATCCCGTAAGTAAATATAACTTAAATATCTGTCATATTGACAGTTGTGATTTGTTAAATTTACCGAGCTGTAACCTCATATTAAATTTTCAATTTGTTGTTTGTATGTACTTAGTATAATAATTTAAAATTTACATATACATATACCACTTAAAGTTTGTTCTAATTTGAGTTTCTTGTCGATCAAACAATTAATATTTATTCTTTTACAACCATTTAATAATTAATACACATAATTATTATAATATGTATCAAATTCATAATAAATATCTATTTCAAGTTGTCACCAATTTATTGACTTGAAATAATACGCCAAAAGTTCATCAGCATCAGCAGTCATATCATATTTTCTCCTTGTTTTTCTTTCCGCTAATTCGCCAGAATTCAGGAACAACTTATTAAGTTGGCAATGTTAACAATAGTAAAAAAGTAACAGTCACTTCCACAGATTATATTAGTATTAGATCCTCGCTTTGATAAGATTTAAAAGCGCTTTCTAGCTCGAAATCTTCACAGCATGATACAGTAAAACCCGTTTAAGCCGATTTCGCAGGGACCCGACCAAAAACGCGTCTTAGGCGGGAAAGCGTATTATGTGGGAAAGGGGAAAACGTGCCATTATTATTTATTATATTATATTATTATTTTGAATACCTACGTATTGAATTTAACATTTAAAAATTACCTAAATAAAATGTTGTTTATTTTCTTTGTTTAATATACTTACTACTAGATACATTTTTTAATATAAAAAAATAAAAAATATTTAAAAATATAAAAAAAAATATGTTGTTTATTATTATTACGTTACTTAAAGTAGTCACTTATTTTAGTTTGACAAAAAGATTTTATAGACATTAACAATTACAGGATTTTCAACGTAATTTAATATTCGCAGTGCGTCTTCGCTTTGATTCAAAGAAATTACATAGCCTCTTAAATCATTGACTGCTGATAATGCCTGGGCGTATGACAAAATCGCCGTTGACTCATCTTCTTCTTGGTCATTATCACTTAGAGTCGCTCGACAGTCGCTGGCTGCTGCCGCAATGGGTAATATGTGTATTTGAGTGGCACGTGTTGGCGTATTAAACGAGATGACGATCGTATTAAGCGTTAAGGAATGTATGGCTGGTATGAATGTAAGGAATGTATGAAAACATGTCTCAAGTTGCTGGGACTGACACAAAATGGCGTATTATGCGGGAAATCGTATTAAACGGGTTCGATTGTATATTTAAAAATAATGTAACGCCAATGTAGTCATCTCCTTTAGTTGACTACACTGGCATTACATTATAGTTCTTCCTAAATTTAAGGGGTAAATATGAGACTGGTACTCGACTGGCGATAGTAATTCTAAGAAGATCTCCGCTGATGTGATCTGATATCGTCGCCGAGACTTTCGCCCCGTCTCTTCTTATCGTGACGAAATATATATCCTAATCCGTATAAGAGTGTACCAGTCAACTGAGGGTAGTCCAAACAAATAAAAAAATCGTTAATAGACGACTGCGACTTTGATTTAAAACCGAACTGATTATTTATTATTATATTGACTATGATTTATACTAAAATAAAATAGAAGCATATTTTTATCCATTAAACGTAACCACAAACAAAGGCAATCGATAGGTATAGTCAGTTATTCTTTACCATTCATTCAAAGTTTATTTATTTTAATACAAGGTATATGGACATATGGTGTAACTAGCTTCAACCTGTTTCCTTGTCTTTTCCCAGGCTCTAGTCGCTCACTCAGTCGTGGCATTTCATTGCTTACACCACCTCTTCAACCTCGCTCTGCGTGTTGCCGACTTACATGCAGAAGGCGCTACACTCAGCACATACATACATACATAGATTCACAACTATTTCCCATAGGGGTAGGCAGAGACCACTTTCCTCCACTTGCTCCAATCTTGACATACCACTTTCGCCTTCTCCACATTCATTAATCTCCTCACGCATGTTCTTCGGTTTAGGTAGTGGCGAAACTATACCAAATACCAATCGAGGCCCGTGGCAAATTCATTGGACTCCCCAAAGATATATGGAAGCTGAACCAACAATAATAGTATTTATGTTGGGAGTTGGGATTCTCCTCTGACCGGGGGCCCTTTCCGGCTGGGGGCCCGTGGCATTTTGCTGACTTGCCACCCTGTAGTTATGCCACTGGGTTTAGGGTATTTTAAACCTGGCCTTACTTAAGAACGTCCCCGATATGGTCGTGTAACGTCCAACTTGGTCTTCCCCTACCAACACTTCCTACTACTAAACTTCTTTAATGTTTAACATTATTTTCAGATTTTAAGTTTGACAAGCATACCGCTTAGTTATACACGCGTTATCATTATTGATTTTAAATGAAGCTTGTTTTTGGGCATCGTAATCTACCGTTTTTATCGATGAGATATACACGCCCATCTACTAACAAAATTCTTTGTTGTTCAAAAATTTACGCCTCGTATGAAATCACAATAAATGACAACGCTAGCTTAGTGGGGGAATCAAAACTTCCTTCCAGGTGTCCCATCCTATGTTACCCACAACAGAGTTTTAAAATTAATGGTGTAATAAATTAATTACTTTTTGCTCTAGCTGTGAAGTATAATATGGTAAGAAAAACCACTGAAGTTCGCTGAACTAAGAGTTTATCTATTAAATACGTTTTATAAAATACGAGTATTCTTTATTTATAAATATTGAGACATCTCAAGTACCAGAATAATGTTATCCTTTGGCTTGATGAAGATCAGATGGCGGACATTCCGTGGAAAAATTTTATTCAGCCGAAACTGGATTAAAATCCTACCAAAATTGCCTAATGCCGCCAAATCATAAAATATAGCCACCGGCTGGCTCAGCGATAAAGATTGGTCATAATACTATACTTATCTTAGTCTTACTAATAAATATCGTTGGTTCAACGTAAAGTCTTATCAGTTCCTTAATTCGGAACAATTAAATGAGTTTTAAAAAAATAGGATACCTAATGATTTCTGATGTTTACGCGAGTATTACACATTTTAAATAAAACTACTTTAGGGATTTTATCGCGTTGTATTTGATTTTTGATTACCCGACGTTTCAAACACTTTCGATCGTTGTTGAACGTGAGACATCTTAGTCCGCCCGTGACCATGAATGCTGCAAAGTGTACGAAACATCGGGCAATCAAATTCAAACGCGATAAAATCCGTAAAGTAGTTTTATTTAAAATAGGATAAACTTTTATGACTGATTGTGAGCCGAGATTCAATTTTCCAATTTTAAATTGTCATGTCTACTTAAATACAAATAATTTGTTAAGATCTCTGTTACTCTGTTAATACATGAAAAACAATGACAATTTATTAGCGTCACTTTGTAAAATGTTATAGAGGATCGCGGCCTACGCGACCACGAATATATTATGTTAGTAGTTAAATGAATCAACATTCCGTCATTCCAGATAAGGGCACTATGTACGTATGCGTGAACGGTTTCTCAGTCACTACTCATAGTACTCATGTAAAGTTTACATCGTTGTCAGACTTGTCAGTCCGATAGTGGCAAGTGAGGAGAATACTCGTGGTTTGGTAAATTGTTTATTGCGGGAACGTGTACTATAAACCGGTAAGTTAGTTTGTGTACTTAAAAATATTGGTATGACATAATAAGGAAGCGTCGTCTTAGTTATCTATTTACAAATAACCAGTAAGGTTTTCATCTTCGTTTATTCTTTATTAGAATATTCGTGACAAGGTTTTTACTACATTATTTTGATGATGTCATATGAAAAATATTTTTACAACTTAGTGGTTTGGAGTAAATGTGTAGGCAGTAGTCACAACAGTTACCTACCTAAGTACATACACCCGAGAACAACTTGTTTAGAAAACAAGTTTTTTAAAAATAGGTAAGCATGCACCTGTTGGTTTAAACAATTTATTAATGGATAGATATGCACACGTATTTAATTGCTTTTTAGATATATTCTAATGATAGGCATTTTACTACCTATATTTTGTTGTGATAACATTAAGTGGGTTTATGGGTTAGCTACAAAGTTTTAAACTGAATATAAAATGCATGTAGGTAGATAGAGTTGCTCAGCGTACCTATTATACTTAATTTAAATACATGTTTCTATCACTAAAATTGATATTAAGATAACCTACCTACACGCAGGTTTGAATAAATTTACCGAAAAACTACACCAAATTTTAATCATAAATGTAGGTAATGTACTACTATACGATAACAGTAAAATTTAACAAAGGTGCGGCAAAATACCAGTCCAGTTCCCATTTGTAAAAATATAATATTTAACAAGTACTTAATAGTAAAAATATAAATGTAGTGCATTTATGTAAATTTAAAAACTAATGTTGTTTAATATTAGATTCTGTGTTTCGCTATCTAGTTGCGTATTTGTTGACTGATTGCTTTCTCTTTTCTGTTCTGAATATTAAACTGTTAACTGTGTTGGGGACGACTTGTTTACTTTTCCACTGTCTGACTACAGATTTACTACAAATTGGCTGTTTGATAATATAGTAAATAAAATAATCCATGCAATAGTAAATGGTGATGGTTATTAACACCCGCAACCATCTAGAATATAAGGCAAGCTAATGCAAAATCGTGTTCCGGTAAAATAAAATTCCTTAGATTTAAAAATACTTCGTAGCTAGATTTCGAAACTAGTGTGCTTAGCTATGTATTGCATATCGACCAGCCCGTTCAAATGTAATGTCATCAAGTTTAAGTTTCCGACTGGTGCAGGTGTTGACGGGCCATGGATGCTTCGCCAAGCACACGGTCGTGAGGAGGGAGAGCACACCGTCCTGCCACAATTGCGATTGCGAGGAGGACACGGCGCAGCACACACTCGAGGTGTGTGCCGCGTGGGCGGGGGAGCGCCGTGAACTCGTCGCGATCATTGGTGCCGACCTGACGCTACCGACCGTCGCTAGGGAGATGGTTGCCAGCATCAGGAACTGGAACGCCGTTGCCGCCTTCTGCGAGGCTGTCATCTCGCGGAAGGAGGCTGCGGACCGTGTACGGGAGGAACGACTCGACGCGGAACGGTCCTTCGCCGGCGACTGGGTGGCGCAGGTGCGAGTACCTGCGCCTGATGCCGGCCCTAGCAGAGGCTACGGGTGACTGGACCGGGGATTTAGTCCGGGCACCCGCGGAGAGGTTAGCCTAGCGACGGCAATCGGCGTCCCAGTAGGGGACGTTGACGGGAGAGGGTACTCCCTCGGGGTATTCCATCGGGGCGACCACTGATATCAAGGAACTTTGCACCGGTGGTCGACCCAACGACGAAGGCGACGTGCTATATGGGTGGGTTAAGGGTGTGCGTGCTTACGCCCCTCTGTCGCCCCGGACGGAGTGGCGCGAGGAGTGCGCCGACCGTAACCCAACCCAAAAAAAAAATCAAGTTTAAGTTGATAAAAAATAAGAAAATTTCACGATTCCATTCCATTTGTACCTACCTACTGTGAATGTTCTTAAAAGACTAAATAAAAATTTTAAAATATACATATAAAATAAAATAAATAATAATATAGGTACAATAAAATATAAATAAAGCCACAAAATTGTGGTTTGATTTAAACTGTCTCATTAGTTTATCGCTCGGGAGTGTTTGCTAAAGCTTTAGATGTTATCTGCTACAAAATTTTCAGTAACATATGCAACTATTGTCGGTAAATCACTGTTTAGTTTCGCCTCTTATGTGGGTATGTAAATTATAACACTAGATGTAGATGTACTATCAACTCATACCTACTAATTTTTGGAACAACTGTATGCTCCAAAATATTCCCGACGGCTGTAAGCGGGGGTCATCCGGTTGATGGCCCTGTACGGCGCACCGGTGTGGGCGGGGTCCATGACCGTCCGACTTAGGGCCCTTCTATGGCGACCACAGAGGGTCATGGTGGTCAGGGCTATCCGCAGATACCGCACGGTGGTGACGGAGGCAGCGTGCCTATTGGCCGGGACTCCCCCGTGGGACCTGGAGGCGGAGATGCTCGCCGGACTATATCGGCGGGTGACGGGGGTGCGAGCGGGGGGCGGTGTGGTCTCGTTAAGGGATCTCACCGCCTGGCGCGTCGACACCCGCCGAGACGTCATTGCCCGTTGGGCAGTCCGGCTGGAGAGGCCTCGGTTCGGGGTGCGAACCGTGGAGGCCTTCCGGCCGGTGCTGATGCAGTGGTTGGAAAGGCGGCACGGGGTGCTCACCTTCCGACTGGTGCAGGTTTTGACGGAGCATGGGTGCTTCGCCAAATACCTGCACAAGGTCGTTAGGAGGGAGAGTACACCGTCCTGCCACCACTGCGATTGCGACAAGGACACGGCGCGCCATACGCTCGAGGCCTGCGGGGCTTGGGCAGTGCAGCGCTGTGAACTCGTCGCAATCATCGGTACGGACCTGACGCTGCCGGCTATCGCTAGGGCGATGGTCGACAGCGTCGGGAATTGGGACGCGGTCGCAGCCTTCTGCGAGACGGTGATCTGGCGGAAGGAGGCGGCGGATCGCCTGCGCGAGGAGCGCAGCCTCGATGAGGAGATCCGCCGCCGGCGACTGGGGTGGCGTAGGCGCAACTATCTGCGCCTCATGCCGCCCTAGCCGAGGCCGCGGGTGACGTGACCGCGGATTAGTCCGTCACCCGCCGAGAGGCCGACCGCGTGAGGAAAGACCGACGTCCTCCCCGAGGGGGGGACGTCGGTCGATGGGAGGGTACCCCAATTAGGGGTATTCCGTCGGGCCGACCACTGACGACAAGTTAACGCTGCTCCAGTGGTCGGCCCAACGACGAAGGCGACGTGGTTTTTGGGTGGGTCGCGGGAGTTGCGTGCTTAAGCCCCTCTGTCGCCCCGGACGGAGTGGTGCGCGCCGACCGCGACCCACCTACAAAAAAAAAAAAAATGCTCCAAAATATTTATTCAAAATTAAAAGTAGGTAATGGAAATGATGATTGCAATCCTAGCTCGAGCGCAAAAGCGAGACGTAAGTGTGCTTTAAAGAAGAATATCTATAAAAGAATCAAACTGTACCAGTTTGATTCTTTTAGGTATCACACAAAGAAATCCATACAAAAGATAGTGAGTAGGTATATACCGTAAATTCTTTGCTTTTGTTCCTTTGCATATGTATTATTGATAATATATACACATGGATAATGCACCTTTATATAGTGTTTGCCAAATAGCATGGCAAAAGAGATCATTTGGTGACCTTCACCACGATATCATCAAATCCAAGTAATTTATCGCTAATTCTATCGCTTTCCATACAAACCGTCTTATCGTTGTAATATCGTGGTGAAGGTGTCTAGACCGTACAGAGGTTACAAACATTTGTCTGCGTGTAATTTGTTTAGAATTTTAATTAAGAAATTATTAAACACCTACACGTGCAATAATAAAGCATACGTACACGTTACCTACCTTACCACTGCCCTAGCATGAAACTGATAGCTAACCTATCTTAAGGCTAACTTTTTGTTAAATACGTAAGGTGAGGTAAAATAATATACTAAAATAATTTATTTATGACTTTACAAAAATCTATAGTTCTGGTCTGTCACTTCCACTACTGTTACTATCACTGCTGTCTGATACATAAATTATGAATGCATCCATCTTTCAGTATATACTGTCAGCGAAGCCCATCATTTTTTTTTTCAATATCTTTTACGTGATAAAATCCGGAACACGGCAATCCGTAGAAGAACGGGTGTAACCGACATAGCCCGCAGAATTTGCACGTTGAAATGGCAATGGGCCGGCCACATCGCTCGTCGAACCGACAACCGTTGGGGAAGAAAGATTCTTGAGTGGCGACCACGAATCGGACGGCGCAGCGTAGGACGACCCCCACTAGGTGGACTGACGATATTCTCAAAGTCGCAGGGAACTGTTGGATGCAGGTGGCGCAGGACCGTTCCGAGTGGCATTCTTGTGGGGAGGCCTATGTCCAGCAGTGGACGTCCGTAGGCTGATGGATGGATGGATGGATCTTTTACGTGCTCCACACGGAATGTCAAACAAAATGGCGACTGGGCCACACGACGCCACTGATCTCGTACACCTGACGCTAAAATCAGTTAAGAAAAGATTTTATGTTTGATACACATAACCTAAAATCTTGCATCTACTTGTGCGATCCTTTAGGTTTATTACACCCGACGGTAAAATGAGTTGAAAGAAATGTGTCATAACTTAAAACTTGGCATTTTTGGGCGTTACATAATTCTTCGAAGCTAATTACGTATTTAATTATAGGATCTATATTATATTGAATTGAATTTATATAAATATTCTCGGTACTTTAATTTTAATGTTACTTAAAAACTTTTGATTTTCAGAC
The DNA here is from genome assembly GCA_032191425.1 of Lymantria dispar. NCBI lineage: Eukaryota > Metazoa > Arthropoda > Insecta > Lepidoptera > Erebidae > Lymantria > Lymantria dispar. The sequence continues at coordinate 21,173,022 of CM063449.1, forward strand.
ATTTGAAAGTAATTTGGCATTGTTATCAATGATATTATTTATAAAATAATGAAATGTCACCAGTTACAGGTTAATCTGGTATTTTAAATCAATGAAATACATGATTATAGGATATTAAAAACGTATATTTTCTATGGTAATTTTACTAGATTTCGTAAAATTTTGGGTTGTGCTATTTGTAATGTTGCTTCCTGGTAGGCCTCTACCAAGAGAATTTTGCGATACAACTTTTCGATAGATTTGTATGGTAAGCGATAGATTTTTTTGCATTTTAAGATATCGTGGTGAAGGTAGGTGAAGGTCGTCTTTTGCCACGTTATCTGGCACTGAGTATAGATAGTTTATTATCATATCGGTGAATAATATAGGTGAAACCTTTGTATTTATCTTGTAAGAACGTTAAGTTTCAAATACAGGGTGTATCAGGTTATGGGACAACTGGTCAAAAGGGAGCTAGGCAATGGTGGTAGGAACCCATGAAAGAAATTTGAACGAAAAATATCGATTCGTTAAGGAATTAGAGACATGTAAAGTTTTCAATTTTGTCATCGCTTTTTCGTGTAAATCCGATTGAAATGTATAAAGTCAATGATACTTAATACGCAACACATTCATACTTTGTTAAATGTTCATTAGAAATTGAATAAATCAATGATTACGTTCGCATAAGCAAGACAAACTTCGCTTTAAAACAGCTGATCGGCCGATGACCGTTGACGGCTCGCCGTTGTTACCTACGCTCGTTGAAGCGTTTGCGCAATTCTAGGTATGAATGAATGAAATTATACTGTCGAAGCTTTACATGCCTACATGTATTCTGTCTGTACATGCCTACATAATACGTAACATTTAAGGCATAGACTCTTAGACACATTTTTTTGAAATCACTATAACTTTGTTATATTGTTTTTTGTGTAATGTACATTCTAATTACGATCTATGACCGTTAAACTACAACATACTCGAACAGTTGCCCTATAACCTGATACATTCTGTATAATAAAAAAAAACCGTTTGTACTTATTTCCTTGTTCATCAAACGGTCAAATAATATAAGGGAAATTGACCTATTTCACCACGTTGCTCAGAATGGTCGGTATAGAATTTTATTTCGAGTTTTTGTACTCTGGCTGCTAATAATAAATGCTTTATGCATATTATATCCCTTAGTCGTTGGGATAGTACCTTCTCATTGCAATGTTACATACATTGCGAGAACCACCCCAACGATATGTAACGTCATAAGGTTTAATATTTATAAAAAACTATATCATTACAGCGCCGATGCTTTAATTAAACAACAGATGGTCGCAGAGATATTTGTAGTCATTACTTAGTGCGACACCAATTACGAAAATATATGAATAATCCAAAACGTTAAGAATAGAAAATATATAGGTGTAGATTTAAACGGACTGTTTAAGCTAATTTTGAAATTTGTCGGTTACTAAAATTCTGTTAAAATACTATGGAATTATTTTATTAATTCAGATAGGTGTATCTTCTAATGGTTTTAATTAGGTAACATTAACTATTATCGTATTGATATTATGATATCGATGTGTTGCACCAATATTGCCGAACTTGTTATACTCGTCATATGTTGTCATAACTTATCTTGTATTATGATGCAACGAAGTAGTAAATTTGATTTCTACTGCATCCAAAAATAGCAGACAAGGTCTTATAGCTAGTTCAAACTACAATTCTTTAGGGTTTTCGCTATTAGTTTGTGTTGTCAAGAATTCAAGATATTAAACTACATACCCACTTATATATTGGTCTCTTGAAGAGTTCACAAGAATATTATCTATCTAGATCTATCGGTTACAATCTACGAATAGAAACACTTTTTTTTTAAATAATTGTGATTCTGCACGAAACAATGCATCGTTTAACAAATTAATATTTGTGGGGTTTTTTTTTGTAGGTAGGAGTTAAGAACACTACTAAACTTTAAACTGTTTGTGAGCGCCATATAAGTCGAACCTCTATATTGACTTATAATAATTTCAACTGCTGCTTATTTCTGTTACTATTTGTTTCCTCCCTTAGAGGAAAAGAATATGCTGTTCCGACCTTATATAAATTCGGATCATAAAAATCGTGAGGGTTATAGAAAACTATACAAATAAATTAACATTCCCTACAATTATTGGTTAGTCTATACGGATTGTCATCGGGGCGATGATCAACAGAGTCAGGAACTGAGGGTGGATCGGGGATAGTCTACTTTATACACGAGGAATTCTTACGTTTGCATTGGACGTCAAATGCTGAACGTTTAAACGGTAAATAATATTATAGATTGTCGTGAAATTAGAACCAAATTAGATGTAATTATTATTTTCATTAATTTATTTCGGTATCAACTCTTCAGATTATTTTTTATTGGTATTAAATAGATACTCATTGTTTATGATTTCCGCGGCCACTGCGTGTTCGCTAAATATAGCGAGGATACCTATCCTTGTCATTTTATTATTGTTTCTCTTGTTAGCACAATCATGATGTAATCTCTGCTATTTCATTATATCAAGAAACAAGGACGAACGTACATCGGAGCAATATCTACGAGTGTTAATTAAGATTGAGTCAACATTTTAAACCTTGATTATTTACTAATTATTGTTAAAAATTCTAATAAACAGCTACACGAATTAAAGTATTTATACGCTCTAAAATGAGAGGCTCAACATATACCTACTTCTATTAACAAATTGTGTTATTATTGTCCGATAATGAATTTCTGGGTTACCCATAAATTGCACCGAAGTATTTGATATTCATACCACACACGGATTTTTATTTATTCAAGTTTACTATAGAGTAATAATAACGATTTTTATATATTTATACAAGCTTACTATAAGATAAAGACACGTTATAACAGCGCGCTTTCATCAGAGCTTTGTCCAAGATCACTATATGACCGCGACTATTAGCTGGTAAAACAAATTTCAGTAATACTTTGAGCAATTGCTCGCAATTACAGCACGCCTGCCCTGCCCACAAGGCCGTTCTATCTTATTAATTTTTCTATGGGTTTTACAGTGGTAGGACCACACTGTTAGCAGTCGTTTGTCTATAGCCGTGGGCCAGTCCATCCGGGGTAGTAGATACCATGCTCTCACAGAAAACCGACAGCAAATTGTTATTGCACTTCGTTCGGTGAGCAAGAGTGGCGGAAGCCCAACTTTCTGAAGGTGTTTACGAGTGATGAGTTTTGGTAATGCCTTTAGTATTGCCGAAATTCATTGCACATTCACACTCCCTATATTTTCTTCACGGTTGGCAGCGGCCTAGTAAAGGTCCATGAGCGGCAGTACTTACCATCAGGTGTGCTGTTCTACTCCATTGCCACCAACAGCAATTAATATAATTGTATGCCAAATAGAATAAGTTTAATGAAGCATTTAATAAAGATTTATTATTGTTCTACATCATTATCATCATTTCAGCCTATCGCCGTCCACTGCTGGACGTAGGCCTCCCTCATATTACGCCACAAAGTGCGGTTCTGTGCCGTCTGCATCCAACGACGCCCAGCAACTTTCACCAGGTCGTCGGTCGTTGTTCTTATTACCTATAAAGAAACTATATTCTACAAATTATTTCGTGGCCTTAAGTATGAGTGATTGTGAAGTGCCCGATTGCGGTTTGAATCCTAAAAATTCCGGAACCGGGCGCTGATTAAGATAGTAAGTCTCAATAGGCGATGTCAGTTACTACGGCAGACTAGGAGGCAACACAAGCCCTTTCGTCATACCGGACGGTTTGGGCAGTATGGCCCATGTTAAAAAAAAATGTATGACCAAGTTTCTATTTTTTTACAAATGAGATTATAAGCCATTACTAAAAAGATCGACTTACTCAAAAAGCTTTTTGCTCCAGAAAAGTTTACCATTGCCTTGACGTTTGAAAATATCCTACACGAAAACGTTTGAGGCTAAATTTTATTTTCACTCTATAATTCACGATGTTTGAATAATGATTTTGCACGAAGAAAAGTTATCATTTAGAATCACGTTTTGAGACTAGGATTAAGTTTGCAACAAAATAATTTGATGAATGATAGGTACAGGTAGGAACTCAAAATTTTCAAATAGTTCAATATTATTGCGTCTGCACAAGATTGATCAGCGGCCGTTATTTAGACCGTGATATGCCAGTGAACCCTACTAAAGACTCTAAATTATATATCTGTCTAGCCATCGAGCCCATAAAATCGGTACCAGTGGTCAATACAATGACTAAGGGAAGGGAATACTGTAGGTTATGGGTTCGCACGCCGCCCTTGTCGTCTCAAACAGATTGGACGGGGCATGTCTAGACCATAGCCTGCCAAAAAAGCTGTTGATACTACAAAAATCAGACGAGATCTTTCCATTATTCATTTTCTCAAGCTCATATGACTAATTATTGGGGGTCGAGGTTTCCCCAGCTGAATGAGCAGTTTGACTTCTTAATCGGTTTTTACGATACTCACGGAAAAGAAAGGGATGGTGACCATTGCTTGACATAATGGAGAGATTATCCGTCACAACATGGATATAACATACACAAACAAAAAGAAAACTCAAAACAATGCCATCCCTTCTGACAAGCGTGATATAGTATATAGTAACTCATTTTCCATGGCATTGTGGAGGTCTGAATGCAACAAACCACTGCTGAGCTCTGACGTACATATATTTAAAAAAAGAAGTTATTAATTAGGCTGAAAATAGCATTTAGTAAAACCAATGTACAATCTATCTGTCCGTTATCATTCTCTCCGCAGAGGTAGGCTGCAGCACGTCAATAACATTAGTATTAAACAATAACTATTGTATAATTATCTTTTCAGAAAATGGGCAACATAATCTTCTCAATAATATGGTTGGTTGTCTTGATCTTGGTCTCCTTCTGGTTGGCGGCTTTCGCTGCCGGTTTCTACATCATTATACTACCTTTTACAGTTTGCATAGAAGCGTTATCGGTCAGTATATTATTCTAAATATAAGTTGTATTTATTTTTAAAGACAACATCCCGCACTAAGAAAATAATCCTTGTGTTGCGGGGGATTTTACAAATAATTTATCTACACGAATTACATCCAGAACAACAATTTGTGGATCGCACAAAGTGTTGTTCTGCGTGGGATTCAAACCCTCGACACTGGCACTGTAGGTCGGTATTAACCACTACGCCATCTGAGTAGTCAATATGTTTTGTTATATGTAAATCAAAGCATCATAAGTAAATCCGCGTCCTAAGAGTCCTGCCTATATTCTGGTGATGAAAAATGAAATAAGTATGTTCATTCGTTTTCGGCGAGCACGCTGCCGCAAACCTATATGATCGATACACGAGATTAGTACATTCTCTCATGCCTGAACGATTGTGCAGGCTTAACAGAATGATAATGTTATATTAGTGTCTAGTATCTACCTACAATAGAAATCTGGCCAATACGTAAAGTATGATATAAGCCATTTACTTAACATAAAAATATTCAGGTAGCATTTATTACTAGAAATAATACGCATTTACATAATATATATATATATATATATATATATATTTACTTGTAATTTTATTGCTACAGGGTCTAACGGATTTCCTGTTGCAAGTGGTCCAGTTCCCAAGATATTGTGCACAGGCCATGATGGAAGGTCGAGGATTTAACTAGTTGTTTAAGTTTTTCTAGTCAAATTAACCTCATGTCCATTTTAAGCTACGACAATATTATTCCGTGCCATTGTACCAAAATTTAATGTTAGAGTTATGGAAATGAATATATTATCTACTTTAAATCAATACTTAGCTGTTAAAACAAAGATTATGTAAGTTTAACGTGTAGTGTTAACCTAGTACCTGAGCTATTCGTGTCTGAAATAAACTTAATAAAACAGACCTAGTAGACTTTTGGTGTAGGCCTCGCCTACATCAAAATCAACCAAACCGTTGAATTGGTAACAATGATAAAAAATATTATTACATCTAACGCAATCTATTTCATAAGTTATTTAACAATAAATATTAATTAAAGGCGTAGTATGAAGTTTTATTGAATTTGTCCAAGCTAGAAAAGCGGAAAACGCGGTTGACTGTATGGCTACCTAGCTCTCTATGCTACTTTTTTATTATTTAATCGTTTAGAACCAAGTTTTATCATATACTTCAAGATTTGCTAGCAGAAACGAAAACATCTGTCATTCTAAAATTCATCTAATACTACTTCAACTAGATTTCCGTGGTGATGGAGTAAGAATATAATTCACCACTCCCTACCTTCCCCGTGTATGTCATAAAAAGCGACTAAGGGATATAATATGTATATAGGTAACGTCTATACAAGAGAAGGAAAACTCGAAATAAAACCCTATACCAATTTGTATGACTAGCGTGTTATAGTAGGTCTATTTTCCTTTTATTGAGGTGTCTTGAGCTCTGCAGTGTGATGTGTATAAACTAAGACGATGATGACGACTGCTTCAACAATAATTTATTAGGCGACTGTAAAATAAACTAATAGATAATTGAAAAGCGTCATTGGAATAGAAAACAATAAATACCTGCAATGTAACCTGGTTTTCCTTGTTATGGCTCGTGAGCAGAAAGTCCCAACGTCATAAACGTTCCAACCACATAGTAAAGCATTAATCATTTAGTTATTACTTTTATATGCGAAAAAAACCGATCCTAAACTTTCTCCTCAACAGACTTCCTCATAGTGGGCAGTCACTTAACGGTGACCACAGATTGCAAAGACCAGCAGCATTTATTATTAAAAATAAGCTGCGTATTCGTATGCTAGCAAAAGGCATACTTTAATTGATATTTAAATGTGGAGACTAGATGGCAGCCACGAAGAGATTTCTATTTCAACGCATCAATGACTAGAAAATCGGGACATGTTCAGAAGGTCTAAAAGGTGGTGCAGGTGTGGTCAGCTAGACTTGTAAATTACCCATCCAACCATTCATCTATCAG